>JAWNLL010000452.1:9218333-9823750 GCA_035042425.1 Drosophila flavopinicola | reverse complement strand
TGTGTCTTGTGGCAGTTGGCTTTGCCAGACAGCCAGACAACGATGACAATTACAAATTTGTGCAAACTTTGGCCGTTTAGTCGGTTCTGTTGTTGTTGTCGTTGCTACAATTTTGCCATATTGTTCGTTTCCTTTTCATTTAATTATGCAGCAGTTGTATTGTATATATTGTTGCGCACTCGTTTCGCATTAGATCCGGTCGATAAATGCAGGGCTAGAAGTGAGTCCAGAAGTGACCATCGACCAGCGGATTCGCAGAAACGCCCAAGCTGAAAATTAAACATAAACTTAATCGTCGCTCGGCAGGTCGAAGACAGAGTTGGAGCTTTGGAGTCTTGGAGGCCTGGACACTTGAGCTCTGGGCATATATTTCTAGTTGCGGGTGCTTGAGTTGAACAATTGTTGACGTATTTCGCAGCCAAGTCGCCAGCTAGGCGGCAATCTCCATTTGCTTGCCCCCACATATGCTTCTACACTAGACTCTCAAGTTGATACCGAGTGCTCGCAAAATTTGTTGCAATTAAAGCAATTTGTGTGCGTTGCTGTTGTTGTTGTTGTTGTCGCTGCTGTTGATTGAGTGGCAAATTTTGTAACGTATGCAACAGGCTGCGGCCAAACAAGTTCGTTGCCTGAGTCTTTCGTTTGGGTTCTGGCTGTGTGTTTGCTTTTTGCGCAATTGCGATCAGCCGTCCGCTTCCAATTCAAATCAACCCGGGCAGACACTAAGTTATAATTTAAATTAATTATAGCTAAATTATAATTAGCAGCTTATTGGAGCGCTGACTGCTTATGACAATTAACAAGGCACACACACACACACACACACACACACACATTTCTCAGACTTTTGATGGCAGCAACAATACAAATCCGAAACAATAACTAAATTGCTACTCGCTTGAGAAACTGCATTTTGGATTATCAATTTTTCTATTGCGCTCTGACCTTGAAATGCGGTTACAAAAAGAAATCAATCGATGAATTGAAATGCCACAAAGATTGGGCAAAGCGCACAGTAAAAATAATTCATAAAAGCGGCAGCTAGATAATGCTTAATTGTTTTTTAAATACATATAAGTATGCTGAGGTGAAAACCAAGTCATATTATTAAAGTAAATTATGTATAGGTATTGTTAACTAGGGGATTTTTTATGATCTTATGATCTTACCTGCTATAATAACTCAAGTTATTTTCTGCTATATCGAGATCAGCTAGCTTCCATTAACATCTCTTCAACTAAAATGCATTTAAGTTCGTTTTTCTTCGTTTCTTTCTTTTGATTTCCCGCTAAGATCCGGCAACCTTGAACGAATCCATTAACTGTACCACACCACTCAACATCCGACCCACTTTTTAGACCCAAAAACGCAAAGTGCACCCACTAACCACAAGGTCAAATTGCTGCTTGCTGCTTGCTCATTGAATTTCAATTGTTGCTGCTGGCTTTAGCTTTTCTTTACAAAAGCCCAAAGCATTTTCAATAACAATTTGAAATCTGTTCGGTTTTCTGACAGCTTAATGTCAAAGTCGCCACTTAACTGTGGGCGTTGCTTATCAGCTGTTCAATTACATGAGGAAAATCAAAGCAACAAACAAACAACAACAAGCACAACATATATAGTACAACATAATCTGCGCAATTATGTCGCTCGAAATTTACATAGTAGATCACGAGTGCTCCATTGTTTAGATTTGGGGTCTGTTCGGGAGACCCGCAACGGCCTTGGCTGGCACTTAGAATGCGCGACAACAAAGCAAATGGAGTTGGGGGTGGGGGGCAGAGAGAGATCTCCGGCATGGTGGAGCAACAACAACTGGCAATTTGCCATGACCAGAGCGGCAGAGCGGATTCCAACTGGAGTCCGCCCACCGTTGGGTCCGACTTACAATTTGGCTTTGGTCTTTTCGCAATGCATTCACTAGACTCTGGAGGGCGTGGCAGCTGCAGCAACTGCAGCAACTGCAGCAGCAGCAGCAGCTTTACAAAATTTCCGCTTTAGATTTTCGTATCAAATTCGCTTTTATATGGTTTTGTAATTGTTGGCATTGCTGCTATTGTTATTATGCATTGTTCTTGTTTTCTCAAATTTGTGGCTAAGTTTGCTGATTTATTGGCTGGCGATAAGGGTCTGTTGACCAACCATTGTTAGACCTGCACTCTCGATTCGATCAGCTTTAGCCATATCCGGCTTAGAATCGTTTGCGCAGACAACTTAATCCTGTACAACTATATCAATTGTGTTTACCTTTTGACGCAACAACAACCACAAGAGTATCTATCAACAAAAAGAAAATGAACAAGTGAGAACGTTGCAGTCGGGCGGAGCCGACTGCGTAATACTCTGATACCATTTTAAGAACAGCTGAAAGCAAGTGAACAGAAAATTTTTGCTGGTGTTTGGGTGACCCGAAATCGGCATTCCAAGTTTTTGGGAACGGGAGGGGCATGGTCGATCTTAAGAGGGGTGACCAGAAGTCTATCTACCAATTTTGGTGACTCTAGCTCTAAAACTGTGGAAGATATAAGCTTTCACGATTTTTGCGGGCGGGAAGGGGCGTGGCCCCAAAAAATTTGGCCGATCTTTAGAGGGAGTTACAAGAAGTCTATTTTACAAATTTCTTGACTCTAGCTCTAAAACTGTGGAAGATATACATTTTCGCGATTTTGGGGGCGGGAGGGGGCGTGGCCCCAAAAATTTGGCCGATCTTTAGAGGGAGTGACAGAAGTCTATCTTACAAATTTCTTGACTCTACAGCTCTAAAACTGTGGAAGATATACATTTTCGCAATTTTTGGGGGCGGGAGGGGGCGTGGCCCCAAAAAATTTGGCCGATCTTTAGAGGGAGTGACAAGAAGTCTATCTTACAAATTTCTTTACTCTAGCTCTAAAACTGTGGAAGATATACATTTTCGCGATTTTTGGGGGCGGGAGGGGGCGTGGCCCCAAATTTTTTTTTACCGATATTTAGAGGGGCTGACCAGAATTTTATCTTCCAAGTTTAATGACT
Organism: Drosophila flavopinicola; assembly: GCA_035042425.1. Taxonomy (NCBI): domain Eukaryota; kingdom Metazoa; phylum Arthropoda; class Insecta; order Diptera; family Drosophilidae; genus Drosophila; species Drosophila flavopinicola. The sequence goes on along the minus strand of JAWNLL010000452.1, from coordinate 9,820,741 downwards.
CTAGCTCTGAAACTGTGGAAGAAATAAATTTTCGCGATTTTGGGCGGGCGGGGGCGGGGCCCCAAAATTTTTTGTCCGATCTTTAGAGGACTTGGCCAGAAGTCTACCCTCAAAGTTTGGTGGCCCTAGCTCTTAAACTGTGCGAGATATAGGCTTCCGTGTTTCGTGGGGGCGGGGTGGCTGGGGGCGTTCTAGTGGGCGTGGCCGGAAAATCCAGGACGCAATCTTTTGGGCTGGTCAGGCCTAGTCTAAATTCCAAATTTGGGGACTCTAGCTTCAAAATTGCGGGAAATATACACGTGTTATCGAATTGTGCATTCATGTATATCGATTTTCGCGATTACGGGGGCGGGAGTGGGCGTGGTCAAAATTTTGTTTCTGAAATCTGTAGAGGACGTCACCAGTAATATAAATTCCAAATATGGTGACTTTAGCTCTAAAACTGCGGGAGATATAAGCATTTCAAATTAATTTTGGAGGGGGGCTGGTGGGCGTAATAATGGGCGTGGCCGATTAACCTAGGATCCAATTTCGGGAGGTCACCAGCAATATACCTCAAATTTGATTACTCTAGCTTCAAAATTGTGGGAGTTATTCACGTTTAATCGATTTGTGATTTGAGGTGTATCGACATGTTATCGATTTGCCAGCCTCCCAGTGGGCGTGGCATAAATTTGGAATAAACTTGATCTGAAGCAGATAGCTATAATCATAACGCCAAAGATTTCAAGAGTCTATCTAATATCGTTTCGGAAATACGCGCGTTCATCCAGACAGACAGACGGACGGACGGACAGACGGACAGACGGACAGACGGACAGACGGACAGACGGACAGACGGACGGCCTGACGGACATTCGACAAAACCAATATACTATGAGTACCTTCGGTATCAGAGTATAAAAATGTCTCAAGCGCTTGCCGCTTCTTGTGATCTGTGACACCCCAGAGACCCAGAGTCCACGCCCACTGCGTCCTCGTTTCGCGATGGTGTCTCTAACCGCAGTGCAATTGTTGCCAATCGCTTACACAACTGATGTGTGTGGTGGCTACGGCTGCCGTAATCAAAGATGAGGGCCCTCTTTCGCTGTGGTGTACTTTGCCACCACCACCACCACCACTGCATTTGCGAGCGTGGGCGTCTCAAAGCGCGTGCTTCTAACACACACACAAACACCCAAACCAAATTCAATTTGGCAACAACAACAAACTTGCCATGTCGTCCAGCTCATAACTCGCCTTCGGTTATCAGCCAACACACGTTTGAGGTGGTCCCACAGGCGACGGCTTCGACATCGTCGGCTTCCATCATATTCGTCTCGGGGTGTTGGCCTCTCTTTGACATGTGTTCTGCAACGCGCTTTTGTTGTTGTTGATCGCGAAACAAAGCATTTAATGGTACGTGGGCAGCTTACTTATGCGCTCAAACGAGCTCACCTGGACTCTGAAAGGCATAAACTCAAGATAAAGAAGTAGAGTAGATGACTAGCAATGCTCAAAAATGCCTAGGGAATGAAAATCGGTTCAGTTTTGGCAAAGTTATGTGACTTTAAAGTCATTTTCGAAAACAGTAACTTTTCCCAAAAGCTTTTTCCGAAAAATTCAAAAAGTTCATTTTCAAAAATGGACAAATCTTAAATGTAGAATAAAAGTAGAGATCAAACCATTAACAAATTGGTCTGGAACTTCAAAATCGGTTCAGTTTTGGCAAAGTTATGTAAGTTTTACGTTTTCATAGGGTTAAAAATAATTTTACAAGTAAATTTGTTGTTAATTTTGGCCTGTTTTTGGACTAAAAAATGAACCATCCCAGAATAGGTTTTTAAATGCATTTTTATACTAATTATGACACCCACTATCGATTAAAAATACCAATTCGCAATTCTATTTTTTGCAACAAAAAAAATTTTCGAAAATGGTAAGGGGGGAGTACATGCTTTTTTCGGAAAAAAGTTCAAAAAGTTAAAGATCCAAAAATGGATAAAACTTAAATGTAGAATAAAAGTAGAGGACAAACCATTAACAACTTGGTCTGGAACTTCAAAATCGGTGCAGTTTTGGCAAAGTTATGTAAGTTTTAAGTCTTCAAGGGAATTACGAAGGACTCGGGACAGGACTCGACTCATTATTCTTTCCAAACGATGTTGATCTTGTTAGCTTTTGAGCTGTCAAAATATGGGTACTTATATGCCCGATGAGTGGTCAATTTATCAAGTTGAATTAGCATCAATTTAAAGCTCACACAAAATGTCAATTGAGATTTGCGTCAACATTTCCAAAGTTTTAATTACCATCGCTATGTGTCTGCTTTTGGCCACAACTTGTTGCCGGCAGCAAAATGATGGCTAATTGTTATTTTTGCATACAGACGTTAAGGGGGGCAATGGGACTCGGCTGGAAACTGGAGCTGTAGCTATAGCATGCCTTTTGATTAGACCGAGAGAGAGAGAGAGAGAAGCCTTACATAATAATCTAGTTAACAAATTGTGTCATGCAGAGCGGCCAACTGACGGTTAGCTGGATGCCGATGCCGATGCCGATGCCAATATAGCTGCTGCCACAGCTGCCATAGCTGCCATAGCAACCGGGGCGGCCACTTTCGAAAGTACTGCGGCCGTTGTTGCCGTTTGCACCGGGCAGGCAGAGTAGGCCGAGGTAGGAGCGGGAGAGATCGGGGATCGCAGAATGTTGCATGTATAGTATTATTTATATTTGAATAGAAATGACTTGCATAACAGACACAGACACACAGTTTGTGTGCTTGTCGCACAATTGCGAGGGTGTTGCCAGCGCCAACTATAAAAAAGTCATTAAATATTTAAAAATAAATAATCCAAACGGGCAATCTACAATTTATGCACATTTTCCAGGGCGCTCACGAGTTTTTGCCACATTTGCGCCGCTGGCCCCCAAACGTCCAGGCCCAAATGTCCAGGCCAAGTCGGCAACGAGCCCCGAAAGCTTGGCCAGGCCAAATGCTCAAAATATGACAGAGCATGCTATAGTCAGGCCATAAAAATTGAAGAGTTCAGCAAAACAAATATGAAAAGCAATAAAACGAATATCAGGGGCTCTTCTATATTCTAAAGTAGACCATTGTTAATACTAAATAATTTTTACAATATAGTTTTAAAGTTTTCTTATATATTTGTTCTTAATCACATATATTATTATATTTTAATTTAAAAATTGATTAACAGTTAAAAAGGTTAAGGCTCATATAGTTTTCAACTATTGCTTCTTAATCACATAAACCAAAACATTTAAACTTAAAAAATAATGAAATAATATCTGAAACAATGATACAAATTTGATCATCTTTTCTTATAAACAACATAAAATATGTAATCAGCTAGCAACTAACCAACTGTTTAACAAACCTAATAGTCCCTTCTACGAAAGCGTATGCAAAATAAGACAATCATAAACCATTTGAGTTGTTCATTCCCTGTGGTAACTAGTTCAATTTGGGTGTGGCTGGGGCCAAACAGTGCCTCGGCTTGAATGAAAATGGAAAATGGAAAAACTGGGCAACTGGGCTGGCAAGTTGAGCGCATTATCCAATGCAATTGTGGGTTAGTGGGTGAATGTGCTTTCCGAGCCAAGTGTGTGTGCACATTACAATGGAAACTGCTCTCTGACGTAGCAATTGTATTATGTGGCTTTTTTTCGAAAAAGCGGGCAAAGTGTTTGCGATGTCTGTGCAAACAGAGAGAGACTTGGCCAACAAACTTGAATTCGGCTTGCAAACAAACAAACATACTTTCGCAGTTATTACAGAACGTGTTTGGAATTATTGTTTCTGAAATTTTGTTTGCAGCGCAAAAAGTTAATGACTTTTAAAACGGAATGAGGAAGTTGATCAGAAGACTAATTTAAATTGTGTTTTTTTTTTGGCTTGCTGCACGCAAATTAACAAAATTCTAGCGCCTAATGTATCATTAATTACAATAAACAATAGCCACAACACACACCTCAAATAGTAATATAACAATTTTTAGGTTTTGTTTTTGTTTTCATGTACGTTTTCAAGGCGTTGGTTAAAATGCCAAAAGTCCAAATTGATTCCGTGCCGTGCTGCAGTTCTAGCTTATAATTTAAGCAACACTTTCAGTTTTAATATTAAAATGAAATTAATTCTATTATTTTTTTTCGACTCAGGCAGTGTGAGAAACTTGGCCAGTCGAAGAAACATTTGCGGCACTCCATGGACAGCTGCATGATTAATGAGCCAGCTTTGATTTGAATGTGTGTCGTTGTTGTTGTTGTTGCTGTTGCTGACTGCCCACTGTAACTAATGACTCAATCCAAAGCTGGAGCAATGGCAAAGAAGCGTCTTAATTGGCACAACATTTTGTAATCATAAACTATGTCACTTTTGCAATTGCACTGCACGTAATTAGCTCATTTGCTCAACTAAGTACAACAACAACAACGGACATTAAACTTTAAACAGCTTGTACACTTGCTCCCGCTGTGAAAAACCATAGTGTGGCAAAAGATAGTCGCAAATCGGGTCAAGGTCAGCATTAAGTTGTGGCATTAAGTTGGCATTTTGCATACGTCGCCTTCAAATCGCATCACATACGAATGACTTAGGCAACGAACTTGTTTCGGCCAGCCAATAGAATAGTTGCATAGATGCTTAGATGTATCTAGTACGTGTGCCACTAGCGACTAGCCAGCACGCACTGTAGCCAATTATGCAAGTTTCCAATACTCTTGGGATAGAGTATGATAGCTTGTGTATCAAGTTTGCTTGAGTTCTAATAAACACATATTGAAAAGACTTATAAATATTTTTACTTCTATATATTTTAAGAGAAGAGTAGTAGCATATTCATATTGGATTTATTTGGATTTATATCTAGCTATTATTATTTGAATAATCATATGTATAATATTTATATATTTTTAAAATTTAAGCTTAGAGCTTAGGCTTATAATTATAGGGTATACTTACAGCATTACTGCAAATTGTTTTATTCGTATTTTTCGTGTTGTTCGTATTTAATTTTTTAAGTGGTTTGGCCAGCTGCATTGCCAAGGCCTGTTGACATTTTTTTCAAAAAACGAAACAAGTTACGCACGTTTACGCACGATACCGTTATGAATGAAATGTGGAGCCTGCGTGTGCAATGTTTTGTCACGCGACAGCTGGCTGACAGATTGAAATAGTTGAAATTGTAGTTCAAGTTGACTGCAATTGCATATATCATTTAACAGCTTTCAGCTGTGTTATAATGGTTTACAGGTTTTATTATTTTATAGCTTAATTCCAGGAAATTAAGCAAATACCTTTGTTACAGCACTTATTCAGGGCAGTTACAACTTTTACTTTTTACGCAAACCGCGCTAAATATGTAAAACTGTTTAGTTTGCATGTGGAAACTTGAGCTCTGTAGATGATCTATAACACTTTATATATTTAATAATCTCCATCAATCTGAAGTTCTAACTAATAGGATTGTTTTGCGTACATTCAAACAGGAATATATCTCATAAAATATATATCTTTCTATCACAAATAGAATTTAAATGATTGTTATGCGTATATGCAAACAGGAATATATCTCATATAATATCTTTCTATCACAAATATAATTCAAATGATTGCTATGCAAAGAAATTGAATATAATATATAACAATATACTTAAAATAATATATTACAACTATAATTTGTTTGCTCAAACTATTTGTAATGCAAAACTAAAACCAAATTCTGTTTTCCATCTTCCAGCTAAGTTTTGGCATTGCAGCAACCATTTAAACGAGTCCAAATCGTATCTCTTAGTACTCTTAGTAGCAAATGATATATGCCCAGTGTTAATGCTAATTGCATATGCTTTGTGTTCATTATGGCTTCTTGCTGTGGTATTTGCATCACTTAAGTGCATAAAATTGCACATTTTAAGGCAAAATGCACAAACAGCCGAAAGAAAGACATCAAAAGGCAATCACACACACAGAGCCACACTTCATATAAGCCATATAAGTAAGTAAGTACACTAATGGCCTTGTCAATGCCGTTGCATGCCTTGAGAATTCACATTCACAACACAACAACTACAAGAAACACCTTTGCAAGACAATAAAAATCGCGCATATTTGGTGCAACAACGAACCAAAAAAACAAAAAAACAACAATTGCAATTGTTGTTGCTGTTGCAGTTGCAGTTGCAAGCGGCACCATTGTGTGGCATGAGAATCTATGGCTAAGGATTGTGCTGAGAAATGGCAAAGCGACCCACCCAGCAGCTCAAAGAAGAAAAAAACACACAACACAAAAGCCTGCGCAATTTGTGTTGAGTGCCGCAAGATTTCAATTTATTTATAACAAGCCAAATATTAATGAATTCTCAGCGATTTGCTAGCAAGTGTGAGGCTTGTGTTTATTTTAATTGCCAGCTTTTGAAAGTGCCATTAGCGGGGCGACTTTAACAACTGAATTAACTTAATTAACTGCTCACATATTTAACTATTTGATCAGTTTTGCTTTTACTTTCGTCGAATACGCGACCTTGACTTTAGGGCTAACACTCTGCTCTGACTAACTATTATTAAATTTTGCGTTTCAGCTAGTTAACTTTATGCTTAATTAACTTAAATTAAATTACTTTGTTTGGGCTATGTAAAATAATTGAATTTTTCTTGCTTTGTAATTCGTTTATATAGTTTATTAGCGTGTGAAATATGTTAAATTAGACAAGCCAACTTATAAAGTTAAATTGTTCCAAAAACTGTTGTAAATATTCAAGTTTTACCAGTTGACTAGAACATTAGAAGCTGCACAACATGTTTAGCTAATTGTCGCTCATGAGACTTTATCAAAAACCACATTACAACTAATTAATCAATCATATTTGGAGCAAGCAATTCGCTAGAGATATTCGTGAGAAACTTATGGCTTGACAAATTGATATGTTTGTATCATAATGCTAGCGATCACACAAAAAAAACCCAATCAGATTTAATTACCAATGGATTTGCATGCCAATAAAACAGAGTATTCGAAGCATGAATCACTTGAGCGCATGCATACGTATACTTGATTAAATGTTAGTTGGCTTTGCATTTGACGAACTGCTTGCTACTTCTGGCCAAATTGCATTCGTGTAAACGCGTTAACGGAGCAGACTCAGGCGAAGGTCAGCTGCGATCGGCGATCGGTCAACTGCGTCAGCAGCTGACAGGCGGGGCCGGCTTCCATAAGTTCTATAAGCTCAAGTCGCAGCCGTCTCAGCCGTTTCAGGCTTTTAGCCATTTCGATTTTCCCACAGCCAGAGCAGCAGCAGCAGCAGCGTTTGGGCGTATTTGTTGTTGTTGGGGCATATTTACTATTGAGTGTTGAGTTTTGAGCGTGTTTCACATTCTGACTGACTGGCGGTGCTTTTGTTTTTTATGACTAACGGCGCCGGCGTGACATTATAAGCGTAGCGCTTTCAATATTTTATATCCTGTAGCTGTTGGTTCCGCAAACGGTGGCTTTAAACGCCCACCGAATGTGCCATGCCGCAAATTGCAGTGGCACTTTGGCCTTTAAGACACCATCGATGGTGCTGTGATCCAGATTGTATCTCACAGTTCGAGTTGGGCGGGCGTGTAGCTGACAAATCTAATATGAGATTGAATTCAGTTCTTAATTTGTAGGAAATGCAAACTGAACGTTAGAATATAGCAGGCTGTTAGCTTGGGCATCGCAGATTTTGTTACAATCGGACAAACAGAACAGCAGAGATTTGAATATATTTTAGATGCATACATTAACATACTTATTTTTATGCTTTACAGCTTTTTAGTCTGCTTAGAATCAAATTGAAGTTCAAAATTACACATTAAAATTCATATTTATCCAATTTAAAGAACATTTCGTATTTATTTTCAATTTTGTTAAAATTGTATTTAGTATAAATATTTGGCTGCACTGAATAAGACTCTTGCTATAGCAATTTTAACATATATATATTTTTTTTAGTATAGAAATTAAAAACAAGGAATAATTTTCAATATTTAAGAAAATTATTTTTTAAAATTGTACGAATATAAAATATAGTTGCCATTTACTTACAAAAAAAAAACTTTATATTTGATCAAGCCCAAAAGCTCGCTCTATTTTTTTACTAAGCTTCACTTTACAGCTACGAATACTTTTAGGCTCTACAACAATAAAAGTAAAGCTGAAAAAAATACGCTGCAAAAGAATTTTTTGATAATTGCATGTTGCTTTTAGAATCATTTATGATCCCATTGAACAAATAAACATTAGTCTTTATTTAGGGAGACATAACCATTTATATATATATATATATTTGTGTGTGTGTTTTTTCAATAAATATGTTTTGTATTAACGTTTAAGCACTTAATAAATAACAACAATTTGGAAACGCCATTTAAGACTAAATACTAGAAAATAATGCATAATAGTTATCATATATATATATAAGTACAGCTACAAGTTAAAGTAACATGAAATACTTTGCGCATATATATAAATATATATATATTGAATATGTTTGTTTGTAGTTTTAGTTTGCTGTACAAGCAGTTTGCAATAATAGAGAGAAACAACAAACGCTAACGCGAGAGCGAGAGATGGGATGGGGTATACAGATATAGATATAGATAGATATAGTTATTTATATGTAAGTACATTATAAGTTAGCTATTTAAATAGTAAACAATACGTTGCTGGCATATTTTTTTGTCCTTTTTTTGGTTTAGCATTATAACTCTTTGTTTTAATGCTTTTGTTATTTTACTTTTGGCATTGGCTATTTATTAGATACTCTCGTAGTTGCGCTTCAGTAGGAATTATAGGAGCCGGCACTGCGCTTGCGTCCCATATTGCAGATCTTGAAGTGACACGGCGCCATATCTGTGAGGGAATCAACATAGGAGCAATTAGAATACAATTCGTATGTTTGACTTTATAAGTCTCATGCAACACTTACAAGGCCTATTCCCTATTTTTGGGTAATTACACGAAATGATAATATGAAATAAAAAGGGATTTGAAATTGAAATTAATAAAGCAGCACATGCAACAACGATTTCGAACAACTACTGAATCAAACTCAAACAGCTAAAGAGCTTTAATCTCTTACTCACATTGCTTGAAACTGACTCCGGATCGGCGTTCGGCAGTTATATCGGCAGCCCCAACATTATCGCCCAGCCGGTGCAGTCGGGCCAGCAATCCGGAGGCCTGCTGGGAACGCTTGCGCTCAGCGCTCTCCACGACGCCCTCATCCTCGTAGTCGGCAGTCAGGAATAGATCGCTCAGCGAGGGCCACTTCTTGACAAAGCTGAATGATGGCCTCTGTTGCAGTTGTTCCTGTTGTGCTTGCTGCTGTTGTTGTTGTTGTTGTAGTTGTTGTTGTGCTTGTTGTTGTTGTGCTTGTTGTTGTAGTTGAAGATACTTCTGTAGAGCAAACAGTGGGCGTTAGATATAATTTAAACTATAAGATACAGTGAAGACTCTACTAGGACATGGGATTGGTCGTAAAAGATATTGTCTATGATAAATCAGTAAAAATAGGAATAAAAAGAATATTTTTTGTGTTTAAATATTTGACTACTAAAAACAATTTTGTTGAAGTAAAAAAAAACCAAAAAAAATGTCATTTAATAAAAAAATAAAAGAAAAAAATTTTTTTTTTTTAATTGATGAAGTAAAAAATTTCTATAATATTTACAAAATGGGAAAAATGTCTAGAAATTAATTTCAAGTTCATAAAACAGCTTAACTGCATACATTCTATATTTAAGCAAGCTATTTATGGTAAACATCAAATATTTATTTCGAAAACTACAAATAAAAGTACCCAAAACTTGTTTTTATTTATAAATTGAGACTTGTATCTTGTTTCTATAATCTTCACAAACATACAAATGAACTTAAGACCATAAATAAACATATATTATATATTCAAACCATATGCTTATGAGCTGTAAGCTTCAAATATGAATTTAGAAAACTGTTAATAAAAATATCAACCACTTTTCTTTTGATTTTTCTATTTGCTCTGCCATCTTATGTTTGTCATTTCTCTTAAGCATAGTGCAAGCGCAGTAGTTCGCCTTAGGCAGCTTTCACTGTACATGCACATGTCACCAGGTCACACACTCACCAATTGCTCGCCGTAGTAGGTGTTGTCCTCATTAACCGGTCCGAGTCCGGGTCCTGGTCCGGGGAACAGCTCATTGAACTGCAGCTGCGTGGGCGTTGCATGGACAGTGGGGCGTGGCAGCGCATGTCCTGGCGATAAGAGCGCTATTGACAGCAGCACAATGGCAATCGCCAGCTGATGGACGATGGAAACGCCGCACGTTCCTCCTGTTGACGCTGAAGCCATCACGTAACACTTGTTGTTGTTGTTCTTCTTCTTTTGCAACTGCGAAATAGCAAATGGAAAAGTTGTTCAGTAGGGTTGCCCAAAACAACAGCATGTGTGTGTGTGTGTGTGTGAGAGAGAGAGAGCGCGTTTGTTTTCAACAATTAACCAGAGAACCGTCACCCCTTAGCAGCCTTAAACCCACATTCATTGCCCCATCCCAAAAGCAAACGCTTACGCAAAAGGGTTTCCTATTACACTTTTCGTTGAAACCAAACAAAGTTGCCAAGTAAAAAAAAATATGCGCAAATGCTTTCTCTCTGTTCTTTTTTTCGAAAACATTTTCCAAGTTACGAGTACTTTTGGACTTTTGCGGGGATTCGTCTCAAGGTGTTTGGTATGTCAAACAGTCACGTTGCACTCACAGCGCTTTTCCCATGAAAATCGTGTGCGTGCCACTTCAGAATTTTCACTTTGATGCCACCCAGTCAACAGTCTGTATGGGTCAACTCTACTTTTACTATAGTAGGGTGGGGGTGATGGGGCAATAGATACTCGACTGTGTGCGCTCGTCCCGTGACGCGGTCCTGCGAATCATCCTAATTGCCGTTTTATGAAATATTAATGCCTAATTATGCTCAGCTCTGACGCGAACGAAAAAAACAACTAGGTATAAAGTGCAAAGGTCCTGCAAAGGTCCTGGTTTGGGTGACCATTGACAAATGCCTTGACATTTATTTAAAGCGCCAAGGACATTGACAGACAGACAGACCAGTGAAGTTCCCATGAAAAACTGTTGAAACTTTTCTAGATCTTAGATCATTCTCAGCATTAATGTAAGTTAAGTCATTAGCTGAGTAATGAAGCGGAGTAAACTTCAAAGTGTCATTTAGTCGTTTAAACTTACAGTTCTTAAGGAACTTAATACTTTACCTTTACAGGTAGAAAGCAGTTAGGCCTAAAATATGACTACTTTGCTTAGCGGGCTTTTGAAATTTGAGACTTGAAGCTGTGCCTAAAAAACCAATGTTTTGCCTCAGTAGTGTTTTAAAATAGAGTCGAAATCCGTCATTAATTCAATTATAATTTTTGTTCACATACATATATTCGCTGAACAGCAGATGGCAACATATAATATAGGTATATATAATTTGATGAGATTTCTTTCATCATTTTTATGACCAGCTCAAGTGCAGGCGATAAACTTTTGGCGACTTTTGCAGTGACTTACACGCTCTGCGTTTGTACTCGATGATTGATGATTAATGATTAATGTTTAATCGTTAATGGTCGAATGCGATTCGTAAGACTCGTAATCGTAAACGCATTTTTAATGCTGATAATGCCCACGATCTCTTGGCTAATTTTTAGCGCCTAGCACACGCGAATATGCGAATATATGAATATATATATATAAATACGTTTTGTAGATTGCCCAGGCAGTTCAGATTCATCTGAGTATTATATTCAAAATCGAAGTCAAGGTCTAGCGCGTACAGGTTTCATTGAACTCTCACACTCTGACTCTTGGGAGGGCGGGAGGGGCTGTGCCACGCCCTGTAATTAACTAGCGGACATCGGATAAGCGTTTCACTCATTACACTTATTTTTGGGGCTGTCGCAACAGCTGTCGAATTTATTTGACAGGCGCTAGTGACGCCTTTGTGCCACTTATTACAAATCTACCTGTTGCCCCACTCGCAATGTGATAGTTGATAAGAAATTAGGGGTTGACGTATAACCCGAATCTCATGCGAATCCATCAAGAAACCGCTTAACGTTATTTAGAGCTCTGCTGGAATAATATTGTCAGGGATATTGCTAAAGAGTATGCATAGAAAAGCAGATTGTATAAAAAAGGGCAAGGAAAGTTAATTTCGAGACTCAGAATTCCGTTCTTATTACCCTTTTATAAATATCTTTAATCTATACGTTAGACAAGTATATTTACTAAAATATTCCCAGCAATAGATCTATATACAAAAAAGTTTGCAATAAAATTTCGTTTTAATTAAGCAAACAAAAATTCCATCAAAAACAAAAAACTAAATACAATTCAAAAGTCCCTCGAATGATGTTTGTACGTCCCCAACTGGGGAGGCAAATTTTGATTGCCACCCAGAATATTCCTCATACATAATCTAATGAACACATAATCAAAATACAAATATTATGTATGGCACTTTTTTGTTTTGTTATTAAAATACGCATATTCGATCGCAACACATAAAATGTACCATGATTGTAAAATAGCTATAGAAATAATTGTTATCTTTTTTAATAAAAAGTACAGAGATGCAGGCAGTAAAATCTAATGAAAACTTTTGTATATTATCAGTTTAATGTTTGAATTGAAGGGGTATACAAAAGCAATTTATATTATAAGATGTATACAATGTTATTATAGCACATATTCTGAGTTAAAAAGCATATTTAAACATAATTCAAGAACCTTGACCCAGTATTATTCATCATAATAGGTATAAGAAAGTCGACTCTCAGCTTATTGATTGCAAACTTATGATTGTTTTTATTACACACTTAACGTGCGTCATCCGAGCGTCGAAAAAATCGCAAGTCCACGAAATTCGAGTCTTATCATGGAATAAGTCGGATCTTGTGACACGCCCTCTTTTTAAAATGGTTGAGTGTGTATGTTTTGGGTTTTGGGAATCCAGCGGAACTAACCTCTAATCAAAAGCTATCAGCTAACATAATCAGCCAGCAAAGGCGACGCATTTGTATTTGGTGCCCTCAATTCGGAAATGTTCTATCACGAGACTTGTATCAGTTTTTCAGTATTTCAGTGATCAAACCCTAGATGATAGTATACTACGAGTAATCTGTCAAAGAACACTTTCAGTTTTCTACGTGCGCTGATAAGACGACTACGTTAATTTGCAAAGCGATCGAATTATTTGAAAAATAATAATAATAAATTAATTCTGAATCGCACTGCAAAATGTCAGTTTTAAATATACGCTGATAATCGTATATATGTGTGTGTGAGTGTGTTCATAAAAAGATGATGTGTTTATAAATAAAATAAACACATTTCCAGCATTATCAATGGACATTATAATTATATTTTTTGTAGGCGCCGCTCAAATGACCCAAGATTGAATGAATTCATGTGTGAGTGAGTAGTTGTGTGAGTGTACTCAACATTCGATAGTATTTTGATATTAAAAATAAAATATGCAAATCATATTGCTAAATATATTTTAGTTTAAACTTACCTTTAGCAAAGTATTTCAGCTGACAGGTAACTTTGATGCTTAACACGCACTTTAACTGTAGTTTAGTTGTACGAATTTCTTAGAAACTGTTAATTTGGTTGACTTAACCGTTAGGTACACTTAACCGTTAGGTGTGACACTGCAGAATAAACGCAAATCCGTTGCGCGCATTTGTTTATATAGGCGTTGACAGTCGCACACAAAAAGGGTAAATCAACAGGTACAGTTAGTGTACACACACACACACACACACACACACACACAGTCGCACTGTAACACGAGCGGAGACGACGACTTTTGTGAGTTCGGCATGTGAAGCCGGCAAATCGGTGGGCGGTGGGCGTCAGTTTCTAAAACGCGAGTGGGCGTTGCAGTTGCTAAATACGCAAACACTTCAAAACTTCTGTCACTTGTGTTGTTGTTGTTGTTGTTGTTTTTGTTTTGAGGCTAAAGCGAGCGCAATCAAATTACGCGCTTAACCCCTCCTCAGTTGCGTAGTTTATTTTAGTGTGTGGGGGGTGAAGAGCTCTCAAGAGACGTTCCTAACGCTTTCTCAGGCGTTTGCAAACTAAACTCGACATTCGCATTGGGAGCATCTCCAGCGATCGTTTTCAGTAGTCTCTCTCACTCTGCTGAATTCAAGTCGCTGCCGATCTCGATCTCGGTCTCGTTCTCGGTCTCGGTCTCGGACCTATGCTGATCGTTTGCCGTGCCACGCTTTTTGACAAATCGTCCGATAAAGCTGAGATTTATGGCATTTGCTATATAGTAGCGACCGAGGATTAACACAATGTTGTGCTGTACGCTACACATGCTGAGGTATATTAGCTGTTAAAGTAAAAATATTATTGGCTAAACAACTATACAATATCAATATCATAGTTTTTTATAGTTATACAATTAAAGATGACAGTAACTTATTATATATAGCAATTCACCTCTCTATGCTTTGTTTGCAAGAGCTTTTTTGGTGACAGCATCAAAAGTACCTTGATAATTCGCCAATGTTAATGAACCTTAACAAATTGGGTTCATTAACATTGGCCAGCCAATTTTCAAGGTATTATTTGGCAATCTGAAAACTATAACTTAAGCCACATAATTTCATTTATAGGTCAACAAACTCGCAATGATATAGTAGCTAGAAAATTGTGAAAGTTAAGTAGGTCAATGTCGAACATGTCACAGACGGATGTTGAAAAATCACCAAAAATTGCATGTCCAAGTCGTGAAGCAATACTGAACGATCTCTCAAGAAGGGTGCTTTGTAGATTATTTTATTTTAATTCCTCCTATCTTTGAATATCATTTAGCAAACGGCAATCAAACAAACGCAACAAAAATAGGCTGGCAAACAAAAGTCTTTACCAAAAATAGAATGGAAATTTACAAAAGTACAACAATATGTACACATATAGAGATAATCAACTAACGTTATCTTTTATGCTTTGAAATCAAACAGACTAATTTTAGACTAGCCAGCTACAAGAAATTATGATGCAATATCTTATAAGTATTACATCACAAAGATAGCATATATTTAAAGAATCCTTAAGACGCCTAATCTTTTCGAGACATCTTAAGACGTTCTGTAGAACTAAATAATTCAAATCATTTAAGCTGACACAGCATTTTAATTTGATGTCTACTAATTTGGGATTTTATAATCTGTGGAATTCAGCATGCGACACAGTTGAACCTTTTACTGAACCGCGCGTATCGAATGATAATCCCACCCACGCTTCTGTTTTATATGTACGCAGTGATTAAATTAATTTTTATGGTTACATCAGCAGCCAAAAATTGTGATTAGCTATTTGGGGGTATCTCATCAGTTTGGTGCGATAAGCGATTTTGTACACGGATACCCTTATGACATGCAAATAAAACATTAAATACCAAACATATCAGCGCTAATTGACACTTATTAAAAAGAATAGCCGCTACGAGACCCAGACATTGACATTTCATGCCGGAACAATTGCGAACACGTGCTGCTTATGCCGGCCAATTATCAGCAGCAATCACAATCACAATCACGAGACTTGCAGACGTGCAGCCTGCACTGCTCTCAATCGAACACATTGTTCATTCGATTGAGTCATGGCTTCTGCTGAAACTAAGATATATGCTCCCAAGGAAGCAATTTGATTAAAAACAGCAATGTTTGTATTCTCCACTGCGTGACTTTAATCAACACATTTGAATGAGCGCTCACAACGGTCGCTGCTTTCTGGTGCTTTTACCAACACTGTTTGCACCGGTGAAACAGCCGATACTTCTTAGCGATGGGCATACTGTGATTTTGCAGTCACGACGGCAACGGTGACTGTGGCTAAGAAATATCTGATGCGCAAATCTGTAATTTTGTTATTTTTATGTACTTAAAAAAACAACTAATGGCTAAGTACATAAGTATTTACACGTTTATGTATTTTAAATTAAAATACAGTCTATTTTTATTGACATAAACGATCAAAGTGAAAAGAATGATTCACTACCATAAAATACTCGTGACAAGTAGCCGGTACATAAATTATCGCGCATACAGCTCTATCTTCGGCTGTTCAGCTGGGGCATTAAAAAAAAAGTGGGGGAGAAAATTAAAAATAAGAAAATCATCATGGCTACATCGACGCTGCAGCTGGAATTTTCTCAGGCCATGGCCGATTTCAAGAAGATGTTCCCGGACATCGATCGCGAGGTAATCGAGGCGGTGTTGCGCGCTAACCTGGGTGCTGTGGATCAAACAATCGACCAACTACTTGCAATGTCAACGGACAACCAGGTACATATCTGTGTGTGTGTTTTGTTTGTGTATACTAACAGGCTAAGCAAGCTAACTAACACTAAAACCGCATGTGATTAGAACGAAAAACTGCGCAATGAACTGGATGCTAATGTCTCACCACAACAGAGTCTCATCAATCTCAGCGATACGGACAGAGAGCTGCGACGCAATCAGCTAATCGACACCACAGATGGCGCCACCAGCGATCGCACGGAGGCAACAGCTGCTGCTGCTGCCGCCAGCAACGTTTTACTTAGTACTGCAAGCGCTTCGCCCAATCATCACAATACGGGCGCCTCGCCCAAGCAGCGACCGCTGGGCGCCTCCAATAAAGGCAGCGCCAGCAATACGCCCACCAAGCGCAGTCACACCGTGGCACTGTCCAACAGCAGCAGCAGCGCCGCTCGTCGCTGGAATCCGCCCATATTGGGCGCACTGCCAGCTGGATTTCTGCGCGTGGCGCCCGTTGCCGGGCAGCAGGACTTTGAGCTGCCCGACGAGCAGTTCGCCTTGATGCTGCAGAACGAGGAGTTTATGAATCAGTTGCGATGGAATCAGGACTTTATGAACGCGCTGGAGAAGGAGCAGAACGGCAAGGCCAAGGGCGAGGATGATGCACCGTTCCAGGAGCGGCTCAAGAATATGGGCAAAATGTCGCGCAAGAAATTCCTACAAATGGCGCGCGTTTTCACCTGGCAGCGCAACAAGAAGGTGACCACCGCCAAGCAGATCGACTCGCTGCCGTTGCGTGAGGAGCCCAGCGACGATGAGGATCATCATCATCATCAGCAGCAACAGCAGCAGCAGCAGCAACAGTCGACAAATCAACAGCAGAGCCAGGTCCAACAGCAGCAGCAGGGTCAATTGCAGCTGCGCAAGTAAAGCGGCGACCTGGGCGAGGTCTAGAACCCATTGTTTGTTATCTTATCCTTATCTTATTATCTCATTGGGCCATAAAATGTACGTCAAGGTCATGTGTTTACTTCATGCATAAGTAAACCCAAGCTCTAGTACTAGTAATCTCCCCCGTTTCATGTAGTAATCTCAAATCCCCCTCAAAAACTGAAATCTCGCTACAGCCGATGCATATTATATATATATACTTATTATGATTCTAGTTTTAAATGTGTAATAACCTAAAGTGCAATTTTCCCTCAAAACACACACAACCCAGTGCAATATCTCATGTGTATATTTTTTACAATTATCAATTATATTATACATATTGTTTTATAACTCTTTATTTATTTTTTTCTTTGTCAATTTTCGTTGTTGCCAAATTAGCGTTAATTAAGTTTTATTGATAATTTTTGAAATGGCAGCTCTTGTGGCCTTGTCACAAGAACTAGAAGTTTGGACTGATTCTAAATGCGTTAATTAATAATTGAAAGCATCGCAGAAAAAATAAAATGAAATATGTATTTACAACTAGAGCACTTGCTAAACTCAAAGCTAGTCATTAAAAAAGAAAAAAACCAACTCGATTTATGTACAGTAATCAAGCTAAATACGTATTTGTGCTAACCACATTCCCCCATTACCCATTACCTATTACCCATAACCCCCACAAACTCCCTTACTCCAGAATTTTAAAAAAGAAAACTGCATAGTACGTATAATAATCGCCTGCGCTTGGTTGGCTTCTACTCTCATATTCCATAAAAATCTGCAGAATTAAATAAATGTCCATATCAACTGTTGATATTACAGATACCATACATACATATATGGACATATACCATCCGTAGTTTGGTGGCTATGCAAACATATGCAACTATTTGATTGTAATTGTACTTGTAATTGTATTATAAACCATATTTGAAATACTATTATATTCATATTCCAAGTATCAAATACAGCAAAATATTTGAAAATTCCACGAAAATATTCTCGTTTATTTTTGACCAGTAAAAACTGTATAAAAGTAATCATCCAGTTCCACGTTCACGGATGATGCAACACAACGAAGAAATATGAAAACGATTTCTCTGCTTTACTAAATAAATAGCGAATGGAAAAATTCTTGATTCTTACATGAATTTATTTAATTTTTATTTTGTTTTTGCTTTTAAATTTTTTTGTTTTTTATTTTTTATAAACATAATACATTTATTATGGATACACGTTGTTTTTTCTTATGTGTGTTTGACTTTGATTTAAGGGCATATTGGTTACTTGTTACCTGTTACTGCTATTATGAATTGTATAATTTTTTGCATATTTTTATTTTTTTTTTCTTTCTTTCTATATTTTTTTTGTAAATTTACTTCGTTTTGGATTGACACGTGACGACGAATCTCATGTTTCATACGCAAATGTTGTTGGGATTTGGTTCGTTAAATAACAGGATTTAAATCGTTATGCATGCAACAATTGCAATTGCAATTGCAAATGCAATCAAAATTCAACTTTGCATTATCTCTACTGAATGAATTCCTTTCTACTGTATCTCTTTCTCTCTGTGTATTGGTTATTGTTTAATTATAAATGTTGCATGCTCTCTGAGCGTGCCGGAGTGTTATGTGTGTGTGTGTGTGTGTATGTGGGTGTGCGTATATGTGTGTGTGTGTGTGTGTGTGTATGTGGCTATGCGGGTGTATGTATGTATAGTTGATGTGTGCAATTTTTGTTTTGTTTTTCATTTTTTAATTACTTGTTTTGTTACTTTTTACTTACACAGAAATTGATCATTTTTAAACAATTATTTGTAAATTTGTTTTAAACTAATTACTAAAAATGGATTTTCTGGTTGTTTGCAACATTTTGACATCTCATTTGCATACAATATTTTTATAAAATATGTGATTTTTTTTTTTTGTTTTTCTTGGTTTCTTTCAAGTTTTCATTAAGTGATTTTTAGGCATACAATTGAATTTTAGATTTACGTTTTTAGCTTAATTTGATTTTCTTTAACCTTCTTATTGTTTGAAGAGCAACGACATTTCTTTATGTGTTTTATTAATAAATGGTTCTTCTATGTATGTATGTATGTATAGATAAATTTTGTATATTTATTGTATGTATATTATGTATGTAGTATAATCGAAAAGAATCAAAAAAACAAAATAAATACGAATGTTTTTAGTTACGAATGTTTCCTTTCTTTTCATTTTTTGTTTGTTGCGTGTATTGCATAATTTTTTTGTTGTTTAAAAACGGCTCAAAAACGAACGACAAATATAATTTTATAATAATTAATTGTTAATCAGCAAAATAGCATAGTAATAATAGTAGTAGTAGTAATAGTATGTAGTAATAATTACAAAAATCTTTGCACAGTTAAAAACATTGTCAGTTAAATTTCCTTTTGTTTTTTTGTTGTTGTTGTATGTATGTATGTATGTATATTGTTTTCTTGGTTATTGCAATTTCGACAATCTTAACTTTTTCTGGGCTTTGTATGCATGTTACTTTTTACTTGTTACTTTACTCCTTTTTGTTTTGTTTTTGTTTTTATGTTTTCTTTTGTTTTTGTTTTTTTTTTGGAAGTCTTATAGCAGAACACATAGGGACTTTTTCGGTTTCTTTTGTTTCTTTTCGGGTGACTTCTTATTGATCTGCCTGACCAAATCGTAAAAAATATCATTCACATTCACTTTGGCTTTGGCTGAGGTCTCCATGAAGGCGCAATTGAACTGATTGGCCAAACTCTTGCCCAACTCCTTGCCAACTACGCGCTCCTCCTCCAGATCGCATTTGTTACCCACCAGCACCATGGGCACATCATCCGTATCCTTTACGCGCAATATTTGCTCTCGCAGATCCTGCAGATCATTGAACGTCGATTGCGCCGTTATCGAATAGACGAGTACGAACCCCTGTCCATTCTTCATATACAGATCCCGCATCGCCGTAAACTGTTCCGTGCCGGCCGTATCTAAAATCTCCAACATACATTGCTGGCCATCGACCTCCACCTGTTTGCGATAGCTGTCCTCGATGGTCGGGTCGTATTTTTCCACGAAAATGCATTGCACAAATTGCACAGTTAGCGCCGATTTGCCGACACCGCCGCTGCCCAAAACAACAATTTTATATTCACGCATTTTTTTGTGGGCGACAATTTATGTATATGTATGCTATATATGTATATACTTATATGTAGGTTTTATTTAAAACCAGGCGCAGGTAGTTACTGGCGTAGGCGGGGTAAACGAGGTGGTTTCAGTTGTTGTTGCTGCTGTTGCTCTTGTTGTTATTATTGTTGTTGCTGTTGTGCAAATGTTTATTTAAAACGCGACCGCGTTTACTCTCTGCTATTCTCTCTCTCTCACTCGCTGGTTCTCTCTTTCTCTTTACATAAAAAAATCACTAGTTTTAGGCGTTGTTCGGCGATTGCTTTTGGGTTGCTGTTGCAGTTCTTGCAGAAAGCTTTTGTTGCTGTTGTTCTTGTTGTTATTGCTGCAGTTGTTGTTGGTTGCTGTTCTTTGTTATTGATGATAACCTTTGTGCCAACAAACAACTCTAGCTATATGTGAGTGTGTGTGTGTGTGTGCGCGCGTGTGTGTCTCTCTCTCTATCACACACTCTTACACTCCTCTCTCCCTCTGTCTGTCTTTCTCCGCTCAGGTAGCAAAAGGTGCGAGCGTGCGTTTCGTTTTGGTTTGTCGTCAAATTGTTGCTTTTCGAAGGGGTGGGGGGCGATAAATAAATTTTACTGTAGCGCACTAGCCCCGCGTTCCCTGTGCCGCTGACTACGACAACAACTTCCGTTTTACAACACAGCAATTGCTATCTGCTGTTGCTGCTGCTGCTGCTGCTGTTGCCGTGCAACAACGATTGCTGAGCACTTAGTGAGCACTGTGGAATGTAAGAAAGCAAAGGGTTGTATTTTTTTTTTATATTTTTAAAATAGATTTCACTATAAATTCGTTTTGTTTCGCTTTGGTTTTTTGGTATGCTGGTGCTGGCACTGCTTATAGGAATTTACTGCACTCTTTTTTTTATTTTCTTTTTTTTTTGTAATGAACTCAGTGTTCTCGCTCGCTCGCTCGCTCAGCACAAATTCGCTCTACCCTCAACATTTTTATGATTCATTTTTAGAGTTGTCAAGCGGCGGTCACAGTTGCAAACAATGCGCACACTTGTAGCATGCAAACCAATTTGCGAGTCCTTTGTTCAATGAAAAACACTTATTATTGCATCAGCAAAGTGCCCACCACTTTTACTCTATTATTATGTTTAGTCACAAAACTTTATCACGGGCAGAGGGGGCGCAGCACCCGCATGTCACGCACACGGCAACTCTATTCGGAGTTTTTACCTTGTTTGCTGCGCACAAAAAAAACTGTTGTCGCTGTCTGTGCAGAATTGGGACGATATGCGCGTTTGTTTCGGCGTACGTGTATGCGTGTGCAAAGATAAAATGCCACGGCTAGCGAAATGTGCAATTTGTTATTGATAACGATATTAAATTCTAAGGCAAAACAGATAACTTTTTCGGCTTAGGCGCTTGTGCTTGCTAGCTCGCTCACACGCTCGAAAGTGATTCATTTTCAGTGTTGCCACACCTAGGCGCTGTCATTCGTCTCGATAGACGATAGCGGGCTGCAAGGGCCCAAGTCAATCGATGTGTCAGCCGAGTGGCAACACTAACGAACTTTTGATTTCACTTTTTAAAAATTGTATGTCTATTAAATTTAATTGGCATATTTTAATCACACTATGCCGCATTTAATGTTTGGCAGTTTTTAATAAAAACCATGTTAATTTTGCGCCAGCAACTGCTATTGCAGTTTTTTTTTATATATATAAAAAACTAAAATTTCGTACAAATTAAGAAAATAGTAGCACCCTTTTAGCGAATTTTCGTGACCATTCCCGCGGCAATCGTGACGCCAGCGACGCGCAGCATAACCCGACCCAGTTCCTTGAAGTCCGCATACCGCTCAATGCAAATCGGACGCGACGTCTCCACCTCGACCAGAGCGCACGAATTGTTACCCAGGCAACGTGGCTTCTTCTTCACCACCTCGCCGGTGCTCTTGTGTATGATTGCGTTCAGTTTGCAGACAACGGCCGGCTCGATGAGCGACTGATGATGCAGCAGCACCGGATAGCCCATGGTGATGGGAACCTTCACATTGAAGACGATGATGCGACACTGGAAGCGTGTCGTCACCGGGATAGGCATTTGCGGGTCACAAATAATGCAGCCGACTGTCACATTGCTGATGTCGACGCCGGCTAGCGTCACAGAGATCTGATCGCCGGCAAAGACGCTCGTCTGTGTCAGCTCGTCCATGCTGAGTGATTTGACCTGTGCCTGCTCCCGATTGGCGCCCACCAGCACCTTGTCGTTCAGGCAGAGGGCGCCCGTCTCGATGCGACCCGAAATGCAGAAGCCGGAACCGGTGCCCTTGTATATGTCCGACACGGACAGGCGCAGCGGTCGATCCACAGCGCGTTCCGGCACCTTGAAGTGCTCGATGACTTCCAGCAGATTGGGCCCCGTGTACCAGGCTTTTAGATCCGGCTCCTGTGCGGACTTCGTGAGATTCTCGCCCGTCAAACCGGAGCAGGGCGTAAAGCTGACGTCCGACTCCTTAAAGCCGGCCTGCTTTAGGAACGATTTCAGTTTGTGGACAATCTCCTGGAAGCGCTCCTTGGACCAGCTGACTGTGTCCAGCTTATTGATGACCACGCCCAGCTGATTGACGCCCAGCGAACGTACGAGTATCGCATGCTCCCGGGTCTGTCCGCCCAGCTCAAAGCCGGACTCGAACTCGCCCCGCGTTGCATCCACAACTAGGAGTGCTACATCCGCCTGTGTGGCGCCCGAAATCATGTTGGGTATAAAGTCCTTGTGTCCTGGCGCATCCAACAGTGTGACTATCTTGGACTTGGTCTCGATGCGCGACTGGCCCACGTCCATGGTGATGCCACGGGCGCGCTCCTCGCCAGTCTCGTCCAGCACCCAGGCGTACATGAAGCTCTGTTTGCCCAGCTTCTTCGACTCCTGCTCGTGCTTGTGCATCACACGCTGCGAGACGTTGCCCGTGTCGTATAGCAGGTGGCCCATGAGTGTACTCTTGCCGGCATCCACGTGCCCAATCACAATCATGTGGATGTGACTCTTGTGCGTGGAGCGCTCTAGCTGATACAGCTGCTGGGCATTGCGCTGGGCCTGATCCTTGGATACCTTGAAAATGGCCGTTGCACTGACCCGGGCCGCATCGTCACCGCCAACGCCAATGTCCACGGGTGTATTCCGGCCCGAAACAACCGGCGAGGCGGGAGCCTTGGGCGATGCAATCTCGAAGCCACGTCTAGCATCCTTTACAGCTGCCAGTGTGATCTTGGTGGGCGTCGGCTTAGGTGTTGTGTTTGACTTTGTGGTTGTGGATGTTGCTGTTGTCGCTGTGGCAATGCTTAGTTTCGGCTTCTGTGGTCGCTTCTCCTTCTCTTTTTGTGTGGTCTCCTCGTTGAGAATCTCGTCGAGTATTTTCTGTATATCGTAGTCGAAGCGCATGGATGTCTCCACAATGCGACGCTCGGAGACGGCATCGCCCACAACACTGCGCACCTCGTCCACACAGGAGCTGAGCTTGGCCTGCGCAATGTCGTCCAACTGGGGCATCTGGAAACTTTCAGAATCTCGGCGGGCCTTGCGATACGCCTCATCGTCGTCGTCGTCCTCGTCACCATCCTCCGCCTCCTCCTGTATGTCCTTGTTTTTCTTGATAAACGCCGACATACTCTGCTGACCGCGAGCCCGGTCGTATAACCATTGCTGATCTGTAGGCGAAACGCAATCGTCGTCGACGGAATGGCCGTAGACGTCGTCGTAGCCATCGTATTCGTCGTTATAGTCCATTCCGCGTACTATTCGGTGACGCGACATCTTGAGCGTTATTTAAATTCTCGGTCGCTCAGCGGTTGTATTTCACAAATATTGAAAAGAAAGAACCAAATAGAATTTCATTCGGTTGCAGACAAATGACAGCACTTGACACTGTGGAGAGTTGCCACACTGTTGCATTTGACTGGCTGGCAGCACGATTAATTGAGATGTGCGTGACACAGACCTGGATTGCACTGCTAGAGACGGCTGAGAAACTTTTGTAAGAGAGTGTGGGTATTCCTGAGGTTAATTTTGATATGATCTCCACTTTTGATGAAATGATGACTACTTACGATAAAAAAAACATACAACATACAACAAATAAGTCAGAAAATATCACAACACGAACACGATAATATATTTCGAATGTATATATTTTTTATGCAGCAGCAGCCAGAACCGCGCAATCTTGCCATCGCCAACGCCAGTGCGTGACACGCCGACACGATAGTTGCTCTATGCCAGTTTTGCGCATCACTACACAACCCACTCTTCTCCTCCCTGACATTATCTTTTGTGTCGCGTAAAATATTAAGAAAACACTGTGAAAATCGTTACGAAGCAACCGAAAATACAAAAAGGTTGATAACACCTCGCTTCAATGTGGCAAAAAATGCAGGCGTCGCAGCACTAAGCGCTCGGTACTCGGAGTTAAGTGTGAATTAAACGTATGCAACCTACTTACATTTTTTAACAACAACCACAACACCAACCACAACTGAAGAAAACAGAACAGCAGCAGCAGGCCACCACCAACAACAACAACAACAACAACAACAAACAGTATGTACAACAACGGTGCACGGGGCTTCTCCATACACGACGCGTTCGAGGAGGAGGAAGAGGAGGCGATACGCGTCTACGGCTCCACAGTGATATCGACGCCAATGCGCGGTGGCGTTAGCGGCAGTGCCAAACAAGGTCGCTCCACCGAAGATGTATCCATACGCATACAGGATCCAAAGTAAGTCGACAACAAAAAACAAGTTCAAGCGCTTTCCAGTTTTGTTCTTGGCTGCGTGGGCAGCAGCTGGTTGACAGTTGTTGACACCATTTTGGAGCTGGGCAAAGCTGTGTGAATCACAAATAAGGAAGCGCGAGACGATTTTACTTTTGTTTATTGGCCCCGGCGCAATTTGCGCTCATCGCGCAATAAACAAATGAAAATTTAAGGGAATACGGCTATTGTGTTTTTTTTTATGGCAATAAAACATTCTTTAATCGGTCTAAAAATACAGCTCAACCCAAGAATTTAATATTTAAACAATTTATTTGGTTCTTTTATGGTACTTAACCATGTTGAAACAAGTTTGTCTTCATACAATTGCTTACAATAAGTGTGTTTTTTAATGGCACTAAACCATGTTTTTTAACCAGCTTTGAAACGGGCTAAAAATAGGTCTCGAACACATTTACCTCATTTTCCCAACCGGTTTGAACCAGTGTGCAACGCGAGAATACATCATACATATTAGATTTCATCATAGCTCAAATAAAACAATGTATGACTCAGAAGCTCGAGCCGCGCTTAAACCCGAACCGGCTTAAAGTAAATATACAATCATATAGCAATTGCAATTTGATGCAGCAGCAGCAGCAGCATTCCAGCTGTTCCAGCAATGATGACTATGGACATTTGTCTTGTTTTTCTTCTTCTTACCTTTACCTTTTGCGTACTACTTCCCGCTTCCTTGCCGGAAGCGCTTGTCGCACATTTGCATAAATTTCACGCTGTGCTGTGCCTAACTCAACTGGACGCCAAAAGCGCGTGCGTGCTGCTTCTTTCATTTCATTCACATAATATTTACAATTGGCTCTTCTGCCGTTGCCATTTCCATTACCATTTCCATTTGGCTGCCATTATGCATGCAAGTCGCGCCTCAAGGCACAAGCGGCAAACAGCAACGACGACGTAATTATGGGGACTTAGGCAGACGCGACAGGCGCGACAGACGACGGCTGTCTGAGGCGAACCGCTGGTCAGACATGCATTCCGGCATTCACCCAATTTGGCATTCAATTGTAAAATCATTGCGCATAAATTTCGTCATTCCTTGAAGAATTTTGCACGACACCCAACACCAACACCAACAGCAACAGCAGCAACAACATTAACTGGCCTTCGTTTGCGGTCGCACTTGTGCGGCTTCATTGTAATTGAGTAATGCATAATATATGTGCATTTAGCGTCTCCTCTTGATAGCCTCACTGATAAAAACTTATTGTTAAATCTGACTTGCATTTTTGCGCTTTATCAATTCACAGGGGCTACAACAAATATGCCGAAGACACGACGTCGCGGGACAGCGACTCGCTAATACAGGAATACGGCAATCTGCCGACGGAGGAGACGAACACATATTGCTGGCGGCATCCCAAAGTGCGCGAGAATTGGCGCACTGTCCTTGCCGCGTTTACGCTGCTGGTCGTGGGCACCGGTTTATTTGTGATGGGCACCTTTGCCATCGCCGATCCACACAATACATCCCAGGGTGTTGTATTTTTTGTCGCTGGACTCATTTGCTTTATACCGGGCGCCTATCATGTGGTCTACATTTGGCTGGCGGCCAAAGGCTATCGAGGGTTCGACTTCTATCACTTGCCTTTGTTCACATAAGCAGCTAAGATGATATATATTGTGGACATAGTGTCGTCGCATTGGTTGATCCAATTTGATCCAATCATCAAAAACAAAAATACCCCCCCCTGTCTATATTTATATATACAATTTATTTTATATGTACGATTAACTTCAACTCAGACTCTCGATTTGTGTAGCACACCATATATGTGCGCCTTGAAAGAATTTCAAATAGACAGTAACCCCAAATTCGAATCCTAGCAAATAATGTATTGTATGTATTTTTTAAAAAACGGATATTTTGTTATCTACTTATACTCAGTAACGTTCGGTATACCCTCTAAAGTGCAAAACATACGTATGATAAACACTTAGACACTCACAAAAACACCCAAAATACACACATTCGAAATTTATTTAAAATAATAACAACAACAAAACGAAAGACTTTGTATATGATGCTAAATGTTGAGCGCGCGTTAGTGTTTAAAACAACAATGTAAACTGTAATTTATTGAAATTTAATTGCACCAAAAAACAAAACAAAACAAAACAAACAAGAAACATAATCGAAGCGAGCTGCGCATGCGCAAAAAGCTAACGAAATGTTTTACGATTTTCGAAACACGAATCTATATATTAAAATATATATGTATATGATTAGTAAGCGTCCGCCAAGGACGCACCTTAGTTTATATATATATATATATATATATATATTAGTACAGTACATTGCTAAATATTATTATTTAACAAATTGTAATGAGAGAACTCGAAACAAAATCAACAACAAAAAAATGATTTAAAAACACACACATAAAACCAAATGAAATCTAATTAGTGATATAAGTCAAAGCGCTGATATTGCAATATGTACGTTTTATATAGCTATAAAAGTTAATGCGCTAATATTTTCTAACCCAAATACCAATCCTCCCGTCCTCTAATGAAATTATACACTCAAATCGCACCGTCATTAAAACACACACACCCACACACACCTACACACACACACACAACTCACCAGACTTCAATCACCGCATCACATAAATAGAAGAAATTTTCAAATATATGTTTTAATTCCGCCGTTTAGTTTTTAATACTCTATTTTTTTAAGTAAGCTGAATATGGTTGTATGTTTAAAATCTAAAATAAACAGATTCGATATACGATTTAATTACAAAAACTAGGCACATTTCTAATGCAGAAAGGACTCTCTATATGTACTCGAAATTATTTTGTATACTAAAATTTACTTGAGCTTTTGCTTTTGACTTTTGTATGTACTTTCATTTATTGTTGGTTTTTATGCAAATTAAATAATTTTTTGAAAACCTATACATGTTTTTTGTTATTATTTTTGTATGAGTTTATTAACTTTAACAGTTTGCAAGAGATTCTTTGGTTATTCATTTATTTATTCTAGATCAAGACATCGATAAACATAAATGGACTACTATATATTATGGATTATGTAAAGAGTATCCAAAGATATTATTTGCAAGAATTTTTATCATTTGCAAAGCTTCTTTTTCTTTCACTTCATAGGCTGGATTATTTTCATTATCATGGGGTATAATATGTAGAAACTACATGTGATAAAACCTGCGCTTTAATAATCATATATTTCAATGATAGTTCGCACACGCAGATGATAAGTAAATTAAACAAATATTTTATCTATGGAAGATTATTTATCAGTTGCTGTACATATCTTTTGAGTTATTTAAAGACAGTCTCGTATCGGATGCGATAATGCTACTGTATTTGCTGCGACTTAAGACATTCCACATTATTCAGACATGAAATCTCATAAGTCATACACACTTTAGGCACTCTGTTGAATATAGAATGTTTTTTTTGTTTAGATTAAAAAAAAACAATAAATATTGGCAAAGGATAATGATAATGACAAATCAAATGGATTGGCTCGTAAGTTGCTCAATACAATGGAAAAATATGAAATAAAAGGCTCTAAGTTATATAGTATGGTACATATATGATGTGTACCTATTATTATATATTGATATTGTGCGTATTTAATGTAGTTTATGTTTTGTATTAAGCGTTGCTCGACTTACGACTTGCGACGATTAACGATTAAGCTTTGAATGTGGTTAGACAAGTAAGCCAAGAATGAAATAAAGTGCATGAAATTCAAATACCAAATAATATCTATTATTATTGTTGTTGGGGGTAAAGACAAATTGTCACCAGGCATCCATCGATCAAACAGACAAAGCTGGCCTGGCAACGGCGCCAATGAAATACAGACAGGATAAGCATAACCATAACCGCAACAGGAGGTGAGGAGCATTTAGTTTAGTTTTAGCTGCACATATATCCCCAAGTTCATTAGACTTTGATGGGCCCCTTGCTGCTCCTGCAATATGTGCTGGGCCACAAAGCGTTCAATGGCACGAAATGGAAAGTTTTGCCCAAGCTCATAAATCCACTTTAGCAAAAGTCTAAAAATACTAAGTTGCGCAAAGTTGCCAAAACAGAGATGTATGAGCCAGAGGCGGAGTCGGACGAGGATTGCGAAGTGTACTGTGAGTATCTCTGGCTGAGTCGTTAACCAAGCTGAATGGCATTAACATGCCGCTTATGTTGGATTACTATGCAGTCCTGAAGCCCGTCAACGAGTACAACATTGTGGATAAGATTAAGGAGGCCAACAAGCAGCTCTTTGCGCTGGACGACCAGGATGATGATGGGGCGGCGGCGTCTGGCGCTGGCGCTGGCACTGGCACTGATAATCCCAATAGCAGCAATCGTAAGGTAACCTTTGCACTCAATCTGGAGGATTACGAGCCCACAGCGCAGCAGCAGCAGCAGGAGCTGCACAGTCCGCCGGAGGAGCTGCTGCTGCAGCTGGCGCAGCTGAAACTAAAGCCCATTGCAGAGGAGCCGGCTAAGGAGCAGGAGAGAGCAGCAGACTGCCCTCCAAAGCAGGAGCAATGCAAGGAAGTGATTGTGGAGGAGGAGATATGCGAGGAGATTCTGGATCTGAGCGAGGCAGACAACAAGAGCAGCAATGGCAATGGGCAGCAGCAACAACCACAGGCAAGCACCGTACCCGTTAGCATGGATTACGAGGATGAGGATTTCTCCGGCGTGGATGAGGATGATCTAACAGCAGCGAGTGAAACGCTAGCGACTGACACCCAGAAGCGTCGCATTGCCCGCCAGAACACGTTCGATCTGAACAACGAGCTGGCTGAGGACGGCGAACCGGATCAAAGCAGTCTCACCAATCTGCTCACCGAATCCGACTGCGAGGAGGACGAGCGGGCCGTGAATGAAGCCAGGCTCAAGTTGCGGCAAGCCTACAAGAGCTTATACAAGACACTGGACGCCAAAGGTCAGGCGCAGATCAATAGACTAACTGCAGCTGAGGCTGGTCATGAGGAGGAGCCTGAAGAGGAGGATGACCTGTCCATCATTGTGGCCAGCTATATACCCGATGACTTTGAGCTGGACGAGCGCAGCATTTACTACAAAAAGGAAGTCGCCGTGGAGCAGCAGCTGCACACGTCACCCAACACCATGGCCAGCTGCACCAGCAACTGCAACAGCACCAGCACCAAGACCTTCTTCAATGCCCGCCGCTTCAGCTTCAGGCGACGCGCCCGCCCATCGCCCAGTGCAGCCGCCGTTGCTGTGCCGGATATCAAGATGAACTACAAGATCTGCTGCGAGCATCGGCATGCGCTGCAGGAGAAGCTGCCCCGCTACACGGGCTACATGTCCGAGTACGGTCTGAGTGCCAAGCAGCTGCAGCAGCGGGAACAGCAGCTGCGGCGCAAGCAGCGCTTCAGCATGGAGCAGACGCTGAATCGCAACGAGCACGAGATGCGTAAGATGCAGGACAACGAGCGGGCGTTCACCACCTGGCTGAAGAACAAGATGCGTTATCCCATCAACAAGACGCGCAACATGTTCGATGCGACTAGAAGGCGTGCATCTGTGGCAGCCGCAGCAAGCAGTCCCAATCCCGAGCATCCTCAGCATCCACAGCGCTCCAGTCGCAGGCGGGACAGCAGCGAGTTGCACGCCTATCGTCATCTGCTGGGCAGCTGGAACAAGTAGCTACAGGACTAGTTTATTACACACAAATGTATTTCGTATTATTAATTATTTAATTTGTAATACAACTTTCATATATTGATGCAATATGCGCAGGAGCGAAGCGTTAGAAAGTTAGAAAGGTGAAGGAGCTTTTAACAGTGAAATACATTTAAAAGTATATCCGGACATTTTGCAGTTGCCTATTGTTCGTGTGTGTGTGTGTGTGTGTGAGTGTGGGTGTGTGTGTGTATATTTGTGTGTGTATCGAGCATTCGAATGCCAAAATGTACAGGATGTATGTATAATAGACAAATATTAACCTACAATTAAGGTATATATTGTGTGTTGTTTGTGTGTTTGTTTGTTTGTTTGTTGGATTGCTGTGTGTGGGTTCCTGTTCTACTGTAACTACAGCTAGTTGCGTATCCTTAACGTCGCGACTTCTTCGATTTGTGGCCATTGTCTCGACTGTCCTCACGCGAGCGCTTGCGATCCTTGTCCTTGCTGCTGTTTTTGTGTCCCGACGATGAGGAGGAATGATGCTTGTCACGATTGTGATACTTATCCTTTGACGATTTCGATGGGCTTTAAAAGACAACAATTTCGATAAGTTTTATTAATTTCAGCTTTTTGCATGAGGTGACACTTTTTTTTTTTTTTTTGCAGCAAGCAAACAATTAAGGGAAATGAGTATACTGTTATCAATTTTGAGCAGAATTTCGCATAATTTATGAAGTATTTTCTATATTTATAAAGAGCTATGCCAATTTCTCGATTTAAATCGGCAATTTAATTATTAAATTAAAAAAAAAAAATCATCAATCAAAAAAAATATATATATATATACAAGAAATACAGTCCACCTATTATCATAAATTGTACCAAATTTAAAATTGTTTAACTATGTTCACACATTAGAAATTATTTTAAATTTGTGTATTACCAGTCCCGATTTATGTCGACAATTTAGTTCCAATAAATATTATAAAAAGTACTAGTATTAAATATGTAAAAAAATAGAGCAGCTATTATTAGTTTATTCTATCTTATTACCCGTATCAATTCGCACATTAGAAATATGTGAACTCATTCCAAGCTTTTAGTTAGCTAAGCCCTAGCAATGTTAATAATTAATACGATTACTTCATAAATAAACTTCCAAATTAAAAGTCAGACCAATATTCAATGTTAATTTTATGTTCTTCGATTGTTTGTACTTGAAGATCGAATTGTTGTATGTGAGTGTGTTTAATTGCTTGTGTGTGTGTGTGTTTAATTGTGTATGTGCATTGTGGCGGTTGTGTGGTGAAAACGGTAACAAACCTAGATGAGCTGCCATGTTTGGAGCTGGAGGATTTTAAATGTGAAGAAGAGGAGGAATTCGACTTATGCTTTTTACTGTGCGACGATCGCTGCTCCTCACGCTCGCGACGACTGTAAGTGTGTGCGTGATGCGGAATAGTAAATATTAAATAAATAAAAGAGAGAGGATTTGTATTGAATACGCTCGAAAGGAATTAACAAAACACCTGGGGTGGTGTGTGTTTGTGGATTTCGAATGCTGCATACCTGTGCTTCGAACTCTTGCTTGGCTTCTTGCTGGTTTCGATGCGAGCGGTTCCGTTGCGTTTGTCATCGACATTGTAATCGTTGTTGCGATCCTCTTCGGCAGCCTCGCGCTCCAGATCCGACCAGTCCTTGCCCGATTCCTCATCGGAGCCCAAATCTGCAGAGATAAGCAAATTAGTAAGCTGCAGAGATCTGTAGTTTATTTGGCATACCATCGCTATCATCGCTTTCGTCCTCGGAGGCCTCCGAGTATTCGGAATCATCCTCATCGGACTCCTCTTCGGTCTCGGCATCTGTTGGATTGTAGGCCTCATCCTCTTCGGACTCGGCAGACTCGTTGTCATCATCGCTGCCCGATTCCGGATCCAAAAATGTCCAGCCGCCCTGCTCGAAGAAACCTTCGGGATCATCGGTAATGGTCTTCATGATCTTCTGCCAGTTCAGAGATTGTACACCCTCCGAATACCGAATGTCGCACGAGCTATAAGCAAAGCAGGTTTAAGTAAACACATAAGGGTTAGAAAGTGGACTGGTTACTCACTTTAGCCACTCCTTGACGTGATCGAGCATGTTCATGGGTATGGCATTGACCATGGCCACCTTCTTGATGTACTCCTTGAACACAAAGATCATGTCAAAGTTGCGCAGATGGAACTGCACGCGCTCAAAGTGCACCAGCTCCACATCGTCCAGCGTGATGACAAATGGCGGCCACTCGGTCAGATTGACCAACGAGCCGGATGTTGGCTGCAGTGTGACCGTGCTGCGGAACGGCGCACCCGGGAAACCCAGCTCACGGAAGGGCGTATCGAACTCCACCTGCGCCTTGGTCATCGCCTCGACCTTCTCGCAGAAACTCTTGAATGCCGTTTTGAGTTTGTGGCGCAGCTCACGTTCCGCCTGCTCGGCGGCCAGATCGTCGCGATCGTGCATGTGCTGATGCTTGCCCAGATCTGTGGTGATCTCGCCCACCTCCGTGTAGAACTGCACATCCACGTGCTTCTTCTTGCCAAACATAATCGCGTATTTGAGATGAAAGTGCAAGAGTATAATCATTTCACCGTCGCAGGGCTGAAAGAATGCGCTCTTGATGTTGTTGTACAGAATGTCCACTTTGTCGCCTCGCACAGAGATGTAGCGGAAGCCATTGGTGTGCGCCTCCAGACTACCAGTCATACGCTTCGTTACAATGTTGGGTCGAATGTACAGATCCTTGAGCTTGGGATTGCCCTTGTTTTGCGACAATATCAGCGTATCCTGCTTAACCAGATCCTCCTTTTCACGCTCCTCAGCTTCCCGGGTCTTGAAGCGTTTCTGGACCTCTTTAATTAGCCGGAACGCATTGTTCAAATTGGAGGATGGAGTAGTTATCGAGCCATGCTCCTTGACGTTTGAGCTGCGATAGGTGCTGCAAGCAATGAAATAATTAGGATACAGAATCAAATCAGAATAATAAATCAACTTACACTTCCTTGACAAAGGTCGCCTCGGGCTGTGGATAGAGTCCGCCCTCGTTGCGGCCCATTGTGGCGCCCGGATGAAAGAAGTTGATACGAAGATACGTGTACTCGCCCTCGACGGACTGCGAGATGTTCTTGATGGTGGATATGTGAAAGGGCACCTGAATGCCAAAGACGGGCATTATGACCGTCTCGTATTTCTTGTCCACATACAGCTTCAGCTCTTTGACCTCGCGCTCCCGCGGTATTTGGCTCATGGACTTGTAGGAGACGGTATTCTTGCGCACCTTTTCCACTTCCTTGGAGTTGCCCTGTTTGGCCAGACGTTCGCGTGCGCGTTCGTTTAACTGCTGGGCGAGCTCACGCTGGTGCTCCTTGCGCTTCTCCTCCGTATTGATCTCGTTACGCAGCTTGGAATCCAGCACAGCGTTGCGCTTGCTGCGACCCAGTATTTCAGTGCTCTGATCCGCCTTGCTGGCCTTCTTGTCGTCGACATCCTCCTCCTCGTCGTCATCGTCTTTAATGAAGATGCCAACGTTCTTGATTTTCTTCTTGGATGGCGTCAACACGCTGGCCGGCGCCTGGTCACCCACCAGCACCGTGTCGCCAATGAAGAGCGCATAGGTTTTGCCCTCCTTATCTGTTGCCTCGGGATTGGTCAAATTCGAGATGCCCACGTGCAAATTGAAGACCATGTTCTTCTTGATGAGTGCCTGGCACTTTGGCCCAATCACAATCGAGTTCTCGCGAAACTCCAGGCCCATGGCAAAGCCAAAGCTCTTCGTTAGATTCTCGACCATGCTGGACTTCTCCTTCTTAACGTAGGCCAGTGTGTTATCATATACTTCGCAGAGCTTGGCGCCCGGCACAAGCAGCTTGAGTATTTCCTCCTGCACGTTTACCAGAAACGTGTAATTCTCTTGCATTGCATCCGTAGGATTCACCAGAAAAGTGCGCGAAATGTTTGCGCAGTAGGATTTGTAGCGCGTGCCCAGCGAGCATACAATTACGCCAAAGTGCAATAGATTTTTGTCGGCAGCCGCTGAGAACTTTAGGCTATAAGCGCCTCCTGACTGAATAATGGGTGGATACGCCATATCCAGGGTTCGCGGATCCAGGCCGATGGTGTATTTTTTATCGCCAATAGCTGCTTCGCAGCCGTCCGACAGCTTAGTGTGTTTGACTTTCTGCAAGATTAATTAAATGACAATTACAGTGATTGCTGAAAACATATAATATAATTCTTATACAAGAAGTAGTTGGAAGAAAAACGCTATTATAATTTTTGCTAGTTGCAACTATTGCTTACCCGATCGGAATCGATGATGTCCATGATCTCATCCTTCAGATACTTGTGGAATATTTCCATGGAAACCAATGAAGCTTTACGTATATAGTTTATCTCGGGCTCATCTTTGGGGCACATCAAGTACGCAATAATCGTGCTGATGTCCACGTGATCAAACTTAGCAACCGTCAACATCTTCTTCCAGGCCTCGCTGAATTCACCCGAAGATGTGTCCTTGGTGAAAACGCCCAAGCGTTTGCCCTTCTTCGAGTCCTTGATGGTCTTGATAAGCTTATCAAAGTTTGACTGATCTTTATCGTTCTGTATATGGACATAGCATTATAACAATTGAAAAAGTGCCGGTAGATTAAATTTTAATGCTTACACGATCGCGAACGAGCAGCTTTATTTCTGGTACACCCTCCTCGCTGATGGTCTGTGCCTGCTTGAGGAACTCAATTTTCTTTTTGCTGGTCAGAAAGTAGATAGCATCCGAGGCGAACACGGTAATTGTGTCCGTTAGCTCGTAGCCGAGCAGCCAGAGCTGCAGGGCCATTGACTTTGAGTACATGACATCCTCGTCTGCACCCACTACGCACATGATGCAGTCCAGATTGCTCAAGGCATCGTCGTGTCCAGTGCTTGGCGCCTGTCGCAAAGTAGAAATTTACAAATTTGTATC
Organism: Drosophila flavopinicola; assembly: GCA_035042425.1. Taxonomy (NCBI): domain Eukaryota; kingdom Metazoa; phylum Arthropoda; class Insecta; order Diptera; family Drosophilidae; genus Drosophila; species Drosophila flavopinicola. The sequence goes on along the minus strand of JAWNLL010000452.1, from coordinate 9,784,882 downwards.
ATTAATAAAGCGGCATCCTCATGCGTTCTAACCTAACATGCGGCTAGGCTAGATTTGTTTTTGTTATTTTGTATTAGTCGTCTTTTGTTAGCTACGAAGCGCAATTTCACAATATTTGCTAATTGCAGCTAGCTAATGATAGCTGTGCGGCAGGGACAAAACAACGTGCAGTTTGGAGCCCCTAATACAAATATTTGAGACTTTTGTCTCCGCCAGGCAATAATGCAGACTCCGACTTACCTTCCATTCTGTGTAGAGTCGTTTTAATCGACGCACAAATGATTCTTTATCTAGCACAAAGCTCGACATTTTGTCAGCTGAAACTTAATACGTTCTTCAATAGATGTTTGTCTTAGTCAATAATTTAACACATTTATATCGCAAATTCCGGCAGACGAACGTATTGCAAAAAAATGCGCGGCGGCCGACGCGTGACCATTCACAGGTATACGTAAAACACAATATTATCGAATTTAGCAATCGAATTAAATGCGATTGCTATCGACATCAGGGTGCCATGATAGTGCTGTATAACGCTACGCTTAAACACCTCTTATATTTGTAAAAGCAAAATCACAATCTGCGCATCTCTAGCTTGAGGGCGTAAATAATGAACAGCTGTTGTGATGCGTTTTTCATGTTTCTGCAAACATGAGCGAATTTCTGTCGGAAAATAATGCTTGCGGGCAAAATTTACTTAACATTGTGTCCGTGGGCAATTCCATAATCGCTGAAATACTTCGTCTCAAAGAATACGTGCCCAGCATATACCGGTAAGCCTTTTTCGCAGACAACCACAAAACAAAAACAAAACTGAGTTTTTCTACAGGTTGGAGACGACAGCTGATAGGCAAAAATATGCTGAGATTATATTGGACTTTAGCTACTTTAAAGTTGCAGAAGCGCATGAAAAGAAGATAGAGGATAGCCCCGTAAGTGGAGAAAGCATTAAGACAAAGCGTTCGATTAGAAATCTTATATTTCCACAGGAACTGAGCGACTTGGATTTGGAAACACGAACGAATCATTTGCAGCTGATTACACGCTTTTATTTGGCCTTCCAGAGCGTTCATCACTATGCTACGGACTTGCAGCAGTATATCGAGGAGCTGAATAGTGGTTACTACATTCAGCAAACACTGGAGACGGTGCTGCAGGACGAAGAGGGCAAACAGTTGCTAGTAAGTCCCGTTGGAGCATTGAAATATGTAGCTTGCAGAAATAGTAATATGATCCCATCTTGAATCTAGCTAGAAGTCGTATGATTGCTACTATTAGAGTAATATGTTAACAAGTTTTCTTCTTACAGTGCGAATCGCTTTACTTATATGGCGTTATTCTGCTCGTTTTGGACTTTCACATTCCGGGCGATGTGCGGGAGCGTCTCCTTATTGCCTACTATCGCTACAGCGGGGGCGATGCCACGCCCAGCGGCGATGAGAGTAACATCCACAATGTTTGCCTGCTCTTGCGCTCCACGGGCTTCGTGCAGAATCAGCTGGCAAACGCCGGCAGCAAGACTGCGCCCGTGACTGTGCCCAAATATCCAGAAGCATACTTTGCGCGCTTTCAGTTTGATGCGAATTTCATAGATCTGATTGTGGCACGTCTGCGCTGCGATGACATATACAATCAGCTTGCCATCTATCCGCATCCGTCGCATCGCAGCACAGCGCTCTCGACGCAGGCCGTCATGCTCTATGTTTGCCTGTACTTTGCACCCCAGATGCTGCACACACAGGGTTCCCAAATGCGTGAGATTGTGGACAAGTTCTACTGCGACAACTGGACGCTGTCCATTTACATGGGTATCACAGTGAATCTGGTGGATGCCTGGGCATGCTTCAAGGCTGCCAGTGCTGCTGTCTCCAATGTGACATCGCCAGCGGCCATTAAGACGCTCTGCCAGCAGCAGCGCGAACAGATGCAGAAGACTCTGCTGAAAACCCAGGAGATAGTGCGCGACGGCGTCCTGGACGACGCCTTTGTGCTGGAGCATGCCAATCAGATAATTGTGCTGATGCGACAGGCGAATGTGCTGCTACGATGGCACTGTCTGCACACCAGTCCCGCCGTTCTGATTATATCTGGTCAAGCGGTGGCATCGCAGGTGCATCAAATGGTGTTGGTTGAACTCAAGTTCGAGCAGAGCACGCTCTACAATCTGCTGCTGAACTGCGGCCAACTGGAGCTCACTGTCCGGGAGTTACTGGCCGACCTGCAAAAAGATCGCGAGCAGCGCTGGACGCGCAGTCGCGACGAGGCAATGCAATATTTGCGCGAGCTGAGTGAAGCCTTTGCCGGCACACGTCCGCTGACCAAGATCGAAGCGAATGCCCAGCTGCAGCAGTGGTTTGGTCAGGTGGCGCAGCGTCTGCAGAAACTGGAGATTGGCAAGCCGCAGAAGTCGGGACGTCTTATCATACAGGTGATGCAGGCGCTCGACGAAGTCCAGGAGTATCACAATCTTCATGCGAATATGCTCGTCAAGCAGCAGCTGCAGGAAACGCGCGATCTGCTGAATCGCATGGCTCAGGTAAGCAGATAGCCTGAATTGCCCAAACACACATTATTTAGACATGCTCCCATTTCCGAAGTCACATAGATCCATAAAATTAATATACATATATATATTTTACAGTTGATTAACCTGAAGGAGGACATTGAAATCCACATCCAGATGATCAGCGACTTCAGCTATGCGTGGCAGCTGCTGCAGCGGGATTTCACGCTCATAATGCAGGATCACATCAAGCGACAGCCACGCGCTGTCATAGGCATACGGGCGGTGTTCCTGAAGCTGGCCAGCACGCTAGAGGTGCCGCTGATGCGCATCAATCAGGCGAAGAGCGAGGATCTGGTGTCTGTCTCCAATTATTACAGTACCGAGCTGGCTAACTTCTTGCGACGCGTGCTGCAAATTGTGCCTGAGACAATGTTCAGCATTCTGGCGAGGATCATACAGCTGCTGACCAATGTCATCAAGGAGTTCCCGACGCGACTCGACAAGGATAAGCTGCGCGAATATGCGCAGTTTGAGGAGCGCGCCAAGGTGGCCCAGCTGACCAATTCGATAGCGGTCTTCACCAAGGGCATACTCATGATGAAGAAAACCTTGGTGGGCGTCATCGAACTGGACCCCAAACAGCTGCTCGAGGATGGCATACGCAAGGAGCTGGTCAATCATTTGGCCAACGCATACAATCTGGGCCTGATCTTTACGCCCGAGAAGGGCAAGACGTGCGTGCAGTTGCTGCAGGAGAGATTACAGGCGCTGGCCAAAACCATCGAGGGCTATCGCCGATCCTTCGAGTATATCGAGGACTATTTGCGTGTGCAGGGCTTACGCATACTGCTGGAGGAATCGCAGCGCATCATCAACTACAATGTGGAGAAGGAGTGCAACTGCTTTCTGCACAACAAAGTGCAGGAGTGGCAATCCCGCTTCCAATCCCAAACCATACCCATACCCAACTTTCAGCCGCTCCAAGGTGATACCAGCAAATCGAACAATTTCATTGGACGTCTCGCACACGAAATCCTACGCTGCACGGAGCCGCGACAGACCATCTATCTGGATCTGAAGTGCAGCTGGTATGACAAACGTGCGCCGCATACGGAACTGCTCGCCGGCTCCGGTTTCTTTAGCGTGCTGCGCGAGGCAATGGCTCCGGCTGGCATGGTGGGCCTGGAGCGACTCTACGCCCACATGCTGGCCGATGAGCTGAAGCGTAATCTGGACAAGCTGCAAAAGAATCTGACTACAGATCGCATGTGGTGCGATGCTTTAACCAGCATGACCCGAGAGCTGGAATCGCGTGACTTTCCCGGCGAGCTGGCCAAGCAGCCGCTCAAGTATTATCAGAGCTACACGCAGCGCTGGCTGAAGGTGTGGCCCACGCTCCTGGAATGGATGCTCTCGCTGGGACATAAGCAGCTGCTGCGCCAGCAAATCGCCAGTGAGCTCAGCTTTAGCAGCAAATGCGATGCCAAACTGCTGGAGAACACAACGGATACTTTGAATCGGTATGTGAAATGTAATAAAGTACATTTTACTTTATCCCTATAAATTACTTATTATACTTTACAGCGCTTTATTGCTAGAGCTCTCGTGCAACACTAAATTGTGTGATGAGCAGGGCGTGAACATGCTAACCGAGCTGCAGGAGATACTCCAGTATACGGGCAACTATGAGCCACTGGAGCAGATCTTTGTGACCACCAAGAATACGCACAATATGTCCTTGTTTTTGTTCCTCTTCAGCATTGCGCATGTGGGTCGATTACAGCATTCCACAAACACGGACAGTCTACTGCCCAAGTCCGCCAAAGATGTCATCGACTGTGTGCCGTTGATTATGGGTCTGCTCACCGTGCTGCAGCAGTTCCACAAGAATGTCAAAATGCTGTACATCTCCTACATGTGTCAGTATGTTGTGACAGTCGCCGAGGCGCAGCTGCTGTGAGTACCAACTGAAGGGATCATGGCAGTTTCATATTTAACAAGCTTTCATTTTCGTTTTAGGGACAAGGAGGTGTTGGGTCCTGAGGTGAAAACCATGCTGCACTTTCTGCAGGCTTTGGTTCGCATGGCCCGGTTGCCGCTCAGTGTCCTGGAGCAGCGCATACCCAATATGATACTAAGCGAGTTTGATTATCTGGCTACGCCTGTCAAGTGATTTAAAATGAAATTTTAGAACTTACATGGTAAATGTTGAATAAACAATGATCAAGTATCGAAAATGGAATCAGTTTCGGCAAAGTTATGTCAGTCATAAATAATACAAGCATAATTAGTAATTTTTCCATTTAAATTTGAGACATGCATTTAGAAAGTTGTAATAATTTAGATGGACAAATATGTGTGAAGATTCTTGGAATATAATTTATTATTTTATGTTTTTCCAATTGTCAAATTAATGTCAAACTTTGGTTGAAGCTACAAAGATTTTAATAAATTCGCAACATAACGCAAATGGAAGTTCGATAAACAACATCAACAAAAAGAACACCAAATGGCAGTTGGACAATTTAATCGCTGTTTATGTGATGACAGTGGGTGCAGTGCGGCCAGTGAATTTGGGCAGCAGCGAGATTTCCAGTGCAATATCGATCAGTGGCTTCAGCATAACGCTAGCCTGGCCCAGGACATTGTCCTTCTCATAGGAGTCGATGTACAAGCTGCAAGCAGAAGGAATCAGTTGAATTGCAACTACAAATTAATAGGAATAGTATTTATATTTACCGGACAGTGGCGCCGGAGCTGCCAGTGCCGCTGAGACGCATCACAATGCGGCTGCCATCCTCGAAGACAATGCGCAGTCCCTGCTTGGTGGCCACCGACTTGTCCACGGGATCCGTGTAGCTAAAGTTGTCCGCCTGCTTCACCTTGTAGCTCTTGCCGCCGCTGGCAAAGCTCTTGCCCGCGAAATCGGCAGCCGTAATGCTCTTCTCCATGGTGGCCATCATCTCGTTGCAAGGGTCGAGATCGCACTCCTCGTAGTCGTAGCGTGTAAAGTAGTTGCGTCCATAGACCGACCAATGCTGCTTCAGAATATCCTCAATGCTCTTGCCCGTGTGCTGCATGACCGAGATCCAGGCGAGCACCGCCCAGATGCCGTCCTTCTCGCGAATGTGATTGGATCCGGTGCCGAAGCTCTCCTCGCCGCACAGGCACAGACGGCCGGCGTCCATGAGATTGCCAAAGTATTTCCAGCCGGTGGGCACCTCGAACACCTCCTTGCCCAGCTTCTTGCCAACCAGATCCACGGCGGAGGCGGTGGGCATGCTGCGTGCAAAGCCCTGTACACCATTCTTCTGGAAATAGGGTAGGGCCTCCAGATAGTGGGCAATGACCGCCAACGAGTCGCTGGGCGTCACAAAGAACGCCTTGCTGCCGATGATCATGTTGCGATCGCCGTCGCCATCGAAGGCAGCGCCAATATCATAATCACCCTTCGCGACCGTATCGACCAGATCCTTGGCGTACGTCAGATTCGGATCGGGATGCAGTCCACCAAAGTCGGGCAGTGGCGTCGTGTGCACCACCGATGCCTCGGCAGCGCCCAAGCGATTCAGAAATATCTCACGCACATAGGCGCCAGTAACACCATTCATGGAATCAATACGCATCTTAAGAGGCTTTCCATTCGACTTGCCGCTGACGAAATCGCGCAGCTTGGCAAAGTCAAAGATCTCCTCCATGTGACGCACGTAGTTGGCCACCGCATCAATGACCTCCACCACAAATGGCTTGCCACCAACATCGTAGCTGGTCACGCCCACCTTGGAGATGTCGATCTGCAGACCACGCACCAGTTTGTAGCTCTTGATGACCGTCGACAGCTGGTGAATGTTGTTGGTGAAAGCATCTGGAGCCGGACCGCCGTTCTCGCAGTTGAACTTGATGCCGAAATCATTCTCAGGACCGCCAGGATTATGAGAAGCAGTCAACACAATGCCACCTAAAGAAAATATTTATGTTAGGTATTTTGAAAAATAAAAAAAAGTACTATACGCAAATATAATTTTAGATTAAATTGAAATTTGCATAAAAAATTTTCAAGATATACATATTTCCATTACTTTTTCATATTCGTATTCCTTCATTACTTAAATACTTCTACAGAATTAGGCCAATATACAACTGAATCAATATTGGGACAGTTAAATTCTTTCGAAATGCACAGAACGAAAATTCTTTATAATGTTTAGAAAAAAAGGAATTAAATTATCTTTGAGCGCTCTTTTAAGCTAAACTTATTTGAATATATAATTAAGAACTCATATTAATAAAGAAAATTTAATCAACATCGGTTTTTTATCCAAGTAATTGCTTGACACCAAGCGTTGACCTTGAAAGCCAGCGAAAGACTTACGCTGCATTAAATCTATAGTAAAAGTGTACTATATGTATTCAAATCTGTTTTTTAGCTCGACAAACGACTATCATTATCAGTTATTGCCGTGTAATCCTATGTACAAGTTGATTAAGTAACGGCACTCACCCAGCGCTTTGTTGTGACGTATGAGGCTGGAGACGGCGGGCGTGGAGAGAATACCGTTCTGACCCACCAGCAGCTTGGCGACTCCATTGCCCGCTGAGATTCGAACTATAAGCTCGGCAGCTTCCTTGCAGTAGTAGCGACCATCGCCGCCGACGACCAGCGTGGAGCCGACGAGAGCAGCACCGTTGGCATCCAGAGTGCATTGCACAAAGTTTTCCGTGTAGTTGGGCTGCGTGAACACTTTGACCTGGAAGATGCAAGCTGCTAGAACTGGCTAGATAATGTAACTGTCACTAACTTTTTTGCGTAATCCGCTGGTGCCAGGTTTCTGGCCCTCGTAGGGCGTTGTTTGAACCGTTTCCACGCTTAGAGACATTTTAGTTCAAGTTTTCCAGCTACTGGTTGTATTCTGACTGCGTGCGACTTTGCGGCAGCTCTAGCAATTTGTGTATGCGTGTGTGATGAAAAACGAACTCAGCTGCTGCGACGCCGCCACTCTGATAAGCGTATAGGTCGGCTGTAGCGACTGCGATAAGCGCTATCATGCTGACTGCGTGCGAAACCAAGCACAAATACTATCGGCTCTGCAAGTATTGACAACATTGCGTCGTCATTATTGCTAGCAATGCCGAAAAGACAATAATAAATACATTGTTGTATTAAGTTTGGGCATTTCATAATTAAATGCAAGTATGAACTCATAGGCGGCGTCTTTGTATGTAGGGTGCCAATGTCATTGAAGGGCATTCACAGATGCCGGCACAAAATCCACCCACACCACATTGTCAACAATGCTACGCCAGCTACCAAAATGCATATACAAATAACTAATAATCGCTATCTATAACTAAGGCAATAAATGAATGTTATTAAACAACGCGTGCAATTATCAATTCGATGTTAAGTTTGTTATTGTTTTGTTGTGCATCAGCTGTGTGAGCAGAGCTGTCGCTGGTAAAGTGTCGACGCGGTAATCGTTATCGATGCCACTGGGTATCGTTGCGAAATGTACTCGTCCGAAGTTTGACAGCCGACAGTTTACACGTCACGAAGCAGCCACGAGAAAGCAACCGCCGTTGTCGCCAGCGTTTAGTTTAGTTTAACTAGCCGCAAATTAAATAACTACATTTCATGTAAGTTGTTCAAAAATATCTGTTTGGTGTCTGCTATAGCTGAAAGGCGTTTAATTGTTGTGCTTGTGTTAATATTTGACATAACTGAGTGGTACATCTTGTGCCGCTTTCTTTTGACGTCCGTCTGCGCTTCCACGTCAACAAAAAAAGTGAAACGTTCCAAAATTTTTTCTTGCAGCATGTTTAGGAAAACATTAGCCTTGTGCGCCTTGTTCGCTGTGCTCAGCGTCTGCTTGTCCGAGGAGGAGACACGCGCTCGCCTCCTGGTCTCCAAGCAGATAATGAACAAATATCTGGTCGAGAAGAGCGATCTGCTGGTGCGCTACACAATCTTCAATGTGGGCAACGGCGCAGCCACTAGTGTGCAACTGGTGGACAATGGCTTCCATCCCGAGGCCTTTGAGGTGGTTGGTGGCCAGCCCACCGCCACCGTGGAGCGCATTGCCCCCCAGACGAACTTCACCCATGTTGTGGTAGTGCGTCCCAAGGCATTCGGTTACTTCAACTTCACGGCCGCCGAGGTGTCTTACAAGCCCGTCGAGGAAGCCGAGACTGTAAGTGACTCTTATAAGTGAGCTGACTGAAATGCTAATCATATCTGTTCTGCAGCTACAATTGGCCATCAGCTCGGAGCCAGGAGAGGGCGGCATTGTCAACCTGAGCGAGTACAACAAGCGTTTCTCCTCCCACTTCTTTGACTGGGTAGCGTTCGCCATCATGACGCTGCCTTCGCTGGCCATTCCCCTCATCCTGTGGCACTCGTCCAAGAGCAAATATGAGCGTTATAGCAAGAACAAGAAGCATTAAGTCACCTCGTTCGCTGTGTGCCTCATGGAACAACATACTTGAAGAGATTTTTTCCAGCCACTACAATTCCGTATAATTTCAATCGTTCCATGTTATCATCCAAACCCAAACACACATTTACATAGTTTAGATTACAGCTCCTATTGGAATTGTAAACGGAGTCAAGTATAGCGTTAAATCGTTTTAGATTTGATTCGAAGACGCATTGAAACAGATGAGAATTGCAGTTATCCATTGAAAGTTAAGCTATTTTTGTGTCATTAGACTGGTTTTTTAAATAAACTAAAATCAAATTTACTTTTACTTGTTTAATTCTATTACTATAACATACTTATTACGATAACAAATACTTGCGCCCAAAGATCTCCGATTTCTTCTCAAACATGGGCGACTTGATGGCCGTATTTATCTTGTAGAAGGCGTTCATGGAATGCTTTATATACGTGTCGTACATCTCATTGAAGAAGTTCTTGATGCCCTCATCGTTTTTGTTGTCGTGCACAATGATGAAGCGTATCTGGGAGGCGGTAATGAAGGCGGACACAAACCACTGATTAAATCGATCTATGGACTTTAGCTGCATGTTCGCCGTCTTCCATTTGTGCTCGTCCACCAAATCTAAGGCAGCATGCGCTATAAACTGACTGAGATGTCGATGATCCTCCTTCTGCAAATGATTACAATCAGTAAGATGATTTGGATTTGTGGCTAGGGTATTTACTTACGCGCTGTTCCTTATTTACTGTGCTAAACTCCTTTTCGAAGATGGGATTGTCATTGTGGCCAACAATTACAAAGTAGTAAGTGGACATTGTGGGGCTTAAAATTACAAATGAAATAAACAACTGCGAGTAGCAGAGCGAAATTTGTTAACAGCTGATGAGGCGATGGTTCACTTGTATTTGCAGCGTTGCCACCTAGTTAAAATTAAAGCAAACCATTTTAAAACTAGTACGCAGCTCACTTGTTAAATAAAGTTTGAAGATACCAAATAAATACCAATTATTTTTTGCTTTAGATCTATTAAATCATAATTTAGAAAATATAAAAAAATATTATATAATAAAAGCTAAATTGAGGCTGTTGTATTTTTCTCTTAGTATTTTGTACAGGTATATATAAAACAGCATACTGTCCTGCAAAGCATCGAATGTTATGTTTTGCTCGCACATATATGCGTCAACAGCTGAGTGGCAAATGCGTAATAATTCATACTTGTTAAATTTTGAGTAAATAACAGCTGCCGTTGTTATCCGCATTCCGAAATCGGATGTGTGCGCCAGCAGAACAGTGGAGCAGTGCGCTTCACTAGCAATTACATAATGGCAGCAGCCTTGAGATTGAGCAGCGAACTCGTTACGCTGGCCGTGCTCCAGGCGCAGTCACGGGCCATTAATAAATTTGGACTGCTGCGTCGCACGCTGAGCACCGAGCTGACGACGGCGTTGCGACCCTTCTACTTTGCCGTTCATCCGGATCTGTTCGGGCAGCATCCGGAGCAGCGGCAGACGAACGAGAACTCACTGAAACTGCTCAGCGCACATCTGGAGGCATTGTACGAGCGCAGCTATCCCAGCGAGGAGGCCAAGGTGCTCAAATTCTATGTGCGCGAGAGTCCAGATGCGGAGAAGCGTGACTCCTTTCGACTGGTGCAGATACGCATGGATCGGAACACACGTGATCCCAAGAAGTTCATACAAGGTCTGCTCGAGTCCTGCAATCTGTCCACGGACTATATCAAGACCGTGAGGCCAAAGACTCAGCCAAAGCAGCAGGATGGCATCTCCAACAAGCCCAGCCAGGACTATCACTACAACACGGAGTTTGCCGAGTTCGAGGCGCAGTTTCGGGCTGTAAATACACACAAAAAATAAAATAAATAATATATAATCTAACTCCATCGAATCCCCCATAGGAAGCTACCAGCACACGTCCCGAGCTGTCCAGCTGGCTGGCCGAGAACGCTACCAAAGCTAGACAGCGCGCCAAGGAGACCGCCGAGCTGGAGATCGAGATTGATAAGCTCAAGAGCGTCCTGGTGCGGGATCTTCAAATGCAGGATGTACGCTACGAGTGCGGCTGGAACATTGAGCATTATCGCGGCTGTCTGAAGTCGCTGCAGCGCCTCTCCCAGACTCATGCAGAGGTGCTGAAGACGCTGCGCAATCGTGTCGTGATCTTTGCGCTCTTTACGGGCATCAGTCTGGAGGGTCAAGTGATGCTGTACACGGGCGATGTGCAGAACAACTGGATTGACTTCATCAAGAACATTCCGCAGCACGACGCCTACCTCAATGTGGTGCCGGTGTACGAGCTGACGCTCTCGCAGGTGCTGCGCGGCATACAGATTGGGCGACGCAAGTTTATGCCCAAGCAGCAGGCACGTGGCTATGCCAACTACCTCAGTAAGGTGACGACATCACTCAATGACTACCTGAGCAAGCAACACTATCCGAAGAGCTGGCCGGCAACGCTGAATGAGTTCACCATTGTCGTCGAATCGGAGGCGGGACCACTGATGGTCAGTCCGACGGGTCAGTTCATTACGCCCGCCACCTGTCCCGGCTCCATTCTCGTCGACTTCATCAGCCAGCATATGCAGCAGGCGCGGGAACGCATGACGAAATACGCAACGGACAAACACATCGAGCAGCAGCTCATTGAGGATTGCACGCGTCTGCTGCGGCTGCAGTCGCTCACCAAGGACGATGCGGTGACGCCGGATAAAATGATATCAGCACTGAGCGATCTGCGTCTGTGTCAGCCCCAGCATTTCCTGCACATCAAGCTGCATATATCCCACTACTACTCAGTGCTCACGGATGGCATCGTCTGCATACCCTGGGATTTTATGCAAAAGTAGCTTAGTCTTGATCATCCCTCTCTCGTGTGCCTTACGATCAACGACAATATAAGCCTAAACAATTAAGTACTACAGCTAGTTATTGTAATAATTGTTATTGATAATTTAGCTGCATTTGTTCTAGTTACTATATGCCATATTTAGTACAAAACTCGCGCTGTTTGATATGTAATTAAATTGTTTATGTTATGTGCTTCGATCTAGATATGGATATTCTTAGTTTGTCTGTTAGTCTGGTCGAGGTTCTTATAGAGAACTTATAGCTCGCATAGTAGCAGTTGAGTTCTTATAAAACTGGAAATAACTAAGATCCATAAATGTTATCACACACCAGGAAGCGTATTTAATCTTCGCCCAACTGAAGTTAATTCGTCTTAGATAAATATGCTTGCGACTTGTTTATTCGAATTGCTTAAACAAATACAAATTTATCAATTAAAATGTTCTTTACGTTTATTATACGTTTCCATTGAAAATAGTTACTGATAACTTTATCTCTGTTGATGTTTATCTTCGCTTCTAGGCCACATCACTGCAATTTTCGATGCGCCAGACGCACTCCTCCCGATGTGCCACAAAGTCCACGGCATTGCGCGTATAAACATGCTTCTCCTCGCCATCCCAGTACTGTGGATCTCCGCCACAGAGCACCCTGCTGGAAGTGGCTGCATCATAGAGTGCGACGCCACCAGGCTCCTGCTGGACGACATGCCACCAGTGGATGGCCTCGCGACTGTAAACGTTCTTCGTGATCGCATTGGGTGCTGTGTTATTCGAGGGCTCCAAGAGGATATAGCGGTTGCGCCAATAGGGGCTGTAGAAGGCAAACTGAACGGTATTGTTGAGTCCACCCTGTCTTTGCTGCTTATAGTAGGCAGCCTTCTTAGGATCACGGGCATTACTGCACATCAGATAGGTCTGCGGGCACTCATAGACATAGGCATTGTCATCGGTCACGTTGCGCAGACAGATCTTCTGGGCGGTGTGAAGGATGCGCTCATCTTCAGTCAGGTGGTCGAACATCTCCTGGCGCAAGCGGTAATCCACATCCTGGCTAAACGTTGGCTGCTCTAGCAGGGCACGTAGATTGCGCTGCACTCCTAACTTGGCTGCCGCATCCAATTGCAGCTCCTGGCGCTTCAGCAGCTGCACATTGGCCAGGGTCAACTGAGCCAGGCTGCCGCTGAAGTTGCCCAGTCGCTGCACCACACTCAACGTGGACTCCAGGGACAGCACGGCGTCAAAGAGCGCCTCCAGTATATCGCGCAGGTAGTCCAGGGTGCTCAGGGTGAGCCGCTGCAGCAGCTGCGATACCAGTGGAAACACCGCAGTGGAACTGTCTGTGTGAAACGGTGCGGAGAGCAGCTGTGCGCTGTGCTCGACAAACGTCTCATATACCTTCTCCAGCAGCGCGGCGGCACACCCCACTGCTGCTCCAGCTGGCCATGAAATTCGAGCACCTTGAGCGGATCGTGGATCTGTTTGGTCTGCTGCAGCTCCTGCCATAGTGCCTCATAGATGGCATGCTTCAGTTCCAATGTGCGCGCCCTACTCGCCAGCAGCAGCACCGCCTTGCCACGCTCCCAATCTCCATTGATCTCCGCTCGTATAATGGCCTCCAGGCTGAGAGGACTCTCAGCGGCTGTTAAGGGCGCATTTTTCGCAGTGCGTACATCGATGTGGAGCAGGACGTCCACTGTCGGAGCGGTGGAGTTCAGGGTGGCCAGCAGCTTGCTACTATTGCTGCTGGTATACAAAGCCAGCCCTTCTTTAAAAGGTAACCCCAGAAAGAGCACCAGAACCAGATAGGCTGAGAATGCCATTGTTACTGCCTACCAGCCGTTCTTGCGCTCTTCTTATAGCGCAGATTTGCGTGCGGTTTTTATTTGTAGTTCCACTGAATATTTACATGGGCATTTCAGTGTAATTTATTTGTTTGTAATGCCAATAATCTAAATTTGCCAATACTATAAAAATTATTCCAATTTCAAAAGTAAATAGGTGCTGCCACCTAGCGGGCTTTTGCGGCATATACTAAGCAACAGCCACTTTCGATATATAGTGCTTTCGTTTTGCAATAGATGGCGCTAGCTGTTTTGGTAATCGATATTAAAAATTCAAATTATTAACGTTAGTTTTTTATTAGGCCAAATGGCAACAAAATGTCTTAAATTTAATATCACAAGGCTGGAAATACTCTTAGACTAAACGATATACTGAAAATGCAAGACTAACTATGTACTAAATAGTGTCTACAATTTGGTGGAATTGCGAGATTGCACCGATCGTCTTAAAATGCTCGAGCGGAGTTCGCCCCGCGTGGAAGCGCTCAAGGAGGCGCCCGTTTGAGTGCCACGCACAAAGGACGGCGAGCGCACCTCCTCCACATCCGTATTGCACTTCTCGTCCTCGTCTAGCTGCTTGGCTAGACAGGGGAAATCCCAAATGCTCTGACCGCGTCCAAACTCCTCGCCATCCTTCAGCGTCTGTGGCAAATCGTGATGCAGTGTCTCCGGCAGCAGCAGCGACAGCAGGCCGCCAAAGATGCCCAGCAGGCCCAAAATGATCAGCGGCAGCGATGTCGATATATTCGCCAGGTAGACCACAAAGGGTGCAATAATGCTCGCCACATAGCCCATGATGTGGATGAAGGCGACGCCCTGGGCGCGCACCACTGTGGGCAGAATCTCCGCCGCATACTGCAGTCCAATGTTGTAGCTGATGTTGACGAAGAAGCGACCCATGATGGCCAGCGTGGCGGAGTAGACGCCCACGGGCACCACAGTGGCCAGCAAACTGAAGATGCCACTGGCCACCATGGAGCCACAGGCCAACCAACGGCGTCCAAAGCGATCCAGTGTCACGGTGAGCAGCGTATCCGCCGGCAGCTCCGTAAAACTGGCCACAGTGAACGTGAAGAAGATGTCCAGACCGAGGGAGCCCACATTACGCACATGACCATCGAAGACCAGTGAAATGGCCATCCAGATGACGATTAGCAGCAGCGTGGTGCGACGCAGACGTGGCGACTTGAAGAGATCCAGCACGGAGTAGCTGGCATTCTGTTCCTGCTCCTGATCCCGCATGCGGCGACAGCTGTCCCCGAACTGCTGGTACGTCTGCTCCGACACCTGGCGCCCATTGCGCTTCTCCAGCTTGCGCAAGATCGAGATGGCCTTGTCCACCTGGCCCTGCGAGACCAGCCAGCGCGCCGACTCCGGCACTATCAGAGGCGTCAGCACCACCAGCAGCAGCGGCGCCGATGTGATGATCGTCAGCAGCTTCCAGTCCGCAACGAAGTGGGCAATCCAGGGCAGCAGACAGGCGGCGCCCGTGAAGAATATGGCAATGGACATGTTGGCCACAAAGGTGCGATACTTGGGACCCACATACTCCAGCACTGCAATGGTAAGAGGAAGAGTTTGATTAGATTCTGGGTGAAGGAGCTGGATTCAAGTGCAGGTGGCAGATAATGTGATGATACGAACAAGAGCTTGATTGAACTTAAGGACATAATCTAATACGAAGAGATAATTGAATTTAAATTATAAGTTCATAGATAAGTTTTAGAATGTAAAAAGATTTAAGCAATTGATATTTAAAATATAAAGTAAAATAATACATTTATAAAGAATGAAATTGGAAACTTGTAAATAATGTCTAATACAATAAGTTAAAACAAATATTCGATGACGTTAGCATATTTTTACAAATTTGAGATATAAGCTTATTAAATATTTATTTTAAAGCGAATGCAAAGATTACAAAGCTGTATTTTCAATAAATTCCTTTTGTTTTCTATATATAAATTTGACACCGTGCTTTTTTGCACTTTATCATTTCCTGCTCGTGTCGTATCGAGTCGCATATATCCCAAACACACACGCCCATTTCTAGAGCCCACTTTCACTTACCCAGTATGTACATCATGGTGAAGCAGTTGTCGAAGGCGAAGCCCACAAAGAAACGCATCGTGGCAAACTGCCAGAAGTTGTTGGCGAATGCAGTTGCCACGCCCGCCACCAAGCCCATCAGATTGCAGCAGATCAGCGCTGGTATGCGGCCAAAGCGATCCGCTACCCAGCCGAAGAGCAGGCCACCCACGATGGCGCCGAGGAAGAAGATGGACTGGGCATAGGTGGGCAGGGCGGCATCGTCGCACACCCAGTTCTGCTCGGTGGCTATCGTGGAGTAGGGTATCTCCGTGAAGTTATACGACCAGCCATTGCGGCACTTCACCTGTGGCCACTTCTTGTCCGCCATGATGGTGCCCTGGGCCAGCACTTCCGTATAGTTGACATCGTACATGTAGCAGTTGTTGTACTCGCCATTCATCATGGGTATCGAGAGCGCCAGTCTGTAAGCGAAAGGTGTCCAAATTTTGGGTTAGTTTTCGTCGTTTCAAGTACGGCGGAGTCATGAACCCATCAGGGTCAGATTCGCATTGTCAGCGTTCTCAGCCACACCCGAAAGAGCATAGACAGCATAATTATCTCTCTGATCTTGACAAAGTCTGTTGTCTTGAATCGTGCATTTAAGTATTTAAGTATGTATGTACATATGGCTAAATTATAGCCATGCAAGATTGATTACTGGGGGTTTAAGTCGGGCTCAAAGGTGATTGTTTAATTGCCCCTTTTATGACGCTACAATAATTTGATTTATAGATTTACTCTAGAGAGAGAGAGCTACTATATTTATATATATAGTTATATCAACTGAGTTATGAGGCAAATGACAAGCCTAAATTGTATTGAACTGTTTCACAGTTTCTGAGATCAACAGTTCACTTAACACCTGACATTATTTATGCAAATACTTATGGCAAATCTCTTCATTAAGTTTGCTTATTCCATATAGCTCTAAGTCTTATGCAAATACAGTAAACGCTAACTAATTAGAACGCCTCGGCTTTTGACTAATGACTAAGTCTGGTTGCGAAAGGAAAAACTAATGAATCTTGGCTGGAATGATTGTAAAACATATTAAAAAACATGAAAAAATTCGATTTTCAGCAATTTTAATAAAACATAAATAAAAGTATTGTATTTAGTTTTAAATGTTTGCTTGTTTTGTTTAGTTTTCTGTATGGTCATTCTACAAGCTTAAACTATGTTTTATGCATGAAACTGGTCTTGAAAGATTCTAATACTCATTAATCTTTGCATTAAGTAGGCTTTGAAAACGCATATTTTATTTAGCTGAAAAGTAGTCTAATTAAGAGCAGGGTGAGTTTATGATATTATAATATATAGATATAGATAAATATTATAATATATGCTGGCTTAGAGTATTCAAGTTTCGTTTCAGTATCTAAGTAATTTCTCTCCCTCTCTCTCTTTGTCTTTTCAATTCGGAAAGTTTTTGGCTCGTGTTTGACGTCGCCACACAACATTAGTTAGTTGCTTAGTTAGTAGTAGTGATTACTTATTAGCTGTTTGTTGTTGTTGCCACCACGATTATTTCACTTGTGCGTCGCTGTTGTTGTCGTTGTCGTTGCTGTTGTTGTTGTTGCTATTGTTGCTTATACTGCTGCTGCGCTGTCGCAATATGCGCTGTTAATTATACGCCCCTTTGGCCCGCTGCGCACCTGACTTGGCTACCTGTCTGCCTACCGACTGGTCGACTGTCTGTCTGGCTGGCTGCTTATCTAACTGCCACTGCCACTGCCACTGTTGGATTTGCCTTCGCTGTGTGCCCCCCTCACCTCTGCTGTCTCTGGGCCCAACAAGATGTAAGGTTCTTTGCCTTATTAACGCCGCAGCCGAATGACTAAGAACCAATCATGGCGCAAGGTTAGTCGGCATTCTAAGCCGCAGCACTTAGACGAGTTAATGACTTTGGTCAGAACACTCGAATTTGATTCGTTTCGTTTTCGTTTTCATTTAGTTTCAGTTTTAGTTGCGATTTGCGATTTGAATCGTTAATCGTTAATAGGTTTGGCGCTGCAAACACGTTATTATAATTTGGCCTCTTAGAACATTGAGAATCTATTTTTGCCATTTCGATTGATTCTAAGCACTGGACACACACTATTGGGAGCAGCCTGTTGTTTTCAAGGCGTTCCAATCAAACTGACTTGAACTGATCGATCAATGTGGCCTTTGTGAAAGTTTACGGAACCGCATAACTCAAATTCGCAATGCACACAGACAGCCAGATACTATTTCCGGCTGGAAATTGCTGGGCAATTGAGAATCATACACAGGAAAGCGGAGGGAAGTACTTAGAGTTGCATTTGAAGTATTTCGAACTAATAGTTCATTATAGTAATTAGAGCAGCTTTCACAGCCTTAAGCTGAATACGCAAAACAAAATAAAACGATAGTTCAATATACTTTAAACTCAAATGCGCAAAAGCTTTATGGCGAATAAATATTCTATTTAAAACAGGAAATTGTTATCTTAAGTTCTATCTGCATATATTCAAGGTCACTTTTGGGTTCTTAAGAAACGAATACAGTCAAAACTTTAAGCCCATTTACTGTCGATTACATTTAAACATATTTCCTGGCACAAACTATTGGGTTCTTAAATATTTTCGACTATTTTGGCACTAAAAAAGCTACTGTATATTATTCAGCTATTTATCTCCGCTATTTATCGATCAAGCATACTAATTACCATAACAATAACCATAAAGCTAACAAAATCAGCATAAAAATCACATAAGCATAAATTTATGAGCATTCGATTCTAATTGAATGCAAACAGCATTATAATTTCTGCTAGCCAAGTAATTAAACCACTAGCTCGATATTGAGATTTATAAACTCGAATCTATGTGAATTTGCACAGCTCAGCAGCTGCCTTAGTTTACGATGACGTTAACTTGTTTAGTAAACCAAAAATCTTTGGCTTGGCGGGAAAACCCGCAACGTGAGTCAGTTGCTCAAAAAAAATAAGAGAAATTCCCAAATGAAAATCAAGCGTAAAATTGGGAATTTTTGTGTGGAATTCTAATATGAGTTTTGATCGATTTTGAAATAGTAAAGATCAAGTCATAATCAAACTTCTCCTATATGCTCACCTGGCCTCCACATCGAGTGCATCCAATTCTGGCACATGGCACCAATGCTGCTCCGGTATGAGTGTGAGAAAGATTTGCGAGAAGTAGACGAAAGCCACAAAGAACGAGAACGGAATCATGCACAAGAACAGAATCTTCTGATAGCGTCCAAATTCGCCAATCATGGGCAGAATGTCATCAAAGTCGAGAGTGGGCGCAGTGGGCGTGACAGGCAGTTCCTGCGCCTTCTTGCCGGAGACATCCAGCTGGAGTTCCTTGTTGTTGCCGCCACTGCGACGGCGGGGCAAGTTATCCGCTGCAGCACCAGCAGCACCAGCAGCACCACCAGTCGCACCAGCTCCGCCCGCTCCATGGGGCTGCTCTTCGTGATTATATGCTTCATTGACGAAGTATGCTTGCTTGGCCTGACCTTCCATTATGGCAGCAGTAGTAATACTGGTAGCGAGCGCCTTGCTGTATCTATGTCACTTGGCAGTTACAAAAGAAATTCACTTGGCGTAAGCAAACCAAATCCAAATAGTCGTTATAGTATTCGAGAGCTCTGACGGCGCACGCGCGCGTTTCCGTTAATGTTCTTCAACTGAACTGAGCACGCGCGCCGGATGGGGTTTTTATATGAGCCAGAGCCGGAGCCGGAGCCGGAGCGGAGCCGAAGTCAATCCGTGCTCAGCTTGGAGCCGAGCGCTTGATTTGTCGGTTTAAGAACAAGAAATTGGCAATGCCGGCAGCGAAAGTTGAAACAGCTGTTTCGTCTCATTTCGCACAGCTGGCAAACCGGTTCGTGGGTTCGAATGTGCTCCTAATGCGTTATGATCTTGATCAGCTCTTGGCTTGGCTTGGCTTTATTTTCATCGATTATTTTTAACGCTGGCCAGCTGGGGAAGGCGCGCACGTGAATCATGCATAAACAATGGCCAGCAAATTTGCATAAAAGACCTGCTCTAAAACGAACGTCATTTTTTGTCACATAACAACCAATCTTTGGGGGGATGAACCCGCCCCAAAAAGATCAAACAACAGTGCTACTGCAGCTGTTCGCCTGACTCACAGTGAGTCTTTGAGAGTTTTTGGCCTGCCCCCAGTTTCAGAACTGTGCTGTACAGTTTG
Source organism: Drosophila flavopinicola (assembly GCA_035042425.1). Lineage (NCBI taxonomy): Eukaryota > Metazoa > Arthropoda > Insecta > Diptera > Drosophilidae > Drosophila > Drosophila flavopinicola. The sequence goes on along the minus strand of JAWNLL010000452.1, from coordinate 9,764,935 downwards.
CATAATTAGTGATATCTGTGCAAATTAATAAGCGACACCTGAAGCCAGATCGATACGCGAAACATGTTTTAAGCGTTCTTATTGCAAGTGGGAAAGTTGTTAAGCGCAGCGCTTAAATCCAGTTTCAGCTTGTTTCGCTTTTAGTTTTAGTTTTAGTTCTCAGTTGTATTTGATTTAGTTGGTTACGCATTTAATGCTTTAATTAGCGCCGTTTCTAGTCATCCCAAGGACACTCGCTCTCAAATGGGTTCAGAGCACTCCGCACTTGAATAGATCGCGATATTGAGCTTGAGTTTCAGTTTGAGATTGACTTACAAATAGCATCGTCTGGCTAATTTGTGTTGCTTGGTTGGTTTGTGGCAGGTGTCATTTTGATATATTTTAGAAAGTAACACATAACACACTTTGATTTCGACAGATCTTGCAATTATCCTGCTAATTACGCGGGCAAACATGCGACAGCTTTTTGTTGTTGTTCTCCAGGAAGACATCACTAATTGTAATTATGCCAAAAGCAAGTGAAATTACAAGTCAAGTGACGTTAATTTGCGATCTTTATGCATGTATTTAAGCTCTTAACTTTTTTATGGATAACGAAAGTATATTTGTGATTGTGCTTTAAGATTTAAAGTGTTTGCTTTACTAGCAGATATATTTTTAACTTAAGCGTGTTGTCTTTATAGCAGAAATATATAATAAGCTTATCGTTAATAATCAAATACCAAATAATACCAAAAACTTGATAATTTCAGATATTATTATATATAAGTGCTTGCCTATTTAACTTTAGTATATATTCTTTACTTCACAGTTTTATCTTTGAAATCGGATTAAATTTCTAAAAAATAACAAATACTTGATATTATCAGATTATTTGTATGTGCTTGCCTTACTTCACAGTTTTATTTTTGAAATCAGATTAAATTATAAATGATGAATAAATATGGAAGTCAGAAATCCATTTTAATTCAAGATCTTTGAAATCAGATTAAATTATATATGATGAATAAAAATGGAATTAAGAAATCCATTTGAATTCAAGATTATTTTGATGTGCTTGCCTTTTTTACTATAATATATATTCCTTACTACGCCGTCTTACCTTTGAAATCCGAAAAAATTAGATTTGATAAGAAAATAAATATGAAATTCAGAAATCCCTTTTAAGATCTTTCTTTAAGTCTGCAAACAATCTGTTTTTGTTGACCTTAGCTATTATAGAGCATACAGAAGCCGTCTTCGACTTGAACTCATTGCCACCTTTTATGTCTGTGTACTTAGATTAATGTTACCTTCAATTGAACAAATAAATATTATTGCATTCAAACCATTTCCGTTTTAATTCTTGGGTTTGCATAGTTTATTTTTTCGATTGTTGTAGCTTATTATTATTATTGTTTTTTTCTTATAAGCGCGCATAAATACAGCAATGCGTGTATAAAAGTTTTAATGAGTTAAACAGCGTAAAAGGCTTTTAATTAATAATGATGAATCGAGTGTGTGAGGAAGTGAGTGCATTATGAAAGTTCGAATAACGATATTACTATAATAATAATAGGTAATGTCGCAATGACTCAATTGGCAGTTGGTCCGATAATGTCCATATGCCCGCTATTAATTAAAAGAATATCTTATGTGGATTTATATATGATTTATTTATAGCTAGCAAAAAAGCTTGGCCATGTCTGCTGCTCTTATCTATATTGGCTGATAAGCTCATGGTCAACTTGAATTATATTAAATTTGCTTTGTGAATAATTTGCAATGCAAAATTTAAGAGCTAGTCTTCTGTGGATATCTGCGCTGCAGTTACGATCGATTGTGAAATATCCAGTTAGTTAGCACTTTGCATATGCTTATAAGTGTCTAAGCATGTCGCCAAACCAATTAGAACCTTTTTTATATTTTTGATTTGCTTGAGTGATTTGGTTATCACCTGAGCGAAAAGCATTTACAGATAAGTCAGTTCATTTGCTCTTGACCCGAAATAGCTGGCCAAGATTTGGACTCATAGCTAAGGAAAAGCCCAGCTAAAGACGTGGCAGCACACGCCTCGATTTTAATCACCCCATATTAGTTTATCAATGATCCATACCATGAATAGCCGCAATCAGTTCTCAATCGTAAATCAAATGTGTTTTCTACCACCCTGATTAGTGATAAGAGATAGCCCCTAAGATATATGGCGGCTGGCACAATGTCGCAGGCGATTAGCTTTTTTCTTCAGCGGCTATAAAAGAGTGTCCAGCTGGCCGAGTTGCTTCAGTTGGAAGACATATCCACAATGAGATTCGCTTGCGCTACCGTCCTTCTGTTGGCCGCCGTGCTCGGCGCCAATGCCGTCGACTGGCAGTCCTTGAAGTCGCTGGAGATTGAGCCCAAGGTGCCGATGATTCGTCGCCACAATTTGCCCGCTGGCCGCATTACCGCCGGCGAGATCGCCGGACGCAATCAGTTCCCCTACCAGGCGGGACTTATGTTGTACGTGGAGGGTGGTGCTGCCTGGTGCGGCGGCACTGTGATCTCTAAGCGTTGGGTCGTCACTGCTGCCCATTGCACGGACAGTCTGACCACCGGTGTGGATGTGTACCTGGGCGCCTGGGATCGCACCAACAAGAAGGAGGCTGGTCAGCAGATCATCTTTGTGCAGGCCGACAAAGTGATTGTCCACGAGAACTGGGAGCCCACCACCCTTACCAATGACATCTCCCTGATCAATCTGCCCGTGGGCATTGAGTTCAATGAGTTCATTCAGGCAGCCAAGCTGCCTGCTAAGTCCAACTCCTACAGCACCTATGCTGATGAGCAGGCTATCGCCTCCGGCTGGGGCAAGACTGCTGACTGTGAGTTGAGCTGCGAGGAAGACGCCAGGATGACTTACTTTAATGGTTCTTCTCTTTTCCTTTCGCTTTGCAGCTGAGAAGGGCGCCACCGACATTCTGCAGTTCATCAACGTGCCCATCATGAAGAACTCGGGCTGCTCTCCCTGGTTCGGCGGTGTCGTCGCCTCCACCAACATTTGCATCAAGACCACTGGCGGCACCTCCACCTGCAACGGCGACTCTGGCGGTCCTCTGGTCTTGGCCGATGGCAGCAACACTCTGATTGGCGCCACCTCCTTCGGCATTGCTCTGGGCTGCGAGAAGGGCTGGCCAGGCGTATTCACGCGCATCACTTCCTACCTGGACTGGATCGAGGAGCACACCGGTGTGGTCTAAGCTGTTTGTTTGATTGACTTAAAATAAATGTTTATTGAAAGCTACAAGAAATAGAAGTCATGTTCAGACTTAAGCTTGCTATGCGATCGCAGGCTGACCGCCTCGGAGGCATCCTCATCGGACTGGGGCAAGGGACGACGCACGTCCAGTTCGTCGGGCACATCGTCCTGCTCGAACTTGCGATGGTGGCGCTGCTTGCCATAGCTCTTCATGTACTGATCGAAGAAAATGGCCTCCGTGGTGTCCTGATGCGAGTGCACGCCCGTCTCATCGCTAATCCAGTCCAGGTACGAGGCCACCTTGGTGAATGCCGCCGGATAGCCGCGATCGCAGCCATAGATGCTGCCAAACGAGGTGACGCCCACCAGCACCCGCTTCTTGGAGTGACGCCGCTGCAGCACCAGCGGCCCACCCGAATCCCCGTTGCACGTGGAGCGCGCATTGCGTCCACTCGTGCAGATGTTCGTGCCGCGAAAGGATAGCGGGAAGTTGCGCTTACAGGTGCGATCATCGATAATCTGCAACTGCACATAGCGCAGCACATTGCTGATCGCGTGCACCCCGGTCGCATAGCGACCCCAGCCGGATGCGATTCCCAACTTGTTCTTGAAGTTGCGGTACTCGTAGTGTCGTTTTGGCAGCTGTATGGGATGGATGCGTTCTGTAAGAGAGAAAGAGACAGGGAGAGAGGGGGGATTAGGTGTTACTAGAAGAAAAGTGACAGTTAAGTTGGTACACAGTAAACAAAATTGTTTAATTTGAAAACATTTAAGTAATAACTTTTATAGCATAAACTTAGTATCATATGGCATTGAGTTAAATACATACTGTAGCTAGTTTTAGACTATATAAATACTAATTTACGTTACAATTTGCTAAATATTGGTTTAAAGTCACGAGTAATAGTGAAGTAAAGCATTTGGCGTTGCAATTCTCAACGAGTTTAAGCTTCGAACGATGTTTTCAAGCCTTAAGTCGATTGTCTTGTAACTAATCATTTGGCCTGCAGTTGTAGAGTTACTTAACTGCAACTAATTATTACTAATCTCTTACATTTCTATTATTATTGGTCTAATTAGGTTTTTCCCAAGCCATGTAACAAATGTTGCACCAATTTTCGATTTGAATACACCCAAAAACTATAAATTTTGAAGTTGCATAAATTTAATTGTTAAATTCACTTTCCAATTTTACAATCTTTTTGGTATTTGAATTTTCCTGTGTCGACTGCTTAAAAAATAAAGCAAAATTAGCCAAGTCCGCTCACCGTTAAAGCTAACCGCATGTGGCAGTCGAATCAGAGCAATGTCATCCTTCAGACGCTTGGGATTCCAAGTGGGATAGATGTGAAAATTGCTGCTGGGCACCATCAGACGCACCTGACCCGACTCCTTGGCGTTCTTGATCTCATTGGCGCCCAAAAAGACCAAGGCGTTTGGCCCTGTGCAGCAGGAAAGCTTATTAGTATATGTGGCAACTGGGATTCGGGATTAGCCTACATGTCCACGCAGTGTGCGGCTGTTAGCACATGCTGATCGGAGATTAGCGAGCCGCCGCACCAGTAGAGGCCCTTGGGACGCTGCAGCAGCATGCCCACCTGGTAGGGAAAGCAATGGGGATTGCCGACATCGCCGCCAAAGATGCGATCCATGGCCATAGCACCGTCGGGCAGCATGCTGTCCAGCAGCGGTGTCGTCTCCAGATTCAGTACCAGCGGCTCCGGTTCGCCAGCTGCCGACAGCGGCAGAGGAGGCTCTTCGCTGTCGGCGCTGCTTATGCGACTGTCGTCATTGGAGGCGCTCATTTCCGCGTCCAGTTCGGCGGACAGGGAGCTGGTGGATTGTTGTTGCGACAAGGCCATGCCGAACGGCCCCGGATACATGGACACTAAATACATGGGCTTAACCTGTTGCCAGTCGAGCGCCGCTGCCACGCCGCCGACATGGAGCAGCAGCGCGACGCAGGCGAGGAGCCGCCTCTGCGTTGTCAATGTGGCAATAATTGAAACACTGGGCGATTGTAAAAACATTTGCGTTGATTTTCGTTGTTGCTCGCTGCTCGCGCACGCATTTAATTTGACAATTCAAACGTTTAATTAGGCCGCCGAAATGTTCAACGCCGTCCACCTTTGCTGCGATTTGAAAAGCCGTTACGTGTTTGTTTGGCCTGGCGACCGCGTAATTTAGCGTTTACTTTCTTTGGACTTGGACTCGGTGTCGGTCAGCGTCTCGTTTACAACTGTGGCGGCGCGCGCATGTTGCAAGCATTTTTATAAACTCGCTGTGCTACCATTTCTTGCAACCACTTTAATTATTTTGTCTATTTTGCTGCATTAATTTGACGTCGCTGTCGCTGTTGACGTCGACGTCTGCGTCGACGCAGGCATCAACATCGACGTCAACGTCAATTGCATTAATTTGATTTGCCGCCATTCGCCATTGCGCGTCTGCTTCTTCTTCTTCTGCCACCCACTCTTGCGCTCTCACTCTTACCATCTCTGTTACGCCTGCGCTTAACTGTTGTTTGTCGCACTTCTTTTGACTTTTGTCAACGCTTTGCTGCCCTTTGACGCCGGTTGTGCTTTGTGCGCGTAATTCGCGAGAAATGCGTGTACAAGCAACTGTAAACAAGCATCGGTATCGCAGTTGTTTTTACCATTTAAATATGAAAAGCAAGTAAAGCTGTAACTCTAGTTACTTATCCTCTACTCGCTTTGGTGCTATTACATCACGCGTATGCTGACTATCTCTGTGTTTTTACTGTTGTGTGTGTGTGTGTGTGTGCGCGTGTGTGTGTGCGGGCAGTGTAATGCGCAGCATGCGGCAAAATGCTTTCATTGAGAAAAAATTGTGTGCAGTTGTTATTTGCCGTCGGCTTTGGTAAGTGAAACAAAAACATTACACGATACATTTGTCTTTTGCATTGTTTGCCCCTCCCCCTCTCCACCGTCCGCCTGGCATACCGCAAGCACTGATTACATGCATATTATGAGCAGACAGTGGGCAGAGCTTAATTTATAAGCTTGCAATTTGTACGGTACAATAAGCCCTCGCTATATTTCTGCTATGCAGCCCACTGTGCAGCAACGAGTAGTAACATCTTCCACTCTTGACGTTTTTGTTTTTTGTGTGTTTGTTGGCGTTGGCATATGCCAAGGTTATTGCCAGTTCAGTTCGCTGCCATAATCAAATTAACAGCATTGTTGCATTGCTTGCATTTCTTGCATGTGGCGGCTGGCTGAAGAATTCTTAGCAGGAAATCGAAGCACAACTCTGTTAACTTGTTGCATGTATTTATAATTGAATTAATTCGTTTGAAATAAATTTAATTTGGTGTTGAAAGTATTTCTTGGTTGTGCACAGCCATTGCTGGCATTGCTTTTGTCTATTTAGGAAATGCGGCGCACTTTGCCTGCCTAGCGAAGCAAATAAATCAAATCGTCTCGCGATCGGTGATATGTTCGAATGTAATGAGGCTACAAAAACAAAATACAACAATCAGCGCCAGCGCCAACTGCAGCACTAACAACAACAACAACAACAACAATAACAACAACAGCAACAACAACTACTGGCGTCGATTATGCAAATGTTTGCAGCCAGCGTTTTGGCCCAGCTTTTTGCGGCTAACGTTGGTTTGTGGCGAAGCTTACTTACTCGATTCTCTTACAGAAGGATTAATCACTTGATTAGCGACTTACTTTTGAATCGTGCAATGCATCTTGAATATAAAACGTGCTTTGTTTTTGAGAATACCTTTTTGTCCTAGTTCTAAACTTTTTGTGAATCTAAAAAATCTATTGTTTGGAAACCTCTATAAATTTGATGTTTTGGAATCACTAGGCATTAATTTGTCTTTGCTTGCTTAGGACTTTTAACAATTATAACTAGATACGCAATATATTTCCTCTCTAAGGAGTAATTTGTAAGGGTATTGCCCATTCGATGTATTCCACAATACAATACTTTTCTTTTCTTGATTTGCTTCTCTGTTTTGCCTCAAAATTCGTGCTTAGCTGTGCGTCGATATTTAATACATAATCGCGCATTATGATTACCGCTCTTGCATGTGTTGTCTGTTGTACATATTTAATAATAATAAGCACATTTTTTTTTTATTTTATTGCACTTGTTAATGCATTTGCCGTTACCCAATTTAGCACCACGATCGCATTAGTATTTACCAATTGATTAGTATTAGTGTATACGACTATCTTTTCCCTCTACGTTTACAAGATATAAACTTTATGGCAGTTGTGCGCGCATTGAAGTAATTGTTTTATTTATTTATATTGCGGCAGTGAAAATAGTGTACGCAATTCCTACTTGCTAAGATAGAAATTATTACATTTATAGGTTTAGTTTGGTACATCTCCATCCGTATAAAGACCTAATGCTCAGAATTGTATTCTTACTTAAGTTAATTTTTAGTTATCTACATACAAACATAAATAAATTTTGCACCAGCTCTCAACGCAAAATCATTAAAATATTTTCACGCTTGACGCAACTTCCTATATATCTAAATAATATAGATCTTACATAAGACTGCATAATTGGTATCAGTACTAATTCCGAAAACAACATAAAGTGCCACCCCGCTAACGGGATAAAGTTAACCATGTGTGGTCAACTAATCTCCACTCTTTGTTGCTGCAGTTTTTCAGTCTCCGACAGCGTCTATTCGAATGCTGGCGACTGATGCGCCAGCTGTGACAGCTGCATGTCATCCGTGAATGATTTGGCTGTGGCCAGCGTGGGTTCAGCAGCACTGCCGCCGGCTGCATCCTCGTCGTCCTCTAGCATGGCGCTGTCGAGACTCTTGTTGAGACGATCGTGAAACTCGAGCATTGAGATTTTCTTGAGTGCAAAGCGCTTGCCAAACGTTTTCTTCACCTTCAAGCGGCGCTTCTTAATCAGCGTCTTGTTCTTGTTGAGGCCATCCGTGAAGGATATGGCGCGTCGCATCTTGCGCGAACCAAACTTGACGATGCGCACCTGGCTGGCGATGGTGCACTCCTCGCTGTCGTCCTCAGCATCCGCGGCATTCTCATCGCTTGGCTCCTCGAATATGGTCTCCAGATTGGCGGGCGTAAACTTCTTCATCCGCTTGCTGGTGTACAGTTTCTCAATGCTCTTGAGCATCTGGTCGTTGGTCTGCAGTCCCTTCCGCCTCTTTTTCCCCTCCGTTCGCATGATGGCACTGCACACGCGATTGAAGTTGTCCTTGGAGACGCGGGAAGGCATGCGGCGCCGGGCGACGCCACCGCGACGGCCAATGCGAATGCTGTTGTTGTTGTTGCTGCTGTCGCTCTCATCGTTGTCCTCGCAGCGGCTCTGCTGGGATTCTAACTCATCGGAGTGATGGGAGTCGCCACTGTCCGAGTCCAGCATCTCATCGGAGTTGGTGGCGGCCATTGGATTTTGTTTCCACGTGAATTTACTTGCCGAGGGAAAAAGTGGAGCAGAGCTGCAAGAGAGTTTGTTTAGTTGTGTGATTCTTCTGTTTTTTTCGCTCTTACCGATTCTCTGTCAGAACTACCTCGGCTGGCTGAAAACTAATTGAGGCGAACTTGTGGACAATGTTTTCCATTATTCAATCTGTCTCATTCTGGTCTTTTAAATGTTTAATTTAGTTGTTTGCTACTTTGGTTTGTTATTTACTTGCTTTTCTTTGTGAAGAGGAAGCAGAATGAAATGCTAAGCAGAGATGTTATTTAACATTAACATTTACTCGTCTGTTATTAGCAGTTCGCAATTATCACAAAGCTGTGTGTGCTGTTATCGATAGTTATCAGCGATGTTAATTCAATGGCAGTATTTGCCACGATACATCGGTCTCCATTGCTGACAGTGTTTGTAAACATCGTATCCAACAGATGTCGCATTTGCCGGTAGTTTCGTTTTAAATTCTTAACGGAAAATAAATGTATTTAATTTATCAAGTTTTAAACTTTGATGTAACACATTGTGAACATTTTTTATGTACTAGTTACTACTGATTCAACATAAAAGAGTTTATTTAATAGGCGTATGTAAAGTTTGCAATACAAATAAGCGCAAATCATATTTTCCTTTAAATTAATCAATTTTATTGATTATTTTGGGCTAATATTAGGTAAAAAAATATACTATGCGCCAAAGACAACAAAAGATTCATAAATTAGCATTAGTATTGCGTATTAAATAACAAAATTAATTAAAAACTTTTTGGCTTTCATATTTAAAATTTTATTGCTCGTGAAGCTCAGATTATTTTTCAATTTTGTTCTTAATAGATAGGTTATTGAGTCGGTGCAATAAAATAAAAAGATACGCCATTCAATTCAATTGAAATTGACTTATCTTAAATACTATAAACTATACACACAAACATGAGAGTTCCCTATAAATGCAACGACTCAAACTGAACGAGTTGAAGTTGATCACAAACCATGAAAGTGTTCATTGTATTGGCTTTGGCGCTGGCCGCCGTCTCTGCGGAGATATTGGAACAAGAACGTCCCAAGGACTTCGGCAAAGTCTCGAAGATCGAGGGACGCATCACCAACGGCTATCCAGCCTACGAGGGCAAGGCGCCCTACACCGTTGGACTGAGCTTTAACAATGCCTGGTGGTGCGGTGGTTCCATCATCGCTCACGACTGGGTGCTGACTGCTGCTCACTGCACCAATGGAGCTGGTTCCGTGACCATCTTCTATGGCGCCACCTGGCGCACCAACGCCCAGTTCACCCACACTGTCGGCAGCGGCGAGTTCAGACAGAACCCCAACTGGCCCAACAACAATGGCAACGACATCGCCCTGATCCACACTCCCCATGTGGACTTCTGGCACATGGTCAACAAGGTGGAGCTGCCCAGCTTCAACGACCGCTACAACATGTACGATGGCTCCTGGGCCGTTGCCTGCGGCTGGGGTGGCACCTATGACGGCAGCCCTCTGCCCGACTGGCTGCAGTGCGTCGATCTGCAGATCATCAGCAACAGCAAGTGCTCCCAGACCTATGGCTCCCTGCCCGATGGTATTCTGTGCGTGGGTACTCCCGATGGCAAGTCCACTTGTGGCGGCGACTCCGGTGGCCCATTGGTGCTCCATGATGGCGGTCGTTTGGTTGGTGTTACCTCCTTCGGCAGCAGTGCTGGTTGCCAGACTGGCGCCCCCGCTGGCTTCACTCGTGTCACCAACCAGTTGGATTGGATTCGCGACAACTCTGGCGTTGCTTACTACTAAACATTCCAAAAATGATATTATACTCTTAAATAAAAAATTAAATTGCATACAAATAAGAATTCAAATTGATTTAGAAATTCTGCATGGATGCTGTCAAAGCTATGGGAACTGCATGTCTAAAACTTTATGATTAATAATGTTTTGACAATTGTTTTTCTTTCTTAACACAATAAGTGTATTATTGCATCCTCATTTAAACTTGTTTTTAGATTGTATCAGCACAAGTATCTTTGGGTTAATGGTATAGGGAAATCTACTTATGATTCTAAAGAAAATTCTGGCAGAACTGAACCGCTTTTCGAAATTATATCCTTTCTTTCTCTTCCATATTAATACTATACATAAATCTTAAAATGAAAATGTTGGCTCAAAAACATGCTCAAATTCTGTTCTAACAAGTAAGAGTGCTCTAGTCGGGAGTGCCCGACTAGGAGATACCCTGAACCCAGTTCTGACTTCCATTAATACTTGCCTAATAGTGTGCATACATACAAACACACACATACGCAAGCAGTGCATGCGGTTTAAGCAGTTAGCTTGCTTTTTCACTGAGCCCCACACAATGGAAAGTTAAATCTCAAATAACTTCTGTGTTTATTGTCCGATCTAACTGAAATTTTTGTCAATAATATGTGTGACCAAAACAAATTGCAGGGCCGTACCTTCAAAAATGAGTTTTTTCAGCTTTTGGGGGATTGGGGGTGGTATCCAAAAAGTTAAATATTTGTTACATGTGTATGCTATTCGAGATTATGCATGCCAAATTCGGGGTCTCTAGCTCTTATATATTTAAAGCTATGTCCCAAAAACGCTAGTCTAAAATCGAAATTTATCGATAACTTTTGAATGCGACGAGTTATTGATCAAATGAAATAAACTTGATCTGTCCCGGGATTAGGAGAACTTATGTTCCAAATATGAAGTCTCTAGCTCTTGTAGTCTCTGATATCCGCGTGTTCATACAGACGGACGGACAGACGGACAGACGGTCAGACGGACAGACAGACAGACGGACATGGCTAAATCGACTCGGCTATTGATACTGATCAAGAATATATATACTTTATATGGTCGGAGATGCTTCCTTATGCCTGTTACATACTTTTGCACAAAACCATAATACCCTTTTTACCCATTTTTAATGGGTTCAGGGTATAAAAATCGCATCGTGGTCTTAAATTTTCCATAAATATAAAGCTTGCCCAAAACTGAACCATTGTTTTGAAAAATATCCCTAAATTAATAACATTCGTATGTGCAATCAATCGCAAATTGCGTTGTTGCATGAAAAACACCAGTGTGTGGCAAATATAATAAATATAACTACAAAAATGTATTTATAGTACTTCAATTGATAGACCAAAGGTTCGAAAGCTATGAAATGGTAATTAAAAGGACTGCGAAATCTTGAATAGCCACTAGCCGGATGCAATATCAATCAAGAAAGTCGTTATCTCACTTTTTGAAAGCGCGCCAATAGATTAATCTACACACCTACTCGTTTCTAATGAGTACCTGATATCTGTCGAACTAAAGGAGATATGATATGAAAACCATATAAAAGGGCCCTCAAAGCGAGGGAAGGGCATCAATTGAGTGTTGAACATGAAGGCATTCATAGTATTCGCTTTGGCAATCGCCGTCGTCGCTGCAGAGACTTTGGAGACTGTGGAGCAGGTCCATCCCAAGGATCTGCCCAGGTCCGACAAGATCGAGGGACGCATCACCAACGGCTATCCAGCCTACGAGGGTAAGGCACCCTACACCGTTGGCCTGAGCTTCAACAATGCCTGGTGGTGCGGTGGTTCCATCATCGCTCACGACTGGGTGCTGACTGCTGCTCACTGCACCAACGGAGCTGGTTCAGTGACCATCTACTACGGAGCCACCTGGCGCACCAGCGCTCAGTTCACCCACACTGTCGGCAGCGGAGAGTTCAGACAGAACCCCTACTGGCCCAGCCACAATGGCAACGACATCGCCCTGATCCACACTCCCCATGTGGACTTCTGGCACATGGTTAACAAGGTGGAGCTGCCCAGCTTCAACGATCGCTACAACATGTACGATGGCTCCTGGGCCGTTGCCTGCGGCTGGGGTGGCACCTATGATGGCAGCCCTCTGCCCGACTGGCTGCAGTGCGTCGATCTGCAGATCATCAGCAACAACAAGTGCTCTCAGACCTATGGCCATCAACCCGATGGTATCCTGTGCGTGGCTACTCCCGATGGCAAGTCCACCTGCCAGGGCGACTCTGGTGGCCCACTGGTGCTCCATGACGGTGGCCGCTTGGTGGGAGTCACCTCCTGGGTTTCGGGCGCTGGCTGCCAGTCTGGTCATCCATCTGGCTTCACTCGTGTCACCAACCACTTGGAATGGATCCGCGATAACTCTGGTGTCGCTTACTACTAGAGTCTTGTTTTCTGAATAAACATATATGAATTGCATACATTTTTCGCGCATTCTCAGTTACTCACTGGAAAAACAAGATAACGTTGGCCAGGTGTGATGTGCTTTGGTTTGCTCTGGTCTGGTCAACAAATATAGACGTACTCGCTGTTGGGTCTAGACATAGACGCTGACATTATCAGGGATCGCTTATCGGGAGTCGCACGCTATCAGTACTATTAGTATTTTTCATGAATGAGTTGAGCCGAGTGCGTAAAAATCAAATTTGCTGGCAGTAAATCCTAGTCCAATGCTATCAAGAAACCCACAACATTGACGAAATTGAGACCAGTCAATTTTAAATACAATTTCCGTTAACGAAGCGATTAGATTGTAAACTCAAGTGAATCGAACTTTTAAGTGTGCGATCATCTTGTAGGATTAGATTATTCGAGAGGAAGTTGCTATACAAATCACAAGATTGTGGATTTGAGTGGAGTAAGTAGCTTATATAGAACTGATTTATATTTTCGTACACAACAACAAGAAGCAAACTGGGAAAAGTTATTCTTATTGTGACAAATAAAGTCCTTGGAAGCTCTAATAAAAAAAAATCTTTTAGACAAGAAGTTTCTTTCTCAAACTGTAAACAGAGTATTGCGTAGTCGCCAGTTTCCAATTGAATATAATAGCTTGTTATTTCATTTGGTTAAAATTGGTTCTAGAAAGTTAGTACACACTACAAAACTTAAATTTAATTTATTTCCATAAAATCCATATTATTTATGAGGTAATGATAATGTAATAAGCGTCTGAAAATCCTTATCATCTACGCCCATAAATGTTTTCAGCATTAAGTGGTCTTTCAAGTGGACTTTTCGGATTTATTTGCCGTTATCGGAGAACAGGCCACTGATGCTAAACTGGTAGTAAAATAGTTGAACAACAAAGTTGAACGAGAATGTTCCACAAGCCGCATTCCTTGCACAAATTCCCAAATAAACAACTACTTCAAAATTGCATGCTTTGTTTACATTCTTTTAGTTTCAGTTTAGTAGGAGATGCCAGTGTTGTCCCGAATCCAGTCCAGGTAGCCAGTGACACGAGTGAAGCCAGCGGGCTGGCCAGCAGTGCAGCCGTCCCAGTGCCCGAAGGATGTGATGCCAACGATGCGGTTGCCCTCGTGGGTGACCAGTGGGCCACCAGAGTCGCCATTGCAGGTGGACTTGCCGCCGGATGTGTTGATGCAGATGGTGTTGTCGATGACATAGCCACCGCCATAGATGTTCCGGCAGTCGTCGTTGCTGATGATCTGCACATCCACACAGTTCAGATAGTTGTGCATGCCGCTCTCGTTGGAGGTGTGTCCCCAGCCGGAGGCGACGGCCCACCAGCCATTGTAGTTGTTGTAGCGATCGTTGTAGCCGGGCAGCTCCACCTTGTTGACCAGCGACCAGAAGTCCACATGGGGTGTGCGGATCAGGGCAATATCATTGTTCAGCTGATCGTTGTAGTTCGGATGACGGATCTGATTGTTGCCGTCCACCCAGTGGGTGTACTGCGCCTCGTGACGGAAGCTGGCGCCGTAGTAGATGGTCACACCGCCATGCTTGATGCAGTGGCCGGCAGTGAGGACCCAGGTGTTGCCAATGATGGAACCGCCGCACCACCAGCCGCCATCGAAGCTCAGACCAACAATGTAGGGCACCTTGCCCTCATAGGCCGGATAGCCATTGGTGATGCGTCCCTCAATGCTCGGCACAGGCATATCCATTACCCTCAGGGGCTTCTGCACGCTGGTCGGCACAGCGCTGGCTGCGACCACAGCTAGGGTCAGGAATACGAACACTTTCATTTTCGAATATTTACTAGTGTTTTTGCCAAATCTTCATTCGGTTTTATATATTTTGGCCAAAAGAAAGTTTGTTTTGACTGCAATCTTGGCTCATAAATTTTGTGGAATCTAGCCAAGTCCGGCTGATAAGTTGCTCCTCTAGACGTGGGCTCGTCCACGATTGTGAAAAAGGCTGGAATACATCTACTGGCCAATGCGCTTCACCATTAAAAGATTATAGTTATAAATATGATATATTAAGGAATTAAAAACATAAATTTGACTGATCTTTGATTTTAGATTATAGTTATGAATATGATATATTAAAGAATTAAAGACACAAACTTGGCTGATATTTGGTATGTATATATACATATATCTCTTTAATCTGTCAAGTATCTATCGTGTTTGGAAACAGCTTTTGAAATAACAAATTGCAATAAACTTGGATTACAATTTGAAAAAATTATATAGATTTTTGATTGAAATATGTAAGTTTTTCTCATATTTTATTTAATTATTATTTGATATATTTGATATATACGATGATGATGATGATACGTCTGACTGCAGGGTATCTGCTCTGTCGAAAGTGCTCTTTATTAATGTTCAATTTGCACTGAGAATTAAGTATAACGAATTGTTTAGAACTCAGCAGGAAGTTGTGTTAGTCGTAGCTTGTAAATCTTAAACAGTCTAAAGTAAATAATAAGGACAGTATATATAACATATATAACTGACATGCTTTAAGCTTGTAGCTTGCTCCTTAGCACTAATTGACATCCTGGAAGCACTCAGAGCTCTTCACCTTATCCAGATCTTAGAGCCACAATCGATGACAACCGGATGCGGTTTAAAGGGTTTCGTTTGTTTTTGGCATATTGAAATTGATGCAAATCAAGCGATATCTTATCAAGGAAATGTACTCCGACTACCTGCGTTTTACAATCGTGTTATCTGCGCAAATAAATTAAAGTATTTCCAAGTCATCCGAATGAGTGCCACACGCTACTTGGACACCCCGAATGATTACCAATGAGTACACCCACTCCGGCTGAAAGCGACGCCCCTTTCGAAAGTCACCTCAATGATAGGGTTATCAACCAATACTGAAACAAACTGCAATTGTATTTCAATATATCAAACGTAAGAAATCTGAACAGCTTTAAATAAAACTTTTTTTTAGCTCATGCCTTCCTTTTTTACCGTTTCCATTGATAAGTAGGCTCTTATCATTTGCATATTGTAAATATTTTAAATATACGACCGGTTAGTGCGGCCTAATTCCGATTGAAAGATACGAAACGAAAGGAAATTATAAATATTGATAAAGCTAAAAGAAGCTTTTCGAATGAGACATATCAGATCGAGGTTTATTCTAATTTCAAGTTGTCATGCTGTTTGAAAATAGATTTTTATATTTGATACTATAAATCAGAATTTGGATTTAATTATGGAAAATGTTTGAATCCTTTGAATCGAATGAAATATTTTACAATTATTTGTTAACAAATGTATTTATTTGTTTATGTCACTTACATAGAGCGTGTAAGGAACTTCAGATTCCGTTGAATCACCTAGCAACTAGTGAATGATATTTAAATGTGTTATCGACAAGTATTTTTATTCACAGACAACTTCCATTTGAGTATTTGAAAGGCCTTTGAGTGCCCCTCTTGAATTATTGATTGGCGAATTCACACGGATGTGAAAATGATACCACATTCGTATTTCGTTGGCTGGGAATTCTATTCACTATAGTATTTACCGTAATCAAAAGTTTCTTAATTGGTTTATCAATAGCCTTAAGTATGCGCATATCAAGATATATTTCGAAAACTGTATAAAAGTAGCGCAGTTTCCTTGGACTGCCATGAGTTGTTCACTAAACATGAAGATATTCATTGTACTTGCCTTGGCCATCGCTGCCGTCTCCGCGGAGTTCATGGAGCAGGTCCACCCTAAGGATCTGACCCAGTCTGCGGACCTCGAGGGTCGCATCACCAACGGCTATCCAGCCTACGAGGGCAAGGCACCCTACACGGTCGGCCTGAGCTTCAACGGCTGGTGGTGCGGTGGATCCATCATCGCTCACGACTGGGTGCTGACTGCTGCTCACTGCACCAACGGAGCCAGCTCCGTGACCATCTACTACGGAGCCACCTGGCGCACCAACGCCCAGTTCACCCACACTGTCGGCAGCGGCGAGTTCAGACAGAACCCCTACTGGCCCAGCCACAATGGCAACGACATCGCCCTGATCCACACTCCCCACGTGGACTTCTGGCACATGGTCAACAAGGTGGAGCTGCCCAGCTTCAACGATCGCTACAACATGTACGATGGCTCCTGGGCCGTTGCTTGCGGCTGGGGCATTACCTCCGATGGTGGCTCCCAGCCCGACTGGCTGCAGTGCGTCGATCTGCAGATCATCAGCAACAGCAAGTGCTCTCAGACTTATGGCAATCAACCCGATGGCATTCTGTGCGTGGCTACTCCCGGCGGCAAGTCCACCTGCAGCGGTGACTCTGGTGGCCCCTTGGTGCTCCATGATGGTGGCCGCTTGGTGGGAGTCACCTCCTGGGTTTCGGGCGCTGGCTGCACTGCTGGTCATCCATCTGGCTTCACTCGTGTTACCAACCACTTGGAATGGATCCGCGACAATTCTGGTGTCGCTTACTATTAAGCAGTTCAGTTTTATGAATTCACATACAAAATATATCTGATGAACATCTCCGAATATTACTATGCAATTTGTATTTAACAATTTAAAGATTCAAGCTCATGCCTTAAAAATGTTTTATTTTCCTAGAAAAGTCCATCCAGCAATTCAAACTCCCATAACTATGTCAAAACTAATCCGATCTTCGATCCCAAAGAAGGTTTGATGGTTTGTGGTTTGTTTAGATCCTAGAAATTCCTTGCAAACATCTAAAACATTATCAACAATTATCATTCCAAGGCCCTTTTTGTTTATGGGTTAACCATCATACTAATTTGAATTTTAAGTTTTTCAAAATGAGGAACCTGTCTGTGAACCAACTAAGAAGATAATACCACCTTCTACAGGAATCATAAGGACTTCTTCAAATACACTAACTTAATCAACAATGCATACATTTATTGACTTAGCACAAAGAGCGATTCGTTATCGGCTTCTATAAGTCACTTTTTATGATCACATTTGAATTATGAGCCATTCAGCTCAAGATAACTTTTACAAGAGTCGGCTCAACTTTCCTATAAAAGCAACGCTCGTCCCTATCGAATTTCAAGTTGTACATTTAATATGAAGGTGTTCATGACTACTCTGGCTTTGGCCTTGGCTATTGCCTCCGCTGCTGGCGCTGCAGTTCCCTCCACCTCGGAGAAAGCTGTCAACCTGAAGGACATCTCTGGTCGCATTACCAATGGCTATCCAGCCCATGAGGGCAAGGCTCCATACACCGTTGGCCTGGGCTTCAGCGGCGGCTGGTGGTGCGGTGGTTCCATCATTAGCAACACCTGGGTCCTGACTGCCGAGCACTGCACAGGCAGCGCCGAATCCGTGACTGTCTACTTCGGAGCCACCTGGCGCACCAACGCCCAGTACACCCACTGGGTCCACCGCAACGACTTCATCAACCACCACAACGCTGACATCGCCCTGATCCGCATTCCCCATGTGGACTTCTGGCACATGGTCAACAAGGTGGAGCTGCCCAGCTACAACGATCGCTACAACGACTACAATGAGAGATGGGCTGTTGCCTGCGGCTGGGGCGGCACCTACGATGGCAGCCCTCTGCCCGACTGGCTGCAGTGCGTCGATCTGCAGATCATCCACAACTCCGAGTGCCAGCGTACCTACGGCTCCAACACCGTTACTGACAACATCCTCTGTGTGCGCACTCCCGATGGCAAGTCCACCTGCGGCGGTGACTCCGGTGGCCCTCTGGTCACACACGACGGCAGCAAATTGGTGGGCGTCACCAACTGGGTTTCGGGCGCCGGCTGCCAATCTGGTCATCCATCTGGCTTCCAGCGTGTCACCTACCACTTGGACTGGATCCGTGACCACACTGGCATTGCTTACTATTAAGCTGCGAGTTTATCAGAAATAAAGATTATTTAAACAAAAATTAATTGGTTGTCTTAATAGCAAAATCGACATCTTAAAAATGGAGTCTTTGCATATAAGCTTTGTTACCAAGCATCTAATAAGACTAAGTAACGGTACAAAAATGTACCCAGAACATTTCCTAATGTTCAATCGATCTCTGAGTTCTAAAGAAATATTTACAAATTTTTTCTTAGGAATTTTTTTTAGCTAAACGCAAAGCTAGAAAGCAATGGTCAGAAATATCTTTGAATTTAGTTTGTTGACCTTAAAGACAATTATATTTTTGAAACTCTATAAAATAACCTATAAGCCATATAGATAAGTTTTCAATAGGATTATTCGTTTAGGCGCTATTTGGGACTGAACAATAACTATAATTTAAAATTTTATAGAAGCTGCTAAGCTTAAGGTAATACTAGCTCATTAATATCAATGAGGTATATATTTCTTGGCTTTATAATACTTAGGAACAATATAAAGAAGTTCATCATGCATGTATGCATATAAATTTTTAATTATTTACTTATACACATTTTTTTCTTCTTCAGTATTTTGAGCTCTGAAAAAATATAATAGCAACTATAATTTTACACCAACTTCTTATTTCTTAAAAATTCTAATTGCTCGAGGATCAAATTTCTCAGCCATTACTGTACTCAATTTCAGTTTAACCATTAACCCACTAAATAATATGGTTTTTGAATAAGAATTCTATTTTGAAGTAATTTTCTGTTGCGTAGACTCAGATGCACTATGGATTAAGTTCAAGAACATTTAAGAATAACGAATTGAATGGATTTAGTTTTCAATAATTTGCTTTATTTTGCTCATAACAGAGTTAATAGTTTAGTAGTAAGCGATGCCAGTGTGGTCACGGATCCAGTCCAAGTGGTAGGTGACACGCTGGAAGCCAGATGGATGACCAGATTGGCAGCCGGCGCCCGAAACCCAGTTGGTGACGCCCACCAATTTGCTGCCGTCGTGTGTGACCAGAGGGCCACCGGAGTCACCGCCGCAGGTGGACTTGCCATCGGGAGTGCGCACACAGAGGATCTTGTCAGTAACGGTGTTGGAGCCATAGGTACGCTGGCACTCGGAGTTGTGGATGATCTGCAGATCGACGCACTGCAGCCAGTCGGGCAGAGGGCTGCCATCGTAGGTGCCGCCCCAGCCGCAGGCAACAGCCCATCTCTCATTGTAGTCGTTGTAGCGATCGTTGTAGCTGGGCAGCTCCACCTTGTTGACCATGTGCCAGAAGTCCACATGGGGAATGCGGATCAGGGCGATGTCGGAGTCGTGATGGTTGATCATGTCGTTGCGGTGGACCCAGTGGGTGTACTGGGCGTTGGTGCGCCAGGTGGCTCCGAAGTAGACAGTCACGGATTCGGCGCTGCCTGTGCAGTGCTCGGCAGTCAGGACCCAGGTGTTGCTAATGATGGAACCACCGCACCACCAGCCGCCGCTGAAGCCGAGGCCGACAGTGTAGGGCGCCTTGCCCTCGTGGGCTGGGTAGCCATTGGTGATGCGACCCTCGATCTTGCTGACCTTGGCGAGATCCTTGGGTGCGACGACCTCCTCGAATGCCGAGGCGGAGGCAACGGCCAGAGCCAAAATAGTAATAAGCACCTTCATGTTACTGATACAACTTGTGCTCCATTGAGTCGCGAGTCTATCTTTTATAGTTGCGTTGGTTGGACTAAATCTAATCTTAGAGACGCAGGGCACATAAATATTCCTTGGGTTCCATAAAACGCTCACAGATAATTGTTATTCGTATGCGTTGCTCAACATATTTTAATATACAATTGTATTGAAAGTCCTTATCTGAGCCTTTTACATTTACGCCGTATACACGAGTTCGTATTCATAAAAGGCATTGTTTATCAATTTATATTTCCTCTGAGGCATTCAAATGCTTGTCTTAGTTTATAGTTTAACCCTTGAGTGTTCGACTAGGTTATTATTATTTATTTGTTTATTTATTACTCTAAGGTTTGTAGTTATCCCAGTTAGACATTTTTTTGGGGTGCTAGTTGCAACTTTACAGAATCACAGCTTCTCTATTAACACTATTTCTTTAACTTTAACATTATGTATTTATTTAAAATATTTTATAAATTTTTTTTATTTTAATTTATATTTATAAAATTTTTTATTTTTTTTGGAGATCTTAAAGTATTCAGTAAACATAATTCTAGATTGTGTCTGAAGATAAGTGATTGTATATATTTTTCCAAATGGTATCAAGTCCTTAAGTTTAGTTTCCAGGACAAACTCGAAGTATTGGTATTATTCACCTCCAAAATCTGAATTTCTTAAATGTATATCATCCCATATGAAATAAAAACCTATACCATGAAGATATTCATTGTACTTGTCTTGGCCATCGCTGCCGTCTCCGCGGAGCTCATGGAGCAGGTCCACCCTAAGGATCTGCCCCAGTCTGCGGACCTCGAGGGTCGCATCACCAACGGCTATCCAGCCTACGAGGGCAAGGCACCCTACACCGTTGGCCTGAGCTTCAACGGCTGGTGGTGCGGTGGATCCATCATCGCTCACGACTGGGTGCTGACTGCTGCTCACTGCACCAACGGAGCCAGCTCCGTGACCATCTACTACGGAGCCACCTGGCGCACCAACGCCCAGTTCACCCACACTGTCGGCAGCGGCGAGTTCAGACAGAACCCCTACTGGCCCAGCCACAATGGCAACGACATCGCCCTGATCCACACTCCCCATGTGGACTTATGGCACATGGTCAACAAGGTGGAGCTGCCCAGCTTCAACGATCGCTACAACATGTACGATGGCTCCTGGGCCGTTGCCTGCGGCTGGGGTGGCACCTATGATGGCAGCCCTCTGCCCGACTGGCTGCAGTGCGTCGATCTGCAGATCATCAGCAACACCAAGTGCTCTCAGACCTATGGCCATCAACCCGATGGTATCCTGTGCGTGGCTACTCCCGGCGGCAAGTCCACCTGCAGCGGTGACTCTGGTGGCCCCTTGGTGCTCCATGATGGTGGCCGCTTGGTGGGAGTCACCTCCTGGGTTGCTGGTGCTGGCTGCACTGCTGGCCTCCCATCTGGCTTCACTCGTGTCACCAACCACTTGGAATGGATCCGCGAGAACTCTGGCGTCGCATATTACTAAGCAGTTCAATTTTATGAACTACATACAAAATATATCTGATGAACATCTCCGAATATCACTATGCAATTTTTATTTAATTTTTTTAGGTATTCAAGCTTATGCCTTAAAAATGTTTTATTTTCCTAAGAAAAACCCTATTCAGCAATTCCAACTCCCATAACTCTTTCAAGACTTATCCGATTTTCGATCTCGAAGCAGTTTTGATAATGTTTTGTGTTCTATATCAGAACTACATTTAAATTTAAAGCAATTTCGAATTTTGGATAAAACTCCCTTAAATCGGTCAAAACTAATCCGATTTTCGATCCCAAGGCCCTTTTTGCTCATGGTTTAACCATCATACTAAGCTTTTCAAAATGAGGAACCTGTCTGTGAACCAACTAAGAAGATAATACCACCTTCTACAGGAATCATAAGGACTTCTTCAAATACACTAACTTAATCAACAATGCATACAGTTATTGACTTAGCACAAAGAGCGATTCGTTATCGGCTTCTATAAGTCACTTTTTATGATCATATTTGAATTATGGGCCATTCAGCTCGAGATAACTTTTACAAGAGTCGATGCTCGACTTTTCTATAAAAGCAACGCTCGTCCCTATCGAAGTACAAGTTGTACATCCAATATGAAGGTGTTCATGACTACTCTGGCTTTGGCCTTGGCTATTGCCTCCGCTGCTGGCGCTGCAGTTCCCTCCACCTCGGAGAAAGCTGTCAACCTGAAGGACATCTCTGGTCGCATTACCAATGGCTATCCAGCCCATGAGGGCAAGGCTCCCTACACCGTTGGCCTGGGCTTCAGCGGCGGCTGGTGGTGCGGTGGTTCCATCATTAGCAACACCTGGGTCCTCACTGCCGAGCACTGCACGGGCAGCGACTCAGTGACTGTCTATTTCGGAGCCACCTGGCGCACCAACGCCCAGTACACCCACTGGGTCCACCGCAACGACTTCATCAACCACCACAACGCTGACATCGCCCTGATCCGCATTCCCCATGTGGACTTCTGGCACATGGTCAACAAGGTGGAGCTGCCCAGCTACAACGATCGCTACAACGACTACAATGAGAGGTGGGCTGTTGCCTGCGGCTGGGGCGGCACCTACGATGGCAGCCCTCTGCCCGACTGGCTGCAGTGCGTCGATCTGCAGATCATCCACAACTCCGAGTGCCAGCGTACCTACGGCTCCGGCACTGTCGGCGACAACATCCTCTGTGTGCGCACTCCCGATGGCAAGTCCACCTGCGGCGGTGACTCCGGTGGCCCTCTGGTCACACACGACGGCAGCAAACTGGTGGGTGTTACCAACTTTGGCAGCAGTGCTGGTTGCCAATCGGGCGCCCCAGCTGGCTTCCAGCGTGTCACCTACCACCTGGACTGGATCCGTGACCACACTGGCATTGCTTACTATTAAGCTGCGAGTTTACCAGAAATAAAGATTATTTAAACAAAAACAAGTGGAGAAGGATTATCTTCGGCGTGCCGAAGATTAAATACTCTTTTCGAACCTTAAAGCAATTTTTACTATTTTTCCGTGACTGCTTATTTAATTCGCAGATATTAATGTCGCATACATATACCCCTACATATAAAATAAAATATATAAAGGTATTCATGTAAACAGGGACGTTTCACTATCCGTAGCTTGTGGACGCGTCCCTTAGCATTCATAAGTGCTACCGAATTGAACAATATACAAGTTTCAGTTTTTCCAAAAAGTGAAAACTACATTACATAATATACATACCAAATTTTGTGCCTGTTGCTCTTATACCTTTCAAGGCTGCTGTCGGAAATTGAATTGTCATAAAACTTAATCTGAACATACGAGAGCTTATATTCAGAATTTGAGATCCATATTTTTTCGCGTGGCATTGGTTTTGCCAATGAATTTAAATTTTTCTTTTGAATTATTCTATTAAAGCTACTTTATGTATGAAAAAAAAATTAGAAACAATTTAGGAAATTGAAAATAAATGAATTTGACTACAGTTATTATATATTTGAAAAGAAGAATAAGAAAAATGAAAATAAATGACCAGTCGCCGCTGGTTTCGAACCCGGGACCTCTCGCTCACCAGTTCGCAACTTTACCCACTACGCCACAAGCCGTTTTGATGATCGCTGACAAAATTGCTTGAAGAGCAGACTATCAAAAGCTTTCTTGCGCTTGACTTTGTTTGCTCAGACTATCAAAAGCTTTCTTGTGCTTGACTTTGTTTGCTCATATGCACCTGTTTTTCAAAATATTTAATGACGCATATCTTCGCTGTTTATGACTCAATCGATTTGCGATTTTACCCATTGATGAGTTATAAGGATGTTCAAGTGTACAAGGAAATTTAAGGCAATTGCTTTGAAAACATCGGATTTATGGCCAAAACCGACTTTGAGGTGTATGGCAGCTATAAGATATAGTGGTCCGATCCGGCCGGCTCCGACCAATGTGCTGTCCCCTTGAATAATAAGTGTCTGTGCAAAGTTGCATCGCGATAGCTCAAAAACTGAGGGACTAGTTTGCATACATACAGACAGACAGACAGACAGACAGACAGACAGACAGACAGACAGACAGACAGACAGACAGACAGACAGACAGACAGACAGACGGACATGGCTAGATCAATTTGTTTTGTTTTTATAAGCATATTGGCAGTAACTTTTGGGGTCTCAGACGCTTCCTTCTATGCGTTACAAACTTCAGGACAAACTTAATATACTATTTTCTTCGAAAAGAGTATAATATTTGGTTGTCTTAATAGCAGAATCGACATCTTAAAAATTGAGTCTTTGCATATAAGCTTTGTTACCAAGCATCTAATAAGACAAAGCAACGGTACAAAAATGTACCTAGAACATTTCCTATTTCAATCGACCTCTGAGTTCTAAAGAAATATTTACAAATTTTTTCTTAGGAATTTTTTTAGCTGAACGAAAAGCTAGTAAACAATGGTCAGAAATATGTTTGAATTTAGTTTGTTGACCTTAAAGACAATTATATTTTTGAAACTCTATAAAATAACCTATAAGCCATATAGATAAGTTTTCAATAGGATAATTCGTTTAGGCGCTATTTGGGACTGAACAATAACTATAATTTAAAATTTTATAGAAGCTGCTAAGCTTAAGGTAATACTAGCTCATTAATATCAATGAGGTATATATTTCTTGGCTTTATAATACTTAGGAACAATATAAAGAAGTTCATCATGCATGTATGCATATAAATTTTTATTATTTACTTATACACATTTTTTTCTTCTTCAGTATTTTGAGCTCTGAAAAAATATAATAGCAACTATAATTTTACACCAACTCTAATTTCTTAAAAATTCTAATTGCTCGAGGATCAAATTTCTCAGTCATTACTGTACTCAATTTCAGTTTAACCATTAACACACTAAATAATATGGTTTTTGAATAAGAATTCTATTTTGAAGTAATTTTCTGTTGCGTAGACTCAGATGCACTATGGATTAAGTTCAAGAACATTTAAGAATAACGAATTGAATGGATTTAGTTTTCAATAATTTGCTTTATTTTGCTCATAACAGAGTTAATAGTTTAGTAGTAAGCGATGCCAGTGTGGTCACGGATCCAGTCCAAGTGGTAGGTGACACGCTGGAAGCCAGATGGATGACCAGATTGGCAGCCGGCGCCCGAAACCCAGTTGGTGACGCCCACCAATTTGCTGCCGTCGTGTGTGACCAGAGGGCCACCGGAGTCACCGCCGCAGGTGGACTTGCCATCGGGAGTGCGCACACAGAGGATCTTGTCAGTAACGGTGTTGGAGCCATAGGTACGCTGGCACTCGGAGTTGTGGATGATCTGCAGATCGACGCACTGCAGCCAGTCGGGCAGAGGGCTGCCATCGTAGGTGCCGCCCCAGCCGCAGGCAACAGCCCATCTCTCATTGTAGTCGTTGTAGCGATCGTTGTAGCTGGGCAGCTCCACCTTGTTGACCATGTGCCAGAAGTCCACATGGGGAATGCGGATCAGGGCGATGTCGGAGTCGTGATGGTTGATCATGTCGTTGCGGTGGACCCAGTGGGTGTACTGGGCGTTGGTGCGCCAGGTGGCTCCGAAGTAGACAGTCACGGATTCGGCGCTGCCTGTGCAGTGCTCGGCAGTCAGGACCCAGGTGTTGCTAATGATGGAACCACCGCACCACCAGCCGCCGCTGAAGCCGAGGCCGACAGTGTAGGGCGCCTTGCCCTCGTGGGCTGGGTAGCCATTGGTGATGCGACCCTCGATCTTGCTGACCTTGGCGAGATCCTTGGGTGCGACGACCTCCTCGAATGCCGAGGCGGAGGCAACGGCCAGAGCCAAAATAGTAATAAGCACCTTCATGTTACTGATACAACTTGTGCTCCATTGAGTCGCGAGTCTATCTTTTATAGTTGCGTTGGTTGGACTAAATCTAATCTTAGAGACGCAGGGCACATAAATATTCCTTGGGTTCCATAAAACGCTCACAGATAATTGTTATTCGTATGCGTTGCTCAACATATTTTAATATACAATTGTATTGAAAGTCCTTATCTGAACCTTTTACATTTACGCCGGATACACGAGTTCGTATTCATAAAAAGCTTTGTTTATCAATTTATATTTCCTCTGAGGCATTCAAATGCTTGTCTTAGTTTATAGTTTAACCCTTTAGTGTTCGACTAGGTTATTATTACTTATTTGTTTATTTATTACTCTAAGGTTTGTAGTGCTCCCAGTTAGACATTTTTTGAAGTCCTAGTTGCAACTTTACAGAATCACAGCTTATATATTAACACTATTTTTTAACTCTAACATTATGTATTTATTTTATATATTTTATAAATATTTGTTATTTTAATTTTTATTTATAAATTATTTTTTTTTATTTTTTTGAGTTCTTAAAGTATTCAGTAAACATAATTCTAGATTGTGTCTGAAGATAAGTGATTGTATATATTTTTCCAAATGATATCAAGTCCTTAAATTTAGTTTCCAGGACAAAGTCGAAGTATTGGTATTATTCACCTCCAAAATCTGAATTTCTTAAATGCTTATCATCCTATATGAAATAAAAACCTATACCAGTTCTAATGGAACTTTCAGAGCTGTTTTTCTTGTTAACTTATGAAAAGCTTTATTTTACGCAGAGGGTCTATTTGTAGCCTTATCATGCTTATTATCAATGCATTTTTTATAAAAACTGTCAAAGGATATTTACGATCCAAATTGATAAGGGAGTCCAGTTAAAACTATAAAAACAAGTGCAAATTGATTCCTAAGTTAAGAAGTGTTGAAAACATGAAACTGTTCATAGCTTGTTTGGCGCTAGCCGTTGCTGCCGTCTCGGCAGCTCCCTCCGAGTCCATTGTGCATCCCAAGGATCTGCCGGCGGTCAACAGGATCGAGGGTCGCATTACCAACGGAGTTAACACCTATGAGGGCCAAGCGCCCTACACGGTCGGCCTGAGTCTCAACGTTCCCGGAGGCACCTCCTTTTGCGGCGGCTCCATCATCAGCCACACCTGGGTCCTGACTGCCGAGCACTGCACGGGCACCGCCGAATCCGTGACCGTTCACTTCGGTGCCACGTGGCGCACCAACTCCGTGTTCACGCACTGGGTCCACCGCAACGATATCATCAACCATCAGTACGACGACATCGCTCTGATCCGCATTCCCCATGTGGACTTCTGGCACCAGGTCAACAAGGTGGAGCTGCCCAGCTTCAACGAGCGCTACAACGACTACAATGGCATGTGGTCCATTGCCTGCGGCTGGGGCAAGATTCACGACAACAGTGGCCTGCCCGACTGGATGCAGTGCGTCGATCTGCAGGTCATGTCCAACGGTGAGTGCCAGCAAACTTACGGCTCCAACATTGTCAGAGACAACATTATCTGTGTGCGGACACCCGAGGGTAAGTCCACCTGCAGTGGCGACTCCGGTGGCCCCCTGGTCGTTCACGACGGCAAGAAGCTGATCGGTGTGACCAACTGGGTCTCCTCTGCCGGCTGCCAGTCTGGCCATCCATCTGGCTTCCAGCGTGTCACCTACCACTTGGACTGGATCCGCGACCTCACTGGCGTTGCTTACTACTAAACTATTAGCTCTGTTATGAGCAAAATAAAGCATATTATTAAAAACTAAATCCATTCAATTCGTTATTCTTAAATGTTTTTGAACTTAATCCATAGTGCATCTGAGTCTACGCAACAGAAAATTACTTTAAAATAGAATTCTTATTCAAAAACCATATTATTTAGTGTGTTAATGGTTAAACTGAAATTGAGTACAGTACTGGCTGAGAAATTTGATCCTCGAGCAATTAGAATTTTTCAGAAATTAGAGTTGGTGTAAAATTGCAGTTGCTTTATATTTTTTCAGAGCTCAAGATGTGCATAAGTAATAAATTAAAAATTTATATGCATACATGCATGATGAACTTCTTTATAATCTTTCTAAGTATTATAAAGCCAAGAAATATATACCCCATTAATATTAATGAGCTAGTAATACCTTAAGCTTAGCAGCTTCTATACAATTTTAATTATAGTTATTGTTCAGTCCCAAATAGCGCCTAAACGAATAATCCTATTGAAAACTTATCTATGTGGCTTATAGGTTATTCTATAGAGTTTTCAAAAATATAATTGTCTTTAAGGTCAACAAACTAAATTCAAGGATATTTCTGACCACTGTTTTCTAGCTTTTCGTTCAGCTAAAAAAAATTCCTAAGAAAAAATTTGTAAATATTTCTTTAGAACTCAGAGGTCGATTGAACATTAGGAAATGTTCTGGGTACATTTTTGTACCGTTGCTTAGTCTTATTAGATGCTTGGTAACAAAGCTTATATGCAAAGACTCAATTTTTAAGATGTCGATTTTGCTGTTAAGACAACCAAATAATTTTTGTTCAAATAATCTTTATTTCTGATAAACTCGCAGCTTAATAGTAAGCAATGCCAGTGTGGTCACGGATCCAGTCCAGGTGGTAGGTGACACGCTGGAAGCCAGCTGGGGCGCCCGATTGGCAACCAGCACTGCTGCCAAAGTTGGTAACACCCACCAGTTTGCTGCCGTCGTGTGTGACCAGAGGGCCACCGGAGTCACCGCCGCAGGTGGACTTGCCATCGGGAGTGCGCACACAGAGGATGTTGTCGCCGACAGTGCCGGAGCCGTAGGTACGCTGGCACTCGGAGTTGTGGATGATCTGCAGATCGACGCACTGCAGCCAGTCGGGCAGAGGGCTGCCATCGTAGGTGCCGCCCCAGCCGCAGGCAACAGCCCACCTCTCATTGTAGTCGTTGTAGCGATCGTTGTAGCTGGGCAGCTCCACCTTGTTGACCATGTGCCAGAAGTCCACATGGGGAATGCGGATCAGGGCGATGTCAGCGTTGTAAAAATAAATACATTTCATGACGACTATAACTGTTTGTCTTGTATCTTTACATACATCATAGACTTCTTGTTAGCAGTGTTATTTAGTTATTCAGTGTTTTGTTATTGCTTATCTTAGGCATATCCTTCAATAGGAAATATATTCTTATTGTGCTTGTTTCGCAAATACGTGTTAAAAGTAATGCATAAGAAGTGTGATATGTATTCATGCAAGTTCGATTGGGTTATTAATACCTTTACTTACATATTTTGTTTATGTTTACTGTTATCTTATACACGAGGGAATCTACGTATATAGTAGATTAGTTCGATGATGGTAAACTCTTCTAGGCTTTCCATTTAGTGTGTAATAAGGAAACATGATAGATATTTATTGATCCTTGGTACAAATACCTCTGTATATATAAGTACATAGAAACAAATATGCAAATAACAAGAGCCTCTTGACAATTTCTTATCTGTGACTTCACATCCTCTTTGATAAAAGCAATTATTTACAATTCAACTTATAGGTTGTAAAGATAGTACAAATAAATCAATTGTATATAAAGATAATTTCCATTGAGTGCAACCCAGTTACTGGCTATAAAAGCACGCTTTCCAAGCATTTGACAAGTTCAAGCAACGCCATGAAGGTGCTCATAACAATTCTAGCTCTGGCTGTAGCCGCTGCCTCAGCAGCTCCATCAACCCCATCGGGAACAGCGGCTGCTGTCCATCCCAAGGATCTGCCCAAGACCGACAAGATCGAGGGTCGCATCACCAATGGCTACCCAGCCTTCGAGGGCAAGGCGCCCTACACTGTCGGCCTCGGCTTCAGCGGCGGCTGGTGGTGCGGTGGTTCCATCATTGGCCACACCTGGGTCCTCACTGCCGAGCACTGCACGGGCAGCGCCGAATCCGTGACTGTCTACTTTGGTGCCAGCTGGCGCACCAACGCCCAGTACACCCACTGGGTGCATCGCAACGACATAATCAACCATCACGACTCCGACATCGCCCTGATCCGCATTCCCCATGTGGACTTCTGGCACATGGTCAACAAGGTGGAGCTGCCCAGCTACAACGATCGCTACAACGACTACAACGAGTGGTGGGCTGTTGCCTGCGGCTGGGGCGGCACCTACGATGGCAGCCCACTGCCCGACTGGCTGCAGTGCGCCGACTTGCAGATCATCCACAACTCCGAGTGCCAACGCTACTATGGCACTGATCTGATCAGGGATAAGATCATCTGCACACGCGTTGTCGATGGCAAGTCCACCTGCCAGGGTGACTCTGGTGGCCCTCTGGTCACACACCAGGGCACCAAATTGGTGGGCGTCACCAACTTTGTGCCTGCTGCCGGTTGCCAGTCTGGTGGACCAGCTGGCTTCCAGCGTGTCACCTACCACTTGGACTGGATTCGTGATCACACTGGCATTTCTTACTAATCGATCATATTCCAATTAAATGAAGCATCATATAAAATGTAGTTTGAATAACCAAAGTTGGTTTGCTAGTCAGGGTAAGCTTTCCAGCTTATAAATGGATTATGGGAGTGTGGCAAATTATAAAATTATTGTCTACATTTGATGAACATACGTTTGTCAAATTTGAAGCATACCTTTTGGGCTTAAAGATGGCGGCTAGTTTTTATTTCTAACATTCTGAAGCATACTTTTCAGCGCAAGACTTTTATTTCTTACATTTTGGCGTGCAATGCTAAAAGCTCGTTGAACTTTCAAAAGTTGTTTGCTAGAATATTACTGAGCTTTAATGTGCTTGTCTTGGACTTTAAATTCTGAAAGTTGCCTTCTCAAGACTTTAAATTATAATAACCTTGACAAAACTGAGGTCATTTTAGTTATCGCTTATAAACTATGTTAGTTGTACACCTAAGACTAATCTACTAATATTTTTCGGGTTTCCGGCTTAAAATCATGATACAAATGTGGAGCTGCTTTAAATTTCTAGATCTACAGTGAATACCTCTTGTAGTGTCCAATAAGCTTCAATAGATTTGGTATTTTATCTTAACTACACTTGAATTATACTGCCATAGTGGAAATTTTCAATTGAATGATTTCCAGATTTTTAAAATACAGAAAGAGTAGTTTTTTTTTTTATATAGTGCTGTTTATTTTGAGTATTTTCGGATTGTGAAAATGCATTTAGTAGGAAATGCCGGTATTGTCACGGATCCAGGTGAGGAAGCTGGTCACACGGCTGAAGCCAGATGGGGCACCCGACTGGCAGCCAGCGCTGGACACGTAAGAGGTGACACCAATGAGTCTCCTGCTGGAGTCATCGACCAATGGGCCGCCGGAGTCACCCTGGCAGGTGGACGACTGGTTGGGGGTGGCAATGCAGACGACACTCGCGGAGGCTGTGATGCTGCCATAGTACCTCTGGCAATCGGCGACAGTGATAACCTGGTACTGCTGGTACTGCAGCACGTTGGTAACACCGGAGGCGCTGTCGGAGGTCTTGCCCCAGCCGGAGGCGGTAGCCCACTGGCCGGCATAGGTGGAGTAGCTGCTGGCAATAGCGGGCAGAGTAACCTTGTTGATGTAGCCGGTGAAGGAGACCACAGGAGTCAGGATCAAAGAGATGTCGTTGGACAGGTAGACGGAGTTGTAGCCGCTGTGCTGTCTGAAGTTTCCGCTGGACACGGTGTGGACGAGCTTGGCACTAGTGCGCTGCAGAGCACCGTAGTAGATGGTCACACTGGAGGCACTGCAGCAGGAATCAACTGTTTACAAATCAGTTACAATGAGAGTCGCTCAGTTACTTACCCGCTGGTGCAGTGAGCAGCAGTGAGCACCCACTGGTTGCCAATGATGGAGCCACCGCACCACCAACCGCCGCTGGAGCTGGAGAAGCTTAGTCCCACCTGGTAGGGGAACTGACCATCGTAGGCAGTCCTGCCGTTCGTGATGCGACCGTCAATGGCCGGCACGGCGGTCATGTCACGAGGATGGATGGGAGTACCCTGCTGGGGGGTGACTCCAGCGGAGACGGCGGCAATTGCCAGAGCGAAGACAACGAGCACTTTCATGTTGATCGTTTGTGTGTACAACGAATGATTTTCCACTGACCACAGCTGCAGTTTATATAGTTGTAGTCTTATCAGTAACTAAACAACTTTGCAGCTATCGGCGAAAGCTTTTTCGATTATATTCGGCGTACCTGAGATCAATGGGAACTCGAGGAGTTGCCCCTTCCTCTTCCTCTTCCTGGCGCCTCTTCATTCAGCCTGTCTCTGTCCTTATCGCCTGTTGTTGTTGTAGCTTTTGTCGATAGCATCGAATTGTTGAGATTATTTACCACAAGTCAGCAATTAAAGATACTTGAGCTGTGAGAGACGGCGACCGACGTGCGACACTTGAGTGATTGAAACTGATTTCTATTTATGACGGCATTTGGCTGATGAACATCTAAAGTTTTTATCAACTTCAGACTTATAGCTACAAATTATATTCTTATCATTAATTTTGAAAGTAATTAAATGGATTTTAGAATAGAATATAAATCAGATGTGAGCTGATTACTAGAATATTTTATTCTATTTTTATAAATAATAAATATATTTCCCATACAATTTCATCAATCAAAACAAAGAGAAAATAAATTAAATATTGACTTAATTGTGTAATAATTATTATTAGCAATCTTATTATTGTTTGCTATTATTAAAAGTGCTAGGGATTATTATCGGTCTTAATACTTGATTGACAAAAGCAAAACTCTTATCGCCATTGATAAATAAAATTGGCATCTTAAAAATAAAAAGCCATATGGATTTTCCCTATCTCGTGAACTTTAGCTACCTGCTGCCGATATGATATGATATTTTTAGCTGTAATTTCATAATTCAGGTGCTTCAAAAACAAACAATCTCGGCAATGTAACAACAACAAAATAAATACAAATATTTATTTGATTAAATGCTAACTGATTGTGCTAGCCGAAAATACCCGTTAACACACATTTGTTCGTTGTTGTTGCTACAGTAATGGATTTTCCCAGAGATTAGCTAATCATGGCCTTAAGGCGTATTTGCTGCATACGCACTGTTGTCCCAAAAATGCTGCCATGTCATTGGGCAGAAAAGTAGACGCCTGGGCGCTGGTCAGTTGAATCTGGAAAATTGAAATCAAATCGCTTTACGTGCTAAGCATGCAAACAAATCAACTGGGACTGAGAGTCGCAGCTTGGCATTAGCACATAAAAACAATTCATTGCCTGTGCTGCTGACACATGTAGTTGTAGAACAGAGTCTGTCTGGGTCATAAATGCTGAGCACACAGGATGCATGAGTGCGTGAGTTGCCTAAATTCAAATAGTTTACGGCCCAGGCGACACTTTAGGCAACAGATTTGGCTTAGAGGTGCCTCTATCTATCTTTGCCTCTCTATGTCAGTTTACCAGCAGCTGTTTTGGCTTATTAGCTCATTATTGTCTCGCTGCTTGAAATTTTACGCGCTTTTGTTTGCATTCATTTTTAGCACTTCTTTTGCTGCGCTTTGTTGACGTCTCGCCTCGTTTGTGGCATAAAAGAAACGCATTTTACTGAAATATTATTCTTCATTATGGCCTGGCAGCTTTAAGTAGCGCAGCAACTCCGAACAGCCCATCAATTGTGCGACGGCACTTTAAATTGTCGAGTCGAGCATTTGCTATATTACGTATACGTAATGCGCTTACTACTTACTCACTCACTAAGGCACTCACACACACACATGCACACACATACATACATACACACGCTTATTAGACGCATATCCTGCAGCTCACTAACAACAATGTCCAGTCGCCCAGCTCAAGTATCCTTGCCATCTAGTTGATATATATGTGTAGAGAGTCGCTGGCAACGGGCATTTCTCGAAAGTGTCCCCCAGCAGCGCTCCTTTGACGACGACAAACAAGATTGCAGCAATAAAATTTCGACAAGTGAACAACAAATGATAAACGAAGCAGCACACGATAAAAAGCAGACCAGAGTCGAAGACTCCAAGACCAAGTCCAAGTCAAAGGCGCTCTCCAAGTGCTGCTGGTCTCTGCTCCGAACAACAAGGCAAGGCAACCTAATGTGAGCCGCATCGATTACGCTGCTCCCCGGACAGCACAGGACAGGACAGGACAGGATAGCACAGGACATTCCAAGCTGGTTGCTTTTTTCGGCTGCCTTTTTCATTACATTTATTTGCTGGGCCATTGTTGTTGGCAAATAGAAAACTTTGCACAGTTGCGTTAAATTGTCATGAAAATGCTGCCCATGAAACGCTGCCCGCTGTGGTCAGTTGGCAGCTGCCGACTACTGACTACCGACTACCGACTACCAAAATTAATGACAACTGTCTGGCGCAGCTGACCTGTCCGGCATTCGTTGATGACTTATCACAGTGCCACTTGAATAGCTAGCTCCATTTCCGGCTATAATTCAAAATTGCGAGACGCCTTCAGCGTGTCAATGGCAGCCCGCCTCATTAATCATTACTCGCTGTACGCCTGGTCGTATGAGTAATGCGTTTGTCAACATCCTAGCTGCTGTTCGCTGCTGTTTGCTGCTGCTGCTTCTCGCTGCTGTTCGCTGCAGCCTGCCTCAAGATGTTGCCCATGTTGTAACTGGTGCAAATGCATTTTTAAAACTTTTCAACAGCAATTTGTTGTCTCGCACATACTTACACACACACACACACACACATGTTTTTATGTATCTACACTTAAGTAGAACCCTCCCTAAGCCTTCTGTCGTCGTGTTAGTGCAACTGGTCAAAGTTTGTGTCGCAATTTCCAACTCGGTTTTTAATGCGCCAGCGTATTGAAAAAGTTTTATTGGCACAGCTGCTCGCTCGGTCTGAAATTGCGACTACCTGAGCGCAATTTTCATTTGCTGATGTTGTCAATATGTTTAAGTGACAACCCATTTACCTTAAAGCCACACATCTTAGCCTCAAGCAGCGAAATCTCGATGATACAAGTACTCATAAAGAAAAAAACAGAAAGTATACATATAAATTTTACAATCGAAAAGAGATTGAAAGAATACAATACGAAAGCTTCTTTCTTGGCTTCTCCTAACGCTTCTTTCTTTACATATTTGTGCTTTACTCTGGTCTTCTGTGGCACCTTTTGAAGCTGTCGCTTCTCGCTGCCATTTGGACACTGCCAAGTTACACATACGCCCCGTTGGTCGCTGCTGCTGCTACTGCTGCTTGTAAGCAATAAAGCGCCACTGAATAACTGCCAATATTTTGACACAAATCCGCCAGCACAGACGACAAACGCAAGTGGTTGGCATTCAATTTGATGGGCAGGGATCAAACTATGTGATATTTCCCCCATATATAGCTGGTCCTTGGCAAATATTTGTGAGAGCTCGCACGACAAACAGCATTTTCATTTTCATTTTTAGCCTTTTTCATTTGGTATCAATAAGCTGACTTTTTGCATATGAAAATCTTTCCGTCGTATAAATATAAATATATGTATATAGCTATATATATATACATAAATATATATATACATATTCCAGGCATACAAACAAATCTCTTTTGGCTGCCGTTTTTCCCATTTTTTTGCTGTTTTGTATTTATTTTATTGTGCTGGCGCTTTTTGTCTACTCGACAATTGGATTTTCGGAGCGCCTTGCGGAATTGAAGGATTTGCCGGCATCGATTGCCAGGAATAGCGAGACAAATACGTGTCCCAAGTCTGAGACACTGCTCAGCTTATTGGCGCATGCAAAATGATTGCGCCGGAGAGCGTATCAATGGCCCGGATTGTGCTGCTTTTCCCGCCAGCTTTTCTTTTGGGCCAACATCAAAATTGCAATTTTTCCAACGCTGTGCTGGCTGACTGTCTAGTGCTGCCTTTTGTATGCATTCGAATGCTGTCAGACAGTCGTGCAAATAGTTAATATTAAATATTATCAAAGAGCGACTCAGCGCTTTCGGCTCTATGTTCCATCAAATACACAAACATTTCTGTAATGTAAAAACCTTTGTTACGGCTTTATTATGCGGCTGCATTTTTCATGCACATATATATTACATACATATATATATATATATATATATATATTTAGAGGCTGCTTGACTCGTTACATAAAATATATAACTACTCATCAAATTTTAGCATGCAAATATAAATATACTTTTTTTCTTTCTATTTTTTGGCATCTGCGTCAAGGCAAAATGCTTTATGGCTTATGAACATTTTGTTTGCCAATATATTTTTTTTTTTGCTGTCGTGTGTTTGCTTTTGTTGTAATTTCGGTTTATTGTTTTCTATATATTTTTCTGCTTGAACGCACTAAAAGCTACTCGACTGCCAGTCAACCAAACCCTACCTTGCAATACCGAATCCCCTTCATCCTTCCGCCCTAACATCCTCCTCGCTTCTCCGTTTCTCATCTCCAGTTTTGCTTGGCAAGGCATTTGTTTGCTTTATGTCTTTATTTTGTGCCATGCAAGAAGAGAGTCGAGAGCGAATATGTATTATATTTGATACACTTTCGAAGGGATATTAGAATTTTGTGTCTAACTTATATATATTTAAATAATCTTGATACGAGTGATAGGTCTTTAGATTACTTTTATGACAGCAGCAGATGTGACGTGAATTTTCGAATTAGATTGTAAAGTATTATAGCTATAGAAACTATATGAAGAAATTATTGGCTTTAAAACTTCTTCAACTCAAAATAATTCTCTAAAATTAAAATAATATTTTATCATAACATTTTATAGCGGATTCAGTAGTGTTCGGTATATAATTCTGATTATTATTCTGCTTATTCAATCACATAGCGTATAAATTATTCGTCAATTCCCGAAAAAAGGATTTATATCCGGCTTCTGTTGTTTTTGTTTTTATTTATTTTTTGTTGTTGCTGAATGATGGCTGCTATTCAACTGGGTAATGGTATTGCATATGAGTGTGTGTTGTCTGTGTGTGCGTGTGTGTGTGTGTGTGTAAGAGTGCTTGTTGAGCGGCTTTGCATATGCATGAATGTATGTGTGTGCCTTCAACTTGATACGCTCGCTGGTAAGTGGCAATTTTTGAATATGGCCACCGAAAATGTTTCAATTATTGGGCAACGTTTTGCCAGATTTAATATAGCTTTGCTTTATCCTGTGGTCCCTGTGCGTCTGAGCACTTAAGCCATTAACTTTTGCTGTCAATCAATTGTCACTTGCAACAAACAAACAAACAAAACACAAAGCCAGCATGACAAGACAGAGAAAAGAGTGAGAAGAAATAGTTGTCTATGGAATGCCCTATGTTGAATGTGTATAATTATAATTTTGCAATTATTCTGCTGAAATGTGAAGCTTGAACGCCTTCAATTAGCTGCAATCGCTGTCTGTGGCCAAAGGCGAGCTATATATCCACAAGGACCGAAAAAGTATTACCACTCAATCAGCAACAACACAACACAAGAGAAACCCAAACAAAAGTCTTTGTCTTTGTGTGTTGGGGGCAAAAGCAGCGAACTTTGCCGTCAAGTCATTGTTGTGGAACTTCAAGTGGTTCAGCATGGACACAGAGAGAGAGTGGGATTGGTGTTGGGAGCAGAGTGCCTGCCAGGCATCCAACTCGACTGGCGGCGGCTGTGCTTCAGCAGACAAGTCAAGCCAAAGTGTTGTTTGGATTTCATTATACAATTATCTTGTTACCAGAAATAATGGTGTCGGGCCGGGCAACATGCCAAAAACATTCAATGAGCCTGATGAGCGCCATGTGGGTGTCAGCTCACTTACACACACACATGTGTGTGTGTGTCTATGTGTGTGTGCTTCAGCCGGAAGCTGTGCGCGTTGGCAAAAGCAGGAAGTCATTAGCCAAAAAAACGCTGTGCAATCGCAACGCTGGCTTGAAGTCTGAATAATGCGATAAATAAATGAAAATGTTTGAGTTAAATGAATTAAGTGTGCGATACTCTAAGCGTGTGTGTGTGTGCGAGTGTGTGTGTGTGTGTGTGTATGCTGAGAGGACTTTGTTAGAAACACTTTCTGTGTTGGCTGTCAGCGCAAGTGACAGCCCGTTAAATATACACACACACACACACACACAACTTGAGGGTAAGTGCTCTTGGCTAAGTGAGTTGCTAGCGCTCCTTCTCTCTCCCTCTCTCTTTATTAGTTCCTTTTTGTGCCCATAATTGTGTGGTAGTTAATTACCCAAACATCACTCAATGTGTCACAGGCAAAAAGTCATGGCAGAAAAACTAACTTTGGTCATTCTCTCTGAATAGTTTCTCCTAGTCATTGCTGTTGCTTAATCAGTGAGCGCTTGCTTTATGATAAGCGTATAGTCTGCAGTTAAAGTTGCCATTCATGCTGTGTCAATATCATCAGCATCATAATCATTATTAAAAATACCCATCAGAGCTGTGAGTCGCAGGAGTGTAAACACATATTCTATATACTTGAGCGAACAAATAATGTAATTAATTCAAATAATATAGTAATAGCAGCTATTAATAAGTAGTTAAGTTTATTTTTATGGGTTTCAAATCAAAAAACCTATTATCACGTAATTTAATGCACACTTTAGAACTTCCTCAATCATTATGCATACGCCCCATTCGCCAATGTGGCCAATTAGCAAACACTTGTGCGTTTGTGAGAATCTGCTGTCCTTGCATATAACATTACGCTCTGGCACATTATACTACATAGGCACTTTTTTTGGGCTGGCTCAAATGAATTAATTAATTATGTAGCCGACTAGTTGGCCGACCAAAAATCGTTAATTAACTTGATTGCTTTGAATCGTCTGCGATTTATTAGCCCACATTGCATTGACTCGTCAGTCAGAAAGTTTTCAAACACACACATGACACACACACACACACACACACACACACACACACTCACTTATGTGAGAGAGGCAGGGCATAATTGATGAGCTCTGCCTCTTTGTTAATTGATTTTGCTGTGTGGCAACAGCT
Organism: Drosophila flavopinicola; assembly: GCA_035042425.1. Classification (NCBI taxonomy): domain Eukaryota; kingdom Metazoa; phylum Arthropoda; class Insecta; order Diptera; family Drosophilidae; genus Drosophila; species Drosophila flavopinicola. The sequence goes on along the minus strand of JAWNLL010000452.1, from coordinate 9,725,676 downwards.
TTATAACGTAACCAAATTGGTTTTATTAGCCGGCTAGCAAACTGACTAAATAATTGATTGGCTCGACATTTGGCAACATTTTGCCGCTCGATTTTTGGGTCAAAGTGCTGACCTTAGTGCTTAACCCCACAGGTGACAGCCAGCCAGGCAGGCAGGCAGGCAATATGCCAGTGCATAAATAAATTCAATTGCCTGCACAACCCGACCGAATCAACCAGCCCGCCACACCCTAAAATATCATGTGCTAGCCAAACTTGGGGCTGACCAACTAAGCCACAGAAACTGTCGGACGAAATTCGAAATGAACTTGTTCAATGGAGCGAGAGTCAAGTTTCTGTGGGCCACGAAGAAAGTCAAAAGAAAGCTGCAAGCTGCAAATTTCGAATTGCAACTAAATTTGCGACTGTGTGTGTGTGTGTGCAAATTGGAGTTTAAATCACAAAAACTTTAGCAATAAACGCTCGCAGCCCACGCGGCGTATGTGCAACCAATTCAGAGTGTCACATCAACGCTGGCTGCTTTGACATTTTAACTAACTTTCACAGCACACATAGTCAGTCGGCAGGCAGACAGAAAAACTATGCTATGCATATTGTAACTTTTCGTTATGTGTGCGCGTATTTTGTCATACTATCTAAGCCACATAAAAATACGAATGCAAACTTTTTGCTGCTGTCATAAATTTGCGCAATGCAAACATTTATCAGCATAACTGGACTCGCAACCAGTTAGCACTGGGACTGTTCTGCTCTTGATATTTAAAGCTACCACTACTCGAGCTGCGCCAGTTTCACCCACTTTCTGACTTTGCTAACTGACTTTGATTTTAGAGTGGAGATAGAAATACCGAATTTTTTAATTTTGAATATATACAATTCATTTAAATTAAAATGTTTTACATATGTATGCCTCTAGAAAATACTAGAGAATAATAAATATTGCATACTTATTATATGCTCGTCTAACGTAATGTCGTGTTTATTCACCCAACACGTATACGCACGATATTACACTTTTTCTTTTGAGCACGAACACAACTCCACTCTGGACATTGTTGAGTACTCAAATGCTTCCTATGCCATTCCATTCCAAAGAACTGCCCCCATGTGTGTGTGTGTGTGTGTGTTGGGGGCCACTTCATTGTTGGACAGTGTTTTCTTTGCATATTCATGCGCGATTTTATGAACATATGCATATGTGCATGAGATTGCACAAATTTGAATATTTATATCGCTTTCTTATTTTTATGAATTTTGCGCTCTTAAAGTACACACAAGTATAGAAAACTTCGCTGTGCAATTTTCCAGCTCAATGGCAAAACTTTGAGCCAAATTGTTGAAAAAATAAAACAGTCATGAAAGAGAAAACATGCAAGAAAAAGCAGCAAAAAAAAAACAAAAGAAAACTTTTGCCATTATTTAAATGCGTTGTAATAATTTAAATGTTGACATATTGTCAGGCCAGCCACGCCTACTCGGCAGCGCCCACTTTCACTTGTTGGCAACTTTTTTGGCCTGTTGTTATTGTTATTGTTGTTTTCCACGACTTCTTTTTTTTCTTTTATTGTGTCGCCGCGCAAATTTAATGAATTTTAATGAAAACTTATGTGCGGGGCGAATGTAACAGCTGCTGCCACGCCCCCAACGTCGCAGCCGCCCCATTTGCATGGCAAAACACTTGCAATTGTCGTTTAATGTCAATTTAAACTTTTGATGCGAGCGCCGCCATTTTGTTGTCCATTGAAATTCATTTGTGTGTGTAAGGGGGAAACATAACAAATAAGTGAAATTTCTTTCAAAGCTTCTATTGTTTATTTGCGTAAAGTGAAAGTTTCTGAAGATTTGATCCAATTCAGGTAGCAAATAACTGATATAAGAAAAGCTGGAAGGACAAGCCAACCATGAAGCTAGAGTTCCGCAGAAGAGGATTCCTTCAAAGTTGTTGGGTAGGAAATTTGGGAAGTGGGAAAATCAGTAGATTCGAATTAACTACTGTCAAGAAGAAACAGTCTGAGAGTAAGTTTACAGCAAGCTTTTCGGTTTGCAGAATCTTCCACAATCATGATTCTACCCAGGTTGAAATATGAAGTGAATAATCCTAAGCAAGAAACACATGAGATTTCGTTAGAAGATTTTATTATTTGCTCAAAGTGGAAGTTCCTGATATTTAGTAGCTGACACCAGCATTGGACTTGATCCAGTCCAGGTAGCTGGTCAGGCGGGTGAAGGCAGCGGGGTAACCCTTCTGGCAGCCGGCGGCGGCACCGAAGGAGGTCAGACCAACCTGGACCTTGTCGGTAAGCACCAAGGGGCCACCGGAGTCGCCGTTGCAGGTGGACTGGCCGTTGGGAGTGGCAACGCAAATGTTGGAGGCGACGACAATGCTGGTGCCATAGACAGCTGCGCACTCGCTGTTGGGCATGACCTTCAGGTCGACGTACATCAGAGCGCTGGCAACACCGTTGGCGGTGTCACTGGTGCGTCCCCAGCCGGAGGCGGTCACAGTCGAGCCGACATAGGTGGAGTAGGAGCTGGCGACGGCGGGAATACGGACGACCTGAATCTTGTTGGAGAAGGCAACAGCGGGGATCTTGATCAGGGAGATGTCGTTCCTCAGGTTCTGGCTGTTCCAGCCGGAGTGGATGATGATGTCGGACTTCTGCACGGTGTGGGCAACCTCGGGCGAGGTACGGGTGGTGGCGCCTAGATTAACGGTCACTGACTGAACACTGCGGAAAGGCATTTAGATAGTCAGACAGAGGAGCTGGCTGAATGGGATGTTACAGAGGACTTACCCTTCGGTACAGTGAGCAGCGGTCAGAACGTAGGTGGAGGAAATCAGAGAGCCACCGCACCAGGCAGAGGACAGAGCGTTCAGCCGCAGGGATAGTCCAACCTGGTAGGGGAACTGGCCAACAGCGGCAGCCTTTCCACCAGTGATGCGACCCTCAATGCTCTCCTCCACCACGGGCATCACGCGGTTGCGGTGAACCAGCTCGGGTTCGGGGAAAGCCGAAGCGGCCACGGCCAGGGCAAGAATGATCAGGAACTTCATGTTTAGTCTTAGAACTCAACTATTTGTTTACCGACCAACCGTGGTCTTATATAGCTGAAGACTGGGGCTGCGTTTCAGGTGTTAGCCAGTCCCCCGATAAGATAGGAACGCCTCGGCTCACGTCATGTGTGCTAGTCCAGTCTTATCTTAGACGCAGCCACAACAATTATTTTGAGCACTTTTGGAGCTGCTTGATTCGCTAGGCCGATATAAAGCAGATAAGTTTATTGGCACGCCGTGTCTTTTTTTATTTTTAAAATTAACAAATTATGTTTTCAGCAACTAATCTGCGAGCTCATCGATTGTGCTTTCTTCTCTCTCAATTCGATTAACCGGAAAAATGATTAAAAAACAACGTTTGTTTTGTTAGCGAGTGACCACTGTATCGACTATTAAATTCTTATTCCCATCTGGTATCTTATCGGAACATGTTATCGTCAAAGATGTTGAGCTGGCGGTTCCGCCTAGTTGGAGCTTATGGGATTGATAGTGATAGCTGAGATCTGCCATTCTGAAGGTCTTAACTGCACTTGCTTGGTCAGAACGACTTCCACTGTCAACTGCTTGAGTTGTTTTAGAGTAGAGGAATTCAAAATAACAACATGTTTAATTGATAACATATATACAGTAATATAATAAGCCCGTACTCTAAGCTTATAAGTTTGTAAGATACTGTTAATATTATTATTACCAAATGGTTTTTATTAAGTATCAACATAAGCTTTAAATAGCGCTCACTATTAGGATATTTGGCAAGGCGAGGATGGCAACTATTGTGATATATCCTTATAGGAAATTTAGGGACCTTACCGAGAACGTCTCAGAAAATAGGGTACTGTCTGTTGACACACAATCATGATTCTAGCCATATTGAAAGAGAATTGAATAATCCCAAGTATGGATTTAGAAAGTAGAAAGCAACTAAAAAAACACATGACATTTCGTTAGAAGTTTTTATTATTTGCTCAAATGGGAAGTTCCTGATATTTAGTAGCTGACACCAGCATTGGACTTGATCCAGTCCAGGTAGCTGGTCAGGCGGGTGAAGGCAGCGGGGTAACCCTTCTGGCAGCCGGCTGCGGCACCGAAAGAGGTCAGACCAACCTGGACCTTGTCGGTAAGCACCAAGGGGCCGCCGGAGTCGCCACTGCAGGTGGACTGGCCGTTGGGTGTGGCAACGCAAATGTTGGAGGCGACGACAATGCTGGTGCCATAGGTAGCGGCACACTGGGAGTTGGCGATGACCGTCAGGTCGACGTACTGCAGAGCGCTGGCAACAGCGCTGGCGGAGTCACTGGTAAGTCCCCAGCCGGAGGCGGTCACAGTCGAGCCGACATAGGTGGAGTAGGAGCTGGCGATGGCGGGAATACGGACGACCTGAATCTTGCTGGAGAGGGCAACAGCGGGGATCTTGATCAGGGAGATGTCGTTCCTCAGGTTCTGGCTGTTCCAGCCGGAGTGGATGATGATGTCAGACTTCTGCACGGTAACGGCAACCTCGGGTGAGGTACGGGTGGTGGCGCCCAGATTAACAGTCACTGACTGAACTCTGTGGAAAGAGACTTACAAAGTCAGACAGGGAAAAGGAGACGGTAGGTTAAACTTACCCTTCGGTACAGTGAGCAGCGGTCAGAACGTAGGTGGTGGAAATCAGAGAGCCACCGCACCAGGCAGAGGACAGAGCGTTGATTTTCAGGGATAGACCGACCTGGTAGGGGAACTGGCCAACAGCGGCAGCCTTTCCACCAGTGATGCGACCCTCAATGCTCTCCTCCACCACGGGCATCACGCGGTTGCGGGCAACCAGCTCGGGTTCGGGAAAAGCCGAAGCGGCCACGGCCAGGGCAAGAATGATCAGGAACTTCATGTTGTTGCTTAGTCTTGGAACTCAACTATTTCCCTACTGGCCCATAGCGCCACTTATATAGCTGAAAGCTGGGCCTGAATTTCAGGTGTAAGGCTGTCCACTGATAAGATTATAGAGGAGACGGCTCACGTCATGTCTGCTAGTTCAGGGTCTTATCTTAGATGCAGCCATGACAAGCTTTCTGCCACTTATCTGCGAGCTCATCGACTGGGTTTTTCTCAAATGGCAACGCAGTTATAAACCGATAGGGCTAGCTAGTTTTCTACTTGAGGTGGGCGCAAGCCCCTCCAAATAATTCGACTAGCTGAAGAGCAATGTTGAAATCACAGACTGCTACAACTGCGGTGGCTCAACAATAAAAGGAGCACCTTGCCGCTGAGATGCAAGAGAGCAGTATATGTGCACTGTATTCTGCCGATATGGCTTTATGGAGTGCCGATTTTGGGGATTGCTGCCAAATCCAATTATAAACGTACACAGGTACTGCAGAATCGGGTACTACGACAGATAACCAACTGTCTCTGGTACGTACGCGGCTCCACACTCCATAGAGACCTCAAAATGCATACAGTTGAGGAGCAGATTGGGAGACACACAAGCAGATAAAGCGAAAGATTACTAAGATACAGCAGCCTACTAGCAAGAGGACTACTCCCTGCCCCTGGCAAGGTTTTGCCAAAACGATTGGAAGCCAGTAGAACCTCCTCCATCTAAAATTATCATACTGCCTATGGTGTTGTGTGTTGTTATAGAACTAAATCGATGTACAGGTTCTACACTTACTAATTAGGTGCATTACATGTTATTAGTTCTGATTCCCATCTGTTATCTTATCGGAACATCTTATCGACTAAGATGTTGAGCTGGCAGTTATGAGATCGATAGTGATAGCTGAGATCTGCCAGTCTGAAGGTCTTAACTGCATTTGCTCTGTAACTCTTTTGTAACTCTATGCTGTTATTGTAACCCTTATGCCATATATCATTTGTAGTCGCCTTTAGCAGTCATATATAAAAAAAGTGCCACAAATTCGCTCGTTATCAGAAACGCAGCCAGTCAGATTTGGCATTGCATTAAACCGACTCAAGCGACTGTCTGTCAATTATTTATATATATTTTAATAAGCTGACCGCAAAAGTTGTTTGGTCATTTGTATTTATCAACACTCGCTGATTGCGTTCGCAGACGCTTTGAGTTGAGTGGCTTTTTTGCTTTTTTTTTTGTATTTTGTTGTTTTGGAAGGGTTGCGTCGAGTGGATAGCGGGTTTTGGGCATTTGAGCAGAAAAGCGAGGGTCAGCAAAGCTGCGGTTAATTGGCAATTCAAAATGGTCAATTAAAGGCGATTAGCAAACGTGCAGACAGAAAACACACAAACAAAAACAAAAGATAATTGTAACTTTAACTGCGATTCATCAGCAAAACAAGTTCGATTGACGTTTGCTATTGTTTTATGTGTTTTCTTTTTTGCCAATTTTTATTGGCATTGTGTGTTTTGTGTGTTGTTTGTTGTAATGCTTACTGTTATTTATAGCCAACAATTTCCATTTGCGGCAGCAAGAGCCCATAAAATGGCACCCCAAAGACAGACGGACGGACAGGCGAAAGTAGAACTCGTTGCAGGACTCGATTTCATTGTTAGTGTTAAACTAATTGGTTTTATTGTCATGGCCAGGACATGCCAGCGACAACGCCAACGCCATCGTCCTGGCTATATTGTTAAGCAATTAATGGCCAACAATTAGGCGTTAATTGCATTTAGTTGACTGTTGACTGCTTTTCAGCTTGCCACGCCCGCTACGCCCACAATCCACTCCAAATAGGCCGTTATTCTGGTGTACACCGTCGGCGCGCCCAATTCGCAGCCCCCAGCGCTGCCAAACGAGGTTAGCCCTATCAAATAGCTGACATTGCGCCACTGATAGACGAGAGGTCCTCCCGAGTCGCCCTGGCAGCCGCCTCGTCCTTCGCGCCCATCGCTGCAAATGTGCCGCTTCAAGCTGACCAGTCCGGGGAGGAAGTAGCAAATGCACAGCTGCTGCTCCAGCACCCGCACATCCACATAGTGCAGCAGATCAGCCTCGTCCTGGCGGCTGCTCCTGGCTTCGTTTAACATATCGCCCAAGGCGCCCCAGCCCGAGGTGCTCACTAGTTGATCCTGCAGCAGCGACTGTTGCATGAAACTTCTCGCCAAGGCAATGGGCTGTATGCCGGATGTGGGCGTAACGGGGCGTGGCAGGCGCATTAGCGCCAGATCATTGTAGCCACCAAAGCCCAGATAGCCAGGATATATGTGAAAGTCATGCTTGTCTACATCAAATGTTGCCTCAGCTGCTGCAGTTGCGAATTTGTTGCTGCCTAGGTAAATCCTGCCTTTGACTGCATCCAGCAGGCAATGTGCTGCAGTGAGCACAAACTGCAGACTGATCAAGGAGCCGCCACACTGGCGATACTCGCCCTGGCGCAGCTGCATCAGCAGTGCCGCCTGATAGGGAAACATGTCCTGCTCGGCAATCTGGCCCTGAGCTATGCGAGTGCTCACTGCTGCCTCCTGCTGGACTGGTGGCAGATTATACTTCGCACACTGACGCTGCCAGCGCTCGTAGCCCAGCTGAAAGTGCAGCTCCTCATGCTCCGGATCCGTTTGAGTGCTCCACGCCTGCGCCTGTCCAAAGCTGAGCAGCAGCAGCAGCAGCATCAGTAAGTCTACTCCGACCATCTTTGAGTGTGCTCTCCACTCGAGTAGTTTGTTGTTTTTATAGCATCCGGCACGTGTCGGGGCCTGGGTTAATTGAATTTGCCTGTGTACACCACATTACACCACACACACACACACACACACACACACACACACACCCAGAGAGTGGAAACCAGCAGCTGTTTGGCATTCAATTTTGCTCAGTTTCATGTAATTGCCACACGTTTTGGCGATTATGCTGCTTAGGCCCGTCGTCTTTAACTGCAACCCTCAATAGCTATAGCATCTGTAATCCCCCTCCACCTATTGCGTCGAACTTGTCTTAATTACACACAAACTCAGCCTTCTTCAATTGCATTGCTGTTGGCCCTCGACTGGCTCACGTTTCATTGTGGCGTAGTCGCTTGCTTTTATCAATGCTTTGTTTATTGTTTATTTTATTTTATTTTATTTACAATTTATACTGCAGACACTCAGCTTTTGCCATAAGCCCCATCAAAAACCTAAGAGTTATTGCAATAATCATAAACGCATTATAGTATATACTTGATTTTTATTTATTTAATCATATTGCGTCTAAAAGAGACTTTTGACGGTTTAGATTGGTTTCGTTCCGGGAATCATTGACTTGGCCTTTATCAGTCAATGGAATAGCAAAGATTGTGATAGATAATTGCTATATAGTATTGCATTAAAAATTATTGCTTCTATTGTTTGCTTTTGAGCAATTTGATTAATCATATTTATGTGTTTGTAATATAAATTGTAATTTATATCGACTAAATATGTAATTGTGTGAGTAAATAAAATCATCTGTAGTATAGCTGATAATAATAAATATATCAGTTAAATTATGTTATTGCACATGTGTTCTCAATAATATGAACTCAATTCTATTTGTCTTTAAGTTGAAACTTTACAAAATTGTTGAACTTCATCACAATGAACTGAATTTTCCCTAGCCAATTTTATTTGTTTTCATTTTCATTTGTTTGCGTGCAGAGCTCCACTTTGTTGTTGTTGTTGTTGTTGTTGTCAGGATTCGATGTGTACTGTTGCTATTTGAAGCTTAGCTTTGCTTCTGCTCCACTCTACGCTCCGACTGTGTTTTTATGTTTATGCGGAAATCTGCAGAAATTGTGTCAATATCAATAAAATTAGATTAGTATCGACGGCGGCAAACAAGCAAAGTGTGTCAGGCAGTCGGGCAGGCAACAAATAGCTATCTATCCGCACCCCGCATCCTGTGTGTGTGCGTGTGTGTGTTTGTGTGTGTGTGTGTTGGGAGCTACTTGGAGCATCCACATCCGTTTGGGTTCACATCCGGCCTGCGGCCTGCTTGGGAGATTGTCTGTGTGTGTGTGTGTGTGACAAATGCTTAAATGCCTTGAAATTGTTGTAATTTCCAAAAGGAACCCCAAACAGCAGCAGCAGCAGCAGGGAAAAAACTTTCACTCAGTTAAAACATGCGCCACACTTAATCTCAGTTAATTTTCTTAATGGAAAAGTTTTCACGGGTTTACTCGTCCCATCTTCTGTTGCCACAATCAATTTTTTTCATTCTGTTTTTGCTTTTGCCATTCCATTTTTGTGGCATTTGTCGCCTGCCCTGTGTAGGCTCAAAAAGGACCCAACATAAATGGGCAGACCCCTTGGAAATTACTTTTCGAGCTGCCAGCATACTATGCAGATAATTTTCATAATGCGAAAATTAGAAAAGTTTCGTTGCCGAAAAAGTTGTTTGCCATTGGTTTTAAATTTTTATTGCCAGCGCATTTTTTTTTGTGTTTAAAGCTGTTTTCCTATTGATTTCCCATTCACAACATTTACGTGCCATTATCGCATCGCTTACAAAAGCCGAAAGCGACTCCATTTCCATTGCGAAATGCGGATGCTGGCGTTGTTTTTCCGCTTTTCCTGCTCGACTTTTACACAGAACCCCGCCTCTCCCTCTTTCCGCTCCCGCCCCCGCTGACAATGACGTAATCTTTTATATAAACACAGCCGCGCTCCAACACTTTTCATGCGGCTGTCCAAGCAGCAGCAAGCAGCACCCATCCCCACCACCAGCACCACCACCAGCCCCACCTCTGCAGTTTTTGTGCCCCCCCCACTCGTTGGAGAACTAGGAAGCTACCGAATCACGTGACGAGTGATTGAGTGCACTTCTGTGTGCGCTTTTTCACTTAAAAATGTGCGATTTCAATCACTAAAAGCAAAGGTACACATCGGCAAATCGAATCAGCCACGGCTGACTGATGTCCTCTAAATGGCTAAGGCAAGGATCGCTTCTTGGTTCAGTTTGGCTTGGCTCGAGAATGCCGTTAGCAGCCGCAAGGTGACTGCGGCTAAAACAAAGCGAAGAACCAAACCAAACCAAACCAAACCAAAGCGAAACATGCAAACGGAAGTTGGCAATAAATGTTAAAACAAGTTATGTGCAAAATGTCCGGGACACGTGACAGGGCAGCCTTCTGCCTTTTTTTCTTATAAGAAAGCCTTCAAACCAAAAACCAGCAAGCAGAAGGCGACAGCGGAGAGTGTTTGACATGCACATACCCTGTAAACAGATATTAAGCAGTTGAAAAGGCGATTACTTAAAGATGTCAAAATAAACATATTTTTATAATATAATAAAAAATTGGTTTTTGATTAAATTTAATTGAATAAATATTTAATTATAATAATAATACTAATATTTAATAAATTATAATTATAAAAATAACTAAGTTTTTAGAATATAAAATTATTTAGGTAAAAATAAACGTAAGGCAAAAAATCAAGACTAAAATTCCCTAATAGATATCAAGACTTTATGGAATATGCTAAAAAATATAAATGATTTTAAAATATTTAAGTTATTAGTAGCTTACGCTTTGGATTTAACCTATAAATACCTTATATATACGTAAATGTCAACTCTTGCCCATAACATTGAGTTGTAACAGTCTGCTAAATCATTATATGTATCACAAAGCTTATACCTTTTCTTTTAGCCCATTTAGTGTGTACAGAGTATCGCAAAAAAAGCAACACGAAAATGAAAATATACATATTTAAGCGAGCTGGCTACACACTTATATATATGTTTATATATATGTATGTATGTATGTATGTTTGTATGTATTTTGGAGGAGCACAGGAAGCTGGCGCTAAACATTCCGCACATCAAAACGCCGCGCCACTTAACAAATCCCAAGTTGTCGTTGCGTGCCACGTGACTGGAATAGATGAGAGAGCTGGGAAACAATAGCTTTGCTTTGGCCAGTTGGAATTCGGGTACGTACAGTAGGGTGGTGTACAGTAGGGTAGGGTGGCGTGGCGATGGTGTCGGCAAAACGCTTTCACGCACGCTCGCTCGCTCGCCTTGAAGCGTCCTGGCTCCTGGCTCCTGCCTCCTGCCTGGAGGACGACCTGCCGCGCTTAATTTCCGCTTGTAATGGACGCACGATAAATCTTGGCCAGCTCTTCCGTTGCCCGCAATCTAGACCACGGCAATCTCAACTCACTCTGCACGCTATTGAAATACATCTTTTGCTTTGTTTGAACTTCTTGTTGCTTACACCTGAGCGTGTATTTTCAGTATTTTCAATTTGATTCAGCGCGCCCAGTTTTAAGCTGCGGCATTTTAAGTAGAAGTAGAAAGGCATTTGTAGTAAACTGTAGGCCTCGAAATTAGCAGCATAATTAGCAAACTTTAGCCGGCGGCTCTTAAGCACACTTTAAAAGCCTGAGCATTAGTTAAAGGTTAGAGTAAGGCGGAGATGAGTTTAAGATTGAATGGGCTTTCGTTTTGAGAGGGTCAGCAGGAGAGTTACCTTTTGGCATATGTGCATAAAACAAAATTCACAAAATTTGCGAAAGTATCTGAAAGGCAGACCGTATATAAAATGTATAGAGTTTCCTATAAAATCCTTAGGTAAATAATAACAATTTGTGAAAGTTTATAAAAGACAGGCAGTATATAGTATTTATAGAATTTGTATAAATTTGGAACAGTATCACAAAATAAATAATAAAATTTGTGAAAGCATTTAAAAGACAGGCAACTTATAATACTTGTAGAATATTTACACAATTCCCCAAAACTATAAAATAAATAATTGAAAACAGAGTTAAGTAAATAAGACAATTTGTTAAAATATTTAAAAGGAATGTAGTAAATAATATATATAGAAATTTAACATCGCTATATATATATTAAATATATATAATAGGAAACAGAGCCAAGTTGTAATTAGAAATAATGCATATTTCAACCAATTACTTCGCTCTCGTCTATTACATTTAATTTAATTAAATACTAGCTCACTACTATCTGCTGCTTCTTCTCTCTAAGCTGCTTCTCCTTCTCTCTAGCTCACATGTGCTAGTGGCTATTACTTCCTCTCTACCATGTGAGACCATAATTTAAAATGGCAAATCCCTTAAACTTGCCACCGCAATGTGCCGATTGCCGGGGCCATTTTTATTGTCGCCTCGTTAGTCAGGGAGTCGGGACAACTATTGCCAAATCCTCGACTGTCGCTCCGCTTAGACAGCCCCCCTTGGCCCCTGCCTGCTCCCCTTCTATTGGTATGCGTGTCGCTTAAGCCCGGCGATAAGGTGTGCACATTTGGAAGGCTCCCTTACCCCATCTATATAGCCAGCTATATAGCCAGCTATATAGCCAACAGCTAGCCGTTACGTGCCTTTCTTTGGCGCTGCGATAAATTGCTATTGGCTTGCTGTGTGTGTGTGTGTGTGTGTGTGTGAGGCCAAAAGGTAAAGCTGCTAATTTATTAGCCAGAGCGGCAAACAAAACGTTAGCAAAACATAAATAAGCGAATGGCTAGAGTTAAACTGAGCTGCAGTTGGCAGTCTGACCTTAACATTTCTTGAAATTCAGCAGAGTTGGCAGCCCTCTATCACACACACACACACACACACACACACACACTAACACACACTAACACATATGTGTCTCTTTGGCAATTTGGCTTTAATGCCGGGCTTAGAAATGTGTGAAAGCGGCATATAAATTTCAATGGTCAAAATGCGCTCGCTAAGCTGCACCTTTGTGTTCAGAGTGGCCTAGACGCCCTAGTCTACTGTAAGTGTGTGTTCGAGTGTGTGTGTGTATGTGTGTGTGTGTAAGTGTGTGTGTGTGTGTGTGGTGTGCCAACAATGGGACAACGGCAACGCATATTCAATAATGTGCTCGCTTTCAACTTTTGTGCTTTGCAAATGCAAAATCTGCATGGGATATAGCAATGAACGCAGAGCGAGAGAGATGGAGAGAGAGAGATAGAGTGAGAGAGAGTGTGTGTGTGAGAGAGAGAGAGAGAGAGAGGCTGCATAGAGATGGCAACACATTTAACAATGTTGCCAAAGCCGTGGACTAAAGTTCTTGCCTGTGAACAATAGAAAAACGAATTAAACAAAAAGCCAGGCCAGCATATATAGTGTTTTCTATATGTGTGTGTGTGTGTGAAACAACAACAACAACATAACAGCAACAGCAACAGCAACAACAACGACATTAGTAACAATGGGCCACGCTATGAGCAGCTGCAACAATGGCGAAGAGCAAAAATGAATTCACGTCCATGTGTGTGTTAGTGTGTGTGTGCGTGTGTGTTTAACTGTTTCTATATATATGAATATATGTGTGTGCACTTGTGTGAGTGTGTGGCTGCTAAGAAGGCAGCTACTGTTGCTATAACTGGCTTTTGTTTGCCCCTCCCCCTTTGCCGATCCCCCTTTCAACTGCTGTTGATGGGTGTCGTCGGCATCGCTTTGTTGTTGCTGTTGTTGTTGTTGTAATTGTTGCTATTGTTATTGTTGCTATTGTTGTTGCATTAGCAAACGCAGTGCATTAATACTATAAACTGGGAAGGAGTACGTTAAGTATGTGGCATATATGAATGTAGTTCATGTTCTTGTTGCTGTTGTTTTTGCCACATCTGACTGCTTTTGATAAGATCAAGCATTATGATGGTATCTTTATAGAGTATATGCTAGATGGAACCAATAAAGCTTACTCAGCTTTTTAGCTGTCTAAGCTATATAGATTGCTTAGCATATGAAAATTATAATATTATAGCTGTTATAAGAAACTGTAAAATAATTAATTTTAATAATATAATTTGAATTATTTTCATGTATCGACTTATTTTAGTCGACATTCAATAAATAAAAATATATATAAATATATAGGTAAGTAATTATATAAATAAATTGAATAATAAGTACATAAGGCAATATGCAAGTAAATAAATATATAAAATCTTAAGTTTTAAGATAAAGGCCACCTAGTTTCTGCTAGCGTTTTAAATAATATCCCAATAAACAAATAGCAAACGTAAATTCCATAAATTGCGCAATATACAAAACTTTTTTTATTGAAACTAATCACTCATTATTAATCACAATACAAAACTGCATTAACACAACTTCTGCATTTTGATACATGCATAAACTCGTAAGTAAAAATACTTACATTTTGCAACGGATTTAAGCAAGTAAAGCAGACTTCTCAAGTACAAACTGTAGATATTAGCTATTCGATGCCCGTAACATTGTATATCCAGCCGAGATTGGCGACAACGCGACTGAAGCCAGCTGGCTTGCCACTCTCGCAGTGCTCGATGACAAAGGAGCTAACGCCAACCAGCTCGTAGACGCCATCGACCAGTGGGCCACCGGAGTCGCCGTTGCAGGTGGATTTGCCATCGGCGGTGCTGGCGCAGAGGATGTTGTCGGGAATGGGGCCAATCTGGCGCTCGCACTGGGCATGGGTCAGTATCCGCAGTTCGGCGCACTGCAGATCATCCGGCTGAGGACTGTTGTTGGAGGTGATGCCCCAGCCGCAGGCCACAGCATCCTCGGAGTTATTGTTGGGATAGGGCAGTGCCACCTGCTCGATGCCAGGCTCCTGGTCCACATGTGGCGTGCGAATCAGGGCCAGGTCGTTAGTCAGATCCTCGTCGTCGTACTGCGGATGTGTGATGAGATCGACGCTGTCCACCTCGTGGGTGAGCTTCGCCTCGGCCCGCTTCGTTGAGCCGTAGTAGATCTTCACCGAGTGTGCGTCCTTCGCGCAGTGGGCAGCCGTCAGAATCCAGGTGTCACCGATAATGGAACCACCGCACCACCAGCCACCAAAGTCCTCGTGCGCGAAACTCAGTCCAACAATATACGGGATTTCGTTCTCTTTGGCCGGATAGCCGTTGACTATGCGGTTCTCGATTGTGCCCGATTGGGGCAGGTCCTTGAGCGGAATGCGTACAGGCTTCCCAGGCTGGCCTTGGCGCCTTCTCAATGCACTCGAGAAGGCAATAGCCATAAACAGAACTGCTAGCAATACCTTCATGTTTGCGAAAGTTTCTGTCTACAGTCTAAACGAGTACCTTATATAGAAAGAGTTGTGCAGCTTTTAATTAGTTTCGCAAGAATCTTAGAGATATATTTATAATTTATGTGTTGCAATGCGCTATTGTCTGAATAGTTAAGCTGTGTGTTTACATAAAGAACTAATTAAATGTTATCTAGCTTTCTAATAAGAAGTATTTTTAGTTTGTGATTTAAGCCACAGGTATTTTAGTTATTTATTCTTTTTAGGGGTTTAGGAAATTAAGCTTGGAAATTTTGCTGCATTTTTAGCAAAAAGCGAAAGCTAAATTTGCAAATAAAATTTTTTAGGTCAATTGATTTTGTCTTTAAAAAATTAAGGAAATAGCAAATATGAAGCTTATCAAGTTTTTCTTAAATAATATTTGATACAGATGCTTTTTCTGCATTTTCATTTTGTTAAGTTCTCTGAAACTTCGGTTTCTCTTATAGTGCCAGTTCTGTGGCAAAGTATTTCACTGCCTGCATATTGAAATGTGTATTTCAATTAGTTGGCTGCCCCGATTTCAAAGTTCCTCCCCCCTTTCCCGACACCGGTTGACAAAAGCCATAGGTTTTTGTTGCATTCGCATTGTTTTGCTGCTGGCATTCTGTTTGACTCTGGCTTCACTCTTGTAGTTGATCGAACTGACTGGTGGGGAAGAGCAGTAGGGAGTGCTTTGCACAACTTTCAAGTGCCATCGAAGTGGAAAAGTTAATGCAGAATGCGAATGCGGCGCCAGCTGGCGATCCTTAGCTGCCTGCCAGCCTGCCAGCCTGATGCCATATCACTTGAGCATGTTGCATTTGCTTTTTTTGTTGTTGGTCAGGTCAATAGCATGCAATTTGGGTTAGGCAAACAAGTCAACAGCGTGGCACGATTTTGGGGCTGGCTGTCGTGCTGGCAAACATTGCGGCAGAAGGCATAATCAGCAGCGTTGCGAGCAGTCGCATCTTTGTCTGCTGCATTCGATTGGCCCTGGGCATTGGCATTGGCAATGGCAAGCTCAGACCAATTGGCCAAAAATGCCACAAATACATATTTGGCAGTGGCAGTGGCAGCTGCAGGAGCAGCAGCAGGATCTACCAATACCACACAACTGCTGCTGGGTCAATGTTGATGTTGATGTTGATGTTTGGACATGAGACGATGTCGATGTCGACTATTGCCGCAGTGGCCGGGGCCCATAAAATCAGGCAGTCAATGAGCCGAATGGCCAAATAGCCAAATAGCTGTTATTGTTATTGCCGCAGCCTGGCAAATTAATGAGGTGTCCTGTTGGCCAGCCAGGCATAATCACAGCCTGCTGTGCTCGGTGCTGCAGTCTCTGTTGCATTCGTGTAATTGAACCTGCCAGCTGGGGGATATGCAAAAGCGCCAGCTAGCAATTTGCCCAGATTGGCAAACGGGTTTATTTTTGGCATTCGGCTTTAAAAACGACTGCATTTAAACAGTTTGGCACTTGAAGCACCCGGGACTGACACAACCGCCAGACATGATTAGCATTTTCCGCTGCTTGCCGGCTTTTTACTTTTGTCTTCGCTGGCAGTCCAACATTTCCCCAGACAATATTTGCATGAAAACTGTTACTGCCACTTAAGCATATCCTTGCCAAAAAACTTCCTGAACATGGCTGTGAACACACAAAAAAACAAAGTGGAAAAAGAACCCCGCCATCGTTGGTTGTTGCTTTTTATTGTTTTTCTCTCATATACTTTTTGTTTTTTGGCAGTTGCTTTGTTGTAGTTTTAATGACAGCCACCGAACCGAGCAGCACTCGAAATTGTCGCCTAATGTCAGCGAAGGCGTCGCAGCGCCTCAAAGTATGCAACTTTTTTTCGTTTCTGTGTCGCTGTGTTGATGGGCTGGCAAAAGTTTTCAGTTTTATGCCGCGTAAAGTTAAGCGACACAAAAATGCAAAATTGTTGGACAGATCCGTGGCTTTTAGTTGGATTTAAGCCTGTCCCGAACTGGAAATGCGTCAGTTGCATTTGCAAAATTTATGTCTAAAAAGTTGTGACACTTTGGAAATGTTTAAAAACAGTTCAGCTTTATACTGTGATTAGTTCATTTCGGTTCGTACGAAATTATAGTTGACTCTATGGTTATTGAAATAAATGCAGAATATTGTGTATATACTTTAATATCTGATTTTTTATACTCTGATACCGAAGGTACTCATAGTATATTGGTTTTGTCGAATGTCCGTCAGGCCGTCCGTCTGTCCGTTGTCCGTTGTCCGTCTGTCCGTCTGGCCGTCTGTCCGTCTGTCCGTCTGTCTGTCTGGATGAACGCGCGTATTTCGAAACGATATTAGATAGACTCTTGAAATCTTTTGCGTTATGATTATAGCTATCTGCTTCAGATCAAGTTTATTCCAAATTTATGCCACGCCCACTGGGAGGCTGGCAAATCGATAACATGTCGATACACCTCAAATCACAAATCGATTAAACGTGAATAACTCCCACAATTTTGAAGCTAGAGTAATCAAATTTGGTAGGTATATTGCTGGTGACCTCCCGAAAAAATTGGATCCTAGGTTAATCGGCCACGCCCATTATTACGCCCACCAGCCCCCCTCCAAAATTAATTTGAAATGCTTATATCTCCCACAGTTTTAGAGCTAAAGTCACCATATTTGGAATATATATTACTGGTGACGTCCTCTACAGATTACAGAAACAAAATTTCGACCACGCACACTCCCGCCCCGTAATCGCGAAAATCGATATACATGAATGCACAATTCGATAACACGTGTATATTTCCCGCAATTTTGAGAGCTAGAGTCCCAATAATTGAATTTAGACTAGGGCTGACCAGCCCAAAAGATTGCGTCCTGGATTTTACGGCCACGCCTAGGAACGCCCCCCAGCCACCCCGCCCCCACGAAACACGGAAGCCCTATATCTCGCACATTTTAAGAGCTAGGGCCACCAAACTTTGAGGGTAGACTTCTGGCCAAGTCCTCTAAAGATCGGACAAAAAATTTTGGGGCCACGCCCCCGCCCGCCCCCAAAAATCGCGAAAATGTATATCTTCCACGGTTTTAGAGCTAGAGTCACCAAAATTGGAGGATAGACTTATTGTCAGCCCCCCAAAGATCGTCAAAAAAATTTGGGGCCACGCCCCCTCCCGCCCCAAAAATCGCGAAAATGTATATCATCCACAGTTTTAGAGCTAGAGTCACCAAATTTATAAGATAGATTTCTTGTCACGCCCTCTAAAGATCGGAAAAAATTTTTGGGGCCACGCCTCCTCCCGCCCCCAAAAATCGCGAAAGTTTATATCTTCCACAGTTTTAGAGCTAGAGTCACCAAAATTGGAAGATAGACTTCTTGTCACCCCCTCTAAAGATCGGAAAAATTTGGGGCCACGCCCTCCCCGCCCCCAAAAATCGCGAAAATGTATATCTTCCACAGTTTTTAAGCTAAAATCACCAAATTTGGAAAATAGACTTCTGGTCACCCCCTCTTAAGATCGACCACGCCCAGAGTCCCTAAAACTTGGAAGGCCGATTTCGGGTCACCCAAACACCAGCAAAAATGTTCTGTTCACTTGCTTTCAGCTGTTCTTAAAATGGTATCAGAGTATTACGCAGTCGGCTCCGCCCGACTGCAACGTTCTCACTTGTTTTTAAATAACACAGTCTCAAGAATTAAATGTAAAATGTATTTTTTCAGAAATGCATATACTTTAGTTGTAAAAGTAAAGTAGATGACTAGCAATGAACAAAATTGCCTTTGGATTGAAAATCAGTTCAGTTTTGACAAAGAGCATTCTCTGACGTATATGCCATAATAGCATTTTCGATTTATAACTGCTACATACAGTTGATAAGGTTCCATTTAAGTACTTCTCACATTTGCGGCCACTTTAAGCTTCAAGCTGCATTCGCCTCTCATTCGGTTTAGCAGCCAACAAAGCGCTGCTCGGGGCATTTAGATCCATTTAAATAAAAGTTATAAAAGTTGTTGTCTGTCTTCGCGTTTGCCTTGCAGTCATAAAACACTCAACGCTCATACGCCATGTGTTACAACCAACAAAAAAAGCGCAGAAAAACTTTCAAGACAGTGACAGTGAACCCAACCCACAGCCAAACATTTTTAATTAGCCTAATGAAAAAGTTCAAATGTAAAAACACAAAAAACACCAACAAAATTCTTGCAATTTTCAGTGCTGCTGCTGCTGCTGCGAATGATATAACAAAAGGCAACGGCTGCTGACAAATGAGGAAAACGCAACGCAAATAAGCGAGCAATAATTTTTGCCATTGTTCAGCTGCAGCAGAGGGGAAAGAGAGGGGGCAATGGAAGAGGGAGAGAGAGAGAGGGATTGGCAAGCGCTGAGGCACAAACAAAGAAATGCGACAGCAATGGAAAGAGAGAAGCGCAAAGAATGTTGGTAAATAATACAAATACGAAAGACATTGCAGCAATTGGACAGAGGTCCACCAGTGCCTCTCCTCCTCCCTCAGGAAACCACCCCTCACACACACACACACACACAAACAGATTCAAGCTGAGAGCCATTCGTGCCATTGGCTTTTGGTTTTGGTTTGGTTTGGTTTGGCTGGGCTATTTTATTTGCCTTTGTCCTTGACAGCGATCGTCGTCCCTGAAAGCAAATAGCGCTCATTAAGCAAATGGCGACGGCACATTGGAAAATGTTCAATTAAAAAACATTTCAGACCATCGAGTGGACCGGAGACGCAGTCGAGGACATGCATAAACCACTTAAGAATTATAAGCACAACGTTTCCCTCTTGCATTCCACAAACCACCAGGAAGTAGGCAATGGCTCATAATTGATTTTCAGCATTTACGTCAACGTTTTGATGTTGCTGTTGTTGCTGTTGTTGTTGTTGTTGTTTTCTTGGCCACTTTGGCTTATTAAATATTTAATAGGCAAGTTGTCAGAAACAGCCGAATGAATGACAGCTGCCCCATCCCCCATTGCCCATCCTCAGCAACGATTGACAAATAAAGTCGGGCAAACTTTGCCAAAAATTCCCGCTCATGAATACTTTAGGCTGCTGCTTAGTAGGGCAATTCAAACTGTCCAACTGCCAATTCTGCAATTATTTAAATGTTTTTCTATGTGTTTTCCTTCTCTTTCTTTCCTCACATTTTATTTACGCACGCATTCGTGTGTAGCGAGGCTGATAAT
Organism: Drosophila flavopinicola; assembly: GCA_035042425.1. Classification (NCBI taxonomy): domain Eukaryota; kingdom Metazoa; phylum Arthropoda; class Insecta; order Diptera; family Drosophilidae; genus Drosophila; species Drosophila flavopinicola. Next base: position 9,705,515 of record JAWNLL010000452.1, on the reverse strand, counting down.
TGCAACAAAGCAGAACTTTTAACAGAACATGAAAGCAAACCAAAAAAGCAGAAAAGTAGACAACACTTTGACACCAACAAGCAGAAAGGAAGAACAAAAGCAGAGCAAAATACAAATATATATGTATATAGAGAAAAATGAAAAAGAAATCGCCGCTGGCTGAAAACTTTTTCCATGTTGCCAACGAAAAAGATTTGCCACAACTTTAGCGACGATGGCTGAGTAAAAAGTCTTTGACCGACCGAGGCTTGCAATTAAAAAAGGGATTACGTGGCCGGGTCGGACTTTGATTTTGGCTCCGGACTGTGGTTGCTCCCTTTGCTTTGCTTGGCTTTGCTTTTCGATTAAAAGTTGAGCAAATTAAAATTGTATAATGACGGTGATTAGGCCAACAACAGACTGCAAATTGCTCAACTCCAATTGCCGTGCGGAAAGAAGACTTCTTTGCCACGTTTGTAAGCAGCTGACAGATGCCGCAATTGTCTCTCAAACTTAAGGCTTCAACTTGTAAGAATTAACTCTATACATAAACAGCGATTGAAATAATGCCTCAAATTTATTAACGACATTTCAATTTATGCAGTATATAAATGTGGAAAATTGTAAAGGTAGAGTTATCCTTTTTACTGATTATTATGCCACACAAAGAGAGCTGCAAACCACTTTAAGCTCATTGGGGAAAAGGGAAACGTTCGCATTCGCAACATGCAACATGCAACATGCAACATAAATTTAAACCTGAAAATTGTGTCGCTTTTAAAAGGCCAACATAATTAACGTGCGAAATTTTATTTGGCCACGCAGCTGCCGTTTGCGAAAATTTGCATAATGAAAAATTGATTATAATATTATTATAGTTTCAACGTTTTCATTTGTTTTCTTGTTTTTTTTTGTATATAAATTAAATAACTTTATTTACTCAATTATGTTACGGTAGTGAATTATATACATATTTAGGTTTACGCATTTGTTTATCTTAATTTAAAATACGCAATTTTTGCTTAGTACATTTATTTACGCTTAACAATTGAAGCAGCAACAACATTTAACATATAATTTTTAATACATCTATATGTATATATATATATATATAATTTGTAATTAATTATTTATTTATTTCTTTTTTTGTTTGCCCGGTTTTTGCAATGGAAAATGTGTGTGGTAAGAATTTCCAATTTGAAAACTAGTAAGTTAAACGTTATACTTCGAAAGTAAGCAACTTTCACATTTTCCCACTGCTCCACCTTTGGCATTTTCCATTTTGTGTGTTTTCTTTGCGTTATTGCCGAAAAAACCAAAAACTAAACTAGAATTATTTTCACCATTTATCAGCTAGGCGTTTCATTTGCAGCATCCGTGTTGAGTAGTGTATCTTTTGTGTGTGTGCGTGTGTCAGTGTGTGTATGCGTGTGTGTGTGTGTGTGTGTGTTCTTTTTCATAGAGTATCACATTTTTGGTATAGAATATTCAAGCAAAATGATTTTGCTTAATTGCTAACTTAAATGCAATCTTGTGCTAGATTTATAGTATGAGATCGTTGAGATACCGTTCAGATATATGTGTATATGTGGATATCTTTTGCTACTGCTCCGCTTCCAGATTCTTGGCGCGCAGATACTTGAGCAGCATCTGCAGCGAATCATAGGTATCAAAGTCGTCCAGATTGCGCCGCGACGAGGACATATTCGCCGGCCGGGGCATGGCCAGGGGCACGGGCAGCAGTTCCGGCATCACGGAGTGGTGGGTTATCAGCGCCTTCAGGCTGGAGAACTCCTTGCGAAAGCCCTAAACAGTGATTGGGACTTAGAATGGGAAAAGGACTTCAACAGTTTATAATTTTACCTTGATTTTGTAGCCGCGCGGGGAGCGCAGTATTATATAGTTTGCTATCTTGGGACCGGGTGGCGAAGGAACGCGCAGAGTCAGAGCATAGCAGCCGGGCTTGGAGCTGCTCTTGCGCACGAGAAAGGCGCCGGGACTCTTGTTCTGCAGCACCTCGACGGCAATGTCCCGCGAGATGCCCGCCTGATACCAGCACGCATCCTTCAGCTCCACGTCCGACTCCTCCTCCCCGTGGCTGTGCGTATTGGCCAAGCTGCTGCTGCGCTGATTAGCCGCCAAACTGGCCGCCGCAGCTGCAGCTGCATTGTTCATCCGCAGGCGATTGGCAAAGATCTTGGGACTGGAGTTGGCTGTGAAGTGGGAGATATGTAAGGAAACATTGCTTAACCATTTTAATAATCTTTTTGTTAATGATGAGCATTTGATATATTTTGTGGTCGTGCAAAATTTTATTATTTTTCTATAAATCCAAATTAAGATAAGCTTGTAGTTTTAATTTTATTTATTTTTATTTTTATACCCTGAACCCATTAAAAATGGGTAAAAAGGGTATTATGGTTTTGTGCAAAAGTATGTAACAGGCATAAGGAAGCATCTCCGACCATATAAAGTATATATATTCTTGATCAGTATCAACAGTCGAGTCGATTTAGCCATGTCCGTCTGTCTGTCTGTCCGTCCGTCCGTCCGTCCGTCCGTCCGTCCGTCCGTCTGTCTGTATGAACACGCGGATATCAGAGACTACAAGAGCTAGAGACTTCATATTTGGAACATAAGTTCTCCTAATCCCGGGACAGATCAAGTTTATTTCATTTTATCGATAACTCGTACCGTTTAAAAGTTATCGATAAATTTCGATTTCAGACTTGCGTTTTTGGGACATAACTTCAAAGTTATAAAAGCTAGAGGCCCCAAATTTGGCATGTATAATCTCGAATAACATACACATGTAACAAATATTTCACTTTTTGGATACCACCCCCCAAACCCACCAAAAGTTCAAAAAACCAATTTTTGAAGGTACGACCTTGCAATTTGGTTTGGTCACACATATTATTGACAATTGTTTGCCCCAAAAATTTCAATAAGATCGGACAATAAACATAGAAGTTATTTAAGATTTAGCTTTCCATTGTGTGGGGCTCAGCGAAAAAGCAAGCTAACTGCTTAAACCGCATGCACTGCTTATACTGCAGCATGTGTGTGCTTAGATTAGTATGAATGATTGTAAGGACTGGGTTCAGGGTATCTCGTAGTCGGGCACTCCCGACTAGAGCACTCCTACTTGTTTTAATTTTGTGGGATTGAATTCCACTTTGTTTTAAATATTTTTCTTAAAGAAATAAAGTGGACGAGTGAAAATATTTTAGCTATTTTTATACTCTTTTCGAAGAAAATAGTATATTAAGTTTGTCCTGAAGTTTGTAACGCATAGAAGGAAGCGTCTGAGACCCCCAAAAGTTACTGCCAATATGCTTATAAAAAAAAACAAATTGATCTAGCCATGTCCGCCGTCTGTCTGTCTGTCTGTCTGTCTGTCTGTCTGTCTGTCTGTCTGTATGTATGCAAACTAGTCCCTCAGTTTTTGAGCTATCGCGATGCAACTTTGCACAGACACTTATTATTCAAGGGGACAGCACATTGGTCGGAGCCGGCCGGATCGGACCACTATATCTTATAGCTGCCATACACCTCAAAGTCGGTTTTGGCCATAAATCCGATGTTTTCAAAGCAATTGCCTTAAATTTCCTTGTACACTTGAACATCCATATAACTCATCGATGGGTAAAATCGCAAATCGATTGAGTCATAAACAGCGAAGATATGCGTCATTAAATATTTTGAAAAAACAGGTGCATATGAGCAAACAAAGTCAAGCGCAAGAAAGCTTTTGATAGTCTGAGCAAACAAAGTCAAGCGCAAGAAAGCTTTTGATAGTCTGCTCTTCAAGGTATTTTGCCACCGATCATCAAAACGGTTTGTGGCGTATGGCGTAAAGAGCCGCGCTAACGAACGCATGTTTCGCAAGTTTTCAAGTTCGAGCCTCGGCGGCGACTGATTGTTAATTTAATACTTTTTTCTTTTTCTTCCTTCCAAATATATAACTGTAATCAAATTAATTTGCTTCCAATAGCTTAGAACAAAAACAATGCCACGCGAAAAAACAAATGCTGACAAACGCGAGTTGCAGGTTGCAGGAAAACAAAAGAAGGAAATTTGTAACAGTCGGCTCTTCAAGCAATTTTGTCAGCGATCATCGAAACGGCTTGTGGCGTAGTGGGTAAAGTTGCGAACTGGTGAGCGAGAGGACCCGGGTTCGAAACCAGCGGCGACTGGTCATTTATTTTCATTTTTTCTTATTCTTCTTTTCAAATATATAATAACTGTAATCAAATTCATTTGCTTTCAATGGCTTAGAACAAAAACAATGCCACGCGAAAAAACAAAAGCTCAGTATAAATCGAGTTTGTTAGCGATTCTTAAAACTGCTTGGTGTAAGCAGTACAAAGCAAAACAAGAAAGCTTTTGACAGTCTGCTCTTCAAGGGACTTTTTGTCAGCGATCATCAAAACGGCTTGTGGCGTAGTGGGTAAAGTTGCGAACTGGTGAGCGAGAGGACCCGGGTTCGAAACCAGCGGCGACTGGTCATTTATTTTCATTTTTTCTTATTCTTCTTTTCAAATATATAATAGCTGTAGTCAAATTCATTTATTTTCAATTTCCTAAATTGTTTCTAATTTTTTTTTTCATACATAAAGTAGCTTTAATAGAATAATTCAAAAGAAAAATTTAAATTCATTGGCAAAACCAATGACACGCGAAAAAAAATATGGATCTCAAATTCTGAATATAAGCTCTCGTATGTTCAGATTAAGTTTTATGACAATTCAATTTCCGACAGCGGCCTTGAAAGGTATAAGAGCAACAGGCACAAAATTTGGTATGTATATTGTAGTATACATATGTAATGTAGTTTTGACTTTTTGGAAAAACTGAAACTTGTATATTGCTCAATTCGGTAGCACTTATGAATGCTAAGGGACGCGTCCACGAGCTGCGGATAGTGAAACGTCCCTGGTTTACATGAATACCTTTATATATTTTATTTTATATGTAGGGGTATATGTATGCGACATTAATATCTGCGAATTAAATAAGCAGTCACGGAAAAATAGTAAAAATTGCTTTAAGGTTCGAAAAGAGTATTTAATCTTCGGCACGCCGAAGATAATCCTTCTCCACTTGTTTTGGTTCAAATAAATTGGAAACAAAATTTTACATGAATACTTAAACAAAGAAATTGAAATTGATTTGCTTAAAGCATGAATTTTAAATAAATTGGAAATAATGTCCCATTTGTTTTAAATGCTTAATCTTAGTACGTAACAAATAAATTGAGAATGATGCGGCTAAATTAGAAAACTCTAAATAAATTGCGAATAAACTCGAATTTTATTTCAAATTGCACAAAATGAATTGTAAATTATTTATTAACTATAAATTTTAAATAAATTGGGAATAAGCCCTAATTTAATTTCAAATTCAAGTAACTTTCTTATATGCTGCCCTGGCTTAAATTTGAGCTCTTACCGCTGCTGGTTTCGCGCAGATAGCGCTTCTTGAGATTGAACTCGCTGTTGTCGTTGAGATTCACATTGTCCAGCATGGGAATGGCCGTCAGGGATTGGCGGCACGAGTCGCCGAACTTGCTGTCGATGTAGGAGTCCTCGTTGATGTAGCCGTTGGAGTAGATGGGCTGGCTGTCCTCGCACTTCAATGCTGCACCGCTCAGGGGCGTCACATTGCTCACCAGTGGGCGTGACTCCTCGTTGTGGCGCAGCAGACCCATGGTCAGGCGTTTGACCTGCGGCAGGAGCAGGACGAGAGAAGGGCAACTTTAAGATTTAACAGTTGTCTGCACGGGGCGCTCAAAGGATTAGGAAGGATCAGAGCAGAGCGCGTTCAAGTGGCAACAAAATTAACTACAATTTAAACACCTTGTAAGCCAAAAGGGGGCGAATGTGGGCGTGGGCGTGCCCTGTAGCCACAGACGAGCCAAACAGCCACAAAAAAAAGAAAACGACGAGTGGAAAATGGCAAAGAATTTATTACCGAAAACCGCAAGTAGACAAAAAGCTTGCAGTTGGGAAAAAAAAAAGTTTTGCGCCTGCACTTAAACAGGAAGCGGATGCTTGGACTAGGAATTACCAGCGAGAAGTGGCCCAAAGAACGCCAGGACGAAAGGACGAAGGGAGGCTGTCCCGGGCCGGGCCGGGCCATAAAAGCCGCATAAATTGGCGGCCAGACGCCGACTCGCATTGCAACGCAGCGGACGCTAAAAATGTTGCAAGGCGTCGGATGCGCAGGATGCGGAAGTGGCGTGCTAAGCGGAAATGTGCCGCAGGACGAACAGTAGTAGTAGTACTACACCGAAAACGAAAAGAAGCAAAACAACTGTGTGGGCATAAAGGAAACTGCGAACAGGCGGCGATAATTCAGCTGCACTTGTGCGCTCATGTTGAGATCGTGTTCGCTGCGCCTTCCTTTCCTATTCTTTGGCTCTCTCTCATATTTTTTCTTTTCGGGGTCAGTGGCTTTGAAAAGTCTGTCTGTCTGTCTGTCTGCTGCTGCACAATGCCTGAAAGTAGACTACAGCTCTGTGTGTGTGTGTGTGTGTGTGTGTGTGGCATAATTTAAGGCGACATTGACAATGAGACGTTGGAGGTGAGGTGAGTTGGCGGCTTCATTCGGTGGCTTGGTTACCTGACAGCAATTGTTTGCTCATTGCTGCATAATTTAACAGCAGCGCGCGCACATTGCATACTTTTAGGCTGCTTAAGCAAACATTGTTTGCATATTTCACAGCGCATTGCACACTGATTCTGATTTCATTTTTCGCACACTCTACACCCTGTGTATGTGGTAGACAAAGCAGAGGTATGCTGTGCTTAGGGTCAGATTACATATTCAACTCTTAGTTGCCACAGACTCTAAACTCAAAACAGCTTCAAATTGCTCTAATTATTTGTTTATTATGAATAAAGTTTGAAGCTCCCTTCTGCCATAATTCATCTGTTTAGTGCTTATTGAAATCAGTGCGTTTTAATTATGGATTTTGGTTTTATGCAGACTAAACGGCATATGCCAAACAATATTAAATCATAATTCATATATCAGTCTTCAGAGCAAGTTTATTGATTCATTTATGCAAATGTGTTTGCCTGAGTGATTTTAATACAGCCACGAGAATAAATATGAAATGCTAATCGTTTGCTGCTATTTTAAGTGAGTTTATTATTAAGTTTACGGTTGACTAATTACTTATAACATATCTAAGCACATAAGTCGCTGACTTAACTCAACTCAAAGAGCAACTCGTAGTTGAACAATTTGTTTTCAAACAGCACAGCAAAGGAAAGCGAAGGAAAATCTCAGGTGTTTGCTTATTTTTCACTTGATATATATACTTGCTTAAGTCTATTTGTTTACTGGCTTGTGCATTTGTGTATTTGCTTACCTGTTTGTCTTTTATATTTAGCTGGCATATCAAATTGAATTTGGTTTCATTTTTTGTCCCCTTACTTTAGCTGGCCATAAAGAAAGTGTGTGACAGACTAATTGCCCCGCTGGCTTAATGAACTGCCTGGACATTGGCATCAGCTGTTGCCAATGCTTCTAGCTGGCTAGCTGGCCAAATGGAAAGCACGTGCAGTCGACCAACGTTGAATGTTTGTTGGCCCAGCTACATTTTCCACTCGAGCGTTTATGCAAATTTAATAAACTTGGCTCAGACGGGCGGGTGCACAAGCGCCACAAAATTGGTCGAATGTCAGCCACGTTTAAATCAGGCAACAGATTGGGGGGCGTATGCCTTGTGTCCCCAACAAAGTGGGCGTGGCTGCGGCACAAAATATTATTTATGGCATTCGAGCCGAAAATATTATGCTGGCCCCCGATGATACACGAGTAGGCGTGACGGAGCTCGTCCGGGCCACATGTGGCTGCTGGCTGCTGGCTGCTGGGCTGTCGCTCAATGTCAGGGCAGGAAACGAGAGGGGAGCGACAGGATGCCTGGCATGAGCAGGACGATATATTTGGCTGAGCTGTGGAGCAGTCGTTGTCGTTGCAGTTGCTAAACAAACATTTAGCGGCAGCGAGTCAACAGCATCGATGCATCAACGCCAGAGGACGAACGCCCAAGGATCAAACCATCGACAGACAGCGTCATTTCCGGTCTGTGTATGTGTGTGTGTGTGTGTGCGAGTGTGTGTGTGTCTTGTTATGCGGGTGAAGTGCATAATGTGCCATCGACATTTGTCTTTTGCTCCCACTCGTTCTGGCTGGTCGCATGTGCAGCTTGCCTGCTGCTTTATTTTGCTTATCTGAAATTGAATCAGGCAGCCAAGCAGACGACGCTGCCAACATGCCCGTCGGGCACAATTAGGAGGGTAGTCGCCCCTACGGGACGACACTGTAACTGCTTCTAGTGGGGCTGGGGGGTCTGTGCAGAAATTAATTTGCTTATCGCGCTGCAGCCGCACCCATGCCACAGAATGATGTTATTGACAGGCAGAAAAACTATGCAAAGGCAAAGGCAAGGGCAAAGGCAAAGGCTCAGGCGCAGGATAACAGCGCAGTCGAAATCAGTCGCTATGCTGCCTGCCACATGGCGTATGCGTGTTCTGTTTATAACAAAATTGATTTATTGACAAAACAGTAACCGGCAGGCAAACAAAGCTAAACAAAAAATGGAAACGAATATGCACAGGAAATAACTGCTATGGCAAGTCGAATATTTGATATCCTTGCAGAGTGAAGGAAGTGCTGAAATTAGTCCTACGAATCGAACTGCACAGCTACTTTTTTGACTTATCCTGATGGTTTCATACAAAATCAGTTTAGTGAAGTTTTTTTGATGATGAAGTGATATTTTAAAGAGATGGGTAGCTCTTTTGCTGTTGGTTTTTTCGAAAAACTGTTTCTGGTGAAGTTGTTTGAAATATTCCATAGAAAAACTTTCTTAAACACATCAAACCTTAAAACTGTAATCTTTTTAGGTTTTGGACTAAAATATTGGTAAAATCTAATTCCCACATTCCTTTTTTCAGTTCGCTGCCTTTGTTTTGCCAGCAGTTGGCTGCTAATGCTGATATTCCTTATATAGTTCACATTCTTTATGACAATATTAGAATACCCTTCGCAAGAGCATAGAAATACCAAAGCAAAGCAAAGCAGCAGCAGCAAAGCTGTGCTCAACCCTTTTTGCTTGGTTTTTGCGACATATGTGTGTGGGTTTTGTATTTGTTTTTGTTTTCGGTCGAGTCCTTGGCAGGCGTTTTTGCATTTACATTGCGTGGAATGCTGACAATATTTATGGCTTGCCATTAGAGACAACTGATTGGTTTTCGCTTTCGATTTTAGCGCCAGCAGAATTTCAATTTTATCGAGTGGTTCTTTTTTGTGGCTTGTTGTTGCTGTTGTTGTTATTGCTTTAAGTGTCAGATGGCCTTGGAATTGTTGTTGTTATTGTTGCTAGCTGTGTTGTGGCTGCACTTTTGCTCCATTTAAGGGCCATTAGCTCAAAACGTAATCATCATAATGCGCCCCAGTAGCAATCCGGCCATAAATAAGACAAACACATTACGCATACGCCGTGTGCACAAAGCACATAGCACATAGCAGAGCACACAGAAGGCACGAGCCGAGAGTCTTCAGACTTTCTCATATGAATAAACTCGCACGTACTTATCGCATAGACTATGCTCGACTGCGCACAGCTGCCTCTCTTTCTATATATACATATATAGATATATATATATATGTATGTGCGTCTCCTCTGTCTGTATGAATATTTAAGGCGTCAAATTTATGAAAACAACGTGCCTCAACTCAAAGCCGAAGACGGCATCGGCAGCGGCATCAACTAAAGGCCAAAGTTGTGCAATGCAAAGTTTTTTCCGGTGCGGGCGCCACGTGACAAAAAAAAGATGACAAAACATTTGATAAACATTGCACATGTGGAACAGTTCGACAGGCTCTCTCTCTCTCACACACACACTCTGCCCCTCTCTCTCTCTCGCTCCCTCCCGCTGCTTATCTTGCTACGTGTTATGACAATAGCTAAGAAGACTTGTAGCAGCAGAACAATCAGAGAAAGCTCTTATCTTTTCACACAACCAAGTTTGAATACCCTTTTGGTTTCCTTTTCAGCAAATAAAGTGAACAGAAGAACAGAAAAAGTGTTCAAATACAATAAGTCTGCTTTTGTGATTTTACAAAAAAGGCAGCTTAATTTTAAATTTTTTTTAAGGAAATATAATAATTGAAGTTTCAGCTTGTTGAATTAATTTATGCTAGATTTTTCAAGCAAAACTTTGAAACGTTTTATTTAAAATAAGAAAGAGTCTTATATTTAATTTATCTATTTTGACTTGTAGTCTTTTCTTTTGTTGAATTTTATATTCCCACTATATCTATATCTGAAATAGTATCAACAATTCGTAAGTTGTCTAATTTTAAAGTGTTATATAGTTACTTTTGCTAAGCTACGTTAGAACTGTAATACCTGATAGTCCTTTCAAGGGTATACAAATGGCATCAAATGGTCTGTAAGTCTGCTAGCAATGGGCCAGTTGCGTTTTGAGCAATTTATTTGCGATGCTTCTAAAGTTGTGTCAAGTTTCTCATATATTTTTTGCGATTCTAGAAAAGTTGGCTTGACAAGGAGTCAAGCCGAAAGGTTTTGCTGAGCTTAGCCAAAAAGCTTTTGATGTCCTTTGGGCGCACACACTTTATGTTGCCCAATAATTCATAAGCAGCCGTGGAAAACAAAAGCGAAAATTCATAAATTGTGAAATATTTGCGAAAAATGGCCGATGACAAAAACCAATAAATAGAACCGAACCGCAGTTGGAAAATAAACGCGCACCCTTATCAAAGTCAAAGCACAAACATATCAAATATGCAATGATTGAGGGCTGCTTTTGGGGGTTTCGAAAACTTAAGACGGAATGGAATGGATTGGTATTTTTGAGGTTTCTCTGGGTGGGTTCGCTTGGGGTCGATAGGGGTTAGTTGTTTGTGTTCTTTTACTTACCAGTGGCGGCTTGTCCGTTAGTCGCTTGCAATTGTTTAGCTCTGTGGGTGAGTTGTCCTCATCGGAACTGGGCGTTTGCGCCACCTTCTCGTTGTCATTGCAGCTGAGGAAAAGCAGGCGAATTTATATAAAGATATGTTCTTGTATATAATATGTATTAATAGTATTAAATATTCAGTATATACATATGATTGTTTAAGCTGTTATTTTCTTTGTTAATCGGTGACTTTGTGTTCTTATTACTATTTGATCTTAGCCCTTAGTCTAAACAGTTTATCGTGTGTTTCAGTGGCGGATGAACATGACTTAAGCTTTTGGGAAGAGAGGTTTAAAGCCGCTAAAAGCGTTTGCCCAGTTTGCCTAGAGTCGTCTACTCACTTGTTGAGATTCGCCTGGCTAAACAGCTGCAATGGCCTCCGTCTGCCCAGAGAGGCGGGCGAAGGGGGCGTGGCAGTGTTGTTCAATGCAGCTGCTGCTGTTGTTGTCCTGCCGCGTGCTGCACTCAGATAGTGATACGAGGCTCTGGCATTGCGGGCATTATCATGCAGTTTGCTCAGCGATTGCTGCTGCAGTTGCTGCTGCTGTTGCTGCTGGCGACTGTTGCAGGACGAGGAGCGAAAGCGTGCTCCTGTGATGACCGCTGCCAGATTGGCCGCAATGCGATTGTCAAAGCGATTAAAGTAAGAGCTAGCTCCGCTATTCGAATTCATCATCGAATTCGAATTCGAATTCGAGTTCGAGTTGCTGTTGTTCAGATTGGGCTCAGCGGTGGGCGATGAGTTGTTGCTGCTGCTGGCGCTGCCATTGCTGTTGTTGCTGTTGCCGCTGGCAACTGTTGGTGCCGTGTCTGTTGCTGCTGTTGTTGCTGCTGCTGTTGAGGGTGCTGTTGCTGTTGCTGCTCGGCAGCTCTTCTCATAATCCAAATTATTGTTGGTTATCATTGTGGCGGCTGCGCTGCCCCGTCGCTTTCGGGCATTAACTTTTGCAGTGTTTTTGAATTATGCGCGCATATAAAAACGCTGCGGGCGGCTTTTGTCGCACTCACTGCGTGTGATTCCCGCCAGGACGACAGGCAACACACATAACCAACCAAACAGAGAGAGAGAGAGAGAGATAGAGAGCGGGGAAGTTGCGTAGCTGCGGCCTTTATTAAATTCTGTCCACCCTCGGCTGGCGGGGAGCCTGACTGGGGGGCAGCAGCAGGAGCAGGAGCAGGGGCAGCGGGAGCAGGGGGGAGGGACTTACAGTAACCGCAGGGGTCGCGCGCTACTTCAGCAAACTGCAGGCGACGAGAGGACAACGACGCAGATTTAAACACAGAATTAATTCAAGCGGAAATTGGCAACGAAAAGCAAGGGAAAAAAAGAACACAAAACAAGCAGAAACAAGCAGCAAGCAAAACAAAATCGAAAGCGTGAAGCATAAACAAAATGGGAGTTTGGGCGCATAAAACGCCAAATAGAAAGCGAAAATGAAAACGCATATGAACATTTTTCGGGGGAGCAGCCGCAAAAATGCACATAAATAGCAGGGACGACAAGGAGTGGGAGGATTTTAGTTGGGGCAGGGAGAGATTTTGGTCAGGGGTCGCAGCAGTGACGTCAGCGTGTAAAGCGCATAAATAGCAGGATTTTGCAGGATGTTCATGACGATGATGATGATGATGATGATGATGGTGAGTTGGATGATTGTTTTTGTTGTTGTTGTTTGTATGATTTTTGTGGGTGGTTGTTAATTTTTTGTGTGTTGCGTTTTTCGTGTTGTACATTTGGTTGTAAATTTGTTGTTAGTTTCGTCGTTGTTGTTGTTGTTGTTTGCCAATTTCACAGTTGAACATTTTTGCCAATTAGTTGCCAATTTTGATGCCATTTGTTGTTGTATTTTTTTAGTTTGCCAATTTCAGTTCAGTTGTTGTTCAATTTTAATTGTGTGCAGTCCAAAAATGCATGTAAATAAAGCGTAGAAAGCAGAGAGAGAGAGAGGATATGTGTTATAGTTTTTTTTCTTCCTTTTAGTATGTGTTTATATTGATTTGTGCGCAAACTTTTGCTTTAGCGAAAGCGATTTGTCTAACAATTTGCATAGCATACTTTTCAGCAGCAGCAGCCAATGAAAGTGAAATGCAAATCGCAAATGAATGACTTCAGCAGCAGTTTTTGTATTTTATCTGCGTGTGTGTGTGTGAGTGTGTGTGTGTGTGTGTACTCACGTTGCTTCGGGTGCAACCAAACTTTTCATTGAGCTGTCAGTGGGCCACGCTTGCAGTCGAAACAAGCTGCAAAGAGAAGGAGAGAAACAAATTGTTGGGTTACAAATTTAATTAAAATTGACTTTAAAGCGCTGCACAGTTAAACCAAGTGTGCATGTGTGTGTGTGTGTGTGTGGCAATCATTAGACGGCCATAGTCAACACCTCATTAGGCGACTAATCAAGCGTGAGCTGGGCAAGAAATAACAACCAGTTCAGCTCAGCAGACACAGATTAAAGGAGCAGCAAAAGCAGCAGCAGCAGCAGCAGGCAAGGACTATGAAAGCAAAGCAAATCATCAACACCAGCAGCAGAAGAAGAAGATCACAGCTACACACAAGTACGGCAACGGGTGCAGTCGTGCGTTTGGGGGCAACCGGAGTAAACAAGCAGCCCAGACCAGCCCAGTCCAGACCAGGACAGACCCGGCCAGGCCAGCAGAAGGCCGCAAATAAAACGCACAGATTAAAGGATGCCCGGGTGAAATGTCTTCTTAATTACTTCGCAATGAACAGAGCAGCAGAAGTAAGGCACAGAGGAGGAGGAGCTTGGGGGGATTGGAGGGGTTAGCTGTGGGGTTTGACTGCAGCGACGTAATTGAGAAGTCGATGGTCTGGGATTCGTTTGTGGATTGCGCATTGGAATTGCGAGATTGGGCCGGAGATTGGGGGATTGGTCGTCCTCGTCGTCCTCGTCTCAGCATGGACCGCAGCGCCATGTTGCCAGCGCACTTTAAGCGGAAGTAATTTAATTAATTACAAATGAAACGGAAACACGGCAAGCAAACGAAGACCCAAAACACAACCCATGCGCTGTGTATGCTTAAGTGTGTGTGTTGAATGTGTGTGTGTGTGTGCATATAGCATGTCAAATTTAAGCATAACTGAGAGAGAGAGAGAGAGAGAGTGAGAGCGAGAGGCACTTGACGTGCTGGATAAGCGCTTTTCAAAAAAATGCGTCCCGGCAGCGCAATTAAAATTTTTCTATGCTTGCAAACCGCAAACTATTAGCACAGTGTATATGCCACACACACACACGCACACACACAGACAGACGCATTAAGCACAGCTCATTTGCATTGCGGTTTTAATTGCCAGGCAACCAGGCTGAGCAAGACAAAGTGAGAAAGGGCGAAAGCTGTCGGCTGCGAGGCTTACAAGGATAATGAAAACAATTTAACGACTCTCTCGACGATTCACTGGCTCCTGGCTCCTGGCTCCTGGCTCCTGACCAAATTTTCCGGCCCTGCAACGCGTTGAGCGCTTAAACAAATAGAAAACCTTTTTTCCATTTTGCTTGCCTTGCCATTTTTTTTGTTTTGTTTGCTCTGCTCTTTTGTTGTTGCTGTTGTTGTTGTTGAGTTTTGCGTGCCTGCGCAAAATATTTGCAGATATTTTTGACATTTTAATGAAAATATTTTGCGTAACATTTCGAGCTGCAAAAGGCAAAAGGCAGCTGAGCAGCGTTGATGAATTCGCCGCATCCTTTCGCTGGCTTAATATTATTTTAACGAAGTGGATTTGCCAGGACGACAGACCTCAGAGAGAGGGAGAAAGGGAGAGAGAGGGGGAGAGAGTTGGGCAGTTGAGCATTTTTAAGCTGCTGTGATGCCCAGTAATTAAATGCTTGACATGCCTTTGGGTATGAGTCGCTGGCTGAAGTGGATTAGCGCCAAACAGAAGCGGATTGAGGTAAATTAACGCTGATGCTGGCATTATAATTATGGCATGTAGTTAAGGCGATTCCGGCCACCAGACCCAACTGCTCCCGCTGCTGCTGTACGTGACAGCTTAGATAAGTTAAAAGTTGAAAGGAGTGGGAACAAAATCAAAGTGTTAACAATTAAAATTAACTCGTTGTAAAATGCTAACTTATGCAGCTCTAACATTAGCAGCATTTGGATGATTTAAATAAACTGCAATTTCTTCACAGTTTCTTTTTAGCGAATATATATATTAATTGAAGTTTGTCTTCATTGAAATAAGTAAAATATTAGTGTTTGATTAGGTTTTAATTTAAATTTCATTGAGATTATGTTTATTTTTAAGAAATATTGAGCTGCATAATAATATTGCAACTTAATTCGACTATTGACAGTCGACACAAAAGAATTTATATAAAATTGTAAAACATTTTAAAGTATATAAAACATTTAAATTAAATTTAAAAAATTATATTAAAAATATCAGGTTACAAATTACGTTAAAATGTTATACATATATATTTTTTAAATATTAATAAAATCTTTCTACACAAACTCAACATCTGTTACATTTATATATACCATTTATGTCTTTTGCTTACATTTCTCATAAGTGCAGCAATTATTTGCCAAGTTCACATAATTCGTTGCCAAACATTAAAAAAAGCACACACATTAAATATTAAATATACTCATTTGGCTAAGTGAGTGAACGATGGAAACAACATTGCGTAATAAAATCAACAGCCTAAACAAAAACATTAACAACAACATTTGCCTGCATAAAGTATACGCAGTGCTGTTGTTCTTTTTGCTGTTGCTTGTTGCTCCTGCTGCTGCTGTTCCTGCTCCTGTTGCAGATGAAGTAAACAAAACGGGCAGAGTGGGGCTCAATGTTTTGGCAGCCAAATTAAAACAAATCAAAATCACATGAGCGTTTTCAAGTGATTGCCGCGGCCGCGACTGAATTTTGCTGCGAAGCCTGCTAGCTGGCAAACATAAACAAGCAATTTAACAAGCACTCACACACACACATAGAGACACACATACACTCAGTCTCAGTCGCACACCCACAGCGATAAAAAGGCATACAGGCTGCGGCGGCGGCAGATCCTTGAACAGGCGTCAGGCAGTTGGCAAACAAACGAAGCGTTCAAGCGCAAAAAGCCAAAGCGAAAAAAACAAAAAACACACAAAAAGCAAAAGCGAGGAAAAGGCAAGAAAAGCGAGAAAAGCGTGTGCAGGCAAACAAAACAACAAAAACGTTTTATGTACCAAAGCACATGTGTGTTGTGTGTGCTGTGTGTGTGCGAGTGTGTGTGTGTGTGTGTGTGAGCAGCTGAACGCCACCAACACCGCCGCCGCAGATTTCTCACACATGCTTTAAAGTATGCCGCAACTTTTTGTTAATGAAATTTTAATCAAGCTGAAACCGAGTCGAAAAACAGTGCCACACACAATTTCCATAGCACGATTTCTAGTGCCAGCTGTGCAAAGTTTTTAGCCCTTTTCTCAGCGTGTGTGTGCAAGTGTGTGTGTGTCTTAGGCGGCAGCTGCTCAAATAGCCAGCAGCTTCATTAGCAGCTGCCGACAAACGCGACGTATGCGTAATAATTTATTTACAATGCAATTCGTTTATGCCAGGCATTAATCATGCCGCCAAGGACGAAAACGGCGTCACGTAGCGCACTAAGAGAGAGAGAGAAGGAGAGGGAGAGCGTGGAGGAGGGGTGATAAAATGCAGCATTTATTAACAATTTATGTCATAAATAAAATTGAAAAACATTCATTATGTCAATGAGCAGTTGGAGTTTGGAGTTGAAGACGTGAGTGCATGTTCATGATGCCGGCAATTTCATAAATTACAGACTTAGAGCAGCGAGTGTGGGTGAGACAGAGAGAGAGAGAGAGAGAGACACATAAATCGCTATGCTCCCAAAATTAGGCAACAAATTTACATGCAAAACGAGCACGACACGCAGCTAAATCACCAAAGAACGCCAAAATGACAAGCATTACACAAAATACGAATGAAAAGCAAAGGCTGTATAATACGCTAAGCAGCCAGGAACGAGGAGCCAAGCACTTCCTGGGACAGGCCAAAAAAACAACCAATGAAAAAAAACACTTTTGCTTTTACAAGCGCGTTTTCGACTGCGCCTTTTACTCAGTTGCTTAACATATTTATTGTTGTTGTTGCTGTTGTTGCTGTTACGCCTTTTGGCTGAATTCAAAGGCCGGAGTGAATAATGTGCACTTCGCACGGCAAATAATTATTTTCGCTTAGTGGCAAGCAAAACTGCCAACTGGCATGCGATTTTTAGGCCATTTCACTGGCTGCAATTTCTGCTATTTTTCGTTTTTTCGTTGTTTTGCTTCCTGTATTTGTAGCTCTTATCGTCAGACATAACACTTTTGGACGCCTCCCAGCCACGCCCACCCCTCTGCTGCCTTAATTTCTCACACCCCTATGCTTTCAGTTCATTATGTGCATTTTTAGAAAATTGTTTTGGCTGCAGGGCTAACGGTAACAAAAATGCCAGCACGTCGAACCGAAGACGGAGGGTGATTCTTTATTTTGTTTATACTCTTTTCGAAGAAAATAGTATATTAAGTTTGTCCTGAAGTTTGTAACGCATAGAAGGAAGCGTCTGAGACCCCCAAAAGTTACTGCCAATATGCTTATAAAAAAAAAACAAATTGATCTAGCCATGTCCGTCTGTCTGTCTGTCTGTCTGTCTGTCTGTCTGTCTGTCTGTCTGTCTGTCTGTCTGTCTGTATGTATGCAAACTAGTCCCTCAGTTTTTGAGCTATCGCGATGCAACTTTGCACAGACACTTATTATTCAAGGGGACAGCACATTGGTCGGAGCCGGCCGGATCGGACCACTATATCTTATAGCTGCCATACACCTCAAAGTCGGTTTTGGCCATAAATCCGATGTTTTCAAAGCAATTGCCTTAAATTTCCTTGTACACTTGAACATCCATATAACTCATCGATGGGTAAAATCGCAAATCGATTGAGTCATAAACAGCGAAGATATGCGTCATTAAATATTTTGAAAAAACAGGTGCATATGAGCAAACAAAGTCAAGCGCAAGAAAGCTTTTGATAGTCTGAGCAAACAAAGTCAAGCGCAAGAAAGCTTTTGATAGTCTGCTCTTCAAGGTATTTTGCCACCGATCATCAAAACGGTTTGTGGCGTATGGCGTAAAGAGCCGCGCTAACGAACGCATGTTTCGCAAGTTCAAGTTCGAGCCTCGGCGGCGACTGATTGTTAATTTAATACTTTTTATACTCTTTTCGAAGAAAATAGTATATTAAGTTTGTCCTGAAGTTTGTAACGCATAGAAGGAAGCGTCTGAGACCCCCAAAAGTTACTGCCAATATGCTTATAAAAAAAACAAATTGATCTAGCCATGTCCGTCTGTCTGTCTGTCTGTCTGTCTGTCTGTCTGTCTGTCTGTCTGTCTGTCTGTCTGTCTGTATGTATGCAAACTAGTCCCTCAGTTTTTGAGCTATCGCGATGCAACTTTGCACAGACACTTATTATTCAAGGGGACAGCACATTGGTCGGAGCCGGCCGGATCGGACCACTATATCTTATAGCTGCCATACACCTCAAAGTCGGTTTTGGCCATAAATCCGATGTTTTCAAAGCAATTGCCTTAAATTTCCTTGTACACTTGAACATCCATATAACTCATCGATGGGTAAAATCGCAAATCGATTGAGTCATAAACAGCGAAGATATGCGTCATTAAATATTTTGAAAAAACAGGTGCATATGAGCAAACAAAGTCAAGCGCAAGAAAGCTTTTGATAGTCTGAGCAAACAAAGTCAAGCGCAAGAAAGCTTTTGATAGTCTGCTCTTCAAGGTATTTTGCCACCGATCATCAAAACGGTTTGTGGCGTATGGCGTAAAGAGCCGCGCTAACGAACGCATGTTTCGCAAGTTCAAGTTCGAGCCTCGGCGGCGACTGATTGTTAATTTAATACTTTTTTCTTTTTCTTCCTTCCAAATATATAACTGTAATCAAATTAATTTGCTTCCAATAGCTTAGAACAAAAACAATGCCACGCGAAAAAACAAATGCTGACAAACGCGAGTTGCAGGTTGCAGGAAAACAAAAGAAGGAAATTTGTAACAGTCGGCTCTTCAAGCAATTTTGTCAGCGATCATCGAAACGGCTTGTGGCGTAGTGGGTAAAGTTGCGAACTGGTGAGCGAGAGGACCCGGGTTCGAAACCAGCGGCGACTGGTCATTTATTTTCATTTTTTCTTATTCTTCTTTTCAAATATATAATAACTGTAATCAAATTCATTTGCTTTCAATGGCTTAGAACAAAAACAATGCCACGCGAAAAAACAAAAGCTCAGTATAAATCGAGTTTGTTAGCGATTCTTAAAACTGCTTGGTGTAAGCAGTACAAAGCAAAACAAGAAAGCTTTTGACAGTCTGCTCTTCAAGGGATTTTGTCAGCGATCATCAAAACGGCTTGTGGCGTAGTGGGTAAAGTTGCGAACTGGTGAGCGAGAGGACCCGGGTTCGAAACCAGCGGCGACTGGTCATTTATTTTCATTTTTTCTTATTCTTCTTTTCAAATATATAATAGCTGTAGTCAAATTCATTTATTTTCAATTTCCTAAATTGTTTCTAATTTTTTTTTCATACATAAAGTAGCTTTAATAGAATAATTCAAAAGAAAAATTTAAATTCATTGGCAAAACCAATGACACGCGAAAAAAAATATGGATCTCAAATTCTGAATATAAGCTCTCGTATGTTCAGATTAAGTTTTATGACAATTCAATTTCCGACAGCGGCCTTGAAAGGTATAAGAGCAACAGGCACAAAATTTGGTATGTATATTGTAGTATACATATGTAATGTAGTTTTGACTTTTTGGAAAAACTGAAACTTGTATATTGTTCAATTCGGTAGCACTTATGAATGCTAAGGGACGCGTCCACGAGCTGCGGATAGTGAAACGTCCCTGTTTACATGAATACCTTTATATATTTTATTTTATATGTAGGGGTATATGTATGCGACATTAATATCTGCGAATTAAATAAGCAGTCACGGAAAAATAGTAAAAATTGCTTTAAGGTTCGAAAAGAGTATTTAATCTTCGGCACGCCGAAGATAATCCTTCTCCACTTGTTTTATTTTGTGAAAGCCACCCCCAGAAAAGGTGTCGAGCAAAATTACACAAAAATTGCGAGCTGTTGTTTTAAATGTTTAAAATATGCGCATTTGTTATTTTTTTTGTGAGCAAATATCACAAGTGAAAGCAAGAGAAATTAAAAACAAAAAACAAAAGAATTTTAATTAGTTTTTCTTTTTTTCACTTTGTTCAGTAATTATGCAAACGTTTGCCACGTTTCTTGTTTGTCAATCATAAACAAAACAATTATTTGTTCAGCATTTAAGCACGAATCTAGCAGGAAAATGAACAAACTCGCTTTAAGAAAAGAGTTATTGAAATGCAAAAGGATTTTTAGTTATTACTGCAGCTTAGTTCTCATCAATCCAGGTGACAATCAATGACCAAATTGGAATTTTACATAGAAATTGGTTCATTTTCGTAGCTGGAATTCCTGCAAATATTTCCATATATGAATTTAAATGAATTTTGGCTGGCTTTCTAGCATTTAAAAGACAATTTGCATGCAAATGCAAATCGTAGACTTGAAATCTATTCACAATGAATGCAAATTTAGTTATTGCTTTAAGTTAACAACTAGCAAAAGTCCACAGCGAACTGTAACTTTAACAAATTTAAATTTCTACAAAGTACGAGAAGGAAAAAAGAGTGTGTTTGAGCAACATGCAAACTATTGATTAAAACTTGTGCAATTTTACGGCCCCATAAAATTTGTCTCAGCCAAAAATGGAGCAAAGGAAGCGGCAGAAAGGAGCAAGGACCAGACTGTCCTGGCCGCTCATAGACTCAATAAACGATAGATTTCTTGGCCAGCAAATTTAAAACGACGGCGCACAAAGTAAAACTATTTTATATGCGACGACAGCAACAAAATAATGTGACTACCTTTTGGCCAAATCGGTGGAAGTGGGAAAGTGGGGAAGTGGGGAGCGCTGGGCGGACAGAATGAGAGTGTCTGGGGCAGCTCCCACGACACATTACCCCGAGCAATAAATGTTCGAATCAATTGAAGCGTTTTGCTAAAGCCTCACACCTTACAGAGAGCAGCAGCAATGGGAATGTGGACATAAATCGAATGCACGAATAAGTAGATTCCTGGGCAGCTTAAGGCAGCGATTTGCTATGCGCAAGAGCCCAAAATCGATAAGGGATGCCGAAAGCAGAAAGAAAGCAAGACAGACAGGCAGTCAGCAAGAAAGAACGTACAAAAATGTCAACTAATTTTGAATATCGAGCAACTGCAGCCGGGAGCCGGGAGCCGGAAGCTGGAAGCTGACAAGCGAGAGAAGCAATAAGAGAAGCTGCCGCATACGCAGTGCGGTCGCTTGTCGCTTGTCCCACATTCGAAACTAGAAGCAATAAAACGCAATTCGGTCATAAAAATAGTCAGTCGAACGTCGAAGCGAATGAATGAGAGGGCAAACAGAAGAAGAAGCGAACTGCCCCTGGGCAGCTGTCGTCCTGCGTCCCGTGTCCCGTGTCCCATGTCCTGCCTCCTATGTCTTTTGCTGGGCCTTCGTCGTCGT
The DNA here is from genome assembly GCA_035042425.1 of Drosophila flavopinicola. Classification (NCBI taxonomy): domain Eukaryota; kingdom Metazoa; phylum Arthropoda; class Insecta; order Diptera; family Drosophilidae; genus Drosophila; species Drosophila flavopinicola. Next base: position 9,683,926 of record JAWNLL010000452.1, on the reverse strand, counting down.
CGTCGTCTGGCCTGGCAAATTGCGAGTTTTGCATATTGCCAGTAGCCACAGTAGGCAGGCTCCCTTGCAGCTGCTCTCTTGCGCCTTCTCTCTAGAATAACCTCATCGTCCTTCTCTCCTGGGCCATTAGTCATTTGGCCAGGCCAGCGCTTTGGCGTGTCGCCACTTTGCAGGATGAATGACCCCGGCAGGCGCACAGCGAGACGACTTTTCCGCAACGGAAATTGCACACACACTTCGCTTGGCCAACAACTATTTTCATGGCAGTGTTTAGTCTCCGAGTTAGCCAGACTACAAATCATACGAGCTGAAGGTGAATGTTAAACTTAATAAGAAAGATTGCCATATTTAACATATTTCTATGGGAAACAACAGTTCAGGTTTTGTAAACTTGACGTGCCTTATAAGTGCTCAAAAGTCAGTTTGTGCATATTTGGCTTGTAAGTACCTTATAAGTACCTCAAAGTACAACCCAGCGAAACTCTTTGCTCTTAGCGGCTTACAGAACGTTTCAACGCCTCTCACATTGCTGGCTCAAAATAAATATTAATATTAATATAAATATTAATGGCATGGCACATTAACAATTTGTGCGCTCAGCTGAATTTGCCTGTAAAATAAATAAATACACAACAAAAAAAGTTACCGCTGCTGCTGCTGTTGTTGCTGTTGCTGCTGCTGCGGGCGCATTGTGTATTTTATGCATTTCACGTTTAATTGATTTTTGCATTCGAGTGCATCAAAGATTCATGCATGTGCAATTAATGATATTTGTGTGCAGAGTGCAAAGTGATATATATGTTTAAGGCCAGCGGAGCTTTCATAAATTATCATTAATTATTAACGCAAATTGAAGGACAATTGATAAGCACACACACATATATATATAGTTGGGCGACTTTAATATATGCGTAATTGCTGCAAAGTTGCATTCTTAAATAAACTTTCCCTCATATGTTGCATATAGAGAAAGTTTTAAACTCTGCACTCGCAAGTGCGCATTGAGTCATTTAGCCCTCGCTTCAACACTCAACAACAGCTCGTTAACAAACTCGCAGCCCCGCCATGCCACGCCTCTCCTCTAAGCCCACTCTTCGCGCCACCCACCATTTCACATGTAGGTCAAACTGGCAGCGCAAAAAGGTAAAAAGTGTTGCATACCTTCAGGCTGTCAATTTATTTCTCGCGCTTGCCACATTTCGCCTGCTGCTGTTTTTGTTTATGTTGATTCTGTGTGGCAACTAACACAACGCACCGGCTCCAGTCACGGCTTGGTACACGCTCTAATGCCAGCTGCGACGTCCTTGAAATTTATGCGTTTGACGCAGGCGATGCGCCAAGTGTTGAGAGCGGAGCACACAGCTCGCCGTTTAGGCGCAAGTTTGGGGCCTGACTGCCAACATGGCGTGCAAAGCACTCATTATGATGCTAACCACACACACAACACACACAACACACACAGACACACTCGTGGATAGATAAATGGCCCTGCTAAACAAGAACTACTTACGGCTCGTCCTGGAACTGGGCCAATGTGAAAGGCATTGTTTCCTTTTCTGGCTGCGAGTAAATTAGGCTTGGGCCCCCCGATAAAGCCACCACAGATCGGACCACGCAGATAGTCAGGGACAACAACAACACTGGCAAATCTCTCATCTCTCAGCGCTTTGGCTTTGGGCAGCACTTTCGAAAAATTTCCAACTTGAAATTGTTGCCCATTTTGTTTCAGCAGCGACGCTTATCGATTTTGTCATAATCATTTTGGTGAATTCCCGCTTATCTGCAGGCTGTCAATCAGCCAAGAGCTGGTTGTCATTAAAATGTTGCGCATACGCAGTGTTGTGCGCCCGTTCTTAAAGCGCGACTTGCAAGTCAAGTATAAATTGTTGCCATTTGCCAAACTTCGTGTCAATTTAATGGCTGGCAGCAGCATCCTTGCCGCCCAGCCGCCAGCCGCCTACCTCCTTTGTGCCAAAGCCAGATTATTGCAGTCATAAATTTTTATGATTTTCCATTGGTTGCATGCTTCAAGGCCAGCGAAAGAAAATTGCGTGGGAAAATGTATGGAGTACAACAACGCACGCAATTTTTATGCGAATTTAATAGCCTTGCAGATACGTTGCAGAAAATTATTATGGCAAAAGAAAACGATACGAAATTTTGATATGCCAAAAAGAGAGAAGAAGCAACATTTGGCAGCTGGCCATTAAAAGTAAATTTAATAAAAGGAAAAAAAAACTACGAGATGTGAAAAAGCCGCGCGATAGGAAAAGTAAGAAGAGAGCATATTGACATCCTGCCATCAATCACGCATGACAGGCGGCCCGCTGGGAGACCGAAGAGGGGGGCGGCGGTGGGCGTGGCAACCACGAAAATTGATCAACAAGGCAGACAGGCGACGCGGCAGGACCAAACAGTACAGGACAGGACACGGCAGGTAGCCGAAGTAATCTAATCCAATTACTCAAAAATGGCAAACAAGCGCCGCAGCTTTTCGGGTGGCGGTGGGCGGGCGGTGGAGTGGGTGGGGGCGTGGCAGGGCGCCCGGGTTGCGTGCTGGGCGCGCTAATGGACGACAACGAGCCGCAGCCAGCAAAAAAGCAGGGACAAGGCAGGAAGAAGCAAAAGGAACGCACATAGAAAGGATATCACATGTCTAACGTTAGAGTTAAATAACCAAAGGCAATCACAAAGTATCAATAGCTAAGGCCAAGGGGGCGGCACGAAGAAGAAGAGCATGCTAAAGCCGCAGGCGCATATTTACATTGTGTCCTGGACAAATCCTTACAGCTAGGCGGGGGCGGGGTGGCCAAATGCGTTTGATCATTAACTGGTAGCGAGAGTGCAAATCCTGTCAGCAGTCGAAATTGAAATTCATGCGCATTCAATGAATTTTTGTGGCTTGCCATTGTTGCCAACAAGACTGCATATATTTGAGCAGGAGCAGGAGCAGTGGCAGGACCCTGCAGGACATTGTATTGACGAAATTATCATTTCTGTTGTGCTTCAATAAAATGACAAAGCAAACTAATATCGAGCGTCTCCTTTTCTTTTTCTTTTTTGCTGTTGTTTGGTCCTTTCGCCCACCACTAAGCTTCGGCTTAGGCATGAAATTGAAAATGCGCCCCCAATGTGCTGCGTTACAGCAAGGATATGTTTATACAGGGGGGGGCGTTTTGTTATGCTGATTGGATGTGGCCAAGAGCAATGTTGTTGATGAGCTGTCATTGATTTCGGGCTCGCATAGCATTAAAGCGAACTTTAAGACACAACATGCTTAAGTTGCCAACCCTTTTGTCTCTGAGCACATCCATCAAATAGCAATTATGCCGCCCATAGTCCAAATATTTGCCATTGACACTTTGCACTCAAATCGCTTATGTAAATATGCCAACCAGCAAGGATATCAACGATTTCATTAGAAGCCAAACGAGGCACGCCTTATCTGTGGGCGGCAACACTAATTTCAATATCAAAACCGCCTCAGGATGCCGCATTAATATTCACTTGCAGAAAGTCGGGGGGCGTGGCAGTGTTGATAAAGAGCCAAAGCTACCAGAGCTAACGTTTAGTCCCCAATCTGAGTCCGAGTTCCTGGCAAAAGAGGCGACAAATTGAACAGCAACAAAGTCCAACAGCTCATAACAAATCCTCACACTGCCCACACAAACACAAACACAAACACAAAACACCCACACACCCACACACACACACACACAGACACACACACACAGAGAGACACATACAGCCAAGTCAAGCGCAGGAGCAAAGGGTCATTTTGGTGCGCTTGAAAAGGACAAACGGGGCAGCAGAATTTACTCCGCTCGAGCTTAAAATAGTTGAAAGGCAAAAAAGGAGGCGACAAGTTAATAAACAGATAGGCTAACCGGCATATTTATAAACGCATTAAGCAAGCTCCACTTGATCGAAGCATATTTAAAACGAGTCCTTTTTAGGTTTGTGCTAAAAATGCTTTAATACTTTAAGTACAGTATAAGGTTAGTTGGCTGTTTAGCAAGTGCACAGGATATGCAGCAGCTGGCAAAGGAGCAACTTGAATATTAACACAACACAAGTCAAAGTCAATGTTTTGGCAATGCTCAGCTGCTGCAAGCACTCACACAAGATGCTCTCTAGATGTTCTAGATGTTGCTGTTGTAGTTGTAGTTGTACTCAGCATACATATGTGAAAATGTTGAAAAATGTCAGCTGCACATGGAGCAGGAACCTCAAGAACCTCAGCATCAGCATCAGCAGCAGCATCAGAAGTCAGAGTACGCCTGTGGACCTTGTGAATTGTGAAGTGTATGCTGACACCAATGAGCAACCGCAGTGGGTAAGGGATTGTGAGGGGGTAGGAGGATACAGAGGGAGGTATACAGAAGAGGGGGCTTAGCGTTCACAACTTGCAGCTGGCGGCTGTTGCACTTGTCAACATGCACTGACAGCAAGTCAAAAGCTTGTTCGGCTAGCCAAGCAACAGATTCAGACAAGTCAGGCTACAAACCAGAGCGAAGAACAATGGAAGTTTAGATGGAACTGGAAACAGGAGACAGCTTGTTTCTATGCTAAACAGTCAAGAAAATATAAGATTGAAAATTAGACTATAGATATATCTATAAGGAGAAGAAACTCATCAGCTAATCTTTTTTCTTATGTTCCAAAATTTTATAATAACTTATTATAATTATTGATTTACTATTCTTCTTATAGAAGTTATATTTTCCCACAAGATTCATTCGAAAATCCAATTAATTAATTTTTTTTAAATAATTATATGTATAAATAGTTTTAGATGTGAGTATTTTTAGCTCCTTTTTGCAATATTACTATCTTCTATATATAAATTTAATATATATTCAGATAAAGTTACCTATCCATATTTGCTTTTTGTCATTTGTTGAAACACTCTAAAACCAAATATTATTTATTTTAAATTATAAAAACGTATTAAATTTTATTTATTATTTACTTACAGCAATAAACCGGAAACAGAAAAGTTTATTTGTTCTGCTGCGACCTCCGCAGGTTTTTACAAATTTCTATCTTACCCTTTGCTTTAACCTATTTCAATTCACCAAAATTATATTCACTATCTTTTGAGCTTTTTTGATAATTCCGACTAATCCATTAATATTTTTGCCATGACTTTCACATCTAAGTTCACCGAATTCCTGTTTAACCTCAACTATCTGCGATTGGCAGCACAAAGTTGTGGCTCGAAGCTGTGGAATCTGGGCAGCTGTCAGTTGTTAACTGAATTTGACCCGCTTTTTAGCGGAATTGAAGCGCTTAAATGGCATTTAAGCATTTTATGGCTGTGGCGATTTGTAACCTTCATGTTAATGCGCTTTCCCCCTCCCTCAAGTTATTTATGTAAATTACTTGCAACTGCAATGGCAGCCTCAACTTCAACTTCAACTGTAACTTCTCTCTCACAGTGCTGGCTGCTGCTTTCATGTTTTATAATTAAGTCAGTAATTTAAAAGTGTCGAGCGTAGTGGGAAAGCAACTTTAGCCAGCTTTGCTTGGCTGGCTGCATTTCTTCTCGTGGCTTACAATTTGGCCGGGCAAAGTTTTCGTTTGTTGCTGCGCAGCACCCGCAACAAAACGAGAAGAAAAGCACAAAAATAAAAAAGGGTAGCAAGCGGAAATGTTAACAACTACTTTGACATTTGCTGTGCGTGTGCTGGCACTTATATTTCTATGTCTGTGTGTTGTTTGCCAAGTTAAAATTACTTAAGTGCCAGCGCGACGAGCCGTATGAATGCCAAGCTGACTCACTGAAACGGCTATCAAATGGAAAACGAAGCATATCAGGTGTACAACACTGCGTATGTGTGTGTTTTTGGCTCCAAGTTGGACTTTAGATTAATGCCAAAGCATTAGAGAGTATTATGAGGAACTTTACACTGTGGCCAACCCACTGTGGTTGAGCTCGTCAGCAGCAGCAGCAGCAGCAGCAACACTGGGGCACTGAACAAGTTACAAACACCCCAGCAACAGCAACAACAACAACAACAACTGCTGATAGCAGCAACAAGAGCTGTGTGCAGTGTCAGTTGTAACAAAAGTTCAGGACTTCGCAGCGAGGCGTGAAGGACAACAAAACAGGAAGGCCAAAGAATGAAAGCCAAAAAAAAAAACAGTGAGAACATTGCAAAAGGGAAGTTTGCGACTGCTACATACTCTATTTTTGATGAGGAGTCGAGAAAAGTGTAAGTTGTGTGAGTATTTTCGGAGTTAATCTACTAATTAGATGATTCATGATATAATAATGATAATTGTCTATGATTATAAACAATTTCTACAATTTTGACAGTCAATCTTTGTAGTTTTGGGAAATAAATAATAGATTTTCCTGGATCATCATATGATTCTTTATAAGACTTCAGCGTGCTTTTCAGTCGTTGAATGAATAATGAAATAATTGAAATTATTTGACTAAATAAATTTAGTAAATTTCGCTTTTGAAGTAGTGGGCCATTCTTATATATAGTAAATTCTTATAAATTCTTATAAATTCTCGAAAGTGCTCATAAAATTTCATTAGTGATAGACTGATAATCTTTAAAAATAGTTGTGATATAAGAACGATTGCATACACACCCAATATACACCCACTTCCATTTTCGGGAATAGTGTACCTATAAAAAAAACTGTAGCATATTGTGGAGCGTACGCCTCTCGCATGTCAGTGTTTGGATCCACAGCAAAAATGTGACTTAAATTTGTTGTTACATTTGTTTTTGCACCCAAAAGGCATGCAGAGAGCTGACGCAAGAGACAGAGAGCGAGAGATATGGAGAGAGAGATATATAGAGATACATAGTTGGCAACTCAACTGCATTCAAAGTGCATAAGTCAGTCCATGAGGCAACGAATATACGAATCCAAAAGTTGTTTGTTACTCCAGAGGGTGGATTGGGGCAAGGACCTTAAGCCAGAGTTGACTTTCTGCCAGTTGCCAGCGAAATAAAAGGCATTTTATTTGTTCTATGCACAAAAAAAAGGCGTTTAAAATAAAATGCATACATTTTGGCGCTGGACTTTAAGTTACTCCCCCCGAAAAGCTCTTAAATGGATGAACCCTTGAATTTACACCGAAGCTACCTGTGCGTCACTTTGATTTGCGTAGCCCATCTATAAAGTCGCTATTCAGTAAGTTTAGCCCTTTGCCAGATTGTCTCTGGCTGCTGGTGCTTTTATTGTCTCTATTTTTTATATTTTGTTTTTTTGTTTCGTCCTGTGCAGACAGTCCTTAATAGCCTTGAGGTATGCATTAATTACTGTGACCATAAAAAGCGTCTCGGCCAGCAATGCAGCATGCACCAGCACCAGCACCAGCAGCAGCCAGAAGTCCTTTAGTCCTTTAGTCCTTTAGACCTTTTACTTTGTATTACATTTTGCATTTTATGACCGTCGACTATTGTTCTCTCGCCTATCTCTCGCTGGCTACCCAGCTTCATCTGTCTTGTGTCTCTTATGCATTGTGTTTTCATTGTAATCAACGAAATTTGGCTGCATAGTTTATGCGCTCCTCAATTCGCCGCCTGACTCCTTTTCGACTCCTGCGCATGCTGTTTGGTTGGCTTTCATAAATTGCCGCTTTAAAAAATGTACTTTTAGGCCAGCATCGCTGGCAAACAACAAATGACAAACTCATGTTGAAAGCTCATTTGTTTTATGGCAGCGCTTAGGCAGACATATGCGTTCCCAACCCCTCCTGCCCCCTTCCCCCTTCCCCCTCCTGCTTCTTCGCTTTGTACACCCCTGCTCTAGTTATTTGACACGCTTTTGCGAGCTAAAAACAAAAACAAAAAAAATGCCAGACTACTTCTTGCCTGCCGCATTCATTACATTGTCAGCTAGGCGGCTGCGGGGTTGGTGGGCTGGGGCGTGACACACTCGCTCGCACACACACACTCGCACACACACACACATTTATCAGCTTACCCACACAGGCAACATAATTGCGCATGCTGTAAAGAAAACTCGTTGCCTACTTTTTGGGGTTTTCGGGCATAACACAAAAATATTCAAAGTGTCTCGCCATATCAACTTTATTATGCGCGCCAAAAAGTTGCAAAATTAACAGACAACTGCCATAATAACCTCAGCTACCCCTTCTCCTCTCTTTACCCGCTGCCTTCACTCCCTTTGCCTGCCACTTCTGCTTTCTCAGCGCAACTGCAACAAAAGCTGAAACCAAAAGCAAAACTGTTTCAATGTTCGCTTGTGTGTGTGTGCGTTTGTGTGTGTATGTGTGTGTGTGTGTGTGTGCTTCACCTTGTTTATCTCGTTTTTGTTGTGTCCTCTTTTAGCATCGTGCGCTCTTGTCGCCCCCCTTCCAAAAAAAAGTGCCTTATTTCGCTCGGCTCTTTTTTGGGCTGCTTGCAGCACGATTTTGTGTGCCTGTTTCATTTTGTTTGTCTGTATGTATGAAGTGAATGTCAGTGTGTGCTTTGTGTGAGTATGTGTGTGTATGTGCTTTGTGTGTGTGCTTTGTGTGTGTGTGTGTGTGTGTGCGGTGCGTGCTACGTTTTGTGTGTGTGTGCTTTTCACTTCGCGCAGTTGTCGCTGTTTGCGTTGTTTGCATTGTTTGTTGACTGCTGAGCGCCTGGTGCGAATTATTCTACGTGTGTGGGTGTAACACACACACACACATACACACACACACGTACACACAGAGGACGCATACATGTGCGAGTGTGTGCGTGCGCTTTTGAGGCTGTGTATTAGGCTGTTGTGCTGAAATGTTGCCAGCAACACGAATTGTTGCGAATGCTTGTTGCTTGTTGCATGCTGTTGCTTATGCGACAGAAAGACACACAGGACATACCACTGACTGAGAGCTGGCAATTTTAAGCCGCTTAGAGTCGCTGGCTGAGCTGAAATTTTCATTAAAATGCCAGAGGTGAATCCTTGGCAGGCGTATGAGCAGCAGCAGCAGCCAGTCAATGCCGCTGCTGCCTCACATTACGGCACAGAGCATCAAAGGAGCGAGTGAAAGCAAACAAAGATCAAATCTTATCGGCAATCATTTTATGCCCACTTCACAGAGCAAGCTGGCAAATTTGTACGTTGCTCTGGCAACACAGCAACTCAGCAGCAGCAAGGACAACATAATGAGCTGTAGTCTTATCAAAAAGGATGCTTAGCTTGGCAGCGACAGCGACAGCGACATCGTCATGGAAATTCTTCATTAACTCAACTTGCTGCGCTGAGAGAAAATAAGTTTATGTTATTAAGAGGCGCACACAAGAGTAGGCAGAGAGAGGGTGTCAGGTGAGTGTTGCTAGGATACAGTGTGTGGGCGGCAGCAGCTGTTGCTGTTGTTGTCCTTGTGTATGTTTCACTTGACGACTGCGAGATAACGGTAAATGAATATGCAGCAATTTGACGCGCCCACATAATGAGCAAGGCTAGGCTAGGCAAAAGGGGTGCAAGTGGGGATTGGGGATAGGTTGGGTATAGAGGCTGCCGCTAGGCAATGACTGAAATAATAACAGCAACAACAAAAGTCGATAAACATAAAGCCGGCGAGGAGCAGCAGCAGCAGCAGCAGGGCCCAGATAAGTATGCTACACTTCAAGCAAAGACTCTTACGCTGTGTGTGTGTGTGTGTGTGTGTGTGAGTTACTGCCTACATATGTGTGCGTGTGAATATAACGGTGCGTGTGTTTGTGCAGCAAAAGTAAATTAAAACGATTTTAATTACGGTTGCCAAGACGATGAATGAAAATGTCAACGTTGGCACAGCAGCAGCAAAGGCAGCAGCTAAAGCCTTGGGGGGCACAGCAGGTGGGCGTGGCACAGGTAGAAAAAACGAACGCGTTGCTTAAAAGCGTTTCGCTGTTGGCAATGCTATGTGAATTATTGCACGTGTGTGTGTGAGTGAAGCCTCTTACTTAAGAGCTTCATGCGAGATTTTCATTTCAGCTGCAAAAAGCAACCAAAATACAGCAAAATTGTTGCCTTTCTGTTTGTATGAGTTGCTGTTGTTGCTGTCGTTGGCCACTCAGGCTGAAAGTCAGGGCCAAGAGCAGCGGCAACAGCAGCAAAAACCTTGGCAAATAAAAGAGTGCTGAGCAAATGAGAGAAGGATGCAGCGCTGAGCTAAACAAACAGCCGCCATTTTTATGGAGCGCTTTTGTTTTTCTTTTCGCTTTTTTTTGTTGCGTTGCGCTGCTTTCACCCGCTTTTTTACACCTTATTAACGGTTTCTATGGCAAAGCTTGCCGTGTGGCAGGCGTGAACATTTATTTTTGCGTTTCAAAAGCTAAAAAGCTGCACATGGAAAAAACAACTGTCGCGAGCTGATTAACTTGACACCGTTTGTCGAATGGCAGAGGGGAACGGTTTCCTGGGGGAATAATGGGGCATGCTGGCATTCTGGCATCCTGGCTTTTTCATGCACCTGACAGGCAACACCTGTCGTCGTTGTCTCTCTCTTACTCTCGCTCTCTCTCTCTCTGACTCTTACTCCCACGCCCACAGACTACCTGCGGCTGCCAAACCGGGCTGACATTTCCTTTTGCTTACCGACCGCTGACGTTTGCCTTGACGACGGTTGCCAAACCAACTTCCCCTGCCTCCTGCCCCACCTGCCCCACCTTACTGCTGCGGTTGCCCCCACGTCTCAAAATATCATTTACGAATTCCGCAGTGCAACTGGCTGCAAGTTACAAATGTGCAAAATGCCTTAAGTGAAAAGAAATTGCGAATGCAAATCGAAAATTTTTCAGCAATTTATGGTAGATATCTAGCTAAGGATAGAATTTAACAATTAAAACTACTTTGGCTAGTTACAAGTCTCTTGACTGGGAAATTAAGACTCAAAAGACTAAATCCACATTGCACTTCAATCGGGTTAGGATAAGAAGAATGCGAAGCACATATTTGATAAGCTGAATGGGAAATTTTTTAACATATACGCAAGATGATTAAGACTGCAATAGTAATTTTAGTAAAAACTATGCAAAAATTACACTTAATCATTGGCAATAGTAATCTAAAAACTACACATAAAATTACATTAAATCATTGACATTATAATTTACTACAAATATCATTCAAGAATTTACTACAAATTTCCTTCAGGAATTTAAATAAATAAAATTAAAGGAATATTTACTTCCCGATTGTATACACTTTTTCTGTACATTTTAAATGCAAGCTCAAAGCAAATATTTATTATTAAAAGAAATACAACTTGAGAGCTCCAAAAGAGATCAAACCAAAAGGACTTTAGCTAAAAACAAATTACAAATAATAATTATTTGTACTATTTGCTATTTTCAATGCATAAGCTTAAGCTTCTTAGTCCGCTTTTGCAACTAGGAAAATGTGTAGTTATCACTCTACTCTAGTCTACTCTACAACTCCTTTCGCTAACACAGCCGAGTCGTGTTCGAGTTAACTTTTGCCACAATGCCAGCTGCATATAAAATACGGTACAAATATTTAGCTGTGCCGGCAAACTGTAACAGTTTACTCAAAACATGTTGACAGCTTAACAAGAGTCCTGTTTGCTAACCAGTGGGGGATGTAAAGTTTAAGCAAGAACTGGAATAGTTGCTCGACTTTCTGCTGCTTCAGCTCAGCAGCACAGCTGCAAAACTTTGCATCTTTGCGCTGCATTTCGATGCGTTTTAATATGCGGCAAGTGCAGCGCTAAATGTCAAGCAAAGTGTCAGCCAAGGTGGCGACAGCAAGGATCAACTGCAGCTGAGTTGGCATGTTTGCATAATGGGATATAGTAGATGGCAAACTAGACTCGAAGCTGCGTTTTGATGAACCACAGGCAAAGTCAAGGTCAGTGAACTTTAAAGCATATATCTAAAGGGTTAGCTACTCTCAGCTTGTTTCACACTTAAACAATAAATAAATGTCGCTTAAAATTTACCTGCTGTGCTTGCCACAATTTGCGGCAAGTGTTGAACGTTAGCGGCGCGCCACAAAACAAACTCAATTTGATACCGGAGCAAAAACAGGCGCCAACTTTAGGCGATAAAATTCAATTACGATTGGGCAGGCGAAAGAAAGCGCATAAATTTCAACACTTGGCGCGTTTTACGAGCGGCTTTTGATTTGCCACTTTCTTATCGCCGTTATCAGTCGGCAGACGGGCCATAAAATTAGCCCTTAGCTGGCCCAGCAAATCCTGTGTGTCCTTTGCGCCAAATTTGCTACATTTAGTTTATCGACAGAGTTGCGGGTTTTTATCAGTTTCACTGGCACTTTTGCGCTACTTTTACGTCTATTCCTTTGGAGTCAGCTTATCTTCCATGCGGGCTGACAGAGGCCGAACCGTTGCAGTTGAAAGCGCGCAAGGAACTGTTTATCCTGTGCGCTTGTGTTCTGGCATTTCTGGCGAAACTTGGCAGCCCAAACTTGGCATCCACTCGAACGCATGCGCTGGATTCCAGTCAACTTCCAGTCGCAGTTTGTTTACTTGGGCCAATGCAACTGGTGGTCGACACAGGCAGCCAACAACAGGCAGGTCCTTGTTGCGAGTCCTTGCTGCCTTGTTCCCTTGGGCAGCCATATGTGACGGCTTTGAGTTCTCGCTGCTTTGCTGCGTTGTCGTGACAACTTGATTTCTTTGTAATTTGGCTCGATCCCAGAGGTTTCGCATTTCAAATTGCTTTAAGTTTAATGGAATTGTATTTTGATTTTGATTTTGGAGCTGCCAGTGGCAACCTTTGAACTGTTTAGTTGGAGATAGGCAGCTTGTCAAATGAGCGTTTATCTAATTATGTTGCCAGTTTAGTGCCGCATTGCATGCCGCTTGGGTCAAGGGTCGACTTGGCAAACTGAATAGCATTAGAGCAAATCCGCTTAGTGACACAAGCCTGCAGATATAGATAGACAGGATAAAGGACACAGATACATGCGCATTGTTTATGCAAGCGCATTAAGCTGAAGACTCACTGATGGGCATGCAAATACGCAGATAAACACAGTTACAGTTACAGTAGCTACTGCTACTGCTGCTACATCACACCCACAACTGTTGCTGCTGGCTGTGGTGTGTGCATTAAATAGATAACCCAAACCATAAGATACTCTCTCTCTCTCTCTCTCTCCGGGCGGCATCTTAAGAGCAGCCAGCAGCTGCTGAGCTGAGCAAACTGAACTGTAACTGAAACCAAAGAGTCAACCAAGCGCAAAATGTTGCAACAAGGCGGCGGCGGCTTTGTTGTTGCCTCAGTTGCCACCAGATCATTACGCCCACACACACACACATGCACAGAGAGAAACAAAGGTGTACAATGGGCTGACAGGTAGCGTTTACCTGTCACTCATGTGTAGCTCAATGCTCACAGCTACACAGCTATAGCCAAATTGATATCGTATCTCATAGATACGCGTACGTGCTCACATATAAAAGCTAATAAAATTGCTCGTTTCACATTTTTCGCGATTTTCGCTTATTTTCCACGTCGCGTGCAATTTTCTTTTTATTTGCCATACATTTTATTGTTTATTTAGCGCTTTGTCTAACAACAACGTTTTTGTTGCTGTTTTTTCTTGTCGTAGAGTTGCGCTCTGATTTAATGGCTGTAAATTGAAATGATTTTTCGCTAGCGAAATTGCCGACCAAAATTGTTTGCGAAAATCAAATGAAATGACTATTTTGTATAGAGCTCCTCGTTGCTGAAGTTGACATTCCAATTTTTTGTGTGTAACCATATTAAAGGAGACTGCTTTTATGTAAAGCTAATACTTTAGTTGTGAAAACTTAAATTATATAATAAAATTAAATACATTTTAAATGCCTTTTCACTAAGCTAACAAAAATTGCCTAAAATTGTCTTTGCTAAATACCATTTTGTATAAAACGTGCATATATATATCTTACAAAGTGCTTTGTCTGCTGGCCATTAATCCCACAGAAAACAATTTGCACTTTAGCTGAAAAACAAAAAGTTTCTCATCAAACGCTAAAAACAATTTGGAATTCCTTCATTTCTCAGTTGCAGCCGGAAATTTGATTTGTTTCTGATAAACGCCATTTATTATACTCTTTTCGAAGAAAATAGTATATTAAGTTTGTCCTGAAGTTTGTAACGCATAGAAGGAAGCGTCGGAGACCCCCAAAAGTTACTGCCAGTATGCTTAGAATGACAATACAAATTGATCTAGCAATGTCCGTCTGTCTGTCTGTCTGTCTGTCTGTCTGTCTGTCTGTCTGTCTGTCTGTCTGTATGTATGCAAACTAGTCCCTCAGTTTTAGAGCTATCGCGATAAAACTTTGCACAGACACTTATTATTCTAGGGGACAGCACATTGGTCGGAGCCGGCCGGATCGGACCACTATATCTTATAGCTGCCATACAACTTGAAGTCGGTTTTGGCCATATATCCCATGTTTTTTAATCTATCGCAATGAAACTTCGCACTGATACTTATTATTCAAAGAGACATCACATTGGTTGGAGCCGGCTGGATCGGACCACTATATCTTATAGCTGCCATACAACTCGAAGTCGGTTTTGGCCATATATCCCATATTTTTTTATCTATCGCAATGAAACTTTGCACAGATACTTCTTATTCAAAGAGACATCACATTGGTTGGAGCCGGCCGGATCGGATCCCTATATCTTATAGCTGCTATACAACTGGCAATAAATTAAATATTCTTAGAACAAAAAAAAAAATTTTACGCGACAAAACGATTTTGTACAGCTTATGAAATTTCAGTGGTGCAGTTGGCAGAGTGAAAATTGCCTATTGGTTCGAAAAGAGTATAAAATCTTCGGCACGACGAAGATAATCCTTCCCCACTTGTTTTTACTTATTTAAGTCGCATATTTCCTGCCACCATTTCACTTCTGCTCCTGCTCTGTGCCCCACCTTTTGACTTTGTTGTATTGAATTCAATTGCCAAATTGATTCAACTTTTTGCCTTTTCGCACGCTACTCCTCCAGAAATTCCCCATTGCCCCACTCCTGCTCCACTTTTGCTGCCTAGAGCGGTGCTGAGCCGCAGATAATTGAATGATTTGAATTTTTATATTGAATTTTATGCCTTACATGGGCTCACGCCCACATTTTCATAGGGGGTGGGGGGGGCGCTTTTCATATTTGTTCGCTTTTGTGTCGATGTTTTCTATTAAAATGGAAATTGTCGGCGAATTGGAAAATTGCTTATCAATTGGCAGGCATATGCTTCAAGGATCAAACGGTGTCTAAATTGAAACTGGCAGCATAGGGGCAACATATACCCGCCCCCTCTCTCCTTATCACTCTATCTGCCCCCTGTTTATGCTGCAATTAAGTTTTTCGCTTGGCAACTTAATTGAGTTGTTTTTCCCATATATGTATAATTTTTTCTTATGCCTCAACTGAAGCGTAACGCTGCCAGCTGAATGCATAGCAAATGCTGCAAATATCGTCAAGTTTTTATATACATATATTCTTTTAATTGTTTGTGCAGCTTATGGTCGAGGGCATTAAAGACATTATAGACAAATGCCCGCATGATGCAACTGGCGCATTTGATTAACTGAAGCAGCAGCTGATGAAGATGATGGAGATGATGATGATGCTGGGAAGCAGCAGCAGAAGCAGGACTGTCCAAAAAAATAGAAAACAAATACCCAGACGCTGTGTCTGTGAGTGCAAGGTGGAAACCCGACTAGTAAAACCATTTACTTATTGCTTCGTGGAAGGCAACTAGAACACAAAGGCCAACTCGAGTATGTGTGTTGTATTTGGACCTTCTTTGTGCTGGCATTGTTTCGCAATCGAGTTGCAATTCAAGAGCAATACAAACACGCTCTGCGGGTAGCCACTTCAATAAGCGGAGCAAAACTCTGTAATTACCCAGAATTCACGCGACCAGAAACAGAAAGAAACAGAACGAGAGGCGTTTGCCAAGTGACGCCCGCCCGCTGGGATTGGGAACGGGATTGGGTACCCAGGTACCATTGCCCTAACCCATATGTGTCACATAACTCGCAGTCGAATTGGGCTGCTATATATTACTATACTTTATACTATATATATATATATATGCGCAGGCGCGCAGCTTGACTTCCCAGCTGACAAACTTCATGGCAGACTCACTGACGCAAGCCACATGCTGACTTTTTCCAATTCCAATGCAAAACATGTCTTCAAACAAAGTGGGGGTGGTGTTGTTTCTGGAGTTGGCAGACACTTGCACACGTTCGCATGTGTCTGGCAGCTGTCCGGGAGCAACAAATGGTTTAAAATTAATAACAAAATGCAAACGCTGACAGTAATTGAAGTGTGACATTCTCTCTCAATATGATTACCAGCCAGAGTCAAAACTCATTTGGAATGCGTCGAATGTGTTCTCAGACGGGGCAGATTACAA
The DNA here is from genome assembly GCA_035042425.1 of Drosophila flavopinicola. Lineage (NCBI taxonomy): Eukaryota > Metazoa > Arthropoda > Insecta > Diptera > Drosophilidae > Drosophila > Drosophila flavopinicola. The sequence continues at coordinate 9,667,572 of JAWNLL010000452.1, read as the reverse complement.
AACTGATAGACAGCCCATTACTGAAAGCGGATGCAAGCCAATTAGATGCCAAAAGCTGTTGATGGACTTGTCGACTTTGAAAAGTAATATACAATACAGAAAGGGGGCACAACAATGGGCACAAAAGATATAGACATCGGCAAATGTCAACTAATCAATTGGAAACAGAGAGAAAATAGAGGGTAAGTAGTTTTAAATATTCTATAGAAATACTTATGTATTATATATATATATTGTATAACTATAGTATTTATTTTTTTATTTTCTCGAAACTTCTCGAAATAATTTTGAATATTTTGTAAAATTTCTTTTTTCTGCATTTTTATTACCAATTTATAGATTTAAAAGATTCTTTACTTATATTTAAGCTTTCCATGTTACATTCCGAGCTTCCAGCAGCTAGACATCCTTGATTTTTATGATTATTATTTCCCCTTGGTCGCATTGAAGCTTTTGTGCAAAAAAACACAAGAGAAAACAATTGCGACAGACAATATTCGAGAAATGGAAACGAAAGACTTTCAAATTGCTGCCACCTTGTTAGATTCTAACATTACCTGCCACACTTTCACCTCACACACACACACACACGTAGAGAGAGAGTGTGTCCTTTATGGCAATCCAATTCAATTCCAGAACGGAGCTCATATCAATAATTCGGAACTGCGGTGCACATAAAAGTCAAGAACTTAATTTCCAGCTGCCGTCATTTTAAGAACAATATCACTTTTATGTATGTGAGAGGCGGAGAGGAGCAAGTGCAGTTGACTACCAGGAAAAACTTTCGATATCCGTGGTCATATCCAACTCACACACACACTAGTATTGCAGCTTTGTTGACTTGTGTGTAAACTCGCAGCTTAAAGCAAACAAAATGCGAATGAAAATGTATTTTATGCATGTTGATGCCATTGTTGCTGTTGCTGTTGCTGTTAAGTAAAGCATTGTTTTTGCAGTGACAACATAGACACAGTTACACCTGCACACACACACATAGACACACACAGATGTGATGTTTGCCATCAGCAGCAAGTTGAAGCTGCTCCTTATCAGGACAGGCACAAACTGTAGTATAAGATCTTTTTGTGGCTGCTTTCAGTTTGTTTTCGTTTGTGTTTGGTCGGGTTTTGTTTATCCCTGAGTGTGTGTGTGTGTGTTTGCCTGTCTGTCTATCTGTCTGTTTGTATGTTTGCTTGTTTGTTTGTGGCAAGCGGCTGCTGCGTTTACCTATGCACAAGTTGAGCAAATAAAGTCGTTAAGTGCGAGCAGGAAGTTGCTCGGCTACTTTGTATTATTCGTGATAACATCTCAGTTGCAACAGTTGCTGCTGCTGCTGCCGTTGCTGTAGCAATAGTTGCTGCTGTTGCGTTTTATTTATTCTGCTGTACAAATGACAAGGCTGCTTTATGCTGCCAATCCGGTGACACGATAAACAAGCTAAAAACCCCCCTCCAACACAGTAGTAGCTTGAGTCTGCTAGCCGCAGAGAGCTTTTGCTAATGCTGCTTTGCCCCAGCTCCTCCTGTTCCTGCTGCCTGGCAGCTCTTTTCCCTGTCGCTGTTTTGCACATTTATCCTGTTAGTGACACCTTCTTTGTCCCCATGTTTGCCGGCCGTCTCTTGTCTGGCCTGTCTGCATGTCACTCTTCATTCAGTGTGCCCCCACTCCATCCCCATTCCCTGTCGCGTCTCTGCTCGTAATGTTGTCGTCGTCATATGAAATTCAAAGCAACTGCTTGCATGTCTATCGCCTCTGCTCTGACCCCGCCCCCATTTCCCCTTCCCATTCGCCTCCACCACATCCAGTGTGAAAAACGTGGAAATTGATTTTCTATTTTGCTGTGCATTCCTGTATTTTATTTTTCTCTTTTGCCCCCCTTCGTTTTTCGTTAGTGATTGTCAGTGGCAGCTACACGTGATTGAGTCTTATCTTTAGTTTTGTCACTTCAACTGCTGGCAGCTACTTTAAATGTCAGCTCTTTTGGCTCCCTTCCTTCCTTCCTGCACGTGCAGCTCTTGCCAATTTTCAATATTCCTTTTTTCTTCTTTCCCATTTTCTAGGGTGCGCTCCCCTAGCACCGATCCCCCATCCCCCACTTGGCTCGTCAAAGGCTTAGCCAGCGCGTGTGCAGCTGCGTCCTTGTGCCCCCCTCTGCCCCATGTGCCCCCCTTTCTGGTTAAGTGCAACACATGTTGGCACTTTGTTGGGATTTCGACGCACATGCGGCGATTTTAGCGCTTGTTTTAAGCGCATTTTTCATGCTTGAGGCGGCAGCAAGTGGAAAGTGGAATATGTATGTAAAGTGGCGCAAATACCTGCGAATTGAAGGCAAATGCCAAGATAGCAACTTCATTTTAGAAAAACAAACATGTTGTATGAGTTTTTGATGACTATTTTTATAGTATTCCTCTGTCTTAGATTTGATGTAAAATTTCTTTAGTAATATGCTTGTAAATGTCTTGCAAAAGTTCCTTTTTATAAAATCAAATATATTATCTCAGCTGTTAAAACTACAATTCTATAAATTATAATCCAATAAGTAATTAGTCTTTTTAATAAATATATCTATTTTATTCGTCTGTCAGAGATTTTCTTTCATTTTTCTTTGTTAAAATATTTGGAAGTGTTTCTCAAAAGAGATCTCTAAAAAGGCATACAAAGTCCCTTTTATAAAATCAAATAAGTTATCTCAGCTGTTAAAACAGCAATTCTATAATATATTATTTAATAAATAATCTAAGTAATATAATATCTATATTATTCGTCTGTCAGAGATTTTCTCTAATTTTTCTAAAATGCTTGTAAATGTTTTGCAAAAGAGATTTAAAAAAAGAAAAAGTTCCTTTTATAAAATCAAATAAGTTATCTCAGCTGTTAAAACTGCAAGTCTATTAATCATAATCCAATAAATATTTATTTATGCTTAAAAGTAAATCCATTGAATCTATTACAGCCTCAGCTAGCCACTAAAAAAGATAACAAAAATTTAGCAATTTACCTTGTCCCACACAGATAGCTGTAAATAAATTTGTCTACAAAAAAATCACTTTTAAACAATTTGAACAAAAATATTTGTCTACGCGTCAGCAGCATCTAAAACTGTTCCAGCAACGTGTCCTTGTCGTTGCTTTTGTAAAATCAAAATGACCGCAAAGTTTATTTAGGGCATCTTGTCGCTTCCCTCTTCCCACTAGAGGTTGCCGACAGGACAACAACGTGGAGAGGAAAAAAGTAACTTTCGGCCCCTAACGCAATTTTTATGCATTCTCAACGTCGGGGACAATTCCAACATGGGACACATTAGCGCCGGTGCGGGAGGACTAACGACCCGCGGCCTAGCCAGGACATTACGCTTTAAATTTATGTGATTAATAAATTTCCATAATTTTTCGGGGCAGTCGAGAAATGCCTGGCAGGCAAATAAAGCACACGCGCTACAAGGATGCGGAACTAGGCGCTGCTGCTGGCCAGGCTACAGCATACAGGATGCGGGCAAGGGCATTACAGCCCCGCAAGGAATCGCACATCCCAACATCATTTTCGGGCTGTCAGCAATATTTCCATCCAGTCCTTGCAATCATTCTGAAGGGGAAGCTGAGATTGCCAAAGATGAAAATTAAAGATTGCCAGCCAAAAATGGAGGGCAACTTTTTTTTGCGGCATGCAAACATTTTTATTCAAGTCTGGTGCTAATTTTTAATGTTTGTGATAGTTAGAAAAAAATATACGCTTAAAATTGGAATATTAAAATAAATTAAAGAAAAAATAAAAATATATTTAAAAAGTAAATCAATATACAGTTTAAAGTTTTAAGAGCTGAAAGTCCTTGAAGAGCAATTACTATAAATGAGGCATATTTCATTACTCCCTTTTAGGCTCTAGGCTCTAAGCCCAAAAGGGTATCCAAGCTGCGGTTTCAACGCATTTACTTTGGCCATCACTAATTTTTAGATATTTTTCATTTGTGTTATATATATTAAAATAAATTAGCGCGCTTAGTCGCTGGCTTAGCTCGGAGCTGGCGAAGCAAATTAATAAAAATTAGTTTGCAGCCCATAAAAAATTAGGGCAGCTTAAGCGCACAAGAGTAGAGCAGATCGGATTGTGGGTAGTCCCGTCCCAGAGCAGTCCAACTGGGAGCACTCAGCCAAATTTATGACAGTTTGCGCACATCGCATAAATCCTGGCAATTGTGTACGATTTTTAATGCTAGTTAAATCGACTGAAAATGACAGTTTAATGATTGACATGCGCCGCAGTTGCCGCTGTGGTTACGACTCACTGGACAGCAGAGCAGCAGAGAGCGACGAACCGACAGTCAGGACCAGATCCCGAATGAGGGCTCTGCTCAGTGTGTGGGTTCAGTGTCTGGTGTGGGTTCTCGGGTTCTGGATAGGAAGCGGCCAAAAGGGATGAAGAGAGAGCGGGTTCATGAAGCGCGCAAACGTTTCAAATGAATGTCAACTGTCTGCTCGAATGACGAATACACTCGTTAAAGGGCATACGCCGGAATGAGTACGGTTTTGTGGAGCGTAACGCTCGTACAGCGAGAAGGGGGTTAGTCGGGTAGTTGGCCACCACGCCCACTTGTCATTGCCATGCAGAAGCAACAACACAACAACAACAATAACAAAAGCAGTAGCAGCAGCAGTAGCGAACATCAACATCAACATCAACATCAATGTCAATGTTTATGACAGGCGCAGAGGATTAGCGGGTTACCCAGTTGGAACCGTTTTCAACTGGCATTCCGGGGGTAGCAGCCAGCGCATTATGCAAAATGCACATGAGAGCGATTTCTGAATGTGAGTGTGAATGTGATGAATGTGAGCTCATTCCACAATCCACAATCCCCAGCCGCACTGAGCTTATCAATCAGCGCCCATATTGAGAATGACGAAAAGTGCATAATGCAGTCGCAATGCTGGGAGGGATTCAAGCGATTCAAGAGGCTCCCACTGCAGTGTTGACAGCTTCTCTGTGTGTGCGTGTGTGTGGCAAGCAAAAAAGCTAAAGCTGCAAAGAAAAGCTAAATAACCTATTATACAAATTTTAGAATATATAATTAATTATATTTTATATGTAATTATATATTGTTTGTACCAAGTATTGTCTATTGCAGAGCTCCCATTATTTTCATATACATATTATGTATATATTTATTATACTTTATATTTATATAAAAATACACTTTGTATATACTATATTTCTAAGATATTTTAGAGATTTACTTGGTAATCTTTTATTGCAGAAAATTTCTCCATAAGCCCATTTTTAAATAATATTTAAGACGTTTCTATATACTATGACTTTGTGTTGTAAATTCTCATTTCTGCTTTTCAATATAATATAAATAAAAGATTTCAAATATATCTCGTTCGAGCAAAGGTTACTAAAACATAGCTCGAAGACCAAATAAAACCCAATCAGTCACTATTGCTATGGTAATTGTACAACACTGACTTTTAACAGAGCAATACTATTTATTTGATAATTTTTTAGTCATTCTGAATTTTTTCAAATGTAAAATTTGCTAATGAAGTATTAGATTCAACATACATATATATATTTTCTTTAGGGAGAAACAAAAACTAATTTACTCATTTACTATTTGAAAATTATGCCCGCAATCAAAAATAAAAGGCGAAATTGGCCGCACTGTTCGCATCTGAAACTGAACGACCCAAAACGACCTCCCAGTGAATGAATGAATGACGACCACACTTGAGGCTGCATTATGCGCGGAAGCAGCAACTACTGCTCCTACTCCTCCTCCCATTCCTCAAACTACTCCTACTACTCATACTACTCGGGAGCAGGCTGGCTGCAATCATGACTGCTGATCTCATTGTTGCTGCATTCCAATGATGACCGACGACTGCCGCCCGTCTTGATGTTCAATTGTCTGTCTGTCTGTCCGTCTGTCTGTCTGTCCGTCAGTCCGTCTGTCTGCCTGGCAGTCGGTTCAATTGCCAGTGGCATGAAAATGACAAAAACGCACTTGAGACAAATTGTGAATTTATTTAAGCATCTTTTTCAAGTGCGCTTAACACAATTTGTTTGCCCAGTCACAGTTTCTGCTTTTGCGGGGCCAATTGAAGTTCGAGTTGGAGCTCCCAGCTTAGTGGGGGAGGCATATTTGATTCTAAATGCTAGATGATGATTAATTACGTGCAGTTCAAGTGGCTGCCAAGCGTTGCGAGCTGGGGGGCAGCAAACAGTCGTCAAGTGGGGGCACGAAAGCTGATCAGCTCTCAGCTCTCAGTTGCAGTAGCAGTTGCAGCAATTGGAGCGAAATAAGCTTGGTAAATTGGCTTTGCGTGGCATTACCTAGGCAATGACATAATCTCTGATGGGCAAACCAAGAAACAGGCGTGAGATAAACATCGCCAAGGTATCATTTTCATAACAAGAGCAGCCGAGTCGAGTCGAGTCGAGTTGCGTTTGCAGATTTGCAGCTATGACAACCTGGCAACTGGCAACAGGGTTGCCAATCAGTCAACTGTAAAATAAGCAGACACACGTGAGCAGCCGCCTGTCGAAAGGGCAACTATATATACACTATATACACTATATACACTATATACTCTATAGAGTGTGCCTGCCAAATTGCTGCCCAGCACTCAACACAAATTATAATAACTGTAATTACGCAGCTGAGCAGGGGGGGGGGAGAAACTTACGTGTTTCCTACAATAGAATTTATGGCCCAAGTGCAGGACAACCCCATAGCAGTGGCAGGACTAGAGCAACCCCTTTGGCCTAGCTACTGCGTACTTTTGGGCATCTATACTTAGTTGCATGCCGCCGCCGCCGCCGCCGCTTGTTGCAACTAGTTGCGAGACGACGCAGTTTGATAAATGAGGCCACGTGCCTTATTAGCAACAGTAAACAAGCAAACAAGCAGCGTACAAACTTTCGACCTATACCTATGCTACACATATAAAAATAGACCGCGCTCAGATCACGTCGAGTGCCAGAAACTCCCACTTCGTCTCCCTTCCCATTCCCATTCCCATTCCCCTCCCTCTTCCCACTTTCCATTCTCTGCGAATAGCCTGTGATTATGCAGCCAGGCAAAATAGATGTGAGTTGAACACGAAAACCAATTTGTAAACGACAAATGCACGCATAGTCGAAGGGGGACTCAGTCTATTTGAAGGGGGTTTTTCGGTATAGACACGCTTATTTGACTGCCATTAATGCGCCATGCAAAGCAAATAATATTTGAAATACTAAGTGGCAACAATGTAGGCAATGGTACGCTTTTCATATACCCCATACTATAATTAGATTTGGAGTACGCAAATATAATTACTAGCTATGGAATGAAGTGTGGTATACTAAAAGAATTTAATGAACTAGGCAAAAGAGTGAACTAATTGTCTGAAATTACAAGTCAAATATGAAAGCTATAGTTTCCAATCGATAATATTTGAGTAATAAGAAACTACAAGTACTTGTTTGACCTAGAACTTTCTTAAATTTAAGAAAATCTGTAGGATGTTTCAAAGAAGTTTTCTTATAATATTTATTCATCCCTATTAAGCTATGGGATTTAATTAAATTTACAGAATTTCTATGGTTTCCCGTTAAGAAACTCCCATCGTTTGGCTTCTTCAAGCTCTACACACAGAAATTCATAATATACCCTATCTGCAATGCATTCGCTGGGTATTAACAGCAATAATCATAAATATGGCATTGAAAGTAAGTGAAAATACATGCGACAGTCGAAAATAAGTATCTGCTGCCCTGTCGAGTGCTCGTCCTAAGCCGCAAGGATCCCAAAGGACTTTGGCAACATGTCGGCGAGTCCTTCTGCTCGCTGAGCTTCTGGTTACCTTTACACAATTGGGTTAGCGTTTGGGCTCGTTCTATGTTATCGGGCTTTCATCAATTTACGTTTCTTTTCTCATATTTTGGCAATCAGACAAAAGGTTTGGCGCGCGTGTCCTGGCAGCGTTTTGAATTAATTTAATGCCAGGGATGGGCACAGATGATGGTCGTGACGTCACGGCCCGCTGACGATGGCGATGGCGATGGCGACACAGCGTCAACAGCAAACATCATAATTCAAAAATTTCATTCGAAAACATGACGTTTTCATTTCGGCACGCGTCCACCCCCGCATCCTTCCTCTCCTGCGCAGGATCTGCCCCGGGGGTAGGACACGCAAAAGTTTTTCTTGTGGGTCTCAGTTTACGGTGTGAAAGTCGCCGCTGGCGTTTTTGTGCGCTGCGTTTTTCATAATCATAATTCCATTTCGTTTTAAGTGCTGAGAAATTATGTTTATGTTTAGTTTAATTTTGCAGTTTGCAGCCGAGACGCCGACCCCAGTTTAAATGCTGTCCTGTCATGCAAAGGACGATCAATAATAAGCAGCGTCCAATTGTTATTGCTTTAATGCTAGATTGTGTCTGGCTATGTGTCTATGTGTGTGGCCAGGCGCAAAATTGCACAATAATGCAGACTGGAACGCGAGCCTGAACTCTAAGGGTTGCAAGGATAATGTCAAGTTCTTGGTGGTTAGCTAATAGACCTGATTGATGACTCATTCGAGTGGCATATGTCCGAGTGTATACTTTAAAATACCCCCTGCCAGCTGGGCTAATGGCAAAGCTTAGTAGCAGCTGCCAAGGACTGACAGCTCCCCCCCCCCAAGTCCTTGGGGAGTTCAGCTTTAAGCGTAAGCTCTAAATGGAAAGCCATTAAAATCTAAATTTACAACAAAATGTCAGCTGCCAGGCGCAAGCATTCAAAATGAATAAAAATCAATTTAATAATTCAGGCTAAATGTCGTTCAATTAATGGAACATCAGAAGAGCAGACCACACTCTAAGCAACCGAAAACCAGCAGGACATCGCCAGGACACCGCCAGGACAACGCCTTGAGTCTTGAGCCAGCAGCAAGAACGCCCACAGCAGCTGAGCCAATGGAGCGGAAGTCGATGAGGCTGCCGACCTGCTAAACCTGCTAAACCTGCTAAACCTGCTAAACTGCCAGCCATCAAAACCAATAAATTTTACGACGTGGGAAATTATGAAAAACCTAATTGAAGCGTACATAAAGAAGAAAAAACAGTTTGGTCAAAAGCAACGCGCGCATTTTGCTCATTTAAGAGAAAAACGAAAAATAAAACCCGCCTGTTATCTGTTGGCAGTTTGTACTTGTTACCTGTTGGTGTGGAGGGTTCTAAATGAGGGGGCGTTGCCCGCTAATAGCATTCCTAATTGGTCGCTAAGGCCTTCGCTTTTCCCAGTACTGAGCGGCCTTTGCTTTGATGGCCATTGGCCACACAATAACTTTCTACATCAAGGACACACACACACAGAAAGGCACTTCTTAATTTGATTAAAAAGTGTGTAATGAAAAACTGCATCGAAACAAATATGATAATAAAGGAAAATAAGTTTAATGTATATAAGGGGATTGTAACAGGGATCTATCATCCTACCATCATTTTGATAGAAAATATGAAACAGAATTTAATAAATGGAATTAACTTAAATGTTGAATTAGTATAGAGGAAGAACCATAACTAAAATGGCCTTGGGATTGAAAATCCGTTTAGTTTTGGCAAAGTTATATGAGTTAAAAGTCTTCAAAGGGAATTTCTAGTTGTTCATACATCAGTTTACAAGCTAAAATTTTTGTTAATTTTGGCCTGTTTTAAGACCAAAAAATGAACCATCCCAGAAAAGGTTTTCAAATGGATTTTTATACTAATTATGACACTCAAAATCGATTAAAAATACCAATTCGCAGTTATATTTTTTTAAATAATTTTTTTCAGAAAAATAGTAAGGGGGGGTACAGCTTTTTTCGGAAAAAGTCAAAAACTGAAAACTTCAAAAGTGAACAAAACTTAAATGTAGAATAAAAGAAGAGGACAAACCATGAACAAATTGGTCTGGAACTTCAAAGTCGGTTACGTTTTGGCAACGTTAAGAGTGTTTGAAGTCTTCAATCGGCATTTTTAACGACTCCAAAACCAAATATGATCCGATCGAACCTTCACTATATGAAGAATGCCCTGTTTTTATAAAAAAAACAGACAAAAACTCGCAGTTAGCCAAGAGATTCATATTTGTTCATTATTTCCGTGTCAAAATGGATGTTTATTATAATATTTCCGTTTTACTTCGACTTTTCCAATCAATTGGGATTGTCAAAGTTGTTTCAGTATCGCACAAATCTTGATCTGCCTCGCATACAAACAATTTGAAACTTTATCGGAATGCAGGCAGGAAAATCGCAAAATAATAAGCAAAATGTCGCGTTTGATTTATGGCAATTGACGCCTTTTGAAGTAGGTGCCCAGCGGCAAGGACCCCCCTAATGCAGGCAGGACCCCGAGACCGGCAGGAGCCTGTGTAAATGTGCCTTTAATGGCGCTTTGTCATCATCAACATTTGTCCTTATGCCAAGTGCGTAGTCAGCACACTAGGATATGATTTATGTGCTCGCCTTGGCACCCACGACAAAGCACTCACACAAACACAATCAAATACACACACACATACAACCACAAACACACACACACACACACACACACACATGTGTGTATCGCATTTTTTGTTTGTGTCGTATTCCAGCAACCACAAATTTTTGGGCTGAATGAAAAGCCGCAGCTAACTTTTTGGCTTTTTGGCATGCCGTTGACTTGGCCTTAACTTTTTCTAGCTACTTTCTGGCTGAATTTCTGTCGTCCTGCCTAATGACAATTTTTCATGTCGTTTGGCCGTCTCGACGCTTTTGTGTTTCCGCAAGTTCGCTTGATGCCCCGATAATAGTCCTAATCATAATTTATATACGCTAGCTGGTCTTTTGCTGTGATTTATGTATTCTTGTTTTGTGTTTGGATGCGATTCGATTCGATTCGATCTTAGATGTCTTTGAATGTGCGACTAACGATTGACGAGCGAAACGAAACTAAGCTAAGTGGGAGTAACTAAAGTTAATTGCATTTTCAGCTAATGAGTCCTTAGACGAGGATGCGACATATAGTTTATTTTTCTCATCAAAGAAACAGTCGTTTCTTCAAACATTTCCATGCTCATAAATCATATTCCTCTTGACATTTCAACTCAGCTTCAATTGGACAAAGAATCATTGGCAACTGCATTGTTTACATAAGTCAATTTGATTACGTACCGCTGACAATTGAACTGCCAGCCATCAATCAGACTTGCAACTGAGCTGCTGCTGCAATCAATGCAGCAGCAGCGATTGAAATTGAATTCGCAACCAGTGACAATTATGCCAGATAGATAGATATATATATATATATATATATAGAACTCACAAATGCCAAAGACGACGGCGATGTCAATAAAGTAATTGAGGCTGGCGCCGAGCTAAGCAAACAAATGGAAAAGTTGCTGTCGCAAGGGTTGCCAAATGCTTAGCCCAGGGCTGCAACAATATGCAAATAGAGGCAGGCAGCCAGCAGATACATTTACAGGCAACAAGATACAGTTACTGACTGACTGACTGACTAGCTGACTAACTGAGTGACTGAGCGACTGTCTGGGAAAGGGCAAACATAATATTTACATAAGCAGCGCTCACATTTAAAAGACATCAACGCGAAAGGGTTAAATTGATGCGTTGCATTACCAAAATAAACACAAATACCAAAATACTTTCAGGCAGTCAAGCGGCAAAAGGGCAGCACACACACTCACACACACACATACCGTTAACTTAATTGGTCTGCTTTGTATCTGAAAGATACTGCAAACTGGCTGACAACTCTGTCGCTCACTGCTTATGACAGCTGTCGGACTGACTGAAAAGTGTTCCAGCGCTTCCAAAAAACAGAAAATTATGACTGAGCGAGAGAGTTCATTAGACATCGATTTCAGTTTATGAAATGGCATACGTATTTTCTTTTAATTTACTGGCTCTATTGTGGAGCGGACTGCCTGCTGACAGCACCATTTAAATTGTGCCATTGTGCAGGATGTGTTTTTTTTGTTGTTGGGGTACAGGATACAAAGTTGGGCACAGGTAGCAAATACAAATACACAAAGCGATCGCAGCTGCCGCAACGAAAATTGACTTGACTTTGATTCGTCCTGCTGCATGTTGCCGTGTTGCGGTTGATAGACGACATGGCGCGTCCTTTAACGAACGCTCTCTGCTCCTCAAGGATGAGGCGAAAAACTCATTATTTCTCGTTTGTTTTCAATTGCAACGTCATTAACTGCCCGCTGCACTATCAATTGTTGCCCAGCCTTGCCAAAAACTCAGTTGCCGCTGAAGCGTAACGCCGTGTCTGGCTCTGGGTCTGGCTCTAGGTCTAGGTCTGGGTCTGGTTCTCAGTCTGAGTCCTTGCAGGACACTTCAACGCGCACAATGGCTTGCCGTCCAGACAGTCAGGCACTTGGCTTTGTTTTCCCCGCTCGCTCGTTTCGTTTCGTTTTTTTTTTCTTTGTGCCAGTTTTTGGCATTGTTTCGCATATTTTTTTGTCCAAACTGGCGCAGCCTTGAAAATTAGAAAAGCAATCTTATATACCTACAAAAATAGCTGTATGTAGGTATGCCTTATACAGGGACATGCTTTCCACTTGAAAATCGCATTAAGCGGATTTTCCAGCCGTTCTCTTTAGCGCCTTTGTTTGGCCGCATCTTCATCCATCAGTTTTTTCCTTTTGACATTGTTGCCTTGGCAATAGGATTTCAGATGCGGGAGTAGACGGCTTAGGATACTTTTCTTGCATGTGACAGTATTAGATCATCGCTAAGCATATGAGCTCAAAGGAGGCATGCAACAACATAGAGCAGAAGTAGTTGCCCCCTCTCTTTATCAACTTTGCTTCAACTGATATGCAAACACAAAATCACATTGGAAAGCGGACTAAGTTCATGTAACTAAAGAGTCACCCCTACAAAAGTTGATCCTACAACGGCATATGTCCTAATGTCGTTTAGGATAACTCAATTTCCGCTGATTACCCTTATGAGGCAACATCAAACAGGACACACAGGACACACACACTCTATTTGCTTGTTCGACAGCATTTTTATGTCTAAATTTCATTAATTCCAAACAAATACGAGGACGTTAAGGCGACTGGGCGACCGGCGCCCATATCCAAAATTACTTCCTCTAGGAAAATATCAAATTTCCCAAAAACTGGCAGGCTGGAATATTTAAATGCAGCCAGGCAGCTGGCCGCGGCCTGTTTGGGCTCTTGGGCTGCCATTAATGTCTGTTGTCTCGAGTCCCGAGTAAAAGGATAACGAGCCAGGCAGCCAGGCAAGCAGCCTCAATGCACATGTCTTCATTCTGATTACATGCGGCAGACAAACACGTAGCAGACGCGTCACAACGCGTCCTTTGGCGCCGAGTCCTGCGCTGCACCTTTAAAGGACTCGCCTCGCCTCGCACAGGATGCGGCCGGAGGAGTCTTCGGGTGTCGTGCATATAGATTTCAATGTGTGACATTCTCTCACTTGGCCGTGACACCTAACAGCAGGTTATTTTTGGGGGGGCGTTGCCTGCTCAGTTCAGCTACTAGCAGGACGCATCCTTTTTGAGAAATTGTCACACATTTGTTCCAGACTCCGCTGCCGTGCAGGCTATTACATATGATTTGTGTGCATCTTTTGTAGTACATAAATCTTGTGGGTTTTTCAGCTGGGGAAAAATGGGTCAGCAAGGCATGTCCCACAAAAGACAGACAGCCATTTTAGCGACAGAGAGAGTGTGAAAGATGTGAGCCAGCACTCAAGTCAGTTAGTCATTAGACAATGCCCGCAGCAGCTTGTTTGACATTTCTATATAATAAATAATTATTTCTAGCATTTACATTTATCATCATGCACAAGATCATTGCTAAAACATTCGTCAAGGCTCAAACCCTCGAGGATTTTTGGATTTTTCGCAGCTGTGCGTATGGGAACAATGGACAGCAGTAGCACCTTCAGCTATCAGCTATCAGCACGGCGCTATCGATAGAGATTCGAACACTGCGATAACCCAACGCACTTCCGCTTAAGGTCCAAAAACAGAGAAAACAAAGACCGACCGCAAACGATGGCGCGTTGATTTTCCAGAGCCTGGGTTTCGGTTTTTCACGCTACGCTTTTTCGGGTTTTTCGGCTTTCCATTTAATGAGCATGAAAATAACGCACATAATATATAATATAAAAAACAAACCCCTCTCGCACGCCAATTACGATTTATTTGTCTTTTTTGAAGTAGTAACGTAAATAAAAACATGTAAGAGTGCTTTAGTCAGGAGTGCCCGACTAGGAGATACCCTGAAGCCAGTCCTTACATCCATTCGGACTTACCTATCAATGTGAATCTGGCCTGAAATCGAAATTTATTGATAACTTTTGAGCGGGTCGAGTTATCGATAAAATGAAACAAACTTGATATGTCCCGAGACTGCGAGTACTTATATTCCAAATATGAAGTCTGTAGCTCTTGTAGTCTCTGATATTCGCGAATTCACACAGGCAGACAGACGGACAAGGCTAGGTCGACTCGACTGTTGATATTGATCAAGAATATATATACTTTATTTGGTCGGAGATGCTTCGTTATGCCTGTTACATACATTGGCACAAAGCCCTTATACCTTTTTACGCATTTTTTATGGGTTCAGGGTATCAAACAACCAACAAAAACAATACTAACGAATCCCTAACCCCTGAAATGATCCCTGCAACGACGATCTCTCGCATGTTCCACCTTATCAAGCACTTCTCGCTTTGTGGTCGCTCGCATTTTGTCACGATTTTATTATTATGGTGGTTTCTGCGTTTTTCCAGCGATTAAATGTATCATGCATGGCATTAACAGAGAACAGAGAAAACGGAAAACTCATTTGCAGTGCACATTCAGCGCCTGCCTCGAATTAAATAAAGAACTTCGTGCGCCCATCTAATTTCCATACATTGTAGTTACTTAGTTCGGTTTTCTTTTTTTAGTAATTGCCCTGCAGGAAATTAGTTATTCAACTCGGGAAATGTGCGCTGTGTGCTTAATTTATGCGTCACATAATTGTTTGTGCTGCTGGAAAATCGGTTTTTATTGAGTCGAGTTCTTGTTAATGTGGGCGTTATCGAAGACAACAACAAATATTTGATATGTAACGCAACGTGTGAGAAATTCAAATGCAACTGTAGCTGTTGCTCAAGAAATGGGGCGGACCCCACCAAAAAAAACAAAAGTTGATGGGAAAATGTCGAAAATATTGTGTTAACTAAAGTTTGTTATAGAGGTTGCCCAAGTCGCTGTCGCCTGTCTGTTGATAAATGACTTATAGATAGTGATAGTAGCCTGAAAGTCTTCAACTTGATGGAAATTCTGTAGCAAGTCAAATAGAATTAAGAAACGACAAGTTAATGCCACATACGATAAGTACATTGAACTATGTTTATAATTTTTACTGTTTAAAAAACCAAAAAACAGCTTAAAAAACAAAATCTAAATAAATCAAAGCAAAACGTTGAAAATTTGTTCAAAAAATATGCACGCCCATATGGGCAGATGTATAACTGCATAGAATGATGGCTTGTAGCTCCAAAATGATTTATGATACAGGGCGGGCCAACAACGGGGAAAACATTGGAAAACATAAACGAAGCGAAGCGCTGCAATTAAAAAATCTGTTGAACTTGCCGCCAGCCATAAACTAAAATTCCAAAATGAAAAGCCACAACCCGCTCCCGGCTGAACAGAAACACATATACCCCACATACTATAACGAATATATGTATACAAATATTATAAAAACTATGCGGTTGCAGTGCCCCAAAGGCTTTGACAGTAATTAAAGTACAATTTTAATGGTTTCACACATAATTCTTCAACTATTTATTGCCTTTGAATGCATATGAAATGAAGGATTACCGAATGCCGAACAATGCCAAACACTTTAGAGCCAAAGCTAAAACCCAAGACACCAGACCACCCCAACAAATCATTTATAAACATAATTGCTGCAGTCACTGGGACACCAACACTGAAGATAAAAGAGCAAACAGAATAGAATAGTTTGAGAAACAACGCCACACAAAAAGACACCGCGGGTTATTCAATGAATGAAAGCGACTCAAATGAAATGAAATGAGTTGAGTTGTGTTTTTCTTTTGGATTTATTGGGAAGTCTTCTCAGTCGCTTTTTTAGTGGTCTGTGAGTTATGTGCGCTGCCTGTGGCTAGTTTTTATGCGATTTCACTAAACAAATTGTTGTTAACGAATTGATTTAACTACGTTTTTAACACTTGCGGCACCCCCAGCGAGTGCTTAATGATTTCTCGATTTTCCCATCATTGGTACAAGTGTACAAATGTCCCCCAAAGTTCTAGAATTACATACACAACCAAACACGCATTTGTTTAATTCTGTCAATTTTTAAAGGCAAATAAATAACATTTATTTTCAGCCATCAATTAAAACAACTCAAACACAAGAACTTTGCTTGTAGGCTATTTATTACAGAGTGTATAAGAAACGATGATGATGAAGCCATTAGAGGCCACATGAGGGGGTGTATATAGCAGACTAAAACTGGGAAACTGGGAAACTGTGAAACTAAAACCGATGCTGCAGTCAACAGTCGTGTAAGTGCAAATGGCCATTAAAAACAATTTAGGGTGGCTCAAACTCAAATTCGCAGTGCAAATCGCAGGCCAAAGCGTTTAGAAATATTGCAAATTACTGCAAATAATTGACAAACATTAAGAGCACTTTAGAAGGGGGAGTATACAGAGGATATGGAGGAGGTGGATGCTGGCGAGTACAGCTGTCCAGAAAACTCAAAGATAGGGGAAATTTATGCAATTGTCTGGCAAACAATTTGACAAATCAACGCAAAAAGCAAACTGCAAAGAAGAAAAGCTTTTTATGTAATGAAATTGAGTTTGCCACATGAGGTAAGTACAAGTACTACTGGCCATATCTGTCGCAGCTCCAAGGGGTTGCAACTTGATTTATGAATGGCACTTGAGTGTCGTGAAAATGCTTT
The DNA here is from genome assembly GCA_035042425.1 of Drosophila flavopinicola. Lineage (NCBI taxonomy): Eukaryota > Metazoa > Arthropoda > Insecta > Diptera > Drosophilidae > Drosophila > Drosophila flavopinicola. Next base: position 9,650,580 of record JAWNLL010000452.1, on the reverse strand, counting down.
TTCCCCATTGATAGCTGCAATATATTAAACGCTGCACAAATTCAATTTTCGCAACTGTTGTCAAAACAAAGATTTATTTTCGCTGGGGTTGCCAAATTTGAACATTTGTTAAAGCGACTTATTAATGTCATAATCTAATTATAAGCAGAGGTTTAACGCTCCGATTCGGTAGCATATTTCCCTAAATGCGAGTTAAGCATTGATTATTTCCCTTTGTTTGGGTTTTGATAGAGGGTGCAAAATATGAGCAATAATATTTCGGGTGTATAAAATATGCGCTTACCCCAAGTTTGTATTTTCTGTTTTGTTTTGTTTTGCTGGCAACAGCTGAGCGGCAACAAAGTAATGGATTAATAATAAGCTGTAGCAGTTTAGCCAAGGAATTCAGAATTATGGTATAGGACCTGCAACTTATAAGCTTAAAGTGGTATTTTAGAGCAACAGCTGTTTGCAATGAGTAGAAAGGTTGTAAAATAAAAGACTGGACTTAAACAAATATTGTAGTTTACTTTAAATAAGTAAATAGGAATATGATTATCATCAACTAGTTTATTATATGAGCTTAATAATTTCTTAGAAATATATAGTAAATATATGCAGTAAAATAAAGCACGTAGTTATCTTATTTATATATATATTACAGATTTAGTTATGATCTGTTGCTTTAGATAGTTACATTCATTAACTTGCCTCTTTCACTTTTGCAAATCCCAAACCAGCGCACACTTTGCCCAGCAAACTATTTCAATTAAGGACATCCTGCTGCAGTCAAACCACAGCGTTTACATCGCTGCCACTCCACTCCTCTCCTCTCCGTTCCTCTTTGCTGTCAGTGTCCTTAACCGTTGCGCTGAGCTAATTAAGCAACAAAGGAGGCAAGCACTGCTGAACCTCAAACCTGCCGTGCTAGCTGAACTGAACCTCAGCCTCCGTTAAGTCGGATGGCAAAAAGCGGCAACTCAATTAAAAATGCAGCGAGAGCTCGTAAACAAGCCACAAGAACTTGAATGCCACACCGAAACTCATAATTTCCGGAGGTGCTAATAAGTTGCACAAATAATTTTCAATGAAAATGGCAACAAAACGTAGCAAAATGGCAGCAGCAGCAGTAGTCGATGATGCCAGAGGCGGATGATGCCAGCAGCAGAAGCAGCAGCAGCAGTTGGAAAGTAGAAAAAATTGACTTCAATTAAAGTGGCATAGTTGGCCGCATAAACAGCGAAATGAAAAGCACAAAATGAGTACCAAAGGATAATGATAATTACGGGCACAACCAGCGGCAGGGGCAAATGAAATGCTGCAAGTGGCAGACAGAAAGAGAGAGGAAGAGAGAGAGAGAGAGAGGCAGACAGAGAGGCAAGACAAAAAACATCCTCGCTCCTGAATGAGACTGCAAAGTTTTTGTGTTTATTTTATGCACTGGCGCAAAAAAAAAATCAACGTAAAAGAAAAGTTTCGGAAAAACTACAACAAAAACAAGTGGAGAAGGATTATCTTCGGCGTGCCGAAGACTAAATACTCTTTTCGAACCTTAAAGCAATTGTGACTATTTTTCCGTGACTGCTTATTTAATCGCAGATATTAATGTCGCATACATATACCCCTACATATAAAATAAAAGATATAAAGGTATTCATGTAAACAGGGACGTTTCACTATCCGCAGCTCGTGGACGCGTCCCTTAGCATTCATAAGTGCTACCGAATTGAACAATATACAAGTTTCAGTTTTTCCAAAAAGTGAAAACTACATTACATAATATACATACCAAATTTTGTGCTTTTGCTCTTATACCTTTCAAGGCTGCTGTCGGAAATTGAATTGTCATAAAACTTAATCTGAACATACGAGAGCTTATATTCAGAATTTGAGATCCATATTTTTTTTCGCGTGGCATTGGTTTTGCCAATGAATTTAAATTTTTCTTTTGAATTATTCTATTAAAGCTACTTTATGTATGAAAAAAAAAATTAGAAACAATTTAGGAAATTGAAAATAAATGAATTTGACTACAGCTATTATATATTTGAAAAGAAGAATAAGAAAAAATGAAAATAAATGACCAGTCGCCGCTGGTTTCGAACCCGGGACCTCTCGCTCACCAGTTCGCAACTTTACCCACTACGCCACAAGCCGTTTTGATGATCGCTGACAAAATCCCTTGAAGAGCAGACTGTCAAAAGCTTTCTTGTTTTGCTTTGTACTGCTTACACCAAGCAGTTTTAAGAATCGCTAACAAACTCGATTTATACTGAGCTTTTGTTTTTTCGCGTGGCATTGTTTTTGTTCTAAGCCATTGAAAGCAAATGAATTTGATTACAGTTATTATATATTTGAAAAGAAGAATAAGAAAAAATGAAAATAAATGACCAGTCGCCGCTGGTTTCGAACCCGGGACCTCTCGCTCACCAGTTCGCAACTTTACCCACTACGCCACAAGCCGTTTTGATGATCGCTGACAAAATCCCTTGAAGAGCAGACTGTCAAAAGCTTTCTTGTTTTGCTTTGTACTGCTTACACCAAGCAGTTTTAAGAATCGCTAACAAACTCGATTTATACTGAGCTTTTGTTTTTTCGCGTGGCATTGTTTTTGTTCTAAGCCATTGAAAGCAAATGAATTTGATTACAGTTATTATATATTTGAAAAGAAGAATAAGAAAAAATGAAAATAAATGACCAGTCGCCGCTGGTTTCAAACCCGGGACCTCTCGCTCACCAGTTCGCAACTTTACCCACTACGCCACAAGCCGTTTTGATGATCGCTGACAAAATTGCTTGAAGAGCAGACTATCAAAAGCTTTCTTGTTTTGCTTTGTACTGCTTACACCAAGCAGTTTTAAGAATCGCTAACAAACTCGATTTATACTGAGCTTTTGTTTTTTCGCGTGGCATTGTTTTTGTTCTAAGCCATTGAAAGCAAATGAATTTGATTACAGTTATTATATATTTGAAAAGAAGAATAAGAAAAAATGAAAATAAATGACCAGTCGCCGCTGGTTTCAAACCCGGGACCTCTCGCTCACCAGTTCGCAACTTTACCCACTACGCCACAAGCCGTTTTGATGATCGCTGACAAAATTGCTTGAAGAGCAGACTATCAAAAGCTTTCTTGCGCTTGACTTTGTTTGCTCAGACTATCAAAAGCTTTCTTGTGCTTGACTTTGTTTGCTCATATGCACCTGTTTTTTCAAAATATTTAATGACGCATATCTTCGCTGTTTATGACTCAATCGATTTGCGATTTTACCCATTGATGAGTTATAAGGATGTTCAAGTGTACAAGGAAATTTAAGGCAATTGCTTTGAAAACATCGGATTTATGGCCAAAACCGACTTTGAGGTGTATGGCAGCTATAAGATATAGTGGTCCGATCCGGCCGGCTCCGACCAATGTGCTGTCCCCTTGAATAATAAGTGTCTGTGCAAAGTTGCATCGCGATAGCTCAAAAACTGAGGGACTAGTTTGCATACATACAGACAGACAGACAGACAGACAGACAGACAGACAGACGGACATGGCTAGATCAATTTGTTTTGTTTTTATAAGCATATTGGCAGTAACTTTTGGGGGTCTCAGACGCTTCCTTCTATGCGTTACAAACTTCAGGACAAACTTAATATACTATTTTCTTCGAAAAGAGTATAAAAATAAATATGATGATGCAGCGCTTCCATGTGGGTGGCGGAGCAAGTGTGGAGAGGAAAGTGGCAACGGGGCGGGGGCAACAACAAGTAGCACAGCAACAACAAAAAGAGCACGTTAAGCAAATAGGCAAAGCAGCAAATGAAATGTGCAGCAGGCAAATGAAGAAGTGCAAAATGTGGAGCACATACAGATACAGATAGAGATAGAGATAGATACAGAGCTGCAGAGCGAGACAGTTGCGGACACGTGAACGAACAGCCGTCAATAGTCGTCGTAACTCTCGCATGCTGAAAATGAAGAGTCAGTGCAGCCCTTTGGTCAAATGGACTCCAAGCGCGGTATTCGTCGTTGACTGCAGACCAGAACAGAACAGAGCACCATCATGCCCCCCAGCAGCGCCCACTCAACTTGTTGACGGCACCAGTGCCAGCAACTACCCTTCAGTCGTCACTCAGAACCTGAATCTGAATCAGAATCAGAGTCCGAGTCCGCTCGGAGTCCGCAGTTGCACAGTTTTTGCAGCCCTCGAGGTCTCATTTCATTTCATTCATTTGCGCCCCCCTCCCCTCCCCCCTCAGTCTGCCCAAAACAGAAGTTTGTTAGCTGCTCTGCTTCTTCTATTATTTTTTTTGCAGTGTATAGTATATGATTCCGTCGTAGTAAATTTTTCTCATTTCGCTTTTTGTTGAGTGGTTTTGCTTCTTCTATTTTTCAGCCCCGTCGCTCGAGTTCTCTGTTTGTGTGTGTGTGAGTGTGTTTGTGAGTGTGCCTGTGTGTGTGCTGGTTAGCGTTTTCTTTGGTTCTAGCTGTGCCTGTTTTGAGTACAACACACACACACTCGCACACACAGGCACAAAGTAAGCTAGCGGTAAATGCTGCGGCAGCGTTGCATGAACAACGCCGGCGACGACGGCGACGACGACTATTGACGTCGCCGTCGACATCGCCGTTGAATTCGCCGTCGCCGTCGCCGCTGCCGCTGCCGCCCTGCCATGAAATTTGTATCTCTGCCGCTGCTTCTCTCCCTTCTGCTCGAGCTGCTGTTGTTGTTGTTATTGCTGGCTGTTGCTTTCTGCCTCTGCCGCTGCCTGCGTCTCTCTGCCACTGCCACTGCCACTGCCTCTGCCTCTGCCTCTGCGCGCGCTCTTCGCAGTCGTGCTCATTTTCCGTTGTATTTTTTCGAATGCATTCAGTTGTGGCCCATCATTCCCTCTGCGCACGTCGCGCTGATCGCTAGCAGCGCTCCCGGTACCCGGCATTCTATTTCGATTTCGATTCTGATTCCGATTTCGACTTGACGCGACTCGTTTACGCTGCGTTATTGAACACTTGAAAGCAGGCAATAAGTTGTGCGATATTACGAGCAGGCGTGTGTTTTTCAACAACTTTTGCATACTGTGTGCGAGTGACGCGCGTTATTGTGAAAAGGCAAACTTTGTTTATTGAAATTGTAAACAGAACAGAGCGCGAAAATGGGTCGTCTGTTTCAATACAATCGCTTTGGCGCCACGGAAAGTGTTAATAAACGCCGAAAGGATACACAGAAGAAGACGCACGATAAGGCCAAAATGGTAAGTGTTGAAGGGATGTGGGTTAAGATGGGAATGAAAGGAGGGCAGAGTTCTTAAAGGTTTATTGGAATAGAATAACAATGTTGAGCTAGACAAAAAGAATAATAAAATACTATTAAGAGCCATAAATGCAGCTGAAATATGATACCAGAATGTAATCAGCTTAGGATCAACTTACTATGGAAAAAGTAGAAGATAATTGGAATTAATTGCAGCTGCATTATCAACATACAATCAATATCCCACTCTTTAAAAGCTGCTGAACTCCAGCAATATTTTTTTACAATTTCCCATCATATAAAATGCACACACTCGCACACCTTTTCCAGTATGTGTAGATAGATAACAATTGGGGCCCCCACTCTTTTCATATGCAAAGGTAACAGACCTCACAAAATCCACCCACAACACACACGCACACCACACCACACTCATCGGTAATCGCCACAAATCCCACGTACAAAAAAAACAACACGAATCCGAAAACTTAAAGCCTCACACTTCAAATGAAAACATATGGTGGGGCTTGCAATGGGGAATCGGAGCGGAGGGGAGAATAGGGGGAATTCAAAACACGAACGACAACAATTAAAATGATTTAGTGTCACAGATACGCGAGAGACAACAACAACAATAGCAACAAAGCATAATAAACTCGACTGTCGACGTAACTCAGGCCGCACACTAAATCACATATAATCAAATAAATATGATTTGCATAAAAACTAAATCAAACTCAAGCCAGCAAGCAAACAAAGCCCAAATCAGAGATCACACAAACTGCAACTGAAATGCACAGATTTTGATAAATCAAAGCGAAAACACACACAACTTGAGCATTGGAAAAACATATGTTGGGCTCATAAAGATAATGATTGATTGGGACTAAATGCATATTTATACACATGTGTTGTTTGTATATGGTATTTTGTATTTATGTTTGTGTTTGATCTGTGATAAGCGCTAACTACGCTTTATCAGGCAAATGGCGACGTCTGGGTGCCGTTATTTTGAGACATGCTATATAGAGCTATAGAGAATACGATGCCAAAGCTGATTAGTCAAATGCCTTAATTAAGAAGCCTCAGCAGCTACCTGAATTGCCCAGCTGACAATCCGATAGATAGACGCTCTTCATAATCTCTGGCTTGACTTCCAGACTTGTGGCCAAGTTTGTAATTTCAAACTGAATGACAGTTGCCGTTTTGTAGTCTGTCTTTTATCTCCTCTTCGTTCTGCTCTTTGCTGCTGTGCTGTGCTCTGTGCATTTATCAACAGCATTTCCATCAACAACACCATTGTCTTTTGTCATTTTTCACGGGAATTGACACCCGTCTCTGGTCATGGCACTTTATCTCCCAGTGCTCAATGCTCATTGTTTCGTTAGCATTTTTCTGTTATGATCTATGAAAATATTTTTGTAGTAGGTGTTATTTGAGCTCCTCCCAAAAGGATTGTCTTGCTGCTGCTTCAAATTCTGGGTGTGTCTGCTTTTCGTACTTGCCCAGCGGGAATTGAGATTACTGGAAGCCAACGGAACGAGAATTCTTTGACAAGTAGTTTTTGAAAATAACGGATCAGCTAGATGGTTTGGGCGTAGCAAAAATAACAACAGGAAGTTCTATGGAAACTATGCAAATAGGCAAGAATTCTTGGTTTCTATATATATTATAAATATAGCTTCAACTAACTATTTGATTCTTATGATAACTGAATATATAAAATATTGAATATATTATTTATTTATTTTTTGTTGACTAAAAACAGACTTCTTTAGGAAAATAACTCAATTTTTTAAGAGTTATTGCTCCTATTGGTAAAATCGAATGAAAAGGTGCTGCTTTCTTAAGGATTTATGTTATTATTGTTGATTTTCCTCGATATGCTCGAACTAGTTTCCAAAAAACTTATCTTTTAAACTATTCATGCTAGTTTCTTCTCTCTTTTATAGTTATGCTAAAACCGAATTCTTGCATTGCCTTTCAACCAAATCGAACTCTATTTCAAGCTTATTACAAAATCCCTTAGATCGTTTTGTAGAAGCACTAAAGCCCCTCTATATCGTATATAGTCACGCCTATGCGGCATAAATCGTTCATCGCCTCAGGACGTGATTGCCACATGCCGCCATCTCGCATCCGTTATCAGAGACAGAGAGAGAGAGCCGAACCCGAAAAATGCTAGACTAAAATATTTATTGGCAAGACAAAGGCAAAAGGCAGACAGCCAGACAGTCAGACAGAGAGACAGACAGACAGACAGTCAGACATTTGTGTTTACAGTCGCTGACAAACGTTTTCAATTAGTTTGTTCGAGTTTCACTTGAAGCGAAAAAAAAGGCGACGCGCATCGCGGGTCAAACGATAAGGCAACAAACTGCAGACAAAGTGCACACACAACACACACACACACCACACACACACACCACACACACACACACACACACAAAACTAATAAAGTTGTCATACAAAAATGTTAGCAACATCCATACCCAAAAACATACTCAAACATATGTCGCCAGAGCCCAAGTGAACATATTGCCAGATTAAAATCTAAAACAATTAAGTAAAGATAAATACTTTTGCTGCGCTTCTCTTCGCTTCTCTCGCTTCGCTTTTTTGCGGCAACCGAGGAAAATTTCATTTGTTAGCGAATATGAAAGACACAAAGAGCTCTGACTGTAAGTGGAGCTAATGGAGTTGATGTGGCAGAGTCTGAAGATGCTTCGACACTCGCCCTAAGTGGCAGCCATCATATATATGTATATATATGTATATATAAAAGCAGTGCTCATCATCATTTTCCAATGAGCTACTATTTCTAAATTTAACGTGCAGCGATTAGCAGCAATGAGCTGAGCATTTAAGTTTTCTAGGCATTTTAATGCACTTTCAGGGCACAGCCTTTCAAGGGCAATGATTAATGTATATATATATGTATATAGCATGTGTTTATAAATAATTCCTGATGCACACATGTCAAGTTATGTGTGCAAGCGCATTTGAATTTGATTTCTAAGTAGGCTGCTTGGTAAGTTCAAATTAATTGCGCCGCTTCTAAGTGCATTTAATTTGAAAATTTCCATAAAGCCAAACCCAAAACTGAAGGGCATCGTTAAGATTTATGGGGCAACTGCAGCAGCAACTGCAGCAGCAGCAACTGCAGCAACTCTGACTGCAACTGCAGCAGCTTTTCGCTTTTGCCTGCAAATTGATGAGCATAATTAAATGGCTGGCGACGGCGCATTGCATGCATTGTTGTAATTTATGCTGCATATTGCACAGGTCCCCCCTCAAAGTACCCCCACCACCCCCACTTTGGCCCCACTCTCTGCTTGACTAGGCGACTGCCCCGTCGTTTTGAGTAAACAACAATTTCACTTATTTTCATGCCGTCTGCCCGTCTGCATTGTTATTTTTACGCTCGACTCAATATAAATTTTCGCTGTTCACTCTTTGCTGCTGCTGCTGGCTATAGTTGTTGTACTTGTTGTTGTTGTTGTTGTTGTGATTGCCGCATGCCACGCCAGTAAAAATGTAATGCAAATATGCAGCAAAAAGAAACGAGCTTTCAACAGCGAAAAACCCACTCCTAATCAACAGAAAAAAACACCCAGCAGCAAATAGTTTAGGGATGGGGTGGTTTGGTTTGGTTTGGTTAGCTTCGCTTTCGTCTGGCCATCAACGTCAGACCAACAACAACAACAACAACTGAAACATCATCGTTATCATCAGCTCGTCATGTGCTGAGCCGCGTCCGTTGAGCTGTTTGTGTTTCATATGGCTTCCACAAGGATTTGTGTGCATTAGAGAGAGTAGCAGCAGCAGCAAAAAAACACAGTAGCAGAATATAAATATAAAGAACTATTTGCATGCTAAAGCAGCTAGTCGTCGGTGGCAACAAAAGTGGCTAGACGCAGTTTTGCAACTTCCAGATGAACATGCTCAAAGTTCTATGTAGAACTAAACTTTTCCAAAACAAAAAAAAAACACATACTTCAAACTCGGCTCTTTTTAATGTTAATGCCCAAAAGAAGCAGTTGGCCAGTTCAATGCACTAGACACAACTGCATCTGCATCTGCATCTGCATATCTACATCTGGCACTTGAGTACTACCGAAACAAAGAATCATCTCTTCAAACATTAAAAACATACATACAACTATTCCCATGTTATTTATGCCTGCAGCCCACATAAAAAAATAGGCCCATAAAATACAATTAAAATTTCAACAATTTTAATTTGCATTTAATAAACTCATCAAAAATGGTTTTTTAAATTCCCATAAAACGAAACGAAAAACGAAAAACGGCTCAATCCGAAAAGCGTTTGATATGACCCCAATTTTTACACCTATAAAAAAGCCAAAAGAAAAACGTGTCGAACGGCGTTAAAAAAGCAGCTATAAAGAACACACAATGAATGCCACATGCCACATGTGTCCAAACAAAGGATTTTTCCAGCGAATGCGACGCTAATTGCGAACAGCAGATACGAATATCATCACAAGCAAACCAAACCAAACCAAACCAGCCAGAAACTATAAACTATAAACATTTTACAATTCTACCTCAGCATAAAACGAAATGTTCAGATCATTTTATGATATTTGGGGCACACATACATATATACATAAATATATAGAAGAGCTAGTCTAGTAAGTAGTAGCGCCCCCAAAAACTGACTTCGTGTTTTCCGTAATGTCATAAACTAGTCGCAGTGTCATCTATATACTATCTGTCTGACATTTTGAAAGCACCAGCAGACACGTGTGTGTTGTGTGTTGTTGTGTTTGTATCTTTGTTGTTGCGTTCAAGTTTTCGGTGTGGCATAAAACTGTCAAATTAGCTGGCAGCTCAAACGAAATGCCATTGAAATATTTCTAATGGCCAAACTTTGTTGCATATTACTAATTTACAGCTGTAGCTCAACATAGCTGACATGCCACAGATACATATACTATATAGCATAATATATATAGTACTTGTTTGGTATTTGCGGTTTTCCTGATTGGCCTTGCGTGTGTGGGTTGCTTTTTGGCAGGGTGGTTTTTACACTCCCCACTGAGCGAGCCACTTCAGCAGCTGTTTGATTTTCCAGCATGAAATTGGTACAGTAAGGCTTCCTAGCCAGGAACCTTCGCTCATTGTGCAACTACAGACACAACAAAAGGCAACATTTGGAAACATTTCAATAAATTCATCAACTCATGGCGCGTCCCCACTTCAACTAATTTCTTTCGGCTACCCCTCCTAAATGCACAATAAATGGAAAACTAACAACTGTTTTTCCTCAAAGAAGAAGAAGAAGGTAGAAGGTAGAAGGAAACTTCTATTGTTATGCTGCTTGCTGTCAGCTGGCATTGTAAAAGGTGCTCTTCGCTGCTTACCTGCGTTTTTATTGTGCCACAATTTGATTACGAAAATATGCTAACACCTCGCTGGCCAAACAATGCGACTGCTGCATCATCAATTAGAGTTACCTTTCCGCAGGCCAGGATCAACATCAAATGCTAAGTCGCTGCGATGCGTGCCCCATCATTATTGCATTAGCCGGAGAAAAGCGAGGGCCCAACACCTTCTTTTTTTTTGGCCACTACTGTGCTGCTCTTCTTCTTCTTCTGCTTCTTCGACTACTTTGGGCCCTGCTCTCTATTATCGTTATTTGTTGGCCTGTCTTGCATAAATTAAAAATCATGTCTGCCTGCTTTAAACGCCTGTTTTTTGGCCGTCTGTTTTCCATTGTGTTTGATTTAAGCCGATAAAAGGTAAACTTTAACGCTTCTTACACGCCGCTTTCAACAGATTTATTTATGTGCTCGTGTTCGTTCGTGGCCAAGACATCAAACAGTTCTTGCTGGCCACGGCTTGTTGGCTTTCAATTAATGGCCCATTGGCTCATTCGATTCCATTCAACACATGAGCTGAAATTCAATTGTACATGCAAATAGCTGCCGGGCCGGAAACTTGGGCAATTAGCAAAGACGTTGCACTTCCTATGCGGAAACTGAAAAACACTTGGAAAACTGCCAGGCAGGAAGCTCAAGAAAAAATAGTGTATATTTTTTTGAACAAATCACAAGTGCCTGCTTATATGTAGCTTATATAGCTTATATAACTCTATATATAACTCACAATTGTATTCACTGCTCACAATTCAATCAAATTCAATTTGGCTTAACGCATAAACGCATTTTTTATGCTATATGCTACCTGGACAGCTATTGTCCTGGCTACTATTGAATGCTCATTATTTTACCATTTTATGATCCACACTCATGCGTGTGTGTGTGAGTGTGTGTGAGTGTGTGCGTGCTGAAGTGTCATTGTGTGCTGAGCAATCCTGCAACTTGAGTGCAGAGCACACTCGAACGCACTTTTTGAGCATTTATTGAATACTTTAGCATAGGTGAATGATTCGCATTGTTGGCCAAGTGCCAAAAAGGGGTGTGTCAACAGACGAACGAGTGTGTATTGAGTCTGTGTGTGTGTAGGGGGGAGGTTTACTACTCGCAGGACAACAGCAATTGTCAAATGAGATTCATCTCAGATATGCAATCAAAGCTGCCTAGCAAAAAATATATGAGTGCAAGCAAATAATAATCAATTTTGATAATGACAATAGGCAGAAGCAGGGCAAAGGCTCAACAAGGACGAGGTTTAAGGGTCGAGCTCTGCTGCAGCATATGCATATTTTATCAGGCAAATGAAAAGCAAATAGTACAACAACTGCACAGAAAACCAGGGCAAATGACACAACAATGAAGAAGTGAAACACAAGCGCATTACAAGGATATCAGAGCAAGGATATCACAGGAGCAGCGCTGACCCAAAGGCATTAGCACATCTCGACGGCAACAATAGAGAGCACAAAGCGCTGACTGTGAAATAAAATGCGCATAATGTGTGTTATCAGGCCAAAAAGGACCCCTTTTGTCCTTTAGCTCTTACACAAGCGAGAGCGCATTTCGTGTGAAATACGAGAGGGGCTCTTTGTTTTAATGGTGTGCAGAGGACACAGGACACAGGTAGCAGAGTAGCAGAGTAGAGCGGTGCATTGTGACTAGCCGACAATGTTTGACTTGACCAAAACTAATCGCAGTCTTTCACTTTCTTCTCTTCGCTTCTCCCTGCCGCAGTTACGCAATGCCATCAACTGTCCCAGCTATTCGGATATCTATGGCGACTACAAAGGCTCGCATGCTGGCACAAATCTCGACCTGGCCTTCACTAAGTGCCAACAATGGAGCAACAAGCTGAAGTTGCAGCCACCAATAGTGGCAACAGCAACAGCTGTTGCAGCTGAGGAACCCGCTCCGAGTCGCACCCACAAGGTCTACGACAGCATGAAGAACTTTCTGCAGCGCAAACTGTTCGCGCAGCCCTCGCACAGGGAGCGCCTGCAGTCCGAGGAGCCAACCAGCGACTATGATGAGGTGAGTAAGCAAGTTAAAAGCAGGACTTGAACAACAAAAGAAATCAAATGAAAACCACATTTTGAAATGCAAAATAAAATCCATAAAATATATAGCCTCAAATTGATTTTTGACATAAATCAAAACTGGCAGAAAAAGTAAAAGAAATTAAAATTAAATCTTATTGCAAAAATGTGTTGTAAAAGTACAGTTGATGTACAGGTTCTACACTTAATAAATATATTAACACAAAAAAAAAAATTGCACTTTGGATATGGAAACAAAAATTAAATTTAAATAGTCTACAATCCAAATTTGTATTTAAAAGTAAAAGCAATTGAAACTGAAACATATTAGCACAATAAAAAAGTACTTAAGTTTCAATTGAATCAAATTGTTTAATACTTTACAAAATTATTCAAAATCTGAATTTCTTAAATTTTAACAAGTAAGAGTGCTCTAGTCGGGAGTGCCCGACTACGAGATACCCTGAACCCAGTCCTTACAATCATTCATATTAATCTAAACACACACATGCTGCAGTACAAGCAGTACAAGCAGTGCAAGCGGTCTAAGCAGTTAGCTTGCTTTTCGCTGAGCCCCACATAATGGAAAGTTAAATCTTAAATAACTTCTGTGTTTATCGTCCGATCTTATTGAAATTTTTGGGGCAAACAATTGTCAATAATATGTGTGACCAAACCAAATTGCAAGGTCGTACCTTCAAAAATGCGTTTTTTTAACTTTTGGGGGGTTTGGGGGGTGGTATCCAAAAAGTGAAAAATTTGTTCATGTGTATGCTATTCGAGATTATACATGTCAAATTAGGGGCCTCTAGCTCTTATAACTTGTAAGTTATATCCAAAAAACGCTGGTCTAAAATCGAAATTTATCGATAACTTTTGAACGGGACGAGCTATCGATAAATTTTAATAAACTTGATCTGTCCCGGGATTAGGAGAACTTATGTTCCAAATATGAAGTCTCTAGCTCTTGTAGTCTCTGATATCTGTGTGTTCATACAGACAGACAGACGGACAGACGGACAGACGGACAGACGGACAGACGGACAGACAGACGGACATGGCCAGATCGACTCGGCTATTGATACTGATCAATAATATATATACTTTATATGGTCGGAGATGCTTCCTTATGCCTGTTACATACATTTGCACAAACCCATAATACCCTTTTTACCCATTTTTAATGGGTTCAGGGTATAAAAATGGTTTCAACTCAAGTAAACAAAACCAAAATTGTGCAGCATTTAATCAAAGCTTTCCCCGTCTATGCTCAGCAGGACCTGCTCGACTCCTCGTACCATGCGGACGCGGAGGAAGACGAGGAGGATCTCTCGGCTGACTGCAGCTGCAGTTCCAGCAGTGCCACGCCCAAACGCACAAACGCCCACAACAGCAAGTCGCCGCAGAAGTCGCTGCTGTCCCTGAACTGCTGGCAGAGCAGTCAGCCGAGTGACAGCAGCAGCAGCGAGGAGGCGCCAGCCGAACAGGACGCGCACGAGGATGAGGAGGAGGAGGAGGAGGACTCCGATGCGGGCATCTCCGACTGCTGCCAGCTGCTGAACGAGAGCAACAGCAGCAGTGGCATTGGCAAGCGACGCAGCACGCCCAAGAAGCGTGCAACGAATACTCAACATCAGCGCTACAACACCAACACGGATGACGACGAGGAGGATGAGGATGAGGAGCCGGAGCTGCTGCAGTGCGCCTGGTACCAGCCGCGCATCACAGCCAAGGCGGCACAGGAGCATCTGCAGCACTCGACGCCCGGCAGTTTCCTGCTGCGTCGGAGCACTCCACGCAGCTTTGAGCTCTGCCTGCGGCTGGAGCACAAGGTCAAGTCATATGCGGTGCAGTGCAGCCGGAGTGAGATGTACAGCCTTAAGGGTGCCAAGAAGCAGTTCAGCACGCTGAAGGCGCTGATCACACATCATTCGGTGATGGCGGAGCAGCTGCCTCTAACGCTGGACATGCCAAGGGAGCGGGATTTGGTCAAGAGCTCGGCGGTGCGCTATGCGGATGACTTTGAGCCGCTGGAGTCGCTGCAGCTGCTCGGCATACTAAAGAGTCTGCAGGCCAAGAGCTTTGAGGCATAGATGGGAATAATGGGAGTAGAGTAGGGATTAGGGGTTTAGTGGGGGGTTTATCGAACTGCAAAGGGAACGATAGGTGAAACAATTATGCTAGGTTATGTATGTATGTATGCTTTTGGCCCCGGCCTTGTGATATAGTTAACGATCGATGCGACCAGGCATATACTCTAGGTTTTAGCTCTTAAGTCTGTGTAATTTGTATTGAATTGTGTTTATGCTTAAGTGTTCTATTGTACATTGTAAATTATGAAATAAAAACGACAACTACAATCCGACTCTGCGTATGCAACCCTCGACAGTTTCCTTACAGCCACGCCCCTGCAGTTAGCATGCATCCTGCCTCCTTGTTACGCCTCCCAATTCAATCGGCACTGTTGCTGCGTAAATTCCCAGCCCCTTCAACAGCATTTGTGTGTTTGTATGTGTGTATCCTGGAGGGCAAACCTGGCTGCTTCACTTACATGTGATTAGCGCTTCAAGTGCCTCTCATTAATATTTCAAGTGAGGTTCGGAGCGCACTCAACTCTCAATGCGACCAGCAACATGTTGCTAACATTCGCTTGCAACATTGCCGCTTAAGGTTGCTACACTGGAAAATGTGCTTTTCATGTTTTTTCAGCAGAGAAAGACAACAGAGTTTTATTAAATTTCGACTGTTTCCTTTAAATGCAATTAATTCTATATTTTTAAACATCTGCAAAGATTTGCATTTATTTCCAATAAGAAATACGTTTCCCATCGAAAATCTAGCATACTTTTTGTGTGTTGCAGAGATATATTGAAGCCGCGCGCACAAAAGTATGCTACGAAATACAGCAATACAAAGCATACAACAAATAATCTGCCCAGCCGCAAAATATGCAATAATAAAAGTAAGTAGGCCCATTGAATATTGGCTTTTTCCTCATTTTCCTGGCTATAAATATAATATACATATCTCTATTTATCTGATGCATATGCAAGCATAATAAAATACCAAATCTGATCAAATCAAAAATTACATGCATACTATTGGCAACTAAATAAATCAATAGAAACCACAAATAAACACGTTGACAACATTAAAAGGTTATTAAAACAATGACCAAACATAAAAAATATGTACAAAAAATGTGCAATAAAATAACAAATAAATGAAATCGCCGACATCGTTTATTGTGCAGTATCATTAATAAAAGCAGCCAACTGAATGCACAATATTCGAATGGGAATGGCAAAAATGTAATAAAATACCAAATGAATTGAGATTTGAGTACATTATTAGCATAACTTAGTAATATATGACTGTGGTGCCAAGCTAGTTAATAAAAATGTCAAATTTAAATTATAGTTGTGTGACATATTTGAAAATATCTCGATTTGTTTGGCTTCTCATTGTTATTATGAAATGCGCAACACCGAATGTCTATTATTTGTTATATACCTAATTAGTCTTTGGGTAAGTCTGATCAGTAAGCTTTGCACAGCGAACCTAAATAAGTTTCCATAACCAATTAGAGTCTGCTGGACGCCAAAGACGAGTCCATGGTAAAAGCGAATGGTAAGGTTGTCTACAAATACATAGATCCCAAAGGCATGGCATGGGAGTATGAGCACAGACAGGAGAGAGTGCCGGGCGAAGGCAGGATGAAGGATGTCATTGTGTATAATGGACGCTGGAAGACCGAGAAGCCATCTAGTGCTGACAGTTTAACAGTCGCCCCAGGTCTCTTAGTGGGCCTTTTAGTGCTCTCCATGAATTGCATTTGGCCATAATTAAATATTTGCCATGGCATTTTGGGCCAGCTCTTGGGTCATATAATTCAAATGGAAATGTTTGCGTAATTGAAAAAAAAGAAGGAGAAAAGTTAATGACCAAAACGAGTCAAAACATTTGCAGCATGCGCACTAATGAACTGCATTCAGCAACTGTATTTATTTCATTTTTGCCAGCTGCACTCGCTGCAAAGGACATTTGCCTGTTTGTTTAGCTTTTCAACACTGGTCGACTGACAGCTGAGGGGGCTGGAAAGGGGTAGTGTATTGGTTCATGTGTGTGTGTGTGCGTGTGTGTGTGTGCAAGGACGCAGGCTGTCGCTCTCATTTTCGCATTTTCATTTTCATTTGTTCATTGCTCACTAATTATGAAAACGATGCAAATTTAATTGCAACGCACTGTGCACTGGCAGCAACTTAATCTCAAGCAGCATTTTTCATATAATTAAAAGCTCATATTATAAATGCACACAGCTCAGAACTTAAGACAAACAATCGGATATGCATATACATACATACATACATATGTGTATATATATAATTAATTGCGAAAATCATTAATAACGGATATTTAAGCTGTAGCTTAAGTCGTCATTAAGCGGACAGCTGCCTTTCTCATTATATATATCGTTTAAACTGAATTATATTTAAATTATGAAAAATGCGTAAAAAACAATGGTTTTTCGCTTAATGCCCAGCTTGGTCAGCGGACTAAGAGATAAAGTACTAACAGACTTTAAATAGTGTTCGACCTGAGAGCTTCAATTTTATTGATAACACAACATGTCGCCAGCATGTTTCCGATTTTGAACTAATTAGAAAAACAAATTTTCTAATTGAATGCGCTAGCCGAAAAACAGCCGACAAAACACACACAATTGTGGGCAGCATGCCACGCCCACTTTGGCCACGCCCCCAAATCAAGCATGTGCAGTAAAATCAATATTGAGATGCGACGATGGCCAGCAGTCAGCCAGGCAGCAGGCATTCACCTGTAGCTGCCAGCCAAAGGATGTGGAAAGCAAGGAGCAAGGAGCAAGGACCACAGGCAGCATATGTGTGTGTTGTTGCCAGGATAATCTGCTGTTTATATGCGATTTATTTGCCAGACAGAGAACGAAGAGAGAGAGAGAGAGGGAGAGAGAGCAGTGCTGGTTACCATGACGGCCGCCGTTGGCTTTGTGTGCTGTGTCCTGTGTCCTGTGCAAGGATTGCAGCCAGGCAGCCCATTTGCCTGGCACATTGCATAAATGTTGTGCCTTTTAATTAGTACGCGCTGCACATCCTCTCCGATTATCCGCTGTGCATAATTAGACGCATAAGCCGCAAAAGCGACGCTTAAAGCTGATGCGAAAACATTGTTGCCAGCGCCAGCATGGAAATTCAATCAATTCAATGAGAGCTGCGACCCAGGACGAGCAGCAGTAATGCAATCAGGAGCATGGACACAGAGAGAGAGAGAGAGAAAAGTCCTGCAGGACGCAGGACGAACAACTGGGCGCAAGTTTGCAGTGTGGCGGAAATTATGTGGCACTCGAGTGTGCAACGAGGCGTGAAGCGACGAGCACTTTGCACACCACGCTCCAAGTATGATGTAAGACTCGCCAAGAAAGTGCCACCGACCGACCACCACAGGACTGATGTGGCAAGTGGCGAGAAATTGTGTCAGCAGTGCCGCCAGCAGCAGTAGCAGTAACAGCAGCTACTGCAGCAGCAGCTGCCGACTTATTAAGCTGATCAACAGCACACGCACAAGGATAACCAAGCCACAGAGAGACCAAGCAAGGAGCCAACTGACTGACTCACTCACTCACTCACTCACTCACTCACTTATCCTTTGGCCATTTTGAAGGCAACATGTTTTGACCTCAGCGGTTGAGCACGAATGCGTCGCAGTAGCATCAACAGCAGCAGCAGCAACAGCGCCTGAAAGTATGCAACAAGCAGCCAGCGCAAAGTGCACTCAATTGTTTTCCGCACAAGAAGCACGAAGGTACGAAGCTACACTCAGCGAAAAACGCGTATATTTGCCATAGCTTTGTCAAAACTGATACGATTTTCGAATCCTAGGCAGTTTTGATCGTGGTTTGTGTTCTATATAAGAACTGCATTTAAATTTATGTCAATTTCGCAAATTCGATGTTCGATTAAAACAAAGCCAAGCTTTCAGTTTCATAGAAATTCATTGCAAACAACTAAAACTCCCATAAATTAGTCCAAACTGATCAGATTTTTGGGTCCAAGGCAGTTTTGACCATCGCTTGGCATCTTTATTAGTTCTGGATTTAAAAATGTAAAGGTTTTGAGCTTTCGATTCTATATGAGAAACAAGACAGTCCACTTCTCTTTCAAAAATATCGATATATATCGATATAATACTCATTTAAGTAAAGAGTTTCCAAACTATTTCTGAGTGTACCGCTACGTTCGTTAGTGCGTATATACCCAAACACAATAAAGCCTGACTATAGCCAGGAGCAATCTATAGAAAAAACAGAGAACAGAGAATCCGTTGGCATTTAGCCAGAGTGTATATTAAATGCAGAATATCCTTACAATCAGAGTCCTCCCAAGTGGGTCACCAGTGCGGAAGGATAGCAGCAGCAACAGTTAAAACCAGAACGAAAGCGCAGCTAAAATGGAATTGATGAAAGTCAGTTAAATGCAGCGAGAATTTGTTCGCTTTATCCGCCAGCCAGATTCGTTTTTTTAAGAGCTTAATTTATATTGAGCGGCAGCTGCAAAGAATGCTTCTATTAACTGGTTAAATTGAAATGAAATTATCTGCTTTTAATTTGCGAATAAATTGCAAACGAAAGCTAAACTGAAAACGTAATACATATATACTATCTGAAGTAATTATTCATATATATTCAAACATGTCTGTCTTTATCATTATCTTCTCGTATTTCCCTATAAAAATATATAATCACTTGCATATTAATTATCCGTTTCCTGTCAAATAAGTGTAGTTATTCATATGTGATCCCAATTCATTTCAGCCCCTCTCATCATCCTTCATACATAAAAAACACCCGTATTTCTCCCCCTAAAAAGAGAAATAAACCCTTGCATATTAATTATCCGTTTCCTGTCTCACAAAACTTCACAAAAGCAGCAACAAGCGGATAAATCAAAAAGCAAACAACACATGCGAACTTGGGGTTGCTCTTGTTGCCTGAAAAACTTTTAGCTTTTAATGTCGTTAATGAATCGATACATTCTCAGTCCGTCGCAAAAAGTGTCCAAATCCTCATAGAGTCTGTCTGCTTCTGTCTGGCTAGCAATTAGAAAAACGTAGCAGCCATCAAAGTTCCCTGTTCCCCCAAAGGCAAAGGCGAACAACAATAAGTGAGACAGCAGCAACAACAACAAGTAAAAGACCAGCAGCTGCCACATGTGCCCCATGCCACAGAGCTGGCTGCTCTCATATGATTTACAGTCTCGAATACACGGAACGACGAGTCTCAAAAGGCCGTTGGCAAAAGTTAAGAAATGAAATTTCAAGAAAATTGCACAAACAACAGGAAGCCGACAAACGAAAACGCTGCACGGGCTGAGCCATTGGAAAATATTGTAAAACTCTCTCTCTCTCTGGCTATAAAGTAAATACACGATACATATCGGCAGGCAGCAGACGGCAAACAACAACAACAACAACGGTGAAAAAGTAATGCGAACAGCACCAAAGTCGTTATCTTAATTACTTTTATAGCTTCGATTGGGGCTGAGAAGCAGCAGCCACAACTACAAAACAAGCGTATAAGTTTTGCAACTTAAAGCCGCACTTTAAATCAGCACTCGTCATTTGATCTAATATGGCAGCTATCTGATGCTGCCTCATTAACCAGAGCTTGCCATAGAAAGTCTTTGCATATTTTCGCAGTTCATTATGACACTTGTGCTCAGCCCCTCTGTGTGTTTGCCCAGTTAACACACCAGTTAATGAACTGCCTTATGTGTGTGAATATAAAGTGATGAGCATATGAACGCATCTCCCACTGGGGGCTGGCTTTATTCAGGTTACTGGGGCCCGTCCTTGAGCCGGTTCGTAGCAAATTTAATGAGCTGCCACCGCAGCAGATTTCTTCAGCTAATTTCAAGCTTTAAACTGGCACTTAATTAACATTGCGTATACGACAAGTGAGCTACAGTTGCGAAATCAATTTCCCCTGTTGCCCGGAAGTCGCAGCAACGGATATGAAAGACGACTGCCTGTGGCGACATGACTTCAAACACAACAAACAACAACAACTACAACTCCTACAAACAACAACATGCAGTTGAACAACCACAGTAGCAATAACAACTGCGGGCCCTTTTGAGTTGAAATTATTTTGGCATTTGGCATGGCCCGCAAAATATATATTCTCGGCATGCTAAGAAGCCAACATCAATAAACTGTTGACAACTTGAAAGTAACAGCCAAAACACTCTGACACAAGGTGGCAATGGGGTTGTCCCGGCTGGGGCTAGTGGGGGTATTCCACCTCATTTATTGAAGTGGGCGGCGAAAAGTTTTAGTCGTCGCTTGTTAATATTGAGACGCGCATTATTTATGGCAAACTTTTAGCAACACTTTGGATTGATGGGCGTGTCGTTTTGGGGGGCGTGACTCACTGTCTGCGTACTTTGCTGCTGAGCAACTTTTAACGAGTTGTCGTCTCACCGCTGCTGCTGCTGCTGCTGCTGCAAACTGCTGCAAATGTTTGCACCTAGGCGCTGCAATTTTGTCGCTTAGTTTTACATCAAGTGCTTGGCAAAAGTTGCAAGCTGCTTAACTCGTTGCAGGCAGCAAACAAAATGCAAAGCAAAACACACAAAATAAAAACAAGACAAGTTGAAAAAGTAACACAAAAAGTTGCTGCAACTTGACAATCATACGCAACGTTGCGCCTTCAAGCGGCTTCTTGTGTGCTGCAGCAGCTTTAAGCCAAGCTGAGTCCTTGCTCTGTGGCAGCAATCAACCCAATCTTCTGCTGCTGCCTTCTTGTGCCTTGCAACGCACAACACAACAAGCCATAAGCATTTCATTATTACGACACAGAAATGTTGAAAATTTCATTAAATGGCTGCGTTGTTCAACCAACCAACTGACCAAAACTGCTGCCAGGCTGGCCCCCAAACCCAAACCAAAACCAAGCTAAATTAATGATGCTTTGCAGCTAGCTGATATGTGAATACACTTGCTGGACTGAGTTTTGAATATAGAGAGTTGGTAGTAGAAAGAATAGAAAACTATTTCGAATTTTTCAATTAAATAAATGCCCAAGAAATGCAAATTAAATAAATAAAAATACGTTCGCTCATCTATGATCTATCATTGATCTTGAGCCCATCACTCCAATACTAAAACAAGTATATATATTGCGTTTATATTCATTTCATCTAAAGTATTTTATTTCAATACAATATATTTATCACATTTTCTATATCAGAAATTCCAAATAAATCATTGAACGTTTTCAAACAACAAACTTTATCCTAGAGTTATAGAAACCAAAAGGCACATGACACCAAATATATACGTAAAAGGTTTCCTAGTTTCACCAACAAGTGGCAACCACATAAAGCAACAACAACAACATGAAAACCGCATAGAAATTCATAAAAACGTTTAAAAACACGCAAAAAGTGAAACAGCAACCTCTTTCCCTCTGCTTCCAACCCCGGGACAGTCAACAATTGACCAAAGCAGCCCCAACATGAAATTCCCAGACAAACAGAAGCGCAGGACGCAGCAGCAAGGACCCCAGACTATGCACTCATAATGAGGGAGCCGAGTCTATCTTTGTCGGCAGATGGGTCTCGTATTTGTGGTGCTGGTCAGCAGCAAACATTGCAATTTCATTTAATAACAAAATATTTGGACAGCGACAGCTTTGGCATGGGCAGAAGACCCAGTTAGAAGGTCAGAGAGAGGGAGAGAGAGGGGGTGAGAGAGAGAGCTGGCGGCAAATTATTACGTCTTTATGCAGAAATTATTTATGATTGCATTGTCTAGACTTCATGGCGCTCACAATGCACCGGAATTCCGCGTCGCCAGGCGAAAGGAAACCTTACAATGTTTGTTGGGGTAATTTATGTGCTGATTGCTCATACGCCACGTGTGCCAGTCGCTTAAAGACGGCTAAATGCCGCTTAGCGTGCATTTGAGTTAACATTTTTTGGATTTTAGCTAATGCGCATGTCCTTGAGCGCTGTTTTATTTTGTAAAAATCAGAGTTTCAAATTGGCTAACTGAACTGAAATTAACTTGGATTCTAGCTTGATATTTTACAAAGAATATGTGTTTAGAATTAAAACATATAATATTTTTTAATAATATAATAGTAATTGCAAATTCAAATCGCAAAATGTTTGATTAAGTTAACAGAATTCCAGAGAAGCCGAATGGAATAAACTTCAAAAATGATTCTTCATCAGATTTCAAATATAATAAACTAATTCCTAGCTAAGGCTATTCTTTATTCCAAATGCAGCGCCATCTAGTGACAGTGATTACATCATTATTCACACCTAAAGTGACAACTTAAAGCTGGACTTCAATCGGATGCTGAGTTTGGTAGCAGCTGGCAGCTGGCTGGCTGGCTGGCTGGCTGACAAAAAAAAGGCCATGTAAATTGCATTGGCAGAATTTAATTAACGTCGCATTGAATTTTAATCAAGTTCATTCAACGGCGACAACGACAACGTGACATTATTTGCATGCGAAATTAACCTGTGACACGCGTCCGAGGGTGGACCGGGCGGGGGCAGCGAGCGTGGTTTTTCGGGCGATAGGTGGCGGTCGCGGTCGCCAGGTGGCGCCCTTTGACAAACATGACACGACACGCTGTGAAAAAAGTAAGTGAAATGAGAGCTTTTTTATATGCATACACATTGAGTAGATTGCAGGTCTGCAAAAAATGTCAATATGTTGTTTGGTTTGTCATTATGTCAATAGATTGAAATTTGTATTGGAGAGAGAGAGAGAGAGAGAGAGAGCGAGCGAAATTGATATTACAATCATTGGGGAATGGCAGTTAAAGCTGTACTTTAAAACTTCGATCTGAAATCACAACTATCCGAAGCATTCGCTTCTGCACAGAAATGCAATTGCAATGTGCAAATTTGCCAGCGTTTTGCCGAATCCTTCGCAACGTTGGCAAATTTGTAGTTTGGCAACAATTACAGCAAAATATGCAAACAAATTTGCAACAATTCGACTGAGAGCATTTTCGGACCTTCGCTTTGGCCCCAAATGCAACAATGCAATGTTGGCTCCCATTTGGCCTCTACTCGTATTTCTGTTGATTATTACACGCTGCCTGTTTCGTTGTTGTTGTTGTTGTTATTTGTTCCGGCTGGCTTTTAATTGAAATATGATTTGCCGACGAACAATGATTGAAAGAGCAGCTGGTAGCGTTGCCCATTGCCCATTGCCATGTCGAAATCAAAAGCAAGCAGATTTGATCTCCAGTTCCAACAATATGCATATGCAAAGTGCTGGCACGACACGTCCTTTCGATGTCCTGCGGGAGCTGGAGCCCAAGGCTAAACTCTTTGGACGCAACTTTATTCATAGGTTATGCCAGGCACATAGAACCACAGCAAAACTGTCATGTTTTGGACGACAGGCACTCGAATCTCTAAATACACCGAAAAGTCACAAAAGTTGTTGGCCATTCAACACAATATGCAAAATGGCAAAAGGCTTCGCTTCGCTTCCATCCTGCACAATATGCAAATGCAAATTCAGCCGAGAACGACAGCCAATAATTTCCAACAGCAGTTGGTGTAGAACATTTTTTGAAAAACACTTGGACACCAATTTGAAATGAAGTGAACATGGAAATCGCAAGGGAAAGGGCTATGCATGGCTAATATCAAAGTTGTAGCGAACAGCTAGCAAAATTCAATTAAGTTGTAGCGCATAATTGAAGTTGAACTTGAGGCAAAGTGAATGTAGATTATGCTGTGGCAAAAGTGAATGAATAAATCTACAAAGTTGTGCGAATACGTTTTAGAGTTGTACAAACTCGGCAAGTGAAATAGGTTGTAATTCTTAAATAATATAAGACCTTTCTACGTAAGTCACAAAATATTAATAAAAATCGTTATTACAAAAATTATTCTATAAAAATTATGGTATCATTGATTTCTTATGCAAAAACTTAACATGGATTACTACTAAATACTAAAAACTTCGCATATGTTTCCAAATGTGTTGATTGTAAATAAAGTCCAACATAAGATTGGTTTTACTATTTTTTGTAATATTTTAAACATTACTTACATTTTTTAGATAGAACTGACTTGTTATTGTTATTTTGCAGCTCAATTTAATCAAATATCAATCATATCATATGTTTACCAATAAGTTAATAAATAAGATTGATTTCACTATTTTTGTAATATTTGAAACGTAACTCACAGTTCTAGATCGAATTGACTTATTCTTATGCTGCAGCTCAATTTAATCAATTATGCGTAATGAATCAATTGAATATGCAACATCTAACTGCAGTCTTTCTATCTCTGCATCACTCTATCGAAAGTCAAGCTGCTTATTTGGCAAATGACTTCGTCCTTAATAGACACAACGCTTCTATCTATCATATCATTCACACAATCCCACTTTTCACGCCCCATTCTTCGACTTAGATATTATTTCTTTGCTGCTGCTCATTCAGCAACATTGCGCACTCTGCAATTTGAAAATGCTTTATGCCTGACATATGGCCATCATTATTTGGCACAGATCTGCCAGCCATTACAAGTTGCGCTCAAAAGCCATTTCAAATCACGCATTGCTGCCCGAACTCCCTTCTGCATCCACAGAGACAACTTTGCCTCGACAGCAGCCCATGAAGTGGGCGTGTCAATGGCACATTGCAGCATTTACGTAGCCCATTCCAGCTGGACATTTACGATGTGCAGCAATTTGTGGGCAACTGTGCCCCGAGGCGCACCGAAATGCACTTTTTGGGGCCACAACTAATTTTATGGGCGCCGAGCTTAGTATGCGTCTGTCTTTTAATGGTCCAGCCGACGAGTGATTCCTCTTAACTCATAATTGCCCGCATAGTCGTCTCCGTCTCCGTCATCGTCATCCTCTTCGTCGTCGTCGTCTTGGCCATTATGACAATTGGCAGTGCACCAATATGGAGTGGGCTGTCTGCTCTCAAAAGTTGGCAGTTGTACGCGAGAACAATTAAATGGCAATCCGTTTAATGGCCAGACAAGCAATGTCTACCAATGTCTTCCAATGTCCTCCAATGTCGACGCACTCTTATCCGACGGCGACTTCTTAATGGCCAAATTATTGTCACTTTGAAGTCGGCGCCATTAAATTAGCAGCCAACCAACGCAAATTTTATGGCTACCGATCAAATTTAATTTGTAGCAGCAAAACATTCGCAAATGCATTTCTTCTTTCAACTCATTTGCAATTATTTAACACCCAAAAACACTGTGCAACATGCTTCTTTTTTTTATATGCACATATCAACATGCATGAAGTCATTTTAAATCACTTTATATGATTAAACAATCAATTTTTTAGCAAGTGATTATTATTATGAAAAAAAAGTGTAATATTTGTAATCAGTTAAAAATGTTTTTATAGTTGCATAGTGTTGTTGCTGTTGTTATTGGCTAAAAGGCCGTCAGGCTCAGCGGAGTTTATTTGCATAACAATTTGACATTAATTGATAAATCGATTTATGGCGCCCTCTAGCGTTGACTTTTCGCTTTACGTCCGGTTCATTGCGCTCCGCCAATTCCTGTTTAAACTTGCCCACGTTATTTGCCAGCTATTTCAGTTAACCAGTTGCTGCCATTTTGTTAGCGGCTGCCGCTAATTGAATTTCATGCACAAAAATTTCAATTAGCCTTTTTAATTATATTGTTTTGGAGTTGTATAGTTGGTTTTTTGTTCACCTTTTCAGTTGCCCTGTGTTTTTAGGCTGACTAGTAATTTAATGTAATTAATCGGGCTAATAAGCCAATTCGGAAGTCAGGAATCAATAGGAGATGTGGTTAATAAAGCTGATAGCGGTTTATTTTGGCAAATAAATGTAATTGTAGCGTGAATATGATCTAGAGGTAAAAACTATAGAAAGAACATTTAAAAAAAAAATTATTTAATATTTTTAAGACAGATATTAAGCAAATAAAAAACTTAAAAAATTTCCAAAAATATTTTCAGCACATAAAAATCTCAAATCAAAGTGTTAACCGAATAAATAAAACCTTAATGCAAATTAAAATAGGTTACAAACGAGTTAAACTAAACTGCTGCCCAAACATGAGAATATTACCATTATTATATCATATGCTCGACATGACACAGTGATTTAAACATAATACAACTAACCCGAAAGGAAAACAAGCTGAAAATGAGGGTCGACAACTAGAAACTCGGCTAACAATGCTGCGAGGCAAGAAGATACACACACAATGCACGCACAGATACAAAACAAACACAACAACACACACAACACACACACACTGGATGGCAGCATTTTTAATTTGCGTATTTTAGTCACGTTCAGGTAAATCTCAATTGAATCGAATGTGACACCGGATGTGAAAATTGTGCACATTTTCCAAGCATTTACCAGCAGCACAGCAGCGAGAAAGTGAGTGAGGAATGTGGCAACAATTGTTGTTGTTGCTATGTTGTTGCTGTTGCTGTTACTGTTGTTGTTGTTGTTGTTGTCATCGACGCGATGCTGGATTGTAATTGTTGCTGCTGCTGTTGCTGCTGGAAAGCAAAGCACGAGACACAAACAAAGATCGCATCACTAAACATGGCTGCAAATGTTCAGGCAGGCATAGGAAAACACGTAACCAGCAGCACAGCAGTCGAGGATGAATAGCTGGGACTCCCAACATCCAACTCCCAGCACCCAACTCCCGACTCCTGCAGAAATCATGGACATGCACAGTGGTGTAAACAAAACGTTTAGAGAGTGTGCAACATTTTTCTCCACTGATGACGGCTACTTTGTGTGTGCCACGATTCTCTGTTCTCTATATGCCGCACCTGTTTTTCCATCTCTCTCTCTCTCCCCCTCTCTCTCTCTCTCTCTCTCTCTATATGTGTATGTTTTTTATGAAAGGTCCGTGTAGCACACAGACAGTTTTTGCTATACATAAAACCATTCAGCAGTTGTAAATGCGTAGTGCGAGATTTCTCTGCCTGTTAACGGTTCTAGTTGCTGTTGTCCATGTTGTTGACCCAAGCAAGGTGGCAAATACCAGGCAGGATATATAAGCTCGGCTTCCTTGCTCCTTTGATGTCGCTGAAGCGTTGGCCAATGTTGACCCAGCACATTAACAGCTATTCAAATTGTTGCCTAGTGCTGCGTTTTAAGCCCATTGTTAACAGTTGCCACAGCCTGCGTGGCTCATCCATCAAACGGCCAACACGTAATTACATTTTTATTTATTGAATTTTCACATGAACAACAACAACAACAGCAACAACTTACAAAATTGTTTAGCGACAAATTGTCACAGGCGCTGACGTGACCGGCTCATGTTGTCCTCGACTGTCGTCTGTCGGCTGTTGCAACTTTGCAACATTGCAACGTCCTCCTGCAAGCCTTCAACTGACTGATGCGTTGCCACAAAATATTCCACACAAAGTCAACCAGCGACAGCGGCTGAAATGAGGTCAACCATGAAAATTGCACCAGCGGCAGCAATTTCTCATTTTAAGTTTAGCAGCCAACCAAAAATCCCCACAAAAAAAAACGGCCAAAAAGGTAACAAATATAAAACATAAAATATAAAAACAAGTGCGGAAGGAAGGCCGAAGACTTTATACGCTTATCGAATCTGTGATTCTCCATCCAAGATTCTGATCCAAGAAAATTTAAGGCGTTAGCTTTAAAAACATGGGGAATATGGCCGAAACTGACTGCCAGTTTTATAGCAGCTATATGATATAGTGGTCTGATCTGACCGGTTCCGATAAATGTGCTGACCCTTTGATTAATAAGTATATGTGGCAAGTTTCATCGCGTTAGCTCAAAAACTGAGGGACTAGTTTGCATACATACAGACAGAAAGACAGACAAACTTCTAGATAGACAGACGAAGGTGGCTAGATCAATCTGTTTTGTCATTCTAAGCATACTAGAGTTAACTTTTGGCGGTCTGTGACGCTTTCTTCTATACATTACAAACTGTAGGACAAAGTAAATATACCATTTTCTTCGAGAAGAGTATAAAAAGAAAGAATTTCGCGATGCGGTCCACTGGCAACAACGACAAATGTCTGTTGTTGTTGCGGTCGATCGGTTGATGTTGTTGCTGCTGCTGTTGCATGTTGTTGTTGTTGCTACTGCTGCTGCTGCTGCTGCTGCTGCTGCTGGTGGTGTCATGTCGTTCATCAGCGTAACAATTTTTATTGCTTTGCGACCGCAACATTGTAGCCGATAAAATTTTAATTCGCTCTGCCCATTTTTTTTCTTTAGCCCCACATTTTTGCAGGCTTTGTGCAAACAGCGAAAGTGCATTATCGCACAAGTGGCCATAAAACGAAATTAATTAAAATCATAATGGATAATCCATAAGACATGTAGTCAGCTATACTTTGATATACTCGCTGCACTAATACTTTATAAAGAGGCACAACTGTAGCGCATTTAAATTTCGTTATAGCTGCAACATCTTGCACTTCTTTGCATGCTTCCTTTTGGGACTCCTCAGCTCTTCAGCCAAATTGATTTATAGCGTTCGAACATGTAGCAGCCTCCTCAAAAACCAAAAATTATGTTGCACAAGTAAAACACAATTTTGCGAGCACGTACCCCCAATTATAAATGCAACTAATTGCGCATGAAAGCGTTGCAAATTTTTAATAACATGGCAAGCGAAATGTTGTGCTAAATTGTCAACATTAACTCAAATGCCTGCCACAGATTCTATAAGGCCGCACATTTATCATGGCCAGTTGCAACTGCTGGCTGCTGGCTACTGTTTTGCACGCTGCACGCTTTTGACCTCAGCGCGTGCCACAACAGCAACAACAAACAACAACAACAAACAACAACAACGACAACAAACAAACAAACAATGGCAACACGAATTGTGGAAACAGCGTTGCCCAAAAAGTTTTTGAACTTGCTGCCTGATCTTTGATCTTATCGCGTCCAACAACAGGCAAAAGTGTTAACTGAAACTGAATGCAACATGCAACATGCTCTCTCTCTCTCTCTCTGCCTCTCTGCTTGCCTCGCGTTGATTAATTGAAATTTCACTTTTTGTACCTCAATCTTCATTTATTTTGTGGCACTTTAATTTATGCCTCCGCATCAAGCGCACGCCCCAAAAACAAAAAAACAACAACCAACAGCAAGCGGCAAGTGCCATTTAGGGGCCGCATTTGTTGTCGCTCTTAAAGTGCCTACCTGCCACGCCTCCCCCTCCAACCACACAGCCTCTTTTTTGGGGGGCAGCCAGCAATTAGCCGCTGGCCAAAAGTTGCACTCTCGTCTGCCATCCATCGGAGCCTAATGATTCGCCATGTGGCAGGCCAAAAACCAATTACAAATGCAAATGCAAATGCCAACTGCAACACAGCAAACCACTTGAAGCACTAGAAAGTCATAAGTTAGCTGAATGTTTGTTTTTTGTGTTCTCTGTTTTGTCTATCAACATTCGCAGTTGCATCTGTAGATGATTTCTGGAGTTCATTAGCAAAAGATCATTAATTTTGACAAATATTTGGCATGAGTTTCATTGCTTAAATACGCACTCTGACAGGCTGATGGATGGACAGAGATCTGTGAAAGAAAGGCAGCAAAAAATTAAAAAAGAAGTTAGAGATCGACTAAGAGATTAGCTGTTCGCAGCTCTGGAATACCCCTATGTTTGTACTTTGCTTGCTAAATAAGAAAATACCACAAAATTTTATTTTTATATTATTTTTTTTGTTTATAAAAGGGCAACAATCTGTTTTTGCCGAAAACTTGAAAAAATATGAAAAATAACTGTTTTTTCGAATTTGTTTTAAATATTAATCAACAATAACCGTCATTTGAGTAGTAATTAGCCATATCAAGTTTACAAATTAAGCACATATCTAACTAATTTAATAAAACGACTTTCAAAGAAAAACTAAAAAATGTCTATAAAAAAATACGTAATTGACAGTTTACTCTACTTGAGCGCTATTATCACAGAATTTCTTAGCTACTTTAGATACACAGATACATTAAATATAGCAATGCATGTGTGTAGTGCCGCTGAGAACAAGTTAACTCTTCTTGGCAAACACAACGCAAGATAATCTTCATCATTATCGGATCTAAACTGCCGTTCGTTCTAGTTTGTGTTGCTGTTGCTGTTGCTGTGTGACAGCTTAGCAACATTTGCGCCCGCTGGCAACATGCTACATATGGAGTCTAGTCTGTTAGGGGGCAAGAGCAACAACAACAACAACAACAGCAACAGCAAGAACAGCCAAGAGGCAACAAGAGCAATGTTGCCATGTCGCCCTGCTGCTGCTGGCGTCGACGCGGCGACAAAAAACACGCTGCCAACTGATGCGGCGCACAGCAGTCGACTGCACGTGGATGTCAGCAGTGAGGCAGCAAAAAACAGCAGCAGCAACAACAGCAGCAGCAGCAGCAGCAGCAATAGCAGCAGCAACTGTGGCAGCTAGCAACGTGTGGCACGCAAAAACCGCGTGGCAACAACAGCAACAGCAACAACAACGCTTCGTATGAGCAAGTTCGGCTTCTGTCTGTGCTTCGTGAATGTGAAGATGTTGCTCTTGCTGCTGTTGTTGTTGCTAATGTTGCTGCTGGGCAAATGTGGCCAATAGCTGGCAAAGATTTTCGAATTGCATTTGCGGCCAAGTTGCTCTTTGCTTGCTGCCTTTCAACTTGGCGCTTATCAGTCAACGCTGCTGCGTCTTGTCATAAATTATATGACTACACACACACACCCACACACACACACACTCGAGATACACACTCACAATTCGATTTGAGATTCAGAGGTAACACTCACGCGTGGTCGCCTCAATAACTCATCCCTCATCCGAGTCACGCCGTCTGCGGTCTCCGACATGTTACGCCTGCCTGCTCCCAGTTCAGCTAAACTTAAACTAAAACCGCCTTGCACTTCCTGCCAGTCAGCCAGCCGACTGACTGCCTGCCCCACTGCACCACCGCACCACCTCGCCCACTTCACCCACCGCATTGCAAATCATTTTGAAATGCAGCCACGCACGCAAAAAATGAGCTCGTTTGAAATCCAAACATTTTAGCCTCCAATCCTCCAATCCTCTAATACCTCACTGTCTCTCTCTCTCTCTCACTCTCTCTCCCTCTCTCTGTCTAACTCGTTTCCCCCATCTGCGCCTGCTATTTATTCATTGGTGCGTGTTGCCAAATGCCAAACATTTTTAGATGCGACTGCGAACGATGCTTGTAAATACTTTGGAGTTGTGCAAAAGTGGAAAAAGATTTGCTGTCGCAGCTGTTTAAGTTGCTGCTGTTTGTTGCTGCTGCTATTTGGTATTTGGGAGAGAATTTGCTTTGACTTAGCTGCTGCTGCTGCTGTTGTTGCATCACCACCAACAGCAGTGGGGCAGTTGGCAAGCAGTGTAGCAAACACACTTCACCATGCATTTTTAATTAATTTTTGGCACAAAGTATAAAGTGGGACAACATCAACTAATTGCTTAAGTCAAAATAAATTGAAAAACCCAAAGCCAAGCAACACATCTCTCTTATCTTTTCACATGCACTTTGCGGCCACATTTTCATCTTAACTAAGTTGTTAATAGCTTCCGAACTGGCCATTAACATAATCGGCCAACAAGTTAACCGCTCTTCCTAGCAACTCAATTTCATCAAAACTAACCTCAAACCACATAAAACACTTTTACTCGTAAAATCGGATTCCCCTGCTCATTTCTTGATAGTCAACGTTGCTTTAACTACAGCTCCGCAAATCTTTAATAGAGCCATCAATTAATTAAAACTCGAAATGAACATGAAAGGTGCAGGCGAAATTATCAATTAGCAGCTCCAAGAAGTGCCACTAACAATTTATGAAACTCTAGCCTTTGATAGCATCAAATGACTTCTTATCATTGCCGATAAGAAAAGCAGCGCTGTGAATGAGCC
This sequence comes from Drosophila flavopinicola, assembly GCA_035042425.1. Lineage (NCBI taxonomy): Eukaryota > Metazoa > Arthropoda > Insecta > Diptera > Drosophilidae > Drosophila > Drosophila flavopinicola. Next base: position 9,617,942 of record JAWNLL010000452.1, on the reverse strand, counting down.
TAACTGCTGCTGCTACTGCTGCTGTCCCTGTGGATGCTGGAACACTCTGAGGGGGCCACTCTTTAGGATCCTCACACACACACACACACACACACACACACACACACACACACGCACACGAGCAGCCATACACAAATACGATACACCCGCGAACAAGAGTGAGCAACGTTCGACTTACGTTCCACAAACAATGTCCATGTGAATGGAAGGAAACTGGTTGTTACTAGCACTGTGGTACAAGAGCAGTTTTTACTCTAATCAAATAAATGGTATATATTTAACATTTAAGTGTGTGACATTTGATAATAAAGTTTCATTTATACAGTAAATTACATACATAATATTAATATTTAAAATATTTGTATACTTGTGCGTTGATGAGTAATTAAAATACTTCGTTGCTGAGATTCTTAGCAGAACAATTATATTCAATGAATAAATTGATCAATATTATGTACATATGCATAAATTATGAAAATTAATGATAAAAGCGACAAATTTAGTCGATAACCCAAGTTTTTAAGCTGTCAGGTTAGAGAAATACTAAATAAAAACTGTAGTTTCTTAATTTTTTTATTTATTTACTGTGTTAAGATAAATAATTTTTTAAGAAACATGACTAGTATCCACACTATATTTTTGTTGTTATGTATTTACTAAAATTCGTTCTACTAAATTAAAAAAAAACTTGTAAAATCTTCAGCCATACAATCTCTAAAAGCAACACTTATATTTCGTCCGTTTGCTGACGATTTGCAGCCACTGTGCGGCGTCGACGTCAGCTGCTGGCTGTGACTGTGAACAGAATGCCTGCCTGCCTGACTGCCTGGCCTATTGAAATTTATGTGGCCGCTTTTAGTCGTTTACGCTTAGCCAGCGGAAGCGAACGTCGCAATCGCAATCGCAGTCAGAAGCGGATTCGGAATCGGAATTGGAATTGGAATCGGATAAAGCCGTGTGTGTTTATCTGTCTCTGTGTGTACGTGTGTGTGTGTCAAGTGTTGCTTGTCTTTGTCTTTGTTTGTGCATCGCTGATGTGCTTAGACAAGTCGTAGGTGCAGCTGTGAAATTGCATTGCTGGTTTCGGGCCTACAAATTAATGTCGCAATACTTTTGCTAAGTTGTAAAGTGCAAAGTGCCAAATCGCTTATAACAAGCTTCAAACATAATTAAATGCTTAATTGGAAAACATAATTGAATATTTGGCAGTTCAACTCAACTAATTAACATTTGGGCATCAAAGACAGCAAAGGTGGAGGGAAACCTGTTGCTTCCGAGCTGATTTATAAGCCGTTCTATAAGGTTGGTCACAATTAAATCATTCTCTGTGTAAACATCTAATCGCGTGTGTGCAGGCCGAACAAGCCATTTAAATTAATCAACTTGACTTACGACTAACTAACTAACTAGCTATGCAAATTCTTTTGAGGAAGTCGTGGTAGCAGCAGGAAAAAAAACTGTTACACTTTGTTGGCCAGCCAGCAGAAGAGGAACAAGTTTTGTGTTTTTTTCTCCACCGCAAGTTTGCCAAGCGTGAGAAAATTCACAGCGCATTAATTAGCAAAAGAAATGATTTTAAGGTAATCGACAATGCGGGTAGCTATACCCAATCCTCCCGATTCTCCTTACCCCTTAGCCTTGCAGCTCTGGCAGTGTTTGCAGATTCTTTCGCATGTGAGTTTCGTTTTGGCTCGTGATTGGAATTGGATAGGAACAAAAAACTAATTGCCTGGAAATTAAAAACGTGTCAGCTGACACGCTACGTTGCTGGCCGCCAGCAGCAGCAGCTGCAACGGATGATTGCAACAGCAACAGTAGCAGCAGCAGCAGCAGCAGAAGCAACACTTGCTGCAGCAACTTGCACAGTACACAAAAATATTCATAGGAATAGCAAAGTTCTTTTGAATGGAATTTAATCGGCAGCATAACTAAAAGAATTTACAAACTAAGTTTTAACAAATGCATAACTGTTTAGCTAATATTTTATAGCATCTTAAACAATTTCAGTTTTTTAATGGAAATTAAAATGGCCAGCGAAAGAGAAGCATAAATTACGACTGCTGTTGTTGTTGTTGCACAGCATGCTGCAAGTCGAAGGCAAACCCAATTCATACACAGACTCATTAAGGTTTTAATTTACAAGTCTTACCTGAGATTTAAGCGTTGCGATTTATATGCGTCGGCCGAGGCAAGAGGCAATAATCAATGGCCCAACAGCAAACAGCAATCACGCCAGCAACAGCAACAACAGCAACAAATAAGTAACAACAACATGTGTCCACCTACGCAGTCGACAGAAACAAAGCCCAGACTTTTAGGGCTGGCCAAGAGCAGAGCAGCAACAACAACAAACATGACAGCAACAACAGCAACGACGATTTGTGCAAATGGGCCGACATTAATGTTTGCGACATGAGCAACATGAAAGCGATAGCAGAATCGTGAGTGGATCGAAGAAGGCATTGGGCGGAGAAGGCTTTGGGGAGTGGACACAAACGTAACATTGATTAAACACAGCTTGGACAGAGCTTAATGATTGCCTTGGCTTGTCAACTTGGCCAACTGATTGCACGCGATGGCTGACCTGAGACAACAGCAACAACAGCAACAGCAGCAGCAACACTCTCTTTTTAGACACCTGCAGCAGCTGCCAATTATACATAGAATACGCTTGACGCACGTGCATGTGATTTGAAAGAGCGAAACCGTTCTAATTTCTCAAACTGTCAGTGGCAAAGTTGCAATGCAGCAAATGCAGCAAATAGCGGCAAACAAGCCCCGCAAAACGAACTCGTTAGCTCGGCTAGCTGCTTTGGATGTTGCAATTATGTAGCGCTTTTTACAAAAGAAGGTCGTCATCGTTGTTGTTCTTGTTGTTGCTGTGGCCCCATGTCTTCATTTTGGGCTTTTTGCACACACAAACGGCAAACGGCAACAACAACAGCTACACATGTTGCTGGTGTGCACGAGCAACAGCAGCAGCAGCAGCAGCTGTAGCAGGAGCAAAAGCAGCAATGCTTTTCAGTTTGTTTGTATTGCCAACACTTTTGGCCTTTGGCGTTGACGCTAACCCCACCAGTCCCGGCCAACAACGCTACCCTTGCCTCCCCTTGTTGCCTTTATTAAGCGACGACCAAACCAAAGTCACTTGCTGCAGCAGCAGCAGCAACAACAACAAAGCGTGGCCTGCAATCGCAGCGCTTTTTTAATAGTTTTTAGCTGCAAACGAGTTTTTGTTGTTGTTGTGTTTGTTGGCTGCTGGCTGCTGGCACTTTGGGCCCCTTCGGTGTTGACGTTGGTCGCCGCTGGTTTGGCGATTTTTTCTCTAATTTGCACCGCTTTAATTTTGCCTTTTTATTTGCAACACTTGTCGTTTAAATGCAGCAGCCGCGCAAAGTGTTGCCAATAAATTAAATGCAATGCAAGCAGCGCTGAAAAAATGTGCAAGAAAGATACATTTTTAGCCAAGCCGCAGCTAATTTACACTTACAATACTTCATTTATGATTGAACTATTAAATAGTAACTAAATAAACTAAATAAATATATAGATTTGTTTGTCTACAGCATCAAAATATAATATAGATAGCTTCATTAATATTAACAAGCAGCTGAATGTTTAACACAGAAGATAAATTAACAAATTAACTAAGCTGATGTTAAATAATTTAGGCCTTCCGCATGCAGAATCCAGTTATAATGCCAAGAACTAACGTAATAAATATAATTAGACTGCTAGCCAATTATATGGCATAAAAGTGAAATGTTTTGTATATTGCTATACCATATAATAACAACAAACAAAACATTATAAATATATTGGCTTAGCTGTTGTAAGAAATTATATTATTGAGAGCACAGCCGGCTGTGATTAAATGAACCGTAGTATAACTAAGTAAGCTTCATAAACAATTTATGAAGCTTCCTGCTAGGGAAGAGAACAAACTGGCAGCAAATTATCTATGTGGCCAGGCAGTTCTCACATCTGAGTTTCTTGGGTCTGAGTTCTCATTCGTTTCGTTTCGTTTCGTGGCACGGCGCAATCGCAACAAATGGCATTTTTATTGATATTTCGGTCGGTTTGCCTGGCAGCTTCATGTTGAAATATGCGCGCCACCTGTTGATTTTGTTTGCAGATTGGCCAAGAGTCTCTCTGGGCTTGGAGTCGACTCTCAGGCCGCTTGGGAGCCAAAGGGGACTCGTGATTTGCAGCACAAATTAAAAGCGAGGGCGATGCATATAAATAGCAATTTGGACAGACGAATTAAGCCAAATGACTCCGAGTACACACAAACCAAAGTTGTAAACTTGTCGTGTCACAGAAATGAGCTGAAGTTATGTCAACAGCGTGACTGCAAAGAGAGCTGTGCTCCCTGTTCCCTGTTCTCTGTTCTGGATAGAACCCATTTCTACATGTGTAGAAAGAGCCCTTTGCGGAACTGAGCGAATCTAGTGTAGGCTAACAAAACGTTTGGAAGTCTTTAGTATTCTTCTTGACAGGCGCATTTAATATACAGTTTTTATGTGATCATAATATTTAAGGTTGATGAGGTCGAAAGAGGGAGAAAATCAGCTAATCTAAACATTTTTACGATCATCAGGCAGAACTAACGCTAGACCTTTAGGACAATGACATTTTACAGGAATTATGTATACTTTAAACAAAATTCTACTAGTATCATAATAAATGTTATAAAACCAGCAATAAGTTTTTACTACATTTACTTTCAAAACAATACTGTAATTTTATCCACCAAACTTGCATTGCTCCCATTTACTTACTGTTTACTTATCTGTATATCTTTTTATCTTTATGCTCAGTTTCGACACTTGTATTTTTATACTCTTTTCGAAGAAAATAGTATATTAAGTTTGTGCTGAAGTGTGTAACGCATAGAAGGAAGCGTCGGAGACCCCCAAATGTTACTGCCAGTATGCTTAGAATGACAATACAAATTGATCTAGCCATGTCCGTCTGTCCGTCTGTCTGTCTGTATGTATGCAAACTAGTCCCTCAGTTTTTGAGCTATCGTGATAAAACTTAGCACAGAGACTTATTATTCAAAGGGACAGCACATTGGTCAGATCCGGCCGGATCGGACCACTATATCTTATAGCTGCCATACAACTGGAAGTCGGTTTTGGCCATAAATCCCATGTTTTCAAAGCTATCGCGATGAAACGTTGCACAGATACTTATTATTCAAATATACAACACATTGTTCGGAACCAGCCGGATCTATATCTTAAGGCTGCCTTATTGGAAATAAATTAAATATTCTTAGATAGCACAAAAAAATAAATGCCACGTGACAAAAAGAATTTTTACAGCATATGAAAGTGCTGCAGTAGGCAGAGTATAAAATCTTCGGCACGCCGAAGATAATCAATTCTCACTTGTTATTAAGAATTTCGATAAGCTGAAACTAGAGAACGTAACTTTTCCTCAAATGTGCAACAACTCAATTGAGCTTACCCCAACTAAAACTGTTCTCAAGCTTATCAAAGGTCTGCATCCAATTAAAGTACCACGCGGACCGACACGTTTTGTTTGATAGGCCATCAAATGCATTTGAGAGAACCAACTGAATAGAGCTCTTGTTGACAGACGACAGACGAACGACAGGTAACGATAAGTAAAGCGCTGATAAGCAGCAAATTTGACAGGCATAAAGCAAACGAAAGAACCTTCCCACTGACAGCTACAGCTACAGGTACAGAGGCAGGTAGAAAAGATGTCAAACAGGCAACTGTAAAATAGTGCCAAGGAAGCCAGCCGGGCAGCAATTGTCGGGAAAACGCTTCTCAGGTACAATCCGAAAACCAGTTTTAGGGCATTTTTATTGTATTTTGCTCATGTCGCTTAATTAAAAGACAATCAAAAGCTGCAGACGCAGCTGCAGATGAAAGCCAGAGTAAGTTTCCCCAGGTTGAACCAAAGCCAAAAACCTGCTTGCCCAATTGGCAGACTCGTATAAATATGTATACAAAAGGTGCATAATAATATTTACGCCTTCTAATGGAATGCTAACGATATACATTTGGGCACAAATCAAAAGCATAACGAAAGAGAAGAGTTTTCGCGTTTTGCCAAACGAAAAGAAAATTATGTAAATGCTGGAAAATTGTTTTGGCCATTCTCATTGTTGTTGTTGTTGTTGCCTAGCAATTTGCGCTCTTCGGCTCGACTGAGCATTTGGCAAATCAATTTCGGGCCAAAATGCCTGCCTGCCAGCGCCTCCCAGAGGGCGTGGCACTCGGCAGTCAGCAGCCAGCAGCCAGCAGCGAAGGCTTATAATAATAATTGAATACATTGACGCCGCCGGCAACATTTTGACTATTTCGCAATTGAATTGAGCAACCTGCAAGAGCAGCAGCCGCAGCAGAAGCATCTGAATCAGGAGGAGGATTGGGAAGGCAGGTGTAAGTTGTGGTTGGCAGAAAACTGGCCAAGTGGAAGTGCGCTGCATAATCAGATGCTATGAACCGTTCTTATTATTGTTGTTGCTGCTGCTGTTGTTGTTGTTGCTGCTGCTGCTGCTGCTTTGAAAGCCCCGCAGTTATTGGCTGGCTATTAATGTATATGGTAAGCCATTTGGCCAACAGCTCTGAAAGCAAAGAAGCCAATGCTAAAGTTGCTATCAATTAAATTTTGAGTATTATTATGTGAGAGTTGCTTCAAATAGTTGTCAAGAAAGTTGACTTGAAATCACAAGTATGCTGATCATTTATCGGGACTTTATATAAACTAAAACTATATATATTAATATATAAACTATATATATTAATATATTAAGTCGTTTGGCTAAAAGCTAAAAGCTCTGAAAGCAAAAGAGCCAATGCTTCAGTTGCTATCAATTAATTTGTGTATGTTATGGGAAAGTTGTTTCAAATAGTTGCCAAGAAAGTTGACTTAAAAACAGAAATATATTATTATTTTAGGATTTTATATAAATTCAAAATATATATTTAAATAGTTCAAACATTTAAATTTAATTTTTTTATAAATATAAATTGCAAATATATGGTTTCGACTTTAGATTAAAATATGGATTTTATGTAAAAGATATTGAAATAAATTGGCTTATTTAAATATAAGAAAATTGGCAAAAATATCAGATATTTAAATATATTGGCCTATTTAAATATAAGAAAATAAGCCAAAATATCAGTTATGTTAAAAGAAGTAAATTCCGTAACGACTGCAACTAATCAGCCTTCAAATATGTTAACTGGCATGCCACAGTTGAATTATCTGTCCTGGAATGGAATAAACGACCACACAGCAAAGTGATTACGTTACGTACCCCCTCGCCCATTCCACTTACCCCTCCCCCTTCCCGCCCTGCTTATTTATGCGCATGCAACTGTAGCTCTTCATCAAAATAATGTAATTATCCAAATTGTTTTCTTTGAAATTTGTTTACATCATTTTTTACTGCGCTGCAATATGCTAAAATGCCAGCCATGCAATGCGAAGCGAAGCGCTTCCCGTTAAGAGCCACTTGAAGTTGAAGTTGCACAACAGAGTGTGGGGCAGTGGGGACTGGGGCAGCAACAGAGCCGCAAGCAGCTTTGCCACTGCCAAAACAACACACGAGAGCAGCTACAATTTCATTCTACATGCAGCAGCAGCAGCAACAACAGCAGCAGCAACCAACACATCATCAGCATCCGCATTCGCATCCGCATATCCGCACATCCTCATCTTCTCATATCCTCATCGTCTCGTCCTCATCCTCATCCTCATCCTGGCGCTCCAATGCAGCGGCATAATCTTCATTATCATTAAAGCAGCGGCAAGCGCCGCTAAACTGTTTAATTCTTCTTTTTTTCGTTTGCCCGCTTCCGTTTTGATTTCATTTCTCCATTTCTGCGCTGTTTCCACTGTTTTGCATGCAAACTGCTCGCTGCTGTGCCAGATAGTATAAGCACATATAAGTATATATAGCAGCATTATCCAACCCAGCGCGCATTTTAATTGCATTTCACATTATACGCTCACACACACACACACACACACGCACACACACGCACACTGCGCACCAAAAGTATCTCAACATGGTTGTTTCACGCTTGTTTTCCATCTGCAGCATCAATTTCATAATGAAATATTTGCGGCAAGCCTGCTCTTTTTTGGTTTTTTTTTTTTGCTGGCTGCTGATAAATGTTCGCTACTTAATTATGTTGGCAACAATTTAAGATATTTCTAATAGTGTAGCAGTTTTGTGAAATGCTGCAAATTTGTTGTAAATCATTTATGGCAATATTATATCTTTTAAGGATGGATTAACATTTTTGAAAAAATACATTTATATTTATAGTATAATTAATGCCTTATTTACTTGGCAATTGATAGATGATAATGTATTTTTTAAAATGCATAAATAATTGTCTATAATTAATAGATCTTTATTTACTATCGCATATTTTATTGATTTTTTGTTAATTTCTTATATATAGCATTGTTTTCATTTGGGAACTCAGTCTATAAAATTTTAAGAAATTTTAAAATTAAATTTGTATTTTTGCATATTTGATTCAATTGCAAATCTTAGCTTCTATTCTGATTTTATCTGAAGAATACTTGATTTTTATGATAAGCTAAAGTATTTCAAGTAGTTCATCATTCTAGGTTCAATTTCCTGAGTTATTATGAATATTTACTGTGAACTGTCAGTCAAAATAGCTGCACTTGAAAATTGCTGCTGTTCTGCTTAGATGCATTTATCGAATTGAGCCGGAAAAAGCTCTTAGCTCTCAGCTCTTAGCTGTTAGCTGTTAGTTCTCAACATTGTAGCGCCATTAGAAAGCAGTTTTGCGATTGCCCTCAACGAAACGAAACGAAACGAAATGGCTGACAAGTGTAAATGCTGCACTCGAGCAACGTCAAAGACAAGTGTGTGTCTCCGTTTAGAGAGAGAAAGATAGAGAGAGAGAGAGAGAGAGATGGGGCATAGAATGGGGGGATAAGATACGGAATGATGTGGAGATGCGATCAGTTGGCGGTCTAATTGCTTTGAATTTTGACTGCTAGTCAGCTGTCCACTTGAGGAGGCTCCGACACCCAATAGACACACACTGCCTAGTTGGGGCATGTATAGAGATTGGGATTGGGATTGGACTGGGGATTGGGGTTTGGCTAAGGCCTGGCGCCTGTTGTTGTTGTGGGAATCGCATTTAACTGGCTGACAATGCAGGAAACGCGCAAAAGGCCACTAAATTGTGGCGCTGTCAACGTGGAGCGGCATGTCAACAACAATAATAATCGTAATAACCAACAGAGCACCCATGTCCCGCTTAGCTGTTGTTAGTACATATACATATACATATACATATACGTATACGTATACGTATACGTATCAAAACTATTAAGGCCATGTGCTGCCCAGAGGAGCTGGCGCCGAGAGCAGGTTCAGCTTGACAGCCAACGTGGTGGGGCAATCAAGGCTACCTCTCTCGCTCTATCTGCCTCTGCCTCTCCCTCTCTCTTGCTCTCTCTCTATCACTGTAGCAACGATTTACTTTGAGAATCGTCGTGTGGGGCGACCCGTCTGCAGTCGTAGTAGTCGCTGTTGTTATTGTTGGCGGATGAACTGGATATTGGCCGCTAAGAATAGAGCCAGTCTCGCTGCCGACGGACAAAGCTGGCCGAAGGACGGAACGTTGGATATGTAATGGATAGCAAGGTTGCCAGATTGTTCCAGCTAGCAGTTCAAACAAAAACAACAACAAAAGTAGCGATATAAGTACAGCTGAAACTTTTGCTAGTGCATGCTGAAATAGGTGTGGAAAATATATAAAAGTAGTTGACCCTAATGGCAGTTGATAATGGCCAAAGTGGCCAGATTATTGTAGCTCAGTGTTGGGAAATGGCAAGCAGATAAAATTGTTAGTAGAGGAAGTGGGAAATAGATGTAGAAAAAAGCTGAATGTAGTGATAACTTATAGCTCAGTTATTCCTTATTTAAAGGAGAATAAGGTTGCCAGAAAATAAGGACAATTGAAATTTACTAGTCAAACAATATGATAGACAAAATGTAGAAAAATGTTATGATAAAAGTCCCGTCAGGCGATCCTAATTTCTAAATTTACATTCCAGCTCAAATTCATAAACTACCATATACTCTTCACATATTTGGTATTAAATCTTTCACATAACTACACTTGTGTCTGTTTATATATCGCAAATGTATCTCCGTTAAACCCATTTCATCAATCTCCATCTATTCCATTTTACTATTTAAAGAAGCTGCATCTTTATTTGTCAACTTATCATTCACTATATCTTTAACTAAATCTCCCCAAGCATTTATTCCAACTCTTTTCATTCTACCATTACACTAAGCTACAAAAGTCTCTTAATACTATGCAATCTATTACTAACCTCCAACTCTGCTTCGTTCTACATTTACCTGCCTATCATTATATTTTCCTTTACATTTTATTGTAATAAAATGTACACTGGTCTCTGTGCCCCATTTGGACAGCACCCCGTTGGGTTTTTCCAACAATCCATCAGGCTTGGCCATGGCCAACACTTCTCTGCTCGCGGCTCGGCATCACCCGAAATTGCCCAACTTGATTAGCAATTCCAATTAGAAGTTTTCTCATCTCTGACAGGCATAACATTCACCAGGCACAAAAGGCCAACAGCAGCGGCAACAATTGCCAGCAAACGAATGCGCAGCAGCAGCAACATCATCATGATGATGATTATTATGATCATCATGTGGCATGCACAATAAAAATAAACAGATCATAAATAATATATGAATTCAATTCATATCCGAAAGGATTTGCGGTTAAGATGCCGACGCTGACGCCGACGCCACGCACAAATATGGACAGAAACAAGTTCCAGACACTGAATACACTCTTGTCATTGTTGTTGTTGTTGTTGTTGTTGCTGTTGTTGCTGTGGATTGTAGACCTGGGACCAAAGAATCGAGCTCAAGATCGCGTAGATGCGGTGCAAAAGAAAACAAGAAAAACACGTAGCCGGCTAGCTGTGTGTGTGTGCTTGTGTGTCTGTGTGTGTGAGTATCTTGCAACTCACTTTTTCACAATTTCCCGATGCCGGTTGTGAAATTTGCCAGAGCATCGAATGTTTCATGGCCAAGTTAACAGGCGCACAGCAAGGCCAGCCAGCAAAAAGCCAACTACAGCTAGCTGCAAAGGTAACCAGCCAGCCGAAGCCGCTGAGAGCGGATCTAGCCACAGAGAGGCCATCATTAACTCAATGCCTCGTTGTTGTTGCTGTTGCCGCATGCAACATGCAACATGCAACAGCGAAATTCAAGTTCAATGCAAGGCAACGAGTTATTGTTTCTAGACAAGAGATTCTTTCCACTTATTACACAAGTCATCAGGCAACGTCATCGTCATCGCTGTCATCTTTTGACATCACTCACAGATCGTCGAGATCTGAGTTCTGAGATCTGTGATCTTTGCTCCCGGATCGCTGATGCTGCCTGTCTCAACGGTCGCTGCTGCCTGCCACCAAATTCAGACAGGCGTTGCCGCATCATTATCAGTGAATATGCTCAAGCAGCCCAGCTACCGTATCCTGTCGCATCCCAGCCTCAACTCAATTTGATGTACCGGAAAGCGACGAGCACATCAAAAATGACTCTGCCCCTGCCCCAGCCCCTGCCCCCTTCTTCCTGCCCCTGCCCCTGATCCCCAGCACTTACATTTCAACATTGCCGCGCCTTTGACGGCACTAATTGTTAATTAATGGAATGCAGGCGGCATGTGGCATGTTGCATGTGGCGTGCCCAGGCATCCATTGCCATGTAAGATTAGCGCCCCAAGGTTTTACCTTAGCCAGATTAACCCAAACAGCTAGCAGCCAGTTCAGTTCGTCTCTGGGCATTAAAATGGAAAATTAAATGCCAGTTTTATTACATTTCGTAGTCATCACAAGCCTACTGAATCTAATTATGAACATTTTTTTCATTTTATTGTTTTTTTTTGTTGTGTAAAGTTGAAGCTAATCAATTTATGCATGGAAATATATTGGAAAATATCTTTGATTGATATGGTAATTACATAATTGAATAAATCAATAGTATAAATAAGTTTCTATATCCATGCTGGGATACTTTAAAGCAGAGCTTAAACATATTATACAGACATGGAGAAATACTTGTTAAATGAAAAGGGGATATTTTATAAAACTATTATTAAAATAAGCAAAGTTTGCCAAAGTATACCAAAAACAGTCTGCAATCGTTTACTTATGTTTCTTATTATCCCAAAAGTATCTTCAAGTCAATCGTTCTCATTATTACCAAAGCGCTTCTGTAAAGTTAAAGCAAACGCGAATTGAATTCGTTCAACATTCAAAATACAACTTTAACAAATTACAAATAAAACTTTGAAAATCTGCCAAAACTGAAAACTCGCTTATAAAAATCAGCTGCTACGTAATTTCCGCAAAAAGCCCAGCTTGTATATATAAGTTATTTGCTACGCCAACTGAGTGCAAAACTTTTCAGAAGATACAAGTCTTGGCTGTGTAAGGCGTTCGCATCATCTGTTGACAGCAAAAGTAACTTAAGAAGCCGAACAACCGACCGAATCATGTGACTGAGACTGAGACTGAGCCCAGCCGCATTTCTCAAGCGTTTCGGTTGTCTCCAAGCTGCTTATCGATATGCCAGCACACCCAGCTGCACTTTGCATCTGTATCTGTACACCAGCCCAAACAAAAAATATAGAGAGAACATATTTCATTTGCAGCATCAGCGCGGTAAAAGTTTTTCAATCTGCCAGCGAGATGCATCGCAGCATCCTTTCACCTCCTAAAAAGCTCCTTGAGCCACACAAACTGTGTCATCAGACAGGGCGCTCTGTCTGTCGCATAACTTATATTGAACTGTCGCCAAACGTGGCACGGCGGTCGTCGAGGTGACAAGTGGCAAGTCGCAAGCTGCAAGCTGCAAGTTGCAAGTTGCAAGTCAAAAGCCGCAGACATTTGTATAAATTATTACAGTCGCATGCGTTTCTGGCGCCCTGGGGGCGTGCTGCGACTATTTTGGCCTGCGTTATGCATTTATGATTGCTGCTGGCATTTGCATTCACTTCTCCTCGCCCCCCACTTGCAACTTGTTGAAATCAAAGTGCAACAGCTGACAGCAGTTGGCTGCGGGGCGTGAAAATGCTTTTCTTTCACACTGCTTTGGTTTTGCTTTGGCTTTGGCTTTGGCTTTGGCATTTGCACGACACAATCATTAAATAGCCATGGCCAAGTGCTGACAACAACAACAACAACAGTAACAGCAACAGTAACAGCAACAACAAATTACAAGCGCACATTGTCAACGTTGCACTTTAGGCGACATAAATTTCATGTACATTGCCAGAGGAACACAACAGCAACAGCAACAGCAACACACACAACACACAACACCCAACAGCACAACAGCACAAAAAAGCGGTTCGCAGCAGCAGCAGCCATGAGGTGTCAATGTACAATTGCTGCAACAACAGCAACAATAACTGTCTGCCACAAGGAGCTGGCAAAACAAAGACGCGATTGTTGCTGTTGTTGCAGTTGTTGTTGTTGTTGTGGCATGCCAAATGCGGACACGACGCCAAGCAGCCGCCTCACATTGTTGGCCCTCTTGTGCCCTTGTCCTCGCCTTTGCCTTCGCCTTTGCCACTCACGACGCTGCGGTCTCAAAGCATTGCTCGCTGTTCTATTGACACACGCGACGTATGAGTAACGTCTTGGAATGTTGCCGCCGTCATTGTTGTTGCTGTCGCCATCGCCGCATTCCGTAATTACGCAGCATTAGCACAACAAATCGAGCGAACAGCATTGCATTTAATTAGTGACATCAACAGCAGCAGCAGCAACTGAGGCAGGATCTGTGACAACAACAGCAGCAGCAACAGCAGCAGCAGCAACTGAACCGAGACCAACAGCAAACATGTCAAAGTAAATTGTTGGCATAATTCATAATTGAATTGCAATCGCGGCTTGCGTGAAGGCTACATAAATTTTAAACAGCGCTTCAGCTGACAATGACAATGACTGAATGATATTTATAGCATTTTGTAGAAATATTTCAGCATGAGCTTATGGCAAATATGTACATATATAAATAACAAAAATAATATTATTAATACAAGTTTTTTAGTGGGGTAGATTAACATGATAAAAGTGAAATTTCCCTAAATGTATAAAACTTAAACGTAGAATAAAAGTAAAGGTCAAACCATGAACAATTTGGTCTGGAACTTCAAAATCGGTTCAGTTTTGACAAAGTTATGAGAGTTTGAAGTCTTCATAGGGCTAAAAATAATTTTACAAGCTACATTTTTTGTTAATTTTGGCCTGTTTTTAGACCGAAAATTTAACAACCCCAGAATCGGTTTTCAAATGGATTTTTATACTAATTATGACACCCACAATCGATTTAAAAGACCGATTCGCAATTCTATTTTTTGTAATAATTTTTTTTCCGAAAAATAGTAAGGGGGGAGTAAAGGTTTTTTTTGGAAAAAAGTCAAAAACATTAAATCTTCAAAAATGTATAAATCTTAAATGTATAATAAAAGTAGAGGACAAACCATTAACAAATTCGTCTGGAACTTGAAAATCGGTTTAGTTTTGGCAAACTTATGGCAGTTTGAAGTCAAGAGTTGGAAATTTACAAAATATTATAATAGTATAGTATAGTATATATATGTAAAATATAGTTGTTGAAAGCAGAAATTGAAAGAGACTGTCAACGCTAAAGAAATGAGTTTCGCTAGCAATAGAAACATAACAGAGGCGAAAGCTATTGGCATTCATAAATATATTTGAAATCGGAAACAAGCGCAGCCAAAACTCTAAACCTGACTCTTTTGTTGTTGTTGCTGTTGTTGTTGTTGTTGTTGCTGTTGTTGTCGTTGTCTCATTGTTGGTCATGTCTTGGTCTCTTTATTCTCAGCGTTGTCGTTGCTGATGTCAACCCAAATGCGGTTCACATTTTAAGTCTCATTGTGACTGTTGTTGCTGTTGTTGTTGTTGATGTTGTGTTGTTGTTGCTTTGTTGCCATTGTTGTTGAGTCCAGGGCGCGCCTACTTATGCTGTAGCTTACTACATGCTATAGCCACATGTCGGCACACATGAAACTGGACTGGCGGATTGTCACGTAACTGGCAATCCCGAATCCACACAACTAGGCAGTGGTCGGTCGGTCTGTCGGTCGGTCGGTCGGTCGGCTGCACCGTTAGTTATCACTCGGCACAGTTGTTAAGTTGAAGCTCTCCGTATTTTATTACAATGCTAGGGAGTGTGAGAGTGCGGCCACCCAGGCGGCAATTCGAGCCCAAAAGTTCAAAGACTGTTGACATTTCGTGCTGCAACTGCAACTGCAACTGCTGCATGCAACAACTGATTGATATAAGCGCTTTAAGAGCAGCATGTGGCCAATTGGCGATTGAATTTCCACAGTCAAAGAAAATATGAACTCAACAAGCGGCAGAAACAACAATAAGCAGTTGACTTGAACAGACTCATATGGCAACAGTAGTTGCCTGATTGCGTCTTCAGTCCAACCCAAAATATTTCCAAGCGATTTAACAATGAATTTCGTAAGAAAATCTCTATGAAAATAGATATAAAAGCACCCACAAAAGACAAACACGTACGGACAGACAGACGGACAGCAAAGACTGCCAAGATAGCGTCGTTATAGAGTTAGCTTGACGGCAAACTCTGGCATAATATCAATTTCAATAAACCAACAAGCAAATGTGAGAGTGTGTGTGTGAGAGGGTGTGTGTGTGTGGGTGTCGCAGGGTATATAAGAACTTATAGCGACACTAGCTGCAAACACTTGGATATGAGCCAGTCATATGTTCCGTCTGGCAAGTTGTCTTTGGGTGAGGGGAACGGGACACAGACAGCATATAAAGGTAAATTTCAATTGTAAGAAATGAGATGCTCAACACAACACAACACAGACAAAGACAATAGGCAAAGGGAGGAGCAATCAGGGGAACTAAAACCAAAGATTAAAGCTGAGCAAACTATAAAAACAAGAGTGCTCGACTAGTTGATACGCTTTACTTAGCTTTGCATGTTTTATATGCAAGCAAAAGGGAAATTCCAAAAATATTGCAGCAGCAACAACAACAACTTGTAAGCCTCTCTTAAATTTTTACTTTACTGCTACTCTTTGCAATTGACGCCACTCTCACGAGGTTCTCTTAGATCGTTGCGATAGACAACAACAAATCAATGCTTGCGTTTCATTTTACACTTGCTATGAATACAAAAACAAATAGTCCAAAAACAGGAAGAGCAGCGCAAGAAGCAGTGCAAACACAAACCTTTTGCTTTACACAAAAACAACAACAAGCTGCGCTGCAAAAATGTGTTTCGTTTCGCTTTGCATTTACTCGTGGAAGATCTGACACGTTCTCTCTCTCTCTCCCGCTCTCTTGGAATTTGTCTTATTCCGTTACTGCGTTACTGTTTATTGTCTTTGAAGTGTGTTTGATTTTTGATTTGATTTTGCATAAATACATTTTTTAGATCACACGACAAGTTTTAGGCATATTAAAGCAAATAACTTTGCTATTTATTATCAGTCATGGTAGATAGCTGTGTTTTAGCCACAAATAAGCCATTCATACTGCCTTAGACAACTGCTCGAGGCAAGTTGTTCATTCATTCATATTTGCTTGCCTTTATAAGATAAGCCAAAAAGTTGCAGTTACCATAAAAACGCAACCTATAACAAAGCAAAAACATCAAAACAATTTGTTTTTATCTTGTTTCAAATTTGTTTTACTATTTTGTATTGCAATTGCAGTTTTGCAAAGTTGTTGCTATTGTTGTTGTTATAGGACTGTAGTTTTAGGCACTGCCATTTCCCACGCAAAGTTTTTGCTGGCCAACAATGGCAAGAACAAGAAGTGCAATAAAAATAAGTTCTTTTCATGGATCGAACTAAACTTCAACTTGATTTTGAGGCAAGCAGCAAATAGAGCCGAAATCTGTGCGAGTTTTGTTTCTTGCTATATCGAAAGTTTTTGACAGCACAAAAGACGCACAAAAGCATGCTATGAAATTTGTCACTCTTCAAAGTTGTTGCCAAGAGTGTTGCTGTTGTTGCTTTGTTGTTGTTTTTGATGCATTCGTGTATGACAAGTTAAATGAACATGTTGGGCGTGGCTGAGTTGCGAGAAATGCAGTAGAATTATAATGCCAGATAAGCCAGTTGTCAGCTGGCAGTTGGCTATTGTTGTTGTTACAGTAATTGTTGTTGCTCTTGCTGTTGCTGTTGTTGCTTCCGTTGTGACTGCTGACATTTTGCAACTTATGCAAAGCAACTTTTACATGAAGTGCCAAATGTCAGCACATTTGTGTCTCATTGTCATCGTTGTCGTTTGTTAAATTAATGCACAGCCAACGTGGCGTATGCTTGTTAAATGCACTGCAGCAACATCAGCAACAGCAGCAGCAACAGTCGCATTTGCATAGCTTAAACTCAACTTGACTGAGAAATTCTTAAATTCCAACCACAACTGCAGCGTTTTTTCCGACTCTCATTCACTTTTATAGTCGCTGGGTTGCCGGCTGCTTTGGCTGATTACACGAATGTCCTGTAAAACTATACAATAAAGGGTTTAAGCAGCTGCATCTTAACTTTCCAATGTAAATTTTATATTTTATTATATGATAAGTGCATAGAATAGTTTATGTTATTATATTTCTATATCTTTCTTTTGAGTTCAAAAATTAAGCGGTATTTTTTTATTCAAAATGCCTTTTTTGCCTATTTTGCAAAGGTTTAGAAAACGTACAACCAATATCAACTTTATTATTCCAAACTACTTTCTGCAAAGAGTGTAAACCAAACCATAATTCCACATTATACATATACTAGGGTATATTCAAGTCGAGCACAGCTTGAATATCTTAGCTCGGGGCGTTAGCTGCTTTTTCTTTTGACTGTTGCAGTTTCTTTGTTATCACGACTGGCAGCCTTTGGTGCCTTGGCATTGTTGCTGCCAGCTGCCAGCTGCTGCTGAATGTAGGTGAATGTTGCCAAGAACAAGTGATGCGGCAAGAAAATGCCAGAAACGAGAAACGAGAAACGCCCCCCAAAGGCAGACAGACAGACAGAGAGACAGACAGAGTAAAAGTTGGCAGCTGCGGTGGTGCCACAACCTTAACCCAATTTGCAACAGCTTCGCTTGCAATTAAAAAACACTTTTATGCCACAGAGGAACAGGAAGTGAAGAAGCGTAGAAGCCAAAAAGCGTTTGGCTTTAAAATTAATATGCTGAAAATCTGTAAACGATTTGCAACTAATAGGCAAAGGCTTAAAATTGCATTAAAACTTTTCAAAACTACTCCACACACACACACACACACACACATGAGTGTATGTGCGAGTGTGTGTTTGTATCTGTGTGCAAATTCAATAAGCTGAAACTTGTGGCAAAAGTTTGCAGCCTTTAAGCCAAGACAGACAGAGAGAGAGAGAAAGAGTGCTCTTAAAGCAAAACTTTTTGGCCGCCGACCGCAAAAAGTGGAAATATGTTGTATAAAAGTAAGGCAAGAAATCATGAGCATTAGCATAAACTTAAAGTGACCAGTGCGGTAAAAGTTCTTGGCTCTAAGAGCTGCTGAAAGGGTTTTCGTTAGCAACTTTTTAACAAGCCCACAAAACTCAAAACTCAAACCAAAACTTAATCCAACTCTCTCGCTCGCTTTCTGCAGATGCAGCTGTAAGGTGACAAGGACCATGCAGGATATACGACTACGCCTCGAGCCGCAACACAATACAGCAGCGTTCTCAAACTCGCCAGCAGCAACAGGATCAACGACTTCGGACACCGCGGAGACAACGCTGATTGAAACTGGCGCCACAACAGGCGCACAACTGCTGCTGCCCGAGCTAAGCTTCAGGTAGGCACCAGCTGGATGTAGGCTATGCAGCAACACAACTCAAATTGTTCCTTCCCCAGCGCACCAGCAACAACAGCAACAGTGGTACAAGCAGCAGCAGCAACAACCACACAGCAGCCGCATTATTACCACCATCATCATCATCATCCGCACTCGCATCCGCACTCACATCCGCATCCGCATTCGCATCCGCATCCGGCTCAGCCGCGAGCCTCGCCGCGTCATCAGGTGGAGCAGCTGCAGCTGCTGCACAGCCATCACACAGGACACGGCCACAATGCCAGCCAGGAGCAGGTGCCACGCTCGCCCAGCTCCGAAGAGGACAATTCGCCAACTGAAATGAATAATTGTCGTCGCTTGGTTGATAAACCGCCGCTGGTGAGTCCAACTTGCATTATTAACCATTTCCCTTGCAATCATATCCTTTGTTGACCACTTTTTGCATAAATCTGCCAATCGATTCAGCGGCCAAGGCACAAAAACTTGCCAATTCAAAGATTTCTTTTGGCGCTAGCTAAAAATGAGCAAATTGCGAAAAAGTGTTGCATACTTGCAGGCGAAAGTAACTGCAAGAAATATCATTAATATTGGCAACTTTACAAATAACTTGAGAGCTTGTGAAATATTGATGAGAAATATGCACAAAAGCGTATATATATATTGATAAATGTGGCAACTTTTAAATAGCTCAAATATTGATTTGATTTTCTTTTCAAGCTGCTGTCAAAGTGAACAAACCTTTTAACATGTCAAACTGACTGATTGGTTGTCAATAGCAAAATAATAAACTTTTGACAGCACTCAAGAATGAAAATAGTATTACTTGTTTAACTTAATAATCAACAAACTCAAAGATTTGTCACAATCTTAAATCATTGAAATATGAAAATATATACAACATTTGCTCTAGAGTTTTCTATGTTTTGCTTTGCATAAGACTTAAACTCGAATGCAAATTCAACATTTTTAGAGTAAAGACTTTTTATTCCAAACAAATTGCCGTCACTCGAAAATCAAATGCAATTTAGCAAGCACTTTTGAAAGCTTGCAGCTGCATACTACAAAAAATTGTTTGCCACTAAACAAGACCCAAAAGCGTTCATTAAATTAATTTGCAAAAATGCAAATTTCCAGCTAACGGCACTTTGGCACGCGCCGCCGGCAATTGCATTTTCTAGTGCATTCTCACACACACACGCACACTCCAATAAAGAGCGTAAGAGAGAGTGAGAGAGAGAGAGTGTGTGTGTGTGTAGGAGATGAAAAACTTTGAGCAGACATGCCAGGCAGGCAAATGGCAGCCAAATGCCGTTAACTTAGTGACTTTATGACACATAAATCGCAGCAACAATGCCGGCAAGAGCTCTGCCGCTGCCATCACGTGTCCTGTTTTCTATACACACACACAGATACACACACATACAGACACAACTATAGGCCTACACAGCTGACAGCTGCAGCTGCTGGCAAATGGGCAAAACTTTGCTGACAAAAGCTGGAGATGGCAAAAACGAGCAAATCAAATGCCAGCACAAACAAGAACAAGAATACTTCAGCTCAAAGAGTGCTTGACTGCCAGATACCCTGTAGTTAAAGCTAATGGTATATTTAAATGAACCAAATTCAAGAGCTAAAGCTTTATCTGCATATTAGCTAGCTCAAGATGTAAAGTTAGACGAAAGGACAGACAGGAGTTAATATTGGAACAAGGATAATCTGGTGCTTTGAATATTACAATTCTATGCTTCCAAATGTGATTTTTATTTGTCCATATTTTCATTTCCTGACAAACTTTTTTCTCTTTACAAAAATCAGAAATTAAACATTTGATATTTTTTTAAAGAATTTTTCAAAAGATTTTTTTCTATATTAAAAAATATATTTAAAAAATTTAAGAATATAAACACATAAATATGCTCAAAACCTATGCTTGTATAAGTACTTTCTAAGACAAAACCAATTGCTAGCAAAACTAATTGCTAAACTTGCCTTGCTTCTATCTGATATCCTTTTTTGCCCATTCCTAAGTGCAGGGTATGTAAAAAGTAGTACTTTACAAATGCTTTCAACTTAGACACGCCCATGCCCAATTGTCCCATTGTTCGCTTTGTGCCTACCTTTGCTAGCACCCGCGTCTTCGTCCTTCGTCCTTCATCCTTCGTCCTGTTGTCCTGCTTGTCCGCTTATCTGTTCTCCCACTGCAGTGCATTGCATTTTTTATATTTACGCCTTTCGCAGCAGCAGCAGTTGTCGAGCCGGATTTGTCGAGCATCTCCTGCCGAGTGCCTGGTGCCACTTGGGCGCATTGTCTTGTATTCTGCATACTGCGATTCGAGTCGAGTCCTTTCTTTTCCAATGTCATTAGCATAATGGGGGCATTAGGTTGGCAGGCTGGCTGCCACTGATTGCATACTTAACGATGACGATGAAGCAAAGCCGACTTCCAATTCCAATTCAATTAGCTGCATTTGCAAAAAGCGAATGCCGGCAGCAATCAATGAATGCACAACTATTGGCAGTTTACTATGCTAAGTTTGAAGATTTGCTGCAAATCAAAAATCAAGCATTAAATAAAAAAATTACATACATTTTGTTAAAAGATATGTATTATTATAGATCAGTTTCTTCTCTTTGGGTACTTTAAAAGAATAGAGACTTAATCTGCAAGAAATATCAAATTAGTTTGAATTTTTAAACAAAATATATAAATAATATAAATGCATTTTGAAATTTTTACATTTTTGAAACTTATCAAAATACAAATTCTTTGATGGGTATCTAAGTTCTTTAATAATTCAAATATCAATTAAAATTATAATAAAATATATCAGTTTTGACCATATTATTAACTATCAATTTGGCTGCTTGAAAGTAGAAAATAATGTCTAAGTAATTATTTTAAATTATATTCAAGTGATGAAGATAATGCTATGATAGTTGGAAACATACAAAGTTTATTTGCTTTGAATTTGGGTGTATACAAGCTCAAAATAATGTATAAATAATGAAGTGCGATTGCTAGTTCAATTTGCTGTTGATATTTTAAGCCCAAGCCTGTGCAATTAGCTAAAATCTACTATACAGAATATTCCTATTTATGAGCATTAGATGACTTTTGCTTTTGGCCGCAGGAGCTCAACAGGCAAACAGGCAAAGCAGGCTAGCCACATCAAAAGGCAACTACATAAAATCAACATAATTATAACAAATTAGGCAAATAACTTATAAGGCAGTGGCAAAGAGAGAGAGAGAGAGGGGGCATTCAACACTTGAGCAGAGCTGTCTGCTAATTGGAAACGCTTTAAATGGCGCCCCTAAAAGCAGGCAAAACTTTTCGCTTTAACTCATTTCAAAGTAATTTGCCACAGCCCGAAACCAAAACCCAAACTTCAGCTGGTAGGACTACATAGTTAACATTTTATTGGTAACCAGAAATGTTACACATCGATTGTTGCTGCTGTTGCTAAAGTGTTTTCGATGTTAGCTGGCTTTTGTGGCCTAAACAACAACAACAGCAACAACAACTGGCTTTACAAACTAAATTGCAATTATTTCGTTGCGTCAAAAACTTTTCGCCCAAATTGGCAGCGAACACGAAACCATGCAAATGTTGTAACGATTCCGCCATCCCTTGGCTCTTACAGGTAAAAAGGCTCACCATGGGCATTGGACTGCTGCGGGGCACCGAGGACAGCCGCCCGCTGGTGCACAACACCTGCTCCTCCTCACTGAACTCCGGCTCGTCGCAGACCATCTCCGATGGCTATGTGAACGAGGCCATCTGCGAGCCGGACAAGTATGTGGCGAGCAAGTTCGGCGACTCCTGCCGCCAATCGCTGACGGCCCTGGAGACGGCCAACCAAAGGCTGCAGTCGGAGCTGCCCAGCAGCAAGAAGTATCTGCGCGAAACGTGCAGTGGTGAGTATGATACGACTATAGGGGCGTATACGTAATATCAATATGATGAAGATCTTTGAGGTCAACAAGCGTTCTATTAGGCGATAGTTGAAGCTTGGTTTATTAACTGGATAATCTATGAATTAATGAGATCGCCTTCCAGATCTACTTTCCATTTTCCGCTTAACACTTCTGCCCATTAGTTTGCTTTTTTAATTTTGCATGATTTTTACTGTAAGATATTCGTAATTGGTAATATGTTCATTATAATTTGTATGCTTCTAGTATTATATATAAGAAAAACATTTTGGATTGCAATGCAAACTGAATTTGTGTTCCTATTTGTTTGCTTACCTTCTCAAACCCAATGGGAAGCTGTTAATTTTATCACTCTCTTACAAGGCAACTCATATATCTATTATACCAAATACTTCCTTTATTTCCTTGACACAGCCAACTCCAGTCCAAAGCTGTTTGCAGCGAACTCGTCCCTGCGCCTGGACAACCTCAGCCTGGCGGAGCAGCAGGAGCTGAAAGGTGCCGCCTGGTATCAGGCGGGCATACCACGTGAGATCTCGCTGGAGGTCCTCTCCCGGCAGAGTCCGGGCGCCTTTCTGGTGCGACAGAGTAGCACCAAGCCGGGCTGCTTCGCACTGTCGCTGCGAGTGCCGCCGCCATCTCAAAGAGTCGCTCACTATCTGATCCTGCGAACGCCGAGGGGCTACAAGATTAAGGTAGGCGAGTGGCTAGAGAGTAAACTAAATGAAGTAAATAAGCGGAAATCTATTATTGTATTTGGAAGGCAGCTAATAGTAAAGAAAAATACAACACAAGTTAGGTTTATTTGTACAGAGGATTTTTCAATACATGTTTAAGCGTTTTTAGAAAATCTCTACTCGAAAAAAACACAACTTAAAATTGAGTATCAAGAAAAACCTTACAGAATGGATTAGAAATAATTTATAATATATGATTGCTGTTTACTTTTCAAAGCAGTAAATTATCAGAAACTATTTTGCAAAGAGGGATTCACCTTTTTAGGTGATTTCAAAACGCAATTGCACAATTTTTGAGAAAAAATTAATGAAAACAAAGCTGATGACTTCAAAAAAGTGTACAAATCTTGAATTAAAAGCATATTGAAAGACTGAAAGACTGATAGACTCTTGAATCTAGTTTTGTTTCTGCTCACTTTGAAAAGCTCATTAAATTTAACACAGAATAAATAAACTTAATATATTTACAATATTTATAACAAGATCACAGTCTTGATTTGAGATTAAATGCTGAAATTCTAACTTTTTTCAATCTAAAAAGTTCAAATACAACTAATAAAACCTTCTCCTTCTGCTCCTTCTTCTCCTCCGTCGACAGGGCTTCACCAAGGAGTTCAGTTCGCTGCGGGCGCTGATAACGCACCACTCGGTGATGCCGGAGCTGCTCCCAGTTCCGCTGACGCTTCCTCGGCCGGCACACGTGAGAGCCCAGGCGCAGCAGTACGGCAATGGAAGTGGGCGTGGCGGGAGTGGGAGTGGGGGCGGTGGCGACTTTGAGATGTACGGATCGCTGAATGACTTTCGCAAAATGATGGCCGACTTGAATGTGTGACTGTGTGCAGGAGCTGTGTAATTAATGATTGTTTGGTCGGTCAGTTTTGGTCGGTCTGCTGCCTGTCTGTCTACCTGTCTGTCTGGGCAGGATAACAATCTGTTTAATTTGCTTAATTGGCTGTGCTGACGGTTGACGTGGCGACGCAACATAAAACCCAAACCCCAAACCCAAACCCCAAACCCAAACTCCAAACCCCAAAAACACGAGTGTTGTAAAAATTTTATGAAAACACATCATGAAAGCTAAAAGTAAAGCATAGAACAGAAGGGAGCTGTATTTACACACATGATTCACACACACAAGCACAACAAAAAGAGAAGCAAAACATTTTTTGTGTAACTGCAAAACAAATGCAAAAAATATATTGCAATATGAAGCCAATGCAAAACAAACATTCAAACGAACATTGCAATTATTTTTAATAATTTTTTTTTTATGCGTTCTGTTTTAATTTTCTGTGGCAGCTGCAAACGCAATCCTGAATGGGCTGCTGGGGGCTTTAATTGTTAATGCTTTGTGGTCGAATCGGATTTTGGGGGGAGCTGCCTTTTGTAAAATGTTTCCAGCAGCTGGCAGTGTTTATTTCTAAAAAAAACATTCTTAGTTAGTGGTAATGCAAGAATCAATATGTATGTACAAGAAAATAAACAATTAAATGTGGTGTAATATTAATCAATTAAGTAGCTAGGTTTATATACAACAAATTATGCATTGTCCTTGCTATGTAATGTTTGTAATTTCTGTAATAAATTATATTTAATGAAAATGTAAGACACTGATAACTTATTTTGAACTCGTAATGGCTGGCTAACCTGTGCTTAATAATATACACAGAATATATATTCAGGGGCTGCTTAGCTCAACATTTTGTGTAACATAATAAATACACACATTGTTGTGGCAATCTAATTTGAATATTTCAAAAATAGCCGCCAAATTAGTTCAACAGCTGACTGACGAGGGCTGCATTACCAAAGTACCACAGCTATCGATATATGTAAGCTGGTCACCCTGCTGCATATCGATATGTGTCGTGCTATCGCACGAATACCGATGTGAACTATCGATGAGGGTCACGCAGCCGCTGATTGGCTAACAACGAGTATCACTCGTTCGCACAATTTGTTTAAATAAAAACTTAAATACACAAGCAGCGAGACAGCTGCGCTCAGTGGTTCGCCGGCTGCTCGAAGAGAGAGTTCCCAGTTGCGGAAGCATATAAAAGAAAGTGAAGCGCGTGCGTTAAAAATCGCTGGCCAGCATAATACATCAACACAGCAAGCAAAGTAAATGCACATCATTTAGCATAGCATTAAACAATAACTGTGCGCTATTTGTTGAACAAATTAGAGAGTGTAGTGTCTCGGTGAGTTTATTAACTCACGAAACTTGGCATTATTTTTTGCCACATGTATTTTCATCGTATTTATGTACTTTATCGATTACGTCGGCGCGCTCAGCATAAAATGAGAGGCAAGGCGCAAAGATGGGCGAGAAGATGAATGTGAAGCGAAACGCGTGTATTTTTTTTGCCAGGGTGGTGTGACAACATAAAACAAATACAGACAAACACAAACATTGTGTGTGTGTGTATGAGAAAACCTTTAAAACGAACTAAATTTCTCTAGAAATTTTTGAAAGCGCTGGGCTGCGAAAATAATACAAAACCGGATATAATACTCAAAGCTCAGCTTACAGCAGCGAAATGAAATAAAATGAAATTACCTGACTGTGGCTGTGTGCGTGCGAAACTGTGTGTGAGTCGGTGTCTGAATGTGTGTGTGTGTGTGTGCTTCGTGTGCGTAGCCGAATTGTCGCGTGTCTGGCATGCAATTAGGCATTCAAATATGTACAGCAAATGCATATTGTATATAAATATGTATATATGTATATGTTATATACATACATACAAGCACATATGCTATTTTCTTCTTGCTCGCTGCCTGCTGCCAGCAACAACAACGACCACCCGCCGGCACCTGCTTACAGTTGTAGTTGTTGTTTGCTGGTTTATTTCTTTACTTTTTCGCATTCCGCTTTGCTACACATTTTTAGTTCGTGGTGTTTGCTCGCAGCTTTCCGCACGAGACTGAACGATTGAGGGAATGAATGAATGACCCAAAGCAGCAGCAGCCGCCAGACTGGCGCGCGCCTTAACTAACTGCTCCTCCACCCACTCTCCGCCCCGAGTGCATCTTACCACTTGTGCATGACGAGTGCATGGAATGGCACGAAGGTGTGAAAAGCGAAAGAAGAAGCCGCCATTCATGAATGAGTTGCATTTGTGCGCGTGTATGGGTGTTGAGAGAGCATTCGCTCCCTCTCTCTCTCTCTCTCTCTCTCTGTCTCTCCCTCTCAAGTGCATCTCTCAGTCAGCCTCTCTCTCTCTCTCGTCTCGTGTGTTTATACAAAATCAATGGTTGCATCTGTGGGCGGCTTTGCTGCTTGCACATTTGGAAGGTCACTCGCTGCAGAAGCAAAGAATTTGCATGCGACAAAACGCGCGCTTTCTATTTGACGATGTGCCAGAGATTGAAGCGGCCAGAGATTAATCTCAATACTTGTGTGCTTATCTCAGAACGAGATTGCAAGTATAGATTACAGTTATTATAAATAATAATTAAGCAAAATACAGTGGTGCAAATTAGAATGCTTTAGCTTAATTTCAATTTCTATATACATACAACAAATCAAAGCTAGTTTGATACAAAATTATAAGCTAATGATTTTTATAGCTCGAATTCATTGAAAATTCATTCACAATTCTATATCACAAATTGTTGTTATATACTACAATATACACTAAATGATTTTCACTAAGTAAATTACAAAACTTTTCAAAATTGTACATATGAAGACAATTATAAAACGAATTAGAAATTTTTGATGGATGCATTCTAATTTATAAGTTTCCAATGTTCGAGCAGCTGCTGTATGTGTAAATTTCTATAATATCCATGACAAAACCAAAAGAGAATCATATGAATAATACTAATACCGGACATATTCATTTCTATTCCTGCAGAAACTCGCACCAGACACTAAAGATTCACTCCGACCCAAAAACGCCCCCGGAACAGCACAATGATCAACATGGACATTAGCGTTACGCCCAACTACTCGTATATCTTCGATTTCGAGAATGATTTTATACACCAGCGCACACGCAAATGGATGCTGGAGAACTGGACCTGGGTGTTCTACTATTGTGGCATTTACATGCTTGTCATATTCGGTGGTCAGCACTTTATGCAAAATCGGCCGAGGTGAGTCTAGACTTTTACTCTATATATATACTATGTATATATGGCAAAAACATGTGTTTATGAAATTTGCATGCATTGCATAATTCTCTCAATTCGCTCACTTTCCATATATATACATATATATATATATATTAATTCGCTTTCTCTCTTGGCCACTTGTGCATCTGCTGTTTTTGTGCTGAGTGACATTGGCCAAATGTCTGTCTGTCTGTCTGCAAAAGCGTCGAGTCTGTGGACCTTGAACCCGCCTCCAGCAGAGACGCTTCTCTGAATGCCTGAATGCTTCTTGTTTTTTCTTACCCAACGATTTGGCGCGCGTGTGGATTGCCCCCACTTCTTATTTGGGGTGAACGGGGGGGGCTCAATCTGCTTTTAATAATGTAGCAATCAAATTACATTTACAGGCTAATTATTGATTGTAAATTTTTAATAGAGGCTTTTCATTTTTGTGGTTGAGTGGAAAGTCGAATTTGGTTTAAAAACTGATACCAATTTGTAAATGAGCGCCTGCTAGAGTTGATAAAATATTTAAAAAGAAATTGAGCTTAAATCAACTAGACGGAAACTATGATACATTTTTAATGAAAGTTGTCTTAGCGTCAATATTGGTTGTTTATTTATTAATAACAATCAAACGAAAAGGTTCTCTATAGAATTATTTGTATATATTAGCAAAAGCCCTTTTACAAATATATACGTTGGTCTAATAACTGAAACAACAAGAAGCGAAAAGAAATGTAATCCAAATAAATAGTTTGTATTCATAATAGGTGATAATTTAGCTGTCAAAGTAAACAATAAAACAGAAATCTAGTTTTTCCATGGAAAAACTTGTTATATTTAGCACATAGCACAAAAAAATTGAATAGGAGTTGCCAACCAAATTATTTTCTCTTATTAAAACCGGGTAATCTAAGCGCCTACGCTCGCAATATCAGATATTGTAATCGGAGTGATTTGGCATTAATCAACTGGTTTTCCAAGGAAAATCTCCCACCCATGCAGACTTCATTTAATCGCAACACACAATAAACAAAGAGGAGAGCCAACAGCAAAACTTTCCAGACCCTCTGCATATATAAATATATTGTGTATATAACTATTTGTAGAGATATGCATCTACCTTTATATGTGCATTTTTCAATGGAATCCCGTTCAGCTGTTGTTTGATTGTACACGTAATTATAATGAGTTTTGTTCGTCTACTAGTTGGCAAAGTGTTAGTATTTAAACTTCAGGTGCAGTTACTCCCTCGCTCATTAGAATTTCCAACTGGCCCGCCTTAATGAATGAAAATTATAGCCAATAAACCACTTTGCCTTTTTGCCGCCTAGACAAACTCAGGTCACGGATGCAGCCAAGGCCACTGAACCAGCGGGTTATGGGGGGGAAGCCCCATTTCGAAATCTCTAGTTGTTCGTTTCCATCTGGCAAACAATTTACAAATTCAAAAATTGCCTGTCAAATTGACCCAAAATTGTTGCAATTTCGTCAACTGCAACTGTCCGCTGCGATTGCGATTGCCATTGCGATTGCGAATGTGACGGCGATTATATAATTCAAGCTGCCTAATTGTCAAATAGCGTTGCACTTGCCTATATTTGCCTATTCAACACGTGACGTGACCAACTATTTGGACTCACGCTATATCAACCAAGTGTGGGTGCTAGCTGAAAATAGGTTCATGTATATACATATATAGCATGCAGCTTTGAGATATCTAATATACAGTTTATGTACAACCTTAGCAAAAATATCTTAAATTTTCACCATTTGTGTATTCACTCATTTGGGTGTAATTTTTGAAAACTTCGTCTTGCTGCTGCGCAAATAGTTTCATTTCTTGTCTAGATTATTTCACTCTATAAATAAGTAAAGAAATGTTATCTAGCCAATGCTCTGTATACCTTATGGGTGTCATAACCTACTGCAATTTCAATGCTGCCCATTAAATTCCACTTTCTTATCGCAATCTTGCTTGTCTGCCATAACATTTCGATGGCAACAATATAACGACTTATTCAATAGCTCGGCCCATCAATTCTACCCTGTTGACATACTTTAATCAAATATCTTATACAATCAAATATTAAAGTCGAGACGAGCCGGGGCCCACAGACACTACTTGTGACAACCTACGCTCCTGTGATAGTCCAAGCCGATCACTTTAGTTAGGGGCTTGGCCCTCTCTGTCCAGCAGATCTCAAATCCAAAACCAAATAAATATGGTTAGTGTTGCTTTGGACTTTGTCGTTTCAATATTTACACACATTGTACAGAGCAAGGTGTGACTTGAAGGGGACACCACTGGTGGCAAATTACGCGACAGTGGGGTGCAAAGCGATCTGCGTCAGCAAAGTTCAACAGTACAACACAATTCAACTTTAGTCTGAGATCATCTTCATGGGCTGTTATTGATTTTTATCACGTTGCAGCCTAACCTTTTGGCCAGCCCGCAAAATTGCGCTGCCCTTGACTCGCTAAATCTGTTTTTGCGGGTTGTGATTTCTATTTGCAACCAGAATAGACTCCAGCGAACAGCCTCTTATCAGGCAGGCAGGCAGTCGGGCCATGTGCTGCTAAATCGTCAACATGTGGAACGCACTCTTATCAGGGGAATTGAAATACAACGAGGCAGCGACAAAAACAGTGCCTGGAACTGGGGCCGGCAGAATAACAAAAACAACTAGAGGAAAAAACACCGGCGAGCTGTCGTAATTGTTTATGATATCATTCAGTATGATTCACGAGTGTGGGGTAAACTTTTAGAGTAATTCGATCACCGGTTGTATACCAAAACAAAAAAAATGCACAGTGGTTTTTTTGGGACAATGTTAAATTGTTGAAATTAGAATTTTAATGCGACAAACGCCTGGAAATTGCTTTAAATTGTACATGCTGTTTTACAGTGGTCAAAATAGCGAAGTTTCCGCAATAAAAATTCTAATTTATAATGCCTCAACTTTAAAACTATTAAAAGAGTTTTAATAATAAACAAATACAAAATATAGAAAATGAAACTTAAATAAGAGTATAACATAGTTTATATGTTTCCGTAATAGATTTACCAATTGAATTTGACTCTGTAACTAAAACGTTTTAAACGAAACTTTTGCAAATTAAAATTACATTTTAAAGCGTAGAATTCATAAATATTTACACTAAAATGTTCACTAGCCGAGTCAATTGAAAGTCATTTAAATAAGTTACCAAGTTTTGCCCATGTGTGCAGCACACATGACTATGGAAACTACATATAAATGGGGAGCACTACCAATCCACTGAAGAGGAACTGTAGCAGCACAACACATGCCAGAAGTGGGTGTGTCCCTGGCCACTTGGGAAGGCGAGGAGGCAATCCAATCCACAGGACATTCAATTAAAGAGCAACATTGCAGCACGTTTACACTGGTCAACATAAAATGCTAATTGGCCTTGTCGCTGCGCAACTCAGCTTGACTATGGAAAATAGCTGTGCAAACATTGTAATTGCCATAAGAGGAACGCAAAATCTCCCAACTACACACACACGCACACACATGAGAGAGATGTGCAAATATTTTGTAGCTCTGTGTGCTTTGGCCTCGGCGCGTGTTGCATGTGCTGTTCTGTATATGAATGATGGGGACTCAGAATGTAGAAGCATATTACATACATACATATATGCATACATGTGTGTGTGGGCGGTACATACACAGAAACTCAAAACACGCATACACTCACAGAGATATACATATGAGTGTACAAAGGTATATAGCTGTAGTTCAACACTGTGGTACAAAATAGGCTCTAAAATGTATATAGCCTTATATGGCAACAGAGATACTTTGCATATATTTAAGTTTGTCAGCAAGTTTGAGATATTAGGTTAGCTTCGAGTGTGTAAATTCAGTTTGAGTTGCTTAATTACTAAAAGACCTATTTCTACAGTGCGTGGGCTTTGAGTTAAAGAAACGAAGATTCTCTTGATATGCTCAACTAATCTGTATGTGTATATGCAAAGCTCCATGTGTTGACTGGCTGATAATCTACAACTAAATCAAGTCGTAATAGCTAGAATGTTGTATTGTTTACTATATAAAATTCCAGCCATACTATTGTATGTAACTTTCTTCTGTTATATTTGTCAGTTTTAGTAAAACTCAGCCACTACGATCGATAAATGTGCTTAAAAACAATTATTTAAAGTAAAACACTCGACCTTGTTGCAAAATTCGGTCAATAGCCGTTAGTTTTATGTCAGCACATTTGCATGTCTAGAACCCTTTGCTTTACTTACTTCAAACCACTGTACAAGAAGAAAAAAACAGTTATTTTTGTATCAGCCCACATAAAAACGAAACAACTGTAACGACTGTTTGTGTGTGTGTGTGTGTGTGAGAGTGTGTGAAAATTGCAAGGGAGTAAACGCTTAACCTATAAATACTCCCGCCCCAAAACGTGGTCCTTGTTGCTCAGCCAAACAATGACAAATATCCCTTTGTGTGGACTCAGCACGCAAGCAACTAAAAATTTCCCCTTCAGACTGGAAATTGTTGCAAATAATTGCATGTAAGCTTAGTCGGAATAGTCAAGCTCATCTTAAGGTACAAATTACATATGTTTGTGCAATAAAAAAAATATATATACATATGTATGTATATAATTGTGCGACACACGACATGACGTGTCGAGTGGGCGTGTCATTGGAATAATTACAACAAAGCCCTCGCAATTACCAGCGACAACAGTAACAGTTGTATTTATTGTCTTTTTATGGCATGCAACAATTATAAGAAATACTACAGTTGTATTTCTCTACAAAAGCTCACAAGCTTAAAGGTGTCGAGTTGTTTTTAAAAAGTGAAACTTTCAAGATTTACTTGACTTTGAATTATTTTTTCGGGTTGGTTGACCCAAAAACTGGAACTGATTTCAGAGAGAGAAAAAGAGATGGAGAGAGAGAGATGCATCTGCCTTAAGTGTGTCAGTCAAATATTGAAGCAGAAGAAATTCGATTTGATTCTGTTTACCAGCAGCTGCATTCACAAAATCGGCTCTCTTCTCAGCTGTCAACACGCACTCTCTCTTCCACACTCTCATTCTCTCTCTCTTCGCCTCTCCCTGTTTATTTGCAGCATCTGCACGATCGAAAAATCACGCCACATTTACACTTTTACTTTCGACATACATAATTTCATAATGTTTACCTGTGATTACTTCTTTCAGTCGCACACCTGCTCGCATTTCTGTTATTCGCCAATTTGGCGCAATGCTGACCTTTAAATTTTATTAAAAACTTATATCTCTCCCTCTCTCTCTCTCTTTCTCTTTTTGTGTAAAAGAGAGAACGAAAGAGAGTAGAACCGAAGCAATGCCATAAATAACAGTTAAAGTTACATTGTATAAGATGTTATGAATTAAGTTAAGAGGACTTGACGATAAGATAAGACAGCTAGTTCATAACATTTTTTGGCTAGACAGCATTTATAATAGAAAGTTAATCTAAAAGTAACACCTGCTAACGTCACACCTGTTGCCAAAGTGCTGCGGAAATAAACCCCCAGAGCAATGACTAAGTCTCAAGTGCCTAAAATTGCTCAAGTTCAATTTGAAAGCGCAATTTAATTGCTACAGTCAAACTTGCAATTAAACTATAGCTGCGGGAAAATTGCACAAGCAAAAAAACTGGTCAATAGGTCAATCCACAATGCATAATAATAATAATTATGTGTAGACAAATTACAAAAAACAAAAAGAAAGAGAAACAACAAAAATGACAGTAACTAAAACAGGTAAACCGCAAAAATGTTGCAATCGAAACAACAACAAAAACAAAACACAAATGAGAGAAACACAAAAATGAAACGCGACAATGTTGCGAATTTGTGGCCCAAAGGCAAACAAAACAAAGTGCAAAGCACCCATAAACGAACGGCATATAAGCAAAATATATATAATACAAAAACACACATGTGTATATATTTATTTGGGGCTGCATAAATCAAGCCCAAAAAACCAGACAGACAGACAGTCAAGCAAACAGTAATCAACTGGCCCAAAAGCATTTGATTTCATTTGCCTGCTTGCTTGCCTTGTTGCTTCTCGCTCTCCTTTTCTCGCTCTCTCTCTTTGTTTACAGCAAGTCTCCGACTTGCATAATCTCTCATTGCAAAATCAGGTTTGCCCCACTGTCAAGGAGAGAGCTTTGAGTCTCTCTCTCGCGTAACTTTGCTGCTTATGCAATTTTGCCATATTTATAGTATCTTTTTTGCTGGCCCACAAAGTGAAAACTGACGTAGAAAGTCATCTCTCTCTCTCCATGGCTTATTATGCATCAATTAACGGGCAGATCGCTTCACCCAAAATGGCCAGGCAGCAGACTGAACGCAAAGTAGGCG
The DNA here is from genome assembly GCA_035042425.1 of Drosophila flavopinicola. Classification (NCBI taxonomy): domain Eukaryota; kingdom Metazoa; phylum Arthropoda; class Insecta; order Diptera; family Drosophilidae; genus Drosophila; species Drosophila flavopinicola. Next base: position 9,583,863 of record JAWNLL010000452.1, on the reverse strand, counting down.
CCGGTCCAAGCCGCTCTGGCCATTCCGTATGGGGACGACCTGTGCCCTAGCAAAAATTGAGCTTCAAGGAACACCGATTGATAGGTGTCCCTCTGCCTAGAAGCCAAGCCGCCGAGCTATTAACAAGGCCTATTGGTTTTCCTTACTCATTATGTTTTGGCACGATTTGCCAACTGCTGCCTGGTTGCGTGTCTTGCGCGCATTGCTGTAACCGTTTGGGAATTTTAAGGAAACGCAACGTTAAAATTCCCAACAGCAATGTTAGCGAGCTGTTTGCATTGCGATGCGACGTGACGCGAAAAAACAATCATTGAGTGCGCCTTTGCTTGATTCGTTTTAATAAAAGTATTTTGTTCTAGTTTGTTTTTCAAATTAAACGTTTCCACTTGTAAGGCAAATTTAAAAGCGAAAAAAAGCGCAGCTTAATTGTCCATTATACCAAATTCCACTTGTGCCTGTCTCTATTTCAAATCTGTGACAATTCAGCGCGACAATATTTGTATATATTTTTTATATATTATGCCTGGACTTAAATGGCAAACGCTGTTGTTGCCCACTCGCATGCAAAAGTCTCTCAAGTTGTTTGTTTAGCGAAAGCAATTTGTTATACTATTTATGATTCCATTAATCAGAATCGCTTCTCTGATTGGCTCTGATTCTGACTCCAACGGCATTTCGCATGATCGCCAGTCAGCAACTATTTTTATTAGTGTTGAGTAAGAACTAACGAAAAAACTGTAATTAGCGCTATTGATAAAGCAAGTGCTGCTATAAACTAAACACTTAATCATAGACTAAACGCACACCTGCTAAAATTAAAGGCATTGCTCAACCTAAAAACCTGATGCTAGTGGAAAACCTGTGGGAAACTGACACAAATCCAATCGAATTTGTGAAAATGCTTGATATACTCAGTTTAGTATGTGCATATGTAAGCATGTCTGTTTTCCATATACGCATAGGCGTCTCTTTAAATATTTATATTACCATTGACGCCTATTCAATTCCACACTTATTGTAATTAACGCTGTAAACTATTCTGTTCTGTGTGGCATTGATTTAATTGCAATGCAATATGCAGCTCTGGTGTTTTAGATTAGCAGACACTGTTTAACCTAAGAACCATGAAAGTCAAATTATTTGATTATTGTAACTGGTGTACAAACTACAAACACGCCACATTCCGTGGACGTCGTTCTTGGTTTGTTTGCCGATAACAGCCGAATCACATTTCTTTTAGCCACAGTCTGATATTGTTTTTAGTGATTTTTATGACTAATTGTCGGCAGATAAGGCCGCCATATTCGAGTAGTCTGCAAAGGCACTCGAAAGTTTTCAAGAAATTTATATTTTAATTGCAAATGCGATTGATAGTAATGCAAGTGTTATGATTAATAGCCGATTAGGCATTGAGTCGTTGACTGATTCGCAAGGTTTTGCGTTTTTGTTTGTTTGTTTTGCCGGCTAATTTGACTTACTCATGTCCAGTTTTTTTTACGTTTATAGCCCAGAGACCCGGCACGCCCTTGAGTCATGTTCATTTGCCGGTGCTTAACAAAAAGATCGCATTTTAAATACACATAAAAAGCGGAAACAGTCCTCCACGCTCATTTCGAATGCGAAACATGTTTGAAACGAGCCAAGTTTATTGTAAAAGAAATTTTATTAAATGTTTTCAAAACAAAGTACTTGTGAGTGTAATAAGGAAATTCCGGCACGTGTCTAAATTGTATAGTTTCTTTACTTTCAATTATGAGAGCTGCTGCCTATATTCATTATTATATCAAATCAGACACATAATTGTGGTCTCAAAACGATTATGGGAACCATTGAAGCTGAACGATCTACAAAATCATTTCAACTTGTCCTTCCTGAAGGGTATTCAAAACTTATATATACAATGTTTTCAGCAATGAGGTGATTTAATAGACTGTTGTCGATTCTCAAATGTTGCGAGAGATCTGATAACTGCAATCAAAATGTTGTGACATCAGATCAGAACGCTTCGTTAACCTTAAACGATTAGCCTGCGACAACTAAGTAATTGCAATTGCGGACAAAATCGAGATATTTATTTGCTCTCATGTATGTATATATTCATATAGTAGGTGCCATGAAGTGGAACATTTAATTGCACAGTCAAGTTGACAAAATTAAATTTGATCTCTCTCGCTTAGTTAAATAGCTTATGATGAACACTCGATGAGTGCTCAATGCGCTTTTTGAGTGACAAATGACGAATTTGTTGTTTATTGCACACACAAAATAAATAAGCACTTAATCTTTGACGTCAGTTCTACGCCCTTAACTAAAGTTGAAAGCGGCCTCAAAGTTTGTTGATCTTTGCTTTATGCAATGCAAATTTGCATATTCATGATCAGTCAAAGCCAAACTGCGCCTAGACTTCGATTCGAAGGTGTGAATTGCAAATGCGTCGAGAACATTGGAGAAATCTATACGTTGAGCTCATTTTATTGAATGCTAATATGAGCAGATAAAAACCAGAAGAATTGTTAGCCAAAATCTTTATAGAGTTTGCGATATTATAATCTGATCTTGGTTATCAGCTAAATTCGCCGTTGGTAAGTTTTCATATGCAAATATTATTTCTTTAATTGATTGCTGCTAAGAAAACTAAGATCTAGGGATCTGACATTGATAATATTTAACCTTAGCGTATAGAAAACTAAATCAACATCACAATCATAAGGATATCTTAAAAAAATATTGTTTTTCTTTAACAAAAGTTCCTTTTTGATAAAATATTTAAAAAAGCAAACAAGTTATTATACAAAGTCTGAGTTAAACTACTAACAAATTAAATAAATATGTTTTATTATTAATTTAAGTTCACCTCTTCACATTATAAGCTTGTCTTTAGTGTATCAAATTCTGTAACTACAACAAAAAAAAAACTAATCACATACGATCTCTCATTACAGATTTCAGCTGCGTGGCCCACTGATCATTTGGAACACAATGCTGGCCATGTTCAGCATAATGGGTGCTGCTCGCACTGCTCCGGAACTGTTCCATGTGCTGCGTCACTACGGACTGTTTCACTCGGTCTGTGTGCCCAGGTGAGTTATTATCGCACAAGGTTATCTAGAGCAATCATAAAACTAAACTGTATTTAACTATACTCCATTGCAGCTACATTGAACAAGATCGAGTGTGCGGCTTCTGGACCTGGCTCTTTGTGCTGAGCAAATTGCCCGAGCTGGGCGACACGATATTCATCGTGTTGCGCAAACAGCCGCTGATCTTCCTGCACTGGTATCATCACATCACCGTGCTGATCTACTCCTGGTTCAGCTACACGGAGTACACCAGTTCCGCCCGTTGGTTCATCGTGATGAACTACTGTGTGCATTCGGTGATGTACAGCTATTATGCACTGAAGGCCGCCCGCTTCAATCCACCGCGCTTCATCTCGATGATCATCACGTCGCTGCAGCTGACGCAGATGATCATCGGGTGTGCGATCAATGTCTGGGCGAACGGATTCCTCAAGACGCACGGCACCCAGTCGTGCAACATATCGCAGCGCAACATCAATCTCTCGATCGCAATGTACTTCAGCTACTTTGTGCTGTTCGCGCGCTTCTTCTACAAGGCGTACCTGTCGCCCGGCGGCAACAAGAGTCGCCGCATGGCCGCCTCCCTGGTTGCCCAGAACACCGCCAAGCTCTCTAGCCCGCCAGCAGCCGAGTCGCATTCCAAGTACGTGGGCGATGAGGCCCAGGCTGCCTATTTGCGCAAGGCCAAGGCGCAGTAGGTCGAACCTGGCATACCCCAACCCTCAACCCTAATGGCTAAGGACATTTATTTATGCAGTACCGGTGTAAAAGTTGTTTTTTAATTTTAACGGGCGCAACGCAACACAAACAGACAAACAAACAAACACACACTCAACATACACACACACACCCAAACACACACGAGGGGCGTTTGGAAAAGAAAATTTAATTATAAGCATAGAGTTTTACCAGGCGGCTGGCTTACATACCCACAAGCATATATATATACCTATATATATATATATATGTTTTATAATGTCGTTGTATATAATGAAATCTAAATTTGAATCAAGTCCAAAAAGTCAAGATATGTTTTGTAAAAAGTTAGCAATGGATGATCAAATGTACTGTATGCTTGTTTTAGAATGCAGCTACCCAGCAAAATAAATGTATCAAACGATATCATTATAGTGGAGCTATATATATATACACATGTGTACGTATATATTTAACAAAATCAGCCCCGAGCCGTGTGTTTAAGCCCAAAGTTTGTAGCAAAGTGTTTGGAGAGCCTCACTAACATAGTTTTCATTTGTTTTCTTACTGTAATTACGAAGGAAGAAACGAAACATAGAAGCACATTATCAAATTGAGTTCAGACCGCCGTTCAGTTATCCACAAATACTTATTGCTACCCACAAGACGGTAACTACCTATAACTATATATATATACATATATATATATATATCTAACCATATATCAATAACTTATTGTGTTGGCATTAGCATTCGGTTTTTCGGAACTCTGGGTATGTTTTTTTGTAGCTGGATCTGAATTGTACTTTAAGTCTCAATATATACACGCATATATATTTATATAACCAGCTAATTAAAGTCAACTCGAAATAAACAAAATACAAATACAGAAATACAACGCAAATGCTACCATAGGTTAGTTTTTCCCCTAACTTGTTGTTCAAGACGAAAGCGCAAATTGTTATTGTAAAGAATTGTATTCAATATCCAATATTTTGTAATCGTGCAGAAGCGTGCATTTAGTGTCCTTTTTAATATAATTTTTTTTGTGAGCATTTTTAGTCGAGATCAAAGTTTCTACACAGCAAGCAAGCAGGAAAAAGAACGATAAAATGTCCTTGATGAACGTAACAAAGAAAACAAAGCAAATGTTTAAATTATATTTATATTTCTAAGCAAACAGGAAAAACGCAAATAAGCAAGAAGTCCTACTTGAAAAGTTAGTTTAGTATAAACAAAAAAAAGAAGAAACGACGCAGAAAGAATGAGAGAGAGAAAAGAGAAAGCTGAAGCAAAGAAGGATCCGCATCCGAATCCTTGGCGCCAGTCAAAATGTAATTAAATTCAAAAGTATGCGAACAAATTGAATTTATTTGTCGGGTAATTTAAAGAAAACAAAGATGAAAAGCTAAGAAAAGCAACTGATAAATAAAACGTAACAAAGGAAACGGATTAAAAGCGGCTTTTTTACTTGCATGGAATACTTAATAAGGATTATTGATATTTGAAATAATATCTTTTCTTTTCCCAGATTTAGGTTGCCACGATAACTCCATTATGATACGGATATTGTACATTCTATGAAAGATCACTGTAAGTAAATATTAACAGCGTACCAGTTCATGATGTAATGAATAACATATGTTAATGATGGTCTGTTAATCCAATCTGAGATTTAACATATTCGGGAATTCCAGAGAACTTTGAATATGTGCATTGCCAAGTTTGTTACAAAATGATATATTACGAAGATGTTTACCGCATCTCAACAATCAAAGAACCGTAGAAAATTAAAGTTCTCCCAAATCCAAACCGAATTTGTTTCGCGACGACACGAATAATTGAAATCATTTAAGTTTACATCGTAGATGGGGGCAAAAACATTTATTTCTTGTTGGCTTTTGGAAAATGTTTCACTACACATTCATGTATACATATATTATGTTGTGTTCTGTTTTTGTTTTTGTTTTCTTGATGAATCGTGTTTAGATTGCATAAATTTTACGCAAGGAAGTTAATTCTCCGATGATCCGACTGGAAAATATCGCGTTAAATTTTTAATACTAGACTAGAAAAAGTTGCTAAAATACTTACACTCGCATATTTGTTGTTGTTGTTTTGTATAATATGTATAATGTATTCTTGTGTGTAGTTGTAGTCTGTGTTTTTAATTAAACGCACATTTTCATTTCGCAAGACCCTAGAACCTAGGCATTATTACAATATAAATATATATATATATATGATAGATTACAAAAGACCGGCTAAGCTCTAAAAGTAGTACACATACATATTTGTATTAATGATCTTTAAGTTCATTAGATGTATATGAATATATATATGAATGTTAAGTATATATTAAATGAGAACAACCACTAGATGAGCCATGTGGGACAATGGGATTGGGTTTAAGGTTCGAAATTGAAAGAAATTTGTATGTGTGTGTGTGTGTATTCAATGCCTTTTTTAATGCATAAACAGTATATATTCATAAATTAGATCAAGTTTTAAAAATTAACTCAATGCGGTTTATAACAAAACAATAATATTATAAAATGCCAAATGAACCAAACATTTGTCCCAGCCATGAGCACAACACAAATTTGAGACGTCCACGTTTCAATTTAATATCAATACTCGTTTTTTTCTCTTCTTTTCTATTTGTTGTTTAGTTTGTTGATGCGTTTCACATTGTCCCAAGTGTGTGTGTGTGTGTGTGTAACTATTTCCGATATTGAATTACAATGTTTGAATTTGTGTCAGCAAAATAAATATGGTGTAATAAATATTAAGCAAATGCGGTATAGAATTTAAATGGTTTTGTTTTTAGTTTGTTTAGTTTTTTTTTCGGTTATTGATAAGTTTGCGCTCATAGTTGGTGCCTTGTTTCATTTGATGCCTTCTTGGATTGGTTGTTGTTGTTGTTGTTGTTTCTGGTGTTCTGTAACTCGTTTATAACTCCTCGTGTTTTAGCTGCTTGTTGACCCGATTTTGTTTGGTGCCACAGCCTCCCGATAGTGCTTCTATTTGCGTCTGCTGCTCACGGTGCTCCAGCCGTACTCCTGCTGCTGCTGTTGTTGTTGCGGCTGCTGCTGCTGTTGTTGTTGCTGCTGCTGCTGGTGGTGTTGTTGATGGTGTCTGGCATTTCTGGGCGCGGCAGTAGACGCAGCAGCATCATCTCACTTTTTACCGGGAGGCGCTAGTGGAAGGCCGCGCTCCTTGCCACGTAATTTTATGCCAAGCACACGCTCCATCTTGCCCAGTATCAAGTTGTTGGGAATGCCGCGTCCGGCCTCATAATCAGTGACCACTTGCTGCTTCTCGCAGATTTTCTAAGATTTTTAAGGAATTACTAGGCGTATGCTTGATTTTGTGTGGGGCTATAGCCTCTTACCGTGGCCAGATCCTTTTGGCTCATGCCCTTGCCCTGGCGTCCCTGCTGAATAATTTTGCCCACATCAAGCGGTATCTTGTCGTGGCGCAGTTCCTCAGTCTCACGATCCAGCTTGGCAGTGTTCTTGGTAGTCACATGCTGCTTGTTGGTGCCAGCACCATCTACAAAAAGCATTCAAGTGTATTAGAAAAACCTCTCAGACATAATTCAAACTAGCTTACAGAGATGGGATCGGGTGGGGAATAACGGCGGGTCATTAAAGGTTTATACTTATTAGCCAAACCGCAAGCCTATAAAATAGGGTTATGTGTGTGCGTTATTATTCATACATTAAAATCGATTAGAAATGCCTCGGAGCCAGAATATCCAAATCCAGAATTGGACAATAAGAAATATTTTCAGCGCGGATTGGATTTCTTAAACCGATCACATCTCTACTAATTCCAAACAGCTTATAAACTTATACAGTTTTTAGGTCAGCCGCCAGACAGCGGGCCAAAATGGCCGCCCGCCCTCTCGCAGCTGCGACGCCGGAAAGCTTTCGAAAATCGCAGTGTTGCGAAATATAAACACAAACACAAACACAGGCACACACGCATACGCACACACACACACACTAGTGCACATATATATGTCAATGCGATTAAGCCGCAGAAAACAACAACAAACGCGCCACGCAATACATGGGGATTGATTGCATCTGCATTTTGGCTGTCAGACCGCCCCGCCCGCCCCTTTGGCCTTTGATGGTGGGTGGCGCTGGACACTTTTACTCACATTTCTGCTGCGTATCGACGGCAACACCTTGGCGGCGTGCCTGATTAACAGCTGATTCGGTCTTCAGTTGGCTATTCTTTGGGGCCTTTTTTCTTAAAACGGTTACCGTATCCCAGTCCGACATCTTCAATTTGTACGGCGAAAATATGAAACAAACATTGAGTGTGTGGCCACGTGCCGGGCACGTTTTGGATGTCCGCAAAGCGTACTTACATTGGCTGATTTCTTAGTGTTTTACTTAAGGTGAATATATGACTATATTTTGTAATTAAAACTAGGAATTCCAGAACTATCTATATGAATATCTGAACGGTGTGACTTGAAGAGTTGTATAGTTTTGCTGTGGAGCTAGTTCGATTATCGAACTTCGATAACGGAACGAACTTTTGTCGTTCACTTGAGGTTGGCTGCGCGCACTGCGTCAGCGCACATGAAGTTGGCTGCGCGCAATTTGGAGCGCACAATGAAGTTGGCTGCGCAAGAGGCGGTATGGCGATTTTCGCTGCAATCGTTTACGGTCATATTTGCAACTAGTCGTCTTGAAAATTTCAACTAAGTCGGTCGGTGTCGCTGTGTCGTGCGGTTGTTAATTTTTGTGTGTGTGTAATTGGGAAAAATGCAAAGAAATAGATAACTTGAAAAGCTGCACTCACAGCTTACAACTAAAGCTGCATATCTTAATGTCGTTGCAAGTACGAAATATGTGAGAAACGCAAGCGTACGCGACGCAGACGCAGCGTAACGGGCAGACAAAGTGCATTTTAGGGCGTGTTTGTAGCCAGCCAGACCCCGACCCCCCCGTCCAACTTCAACTTCACGCACCCCCCAACCCCCAGGCTCAACAAGCAGCAAATCAATTTTATTGTTTGTCGCCCACCAGCGAAAATAATATAAAATCCAAATCGAAATCGCATCGGCGAATTGGCGAATTTCGCAACATCCTTGAATTGCTTGTCTACTCTCAAAATTCGCCAAATTGGAGTAGCAAAACGGAACGGAACGGTGTGTGGAGCGGAGCAGCACAAATAAAAGAGCGTATCTCGCGAAAAGAAAGAAAAGAGACGACGACGACGACGACGCACGAAAGAAAATGTGTAGAGCAGCGAATTAAAATAAAAGCAAATTGCAATTGCGATAAAATACAAAAATATATAATATATATAAAAAAAAAATAGAGAAAAAGTGCAGGCAGAAAACAAAATCGTGAGAGAGCAAAAAAGAAATACTAGTGCATCAATTGTTGTTGCTCCATTTTGTTGTGGTTGCATGTGATTTGTGACAGGATGGGCGCACAGCAGGGCAAGGAGCGCGGCTCGCATTCGAGCGGTGGCGGCGGCGGCGGCGGTGGCAGCACCGTCAGCTGCATTGGCGTCTCCAGCAGCAGCAGTCCCGTTGCATCCGGCTCGCCGCACTGCATCAGCGGCGGCAGCAGCAGCGGCGCCTCAGTTGGCGGCGCCCTCAGCGCTGCCTCCACTTTGCGCAACTCACGCATCAAATCGCATCAGGCGACGGCGCATGGCAGCAGCGGCTCCTCGTCGCATCGCAGCGGCGGTGGCGGCTCCTCCTCGGCGGCCATGTCCCACAAGGATAATCGCTGCAATCCCAGCATTGGCCTAAACATATTTACCGAACACAATGGTGAGTATGTGCAGTTATATGCGTGCGCGTATGTGTGTGTGTGTACATAAGCTCAGTGGCGTAGGCAGCAGGGTTTTAAATGGCTAAAAGTACCCCTACCCCTATTATGTGAAGTAGCATAAATCACCATCTTCGTTTTGATTGTACTTAGTTATTTTTACTATTACTCGCTGCTTCCCCTTAACAAAATCCTGCCTACGCCACTGCATATTCCACCCGCAACATACAAATGCACTTACAGTGTGTATACACTCACATACATACATACACGCACATAACGCTAACATTTGCTTAACAGCTCTTTCGCCTCGCTCTCTCTCTCTCTGTATCAGTCATTGTATCACACTCTCTCGCTCGCTCTCGCTTCATGCACTCGGTGGGCGGCCGCTCTTCAATTGAGCCAATTTCTAGACTTTCATTGCTTCCGTTTATCATAGAAAGAAAGAAGCTGGAATGCGCATTGTTTTTGTTGTTGGTATTGTGGTTGTTGTTGTTGCTGTTGCTGTTGCCGGCATATATAGTACAGTGCAGGCTCGTAAGGGTGAACAATTGAAAGCTAAGAAAAACTAAACGAACGATGCCAAATTGTAAATATTTATTAAATTTCAATAATGTATCTTAATTTAGTGGCACATCGTAAAGATTCTCAATAAGCAACTATCGTTTGTTCACCCTTGCCAGCGCGCACTGTAGCTCTACTTGTTGTAGTTGTTGTTGTTGCTGTTGCTGTCGTCTTTCTTTTGTTTACAATAGCAATAGCAGAAGAAGTAATGAATCGAATTTTGTTCAATGTGCAGCTCAATGTATTTCGAGAGGGCGGTTTCTCTGCTTTTCTGATGTGCCTGCTGTTGCTCCTTTTGTTACACAATCCGCCCTCGCCCTTCGCCCCCGCACCCACTGCGTCACCCTTCTCAACAGTGGTTGAAAATTCGCTAGCCACCAACCACCACTCCCACCCCGCCTAGACGAATAGTCGGACAGGCATTTCCTGCGTTTCTCCACACACGCATTTTCATCGCATCCTTTTGTGCTTAGCTTTCGCCGCCTTTTGTCGCACACACTTTTCCATTATTTGTTATTTGTTTGCCTCTGACAAGTTGCGACATTTCCCGTTCGTTCGAGCTCTTCCTTATTCCATGTCAATTTCTTTAATAGCTTTTTTATGTCCCTGTCGTTGTCCTACCGCAACTCAAAGAGGGGGGAAAACACTGGGAGGGGGCTTCGCTTAGATTTATAGCCAGCTAATCAGCTTCTAATCGTCATTATCTAATGGGAAATTACCGATTACTGCTCTCTGCACCTGCCACAGCTCATAACTCATTAAATGTCTCGAGTGCTGCACAAATGCAGCAAATAATTCTTATTTCTGTTTCCAATTGGCGCACTTTTCTGGTTTTTTTCTTCTGCTTTTTTCCTTCCGTACTTCATATTCCACTTTACGCTTTAAGTACTCATTGAATATGGTTAAAGGGTATAATAACGATATTCAAGTGAAATTTGTAGGCCGCAACCAATTAAATAAAATATAAGTGTAAATATCGCCCTTCTATGCAATTCTCATGAATGAGGTCTGCAGATTTTGATGGGCTTTCAAGGCGATAGTGGAAGTTGTGTGTGAGTTAAATATTCAACGGGCTCTTATATTTCCGCTCAGTATCTCTTTCACTTTAACTCCCTCTCTCTCTCTATCACTCTCTCTCTCTCTCTCTCTCTCTCTAACTGAATCTCTTACTCTCTTCCTATCTTTCTCTAACTAAATCTCTCTCTCTCTCTCTAACTGAATCTCTCACTCTCTAACTGAATCTCTCACTCTCTTCCTCTCTCTCTCTCTCTCTCTCTCTGACTCTCTATCTGTTCTTTTCTCTCTCTCTCCCTCTCTCTGAGTCTCTATCTCTAACTGTTCCTCTCTCTCTCTCTAACTGTTCCTCTCTCTCTCTCTAACTGTTCCTCTCTCTCTCTCTAACTGTTCCTCTCTCTCTCTCTGACTCTATCTCTCGCTCGCTCTCTCTCTCTCGCTCTCTCTTGCTCTCTCTCTCTCTCTCGCTTGCTCTCACTCTCTCCTCTCTCTCTCTCTCTCTCTCTCTCTCTCTCTCTCTCTAACTGACTCTCTATCTCTAACTGTTCCTCTCTCTCTCTGACTCTCTATCTCTAACTGTTCCTCTCTCTCTCTGACTCAACTCTCGCTCTCTCTCTCTCTCTCTCTCTCTCTGACTCTATCTCTCGCTCTCTCTCTCTCTCTCTCTCTCTCTCTCTCTCTATTATATTTGTGTGCAATTCAGAGCTTACTACAGGGTATCTCTAAGTCGAACCCTGCCACTAGAACACTAATATTCGCTTTCGTTTTTGATTCCATTAAATTGCATTTCATTTAGCTTATTGTTGTGATTGTTGTTGTTGTTGCACCGCAATTTGTTAGCAATTATATTTATTTATATTTAGCTTTAAATCGTTTTAATGATGAGTGTAACGAGCTCTCTAACCGCCAGCCAGTAAGCTGATAAGCGCACAATTAATGCGACCGCATTGAGTCACAGTGATTCGATTGCAGTTTGTTTTGAGCCAAGTATGCAGGCCACTTGCTTTGTTTGGCTGCAGAGCGAAAGTTCTAGTGTTTATCGAGCACAGCGTATTTAGTATTCCTTCCGATAACATAATTGCACTCGTATTATTTGCTTTAGCGCTTATATAAACTTGCGTCTCGAATATCAACAGAATACAAAACAATTATCACGTTTGTGGCATTTATCAGCTGCTCTGACAGCTGGCTGGCAAATAAATAATAATAAAAAAAACATATATGTATACTCGGTAGCTGCATAACATCGATGTTGTTGTTTGCTTTGCTCGCGCTATTCGTGAGCAGCATACTAGCTGCCATTGGGCTGAAAGTTCAAAAGCAACTTTGGTGTTTTTTTTGCTTTTTCTGTGCAAATTTCCCACACGAAATTATTCAACGAAATTGCAATCGAATACAGAAATCCGCATCGCAGGAGGCCCAGAAGATGCAATTGTCGTCGTTGTTGTTGCCATTGCAATTACAAAATTACATTGTAAAACTGTGGCTGCGGCTACAGATTACAAGCCCAGCAACCACAGTCGCCAGTCACCCGACAGTCGCGACCAGGTCGATCTCAGACCAGACCAGACCAGACCGACTGGCAGCCGCGAACTCAAACTGAAATCACAATCCACACACACACACAATCACACGAGTCAAATGCGACAGGCAAATAACCAACATGGATTGGAATTGACGACACTGCACAGTGGTAAAAACTAGCATATTTACAAACTCTCGAAAGCTTAAAAACTGTAAAGTAAACTTATTTCAATATTGGTATTCATTTGAAAGACAAAAGTAAAAGTCAGCTTCATACTTTTTATGGTAGAGAAATTACACATGATCTGACAAACAGCTATCATTATGCATATATTTTATTTATTTATTGATTTACCCAACATTAACTTATAAGTTAATGTCACGCTTCTTTTAAAATATCTAACATATATGCAACATATTTATATTCCGCTAAAAAGAGCGTTAACAGCTGTTTAACATATCACTGACATAACAGTAACTGTCTGAAAGTTGGGCACTGTTAAGCATACAAAGTTCTTGCAGACATAAACCCATTGTTGGAGTTTATTCACGATTATATTAACATATCTCAAATATATACAACTTGTGAATGTTCCTCACAAGAGAGCGTTAACAGCTGTTTAACATATCACTGACATAACAGTAACTTTCTGAAAGTTCTTACAGACTAAACCCATTGTTGGAGTTTATTCACGATTCTATTAAAATATCTCAAATATATACAACTTGTGAATGTTCCTCACAAGAGAGCGTTAACAGCTGTTTAACATATCACTGAAATAACAGTAACAGTCGGAAAGTTGGCAACTGTTAAGCATAAAAAGTTATTACAGAAGGAATACTCAAAACCCTTGGAGTTATATAAAATACTATTTAGCGCTACTATAGTGTATATTTTTAACCACTGTGCCGCTGTAGTTGTAGGCGTTGCCTTTTGGGCACTGTGGAATTTGACTCAAGTTGCCAATCGTTATACGACACGATGTAATTAGATACATTTGGAGGCGCTTGGGATTGGATAGCGCTGGGAAAGCTACTTCAGCTTCACTGAAGCTGTCAATGGCAAATAGTTGAGCATATGCTGAAAAGCCATGGACATGGAAATGGAAATGGAAATGGAATTGAGGGCTTCTTCACTATTCGCACACTTTTGGCGACGCGTCGCAATTTCTCAAAATAGCCAACGAAGTGAGTTGGAACTCCTTGAGAGTGCTAGCTTACTCACTCTCTCTCTCTCTCTGTCTGTCACTTGTAATCTGAGTAGCCTGGACGACTAGAAGCGGAAGGCGGGAGGCGTCAATGGCCGCTGTTTGCCAACATGCAAGCGGCAAATTATGAGACGAGGCAAATGAACTTTTCACATGGCTAATGGACGCCACACGCACATCCAACTAGGAGATGTGTCCAAGTGTGTGTTGTGTGTGTGTGTTTGGTTGTGGACACAAGGCAAACAGGTGACGTGTGTAGTGGGCATGGTAGTTGTTTGTGTGTGTGTGTGTTTACTTTACAGCTTTCCCACACGTTTACGATTATGTTAATATATAAATATGATTCCTTAAACATAATTGCGGCTAGCAGCGAGTTACGAGCTAAAGAAATGCTCAACATACTGCATTTTAAACAGAGCGTGCATAACATATCATAAAATAACAGTAAACGTTTATATTAATGTTAATTAAAAACTTCATAGCTTTTTAACATAAATATATATACAAATCACAATGTTAAAGAATTTTGATGTATTTTAATAAAAGGTTAACAGCTGTTACTTAGAATTAACAGTTACGGTAAAAAACGTTTACATATGTTACTTAGCTGTTACTTAGAATTAACAGTTACGGTAAAAACGTTTACATATGTTCATTAATTGTTAACAGCTCCTTAACATATTATCGAATCGGAAAACAAAGAACAGTTGAAGGCGTTGTCTCCACTGCTCCTACTTTGTATTAGTTTTGTTTTTGTTGCATTTGTTGTTTGTTCTCAATGCCTCTGCACACATACATGTATGTATGTATATATTTGCTATTATTAGCCGCGCCGTATCTTTGTCTTCTTCTTGTCGTTGCTTTTTATAATTTTCTATACTTTTACTTCGAGTTGGAGTCGACTTCTACTTCTACTTCGACGTTGCCAGTGCAGTGCAGTTGCCTGTTTCCTGGCAGCTCCAAAGTGCCACTCATCGTCATCATTATTATTGTTGTTGTAGCTGTTGTTGTTGTTGTTGCATTTGTTACTTTGCATGTTTCGCTTTTGGGGCCAAAGGGCTGTTTTCGATCAAGCTCGTAAATCCTTTCGTGCCTCGCATTTCGTGCCTTGCAATGCACTTTGATGTTTTATTTTTAGAGCCCAATGTCAGTTTGCAGGCACT
Source organism: Drosophila flavopinicola (assembly GCA_035042425.1). Lineage (NCBI taxonomy): Eukaryota > Metazoa > Arthropoda > Insecta > Diptera > Drosophilidae > Drosophila > Drosophila flavopinicola. Next base: position 9,568,807 of record JAWNLL010000452.1, on the reverse strand, counting down.
TTCAGTCAGCTCTTGCTCTTTTTTTTGTATTTTGTACATATTTTGTATATACTTTTAGGCCAATAAGAACCCAAACTTTAATCCCAACAGCTGTGTCTACGAACTCTAATTGGGTTCTGTACATGTGTAATTATTCAAATAGTAATTCGTCATGTTTGCACCCAATTGGATCAACAACTGAAAGATAAGAGTAAATGTGAAGAATTTGTAATTATGTGAAATGGAAATAAATATATTAACAGTAGTCGTTTGGAAATAAGAACTTGTGAATATAATAGAAAACGTATTTCTTCGTATAAATCTAGCACATTTCAAATATTTCGATCCTAAATCTGTCTGCTCATCCAAGCATATATGTTTATACTGAATATGCATGCCCTACACATATAATATATCATCTTTGCAACATTATAACGATTTCCTAACTTTGTCGTCGACATTTTCATGCATTCAGTTTTATGTAATTTCTAGCCCATTTTCCAATCTTTTCATTTTCGTTTTTTTTCGCATTCCCAGTGGAGCATTGCAGCCGCCCACACATAGCATCCAGCTCCTAGTCCTCCATCCCCTCCTCTCTGTTGCAGCATTTCATTATGGGATCCCCTTCGGCGTTGCGCCTCATTGAAAACTGTTTGCATAAATTAGCTGACGAAAAGCGAAAGAAAGCGAGACAGCCAATAGGAAAGCCAAACATAATTTGTAAACAGCACAGAAACCGAAATATTTGTTTATCGCTGGAGTGGAGTAGGGAACAGGAGGAGCAGTAGCACGAGTTTGGAAAGGGAAAGGGGAAGGGAGCTGGATTTGTGGAATGCGTCAACTAATTATAAGCGCATGAAATGCTTCTCCATATAACATTCAACATTTTCACGTAGCGCTGTTGTTGTGATTATGTTGGAGGTCATAAATTTTGACGCCAGTTGATTGATTGACACTGGCTCTATAGTATATATTGTATATATATGTCTAGGTGAAAGGGGAGACTTGAACGAATTAAACACAATATTTGTATGTGCACTTTATTTAGCTGGCACCCCAAAAACAAATATATGTAGGGGAGTGTATAATGTATATATACACATATATATTCCCTTCCTGCACTCTTTTGTGCAATTGATGTGTTTATTAAGCTTAAGCTCGGATTGCCCCCTCCGCCCCCTCTTAGTGAACTGATGGATGTTAACGAGTCCACAAGGTCAAACATATTAAGCATGTGCAAAAATCAACAGCAAACAAAATAATGCGCTGCGTTTTTTTATATGTGTATACATGCTATATGTATATATGTGTATTTCTGTTCACTTTGAGTGCAAATTAAACATAAATAAAAATAAACAATCTGCCAAACGTTTCAAATGCAGCAACACCAGCAACAACAGAATCGCTTTCACGACAGCCCAACCAGAACCAGGGAAACCTGTTCCACTGTTCCGCGACTTCAACTTGTTGTGGTTGTGGAAGGGGGTACAGAAGATGAGGGGGATTCCCCCCTCCCCCGGCTACACAGAACTGCATTTTGAGGCAGCAGGCAGCAGAAATCCATCAATGAGGCAACCTGCTGCCGTCGATATGAGACTGACTGCAGCACAAATCACGTTCGTAATTGTAACTGTAATGAGAATTGAGTTTTCTTTCTCAATTCTCGCTACTTTGCCACAGCACGTACACCTATCTGTGTCTCTATATATGTATATACATGTGTGTGTGTATAAATCTGAGCCACAATTTACCTGCTGCTGTGCCATAGATACCCCGCTATAGATATACATATATCTGTATATAAAACACCTCTCACATGTGCCACAATCTCTCAAGAGTGGGAATGGGAATTGTGTGCTTTTGCTTTTGCTTTGGCGCCTTGAGCTGCTGATTGAATTTCTGAATGCAGCGACTCTCGCACTTGGACTTTAACTGGGCACTTGCGATCTGGATATCAAGGTGCCAGCGGTGCCGCTCAATCTAGAAAATTGTGCGCCTAAAGGCCAAATAATTTGTGTGCTAATTTACAACACAATTGCCAACACAATTGCAATCTAAATGTCCTAGAGTTAAAACTCTTTAAAAAAAAGAACTACAACTAAAACTGATAAAAAGAAACTGGAAATACTCAGTGGTTCTGTGTATGCCTTTGACAATATGAAGATAACATAGAACATAACTGTTTCAGCTAGTAAACGTTTACGAAAGCGACACAAAGAAGACTAATAAAACCTATTACTAAGCGAAAAGGATAGTTAAGCTTAGACAGCAAATGTCTTACTATTATATTAAAATCATAAGTCTGATACCTTGCCAGTAAAACATTTACGAAAGCGACACACAGAAGAATTAAAAAAAATGGAATTTTACTGCCAAATTTATTAATATATTCGCAATATGACATATATTTCTATGACACAAACTGTTCACACATCGAAGCTGACTTTTGACAGAGCTTGTCGTGTCCATAAACTGAAACCTAGCTCCCAAAAGGCATTGCCTAAAATTGACTTAATTAAATAAGCGAAAGGCACGCAAGAAAGACTTAAATAATTAAATTTCACTCGAATTTCTCCGCCAAAAAAAAAAAAGCATTCTTTTCAAAAAATAGCACCAAATTATTTGCCAAAACACACTCAAACAAACAACAAAGCGTGAATCAAGAAAATTGGCAAGTATTTACTGTAAAAAGCGAGCTCCAAAATAAGCAAAAAAGAAAAAGCATAACAAATGCGCCTTGAAACGATGCAAACCAGTTTAGGCTCACAGTGACAGCCAAATGTCTGCGCACACATTGATGTTGAGATGCGAGAGAGGCTTAGCTCTCTTTCTTAGTCTCTCTCTCTCTCTCTCTCTATCAGCTGCCAGCTGACCGGCGTCCGGTGCTCCACTGTGGTCAGTGAACCAACACTCAGTGTGAAAAACATCAAATGAAAATTATGCCCAAAAATAAACTACTCAGAAGCAGCACCAAAAAAAAGCAGAAAAAAAAGCCAGTCGCAGTTAATTTCAACTTTATAAATTGCTCTTTTTTCGTTGTTTGCATGTGTTGGCATCTTTTTTTTTTATGTGTATGTATATATTTTTTGTAAATAATTAATGTGAAATTTAATTCATTTAATTGCCGCCTAATGGCCAAACTGCTGGCTCTGTTCAAACATGGAGTTGGAGTTGGATTTTGGACTTGTCGCCACTTTCAGTTTTGTTTTTCTTCTTTTGCCTTTTGTCTTTTATTATATTTTTGCGGCCGGGCCATTCAGAACTTTGCCTTTTGTGTGTGCGGTTTTTTCTTCTCTCTCTATATTTTCTCTTTACTTCTTGTTTTTGGATGTGCGACGTCTGTCAATTTTTACGCCGTCTGGCAATATTTAAACGACATCCACATCCGCAGTGTCTCGCAGTACATATTCCATATTCCATCCATAGTCCGTCCGTCCGTCCGCTCCTTATCCGTCCTGGCTATTGCACTTGTTTCCCAGAATCGTAACGACCGCACAACAGTCGTCAACGTTGAATCACCAAAGAGTTGATATGCTGTATTATATATACTACATATATACACAGACAGACAGATATAGTACATCCATTAAATGCTTCATTCCTGTTGCGTTCGCTTCGCAGACTTCGCTGTTTGCTTTTCAATTTTCAGCTATTTGCATTTAGCAGTCAGCCCTTGCAAACAATTTAAATAAAAGGAAACAGCGCAACGTTTTTCCTTATTTTATATTCAACTACGCCTTCTCTATATATTTCATATTCCTGCTAACCACAATCTAGATACGAAGGGGCCAGTACTTGGAAGTTATCCCGGCCACACCTTGTCTGCCACTGACAGTTTTGATAAGACAACTTTGCAGCAAAATTGCTAAAAGTTAGCAGAAAAGTTGAGAGAAGAAAACTTGCGAAAGCAGTTGCAAAACTGATACATATTTGTGCAGCTCTATAAAGAAAGAAGAGCCAAGAAGTAATCTTTTAAATTTACATATCGATTAGCAGCTTTAAGACTTTGCAAAGTTTTGTAGTATAGTCAGCTTAACCTTTTTGACCTTTAAATACAATATATAAGTATTCCATGCAAATGACAGAATAGTTCACAATTTAAAGCTACAATTTTGCATTTAAATAGTCAATTGTTGTAAAAATATTCCCGAGGGAGCCACAATTTCACAATTTAGCGTCATTACTTATTTGCCTGCTCCAACAGCCCTTTAATAACTCAATAAGCATCCATTTAGATAGCTCCCCCCGAGTTTCCGAGTTGAAAGTGCCTGTCACATGAAATTTTCGTAATATCAATAAGCGTAATTGCCGCTACCAGAGTTTCATGTTTGAGTTTAGAGATCAAAGTTTCACTTTGCCTTTTTGTTTTGTTTTTTCTCTGTGTGTATTCGTTTTACTCGAGCGTGTAATTACAGTCCCTCATAAAGTACACCAATCAGATACACACACACTCACACACACACACACACACACACACATACACATACAGCAATCAATTTAATCTATGCACTCGCATCACATTTGGAAATACATTTTTTTCCGACACAAACGTGGTTCGCATTTATTGCAAAGTGTGCAACGAAAAATTTGATTATCTCTTTTGGGGATTGTCAGGGCAAAAAGCTTTTTTTTTATGAATATTGCCACAGTCATAATTATATACGCTTTTCCACATTTTTAGCGTCGTGTCATTGTCAATGGCGCATTTTTCACTGTTTTTACATAATCGCCAACCAGTTTTGCGGCGGCACTGCCTGGAAAAAGCGTATGAAAGAAAATAATAACAAATACCGGAACCGCCGACAAGTTCCAGTTCGTCGCATCTATCGTCCATTTAGACGGCTAATTGCGCTTAATGACGAACACCTCAAAAATGTGAAAAAATAAAACGTGATAGAACTTCTGGCATCCCAGCTTAGCTCAACTAAGATATCTCAAATCATCCCATTGTTTCGTTTACACTGTACAGCTTGGCAGAGGAAGTCGCTTTAGATATATACGTATCTATGTATATAAGACTCCCCTTCTTATGTAATGTGAAATGTAATCATTTTTTATACAATTAAGCACCTTTGCCGTCTTCCATATTCTCTCAATTATTATTCATTTTCGCAGCAAGTGATTTTCTGGCTATTTTGCCTTGCCCATTTTCGATTATTCGCTATATTTTTCGACTGTGTGTTTTCAGCTCTTTCGCTTTTCGCTTTTTTTCGGCTTTCGGCTTCACTCGAGCGTAGCGAAAAGAAAAGCTTTCAGCCCGATCTTCATTTGAACAGGGCAAACTTTTGATTTCTACGTGCGAATCGACTGACTGACTGACTGACTGATTGATTGAGTGATTGAGTGAGTGGGGCTCAGTATCAGTATTGTCTGTTTCAAATTGTATAAAATGTGAAAATTAAATCAGCTCAAGGAGAAAGTTTAGCATATTTCCCCCCCAAATTTGCACCTGTTTACAAATATGAGCAGACGAAAAAAGTTGAACGAACTTAATTTATAGACAGGTGGCTGCTGTAGAAAATGAAATTGCTTAGCAGGTGAATGAAAAACGTGAAGGTTAATATGAAATGAAACGAGCTGAGATGATGATGATGATGGACATGATAGCACACAGTTAATAATATGATAACTAAGCTTAGTTTAAATTAAACGAATCTTGAGCAAATAGCAAATATAATAATATACACTGTCTTTGAGATATGCCACAAGTCAGCTTTATCTCCCCCACAACATAATCGTTTCTCGTAATTTACCATGAAAATGCGTATGAAATAATATCTAAAAGAAACTGACCTCAAAAAACCCATCACAGCAACAATCAACAATAGCAACAACAAACAATTGAGAGCTTAAATGCCAAAAAGAACCCACAGATTTGTTTTGTTATCTTCTTTTCCCATGCGCTGTGAATAAGGAATCAAGAAACAAAAAAATACTATTCCATTGTTGTACATCTCGTATCTTTTGGCTCCTCTTCTCTCACAGCTGTTATTTAAGGCGACAGTCGGTCGTATGAGCTTTTCATTTCATATTTGCTTATCTACAAATTTTATGGTCAAACGCTTTTTATCGCTTCTTAAATTTATTATCTGTAAAATACACCCACGCGAATTATTGCTGTGAATGGGAATGGGAATGTGAATGTTTTATTCATACCACAGACTGTCGCGAGCAGACAGAACAACAACAGACACCACAAAAACAACACCACAATAGCAACAACAACGACAACAGCAACAACAAATGCAAATGAATGAGCAATGACAAAACAAAATACAACAAAAATGCTGAAAATACTGAAAAATACTTGACAAATACCACGCAATCGTTGCCTGCATAAACAATAAGTCATAAAACATAAACAAAAGCAGCCAACTGACAGACAAAGAAAAACGAGAGAGAGAAAAAATAGCCACAGACAACAAACGTGAATATCATGAGGCATTCACATAGAACATAGAAAAGAATGTACTGTGGTGCGAGTAACCATGAAAAGTGTATGCAAGTATTACAAATATTTGTTCGTTTGGTAAACAAATTATACTAAATTGTTATACTTCCATAGAAGCACATTTGTTTGAAAGATATGCCATGTTTGCTCCATTCACGAGTTATTTGTTATTAAACAAACATCTAAAAATTCAACTGTCCCTATTTATTTTACATTTTCATAATGGTGCACTAACAGCTCTTGCACCACTGTGCGCATTGCGCACTGACTCATTCAATTGACAGTGTTGCGAATTGTGTTTGACCAACGCGTCGTATACTTGTTCTTCTCTCTCATTCTCTCTCCTGCTGCCTGCCCCTCTCTTTCTATATTCTGATTCATATTTGCATGGCAGCGCCTGCACAACAGACAATAACAAAATACTATCATATGAAATGCCAAAAACAAATGTGCATGCCAATGCTGCTTTTTTATTCTTTTGGCGGCCGTCGTCGTCTTTGCCAAGTCAACAATTAAAAGCCAATTTCATTCACAAATAAATGTGGAAAGCAGCCGACAGTGCTTTGACCGTCGGACACACGTGATGACCACTGTGCTGGGGATGGGGATAAGTGCTTGTGTCTCGCTCCGGGGTTGCCTTGACCGCGCACCTGGACCGGCGCCAAGCAATTTGCATGAGGATGGGGCCTTAGTCACGTTGGTCTCTTGTAAACAAAAGGTGAGGCCAAACAATTTGCAAAATGAAAACAATGTTCGTTGCAAACAATATCAGGAAAACTGATTTTGGAAATTACATGAATGTAGAAAAAAAGAAGAGGAAACGCCATGAACAAAATGGTCTGGAACTTCAAAATCGGTTCAGTTTTGACAAAGTTATGACAGTTTGAAGTATGAGATGGGCATTTCTAGGGAAAAATATAACTTTACAAGCTAAATTTTTTGTTTATTTTGGCCTGTTTTTAGGCCAAAAATTTAACCACCCCAGAATCGGTTTTCAAAGAGATTAATACTAATTAAGACACCCACAACCGATTAAAAATACCAATTCGCAATTATATTTTTTGAAGTAATTTTTTTCCGAAAAATAGTAAGGGTCCCCCCTTTCGGAAAAAATTAAAAAAATAAAATCTTTTAAAATTGAAAAAGCTGAAATGTAGAATAAAAGTAGAGGAAAAGCCATGAACAAATTGGCCTGGAACTTCAAAATCGGTTCAGTTTTGACAAAGTTATGACAGTTTGAAGTATGAGAAGGGCATTTCTAGGGAAAAGTAGAACTTTACAAGCTAAAATTTTGGTTAGTTTTGGCCTGTTTTTAGACTAAAAAAATAAACATCCCAGAATAGGTTTTCAAATGGATTTTTATACCAATAATGACACCCACAATCGATTAAAAATACCATTTCGCAATTCTATTTTTTGAAATAATTTTTTTCCAAAAAATAGTAAGGGGGGAGTAAAGGTTTTTTTTCGGAAAAAATTAAAAAAAATAAAATCTTCAAAAATTGAAATAGCTGAAATGTAGAATAAAAGTAGAGGAAAAGCCATGAACAAATTGGCCTAGAACTTTAAAATCGGTTCAGTTTTGGCACATTTATGTGAGTTTAAAGTCTTCAAATGGCATTTGTATGGATTTCCAGACTTTATAAAAGTAATACTTCCCCAGCACATGCCATATATCATGAATAACGCAGATGAAGTGACCTTTAGATCTTATCGATCCAATAGGCTTTAGGTCAGAGCATATGGCCTCAGTAAGCTGACCTTTAAAGTGTTTGGATAGTTGATATGAATAGGTACAGGTACTTATAGATTTAGCAAACAGTTGACGTCAATGTTTCTCTTTGCATGCTGCATCAATGGGTAGGTTTCTGCATGAAAGTGTAATTAGGAGCATTGTCGATTCTATTCAGCTGCCTTTTCAATGCCAACAGAGCTGGGCTCTCAGCAAGGACATGGTCGCAAAGCTGCTGCTGTTGTTCATTTGTAAGTGGCAGGGACGGAAAGTAACAGACTCAACCAACCAGCATGAATACCGAAACGCAATCGATAAAACCACTTCTATCAAATTTCTAGTGCCTGCCTGCAGACATTCAATTAATTTGCTCGAAATGATGAGATAAATAATGATGGCGTTGCGTTTGTCAACCGAGTACTCGACTCTGACTCGCAGTGGGAGTCTGTGCACTCAGCGAAAAATATGACCTGGTATAGAGAAAGTCGAAAATAGGAACGCTTTTGTCTAACGAAAATCTAGGATTGTCTTTTTTTGAACTAACAGCTAGATTTGTATTTGTATTCTTCGAGATTTAAAGAAAAAGTTCCTCAAAAATGTTAAACAGAAGGTTTGCATATTATATTGTTCTTAGAATATAAAAAAATATGTTTTTGGAATTGTTCTTTAAAGGCTAACCCTTCTATATGTTAAATATAAATATTCTAAAATATTTTTAAAAATATAACTGCCTGTGATGTTTCAAATTCTGTTCCACATTTTTTCGCTCAGTGTGCGAGTTGTATAAAGTTGTACTCATTATTGATTTTGTTTGCTGCGCTCGCTTTTGAATATATGTATTTATTGCACTTACTTGATTTTCATCTGCTGTGCACAACATATGGCCAGTGTGTGTGTGTGTGTGTGTATACCCGAAAGGGGTTGGGGGGCGTGGCATCGCTTGACGCACGCCTGCAGCGCTGCGTCACAGAGAAAAACGTGGGCATTGCCACCATGATATGCGTATTTGACGACACGGACAGGGACACGAACCGGGACGACTAGCCTTGAGTGGAATCCTTACAAAAGTGGTAAAAATTGCCAACGGCTCTCGCCAAGTCAGCGAAGTCTGCCAAGGGTGGATTTACCAAGTGCAGGGCACAGACTTTTGCGCCTCAACTCCAACTGGGCTCACACCAATCCCCCCTCTCAATCCCAATCCCATTCCCATTCCCCAGCTGGCTGCCACCTCGTCCCTGGCCATTGAAATGCTTTCCTTTGTTTCTCGCATCTTCTCTCTTTTATTTCAATTTTTTACTTTACTTTACAAGCTCTTTTTTCTGCTTTTGCTGTTTGTGTGTTTTCGCATTTCTCGTTTTGCTGTAGTTTTTTCGTCGCATATTTTTCGCACTTTGTTGGTTTTTTTAGCCGCGGAAACTATAGAGCTATGGAGGTTCCCTTTTGCACCTTGGCCTATACATAAATACATGTTGTTATATACAAATTAAATTCTTTAACATACGCCGCACTATATCCAAGTGTCAGTTACTTCACATGAGATGTCAAATTGACAAATGAGCTTGGGGGAAACAATATGTAAAATGTTTCTGATTCACTGACTAGATAAACATATGCTGCCCTCTTTCATAAGGATACGCAAATAACTGTTATTACGTTGTAGAAAATGCATAAATTTGCGCCTTAACGTGAGAAGGTTTGTCCTTGAGAAATAACAATTTGAAGGCATATTTTCAAATGGGAGAAATTGCTTCAGCTGTTTAGTTAATTAACACAGTAGGAAGTTTACTAACTGTTTGTTGTTAATGCCATTAATTCGGAATGACAATTTTAAATTATATAAAAATAGTTGGCAAATAAAGCATAAATTTCGACAAATTAAAATTGTGTCTTTTAAATGCATTAGTTTTATATCTAACTAAATAAACAGCTCAAATCGTGAGCAGAAAATCTATTCAGTTACCACCAAACTTTTACTATTCGGAAGCTCAAACCACGAAGTTGATTACCCAATTAAACTTTAGAGCAACTCGATGCCGTCACATAATTAAAACTGCAACTAATTTGACAGGCAAGTTTAGCACCCTGGCTTAAATAAAAGTTCACCGCCAGGAATTAAATCAGACCAAACGTGCAGTTTGTTTTTGGTTTTTTCATATTCGCAACGGAAGCCGGAGAAATGACTAATTAAATTTAACCCGTAAAAGTTAACTAACTGCTGACTGCACTGAACTGGGATTGGATTGGACTGGACTGGGCTAACTGAATGACTGACTGCCACCTGCGGAAATCGGACAAGCGAAGAAGAAGGCGAAGCCAGCCAAAGGCGACTCTGCCTAGACCCAAACCTGAGAACTGAGACCTGAGACCATACCCAGGTACCCAAAGCCAATGGAGGGCGTGACATGAAAGCCCTTGAGCTGTTGAGCAGGCGGCAAAATCTGCAATGGCAAAAAAAGAAGAAGAAGAAATGAAATGAAATGAAAAGAATAAGCATTGAGCAGAACTGAAGCAACTAAAAACGAGACGTGCTCAAATGGCAACAAACGAAAACAAGTGGGGAAGGATTATCTTCGGCGTGCCGAAGATTTTATACTCTTTTCGAACCAATACGCAATTTTCACTCTGCCAACTGCACCACTGAAATTTCATAAGCTGTACAAAATCGTTTTGTCGCGTAACATTTTTTTTTTTGTTCTAAGAATATTTAATTCATTGCCAGTTGTATAGCAGCTATAAGATATAGTGATCCGATCCGGCCGGCTCCAACCAATATGATGTCTCTTTGAATAATAAGTATCTGTGCACAGTTGTATCGCGATAGCTTTAAAAACATGGGATATATGGCCAAAACCGACGTCGAGTTGTATGGCAGCTATAAGATATAGTGGTCCGATCCGGCCGGCTCCGACCAATGTGCTGTCCCCTGGAATAATAGGTGTATGTGCAAAGTTTTATCGCGATAGCTCAAAAACTGAGGGACTAGTTTGCATACATACAGACAGACAGACAGACGGACATGGCTAGATCAATTTGTATTGTCATTCTAAGCATACTGGCAGTAACTTTTGGGGGTCTCCGACGCTTCCTTCTATGCGTTACAAACTTCAGGACAAACTTAATATACTATTTTCTTCGAAAAGAGTATAAACAAACAGCGAACAAAACGCAACGAAATGAATGAACTGTGAAGCAGCTAATGAATGAATGAATGACAATGTGACTAATGGACCAACTGACTGTCTTGAGTGAATTATTGAATGAAATAGCCAAAGCAATGAACGAATGAATGATGTTTAAAGACGTTTTTCTTTTCTGCGCTCTTGCGCTTGCAATACAATAAATAACCCATCGCAACGCATTTAGTTGACAGCTGGCACAGGCAAAGAGAAACTTTGAATGCTTATGGCTTATAATAAATAGCAAATACATCAAATTTAATGCAAGCTCTACCAGCTGAAGACAAAGGCGCGGCTTTAGAAATCCGAAAGAGCTCTTAAATGTTTGGTCAAGATAATAGAAGATAATATGTGTACTTGTTGGTATTTCACTGTAAGCAGTGATTAAATCTCGCGGTCGATTATAAATTCCAAGAGTTATGCACTGAAAAATAGGAATTCAAAAGAAAATACTTGATTAGGTAAGACATTTTTAAAAATTTGTGATTCTTGCTGCTAGTCGCTTTCAAAGTCCTAATCTGTTTGTTTTTTAACAAATTGTGAAATGAAATAAGAAATTATGAATAGAATCTAAGAATAGAATAGAAAAAAGAAGATTTTAAAGCTTGATACAAGAACTCTTAACTTATTTTGAGATTTGTATATAGTAGTACGAATCGTAGTTGATATATTAAATTCTATAAAGTCCTAATCTCTTTTTTTCATTAAATTGTGAAATCAAAGTAGAAAATATGAATAGAATCTATGAATAGAATAGAAAAAAGAAGATTATAAAGCTTGATACAAGAATTCTTAACTTATTTTGAGAATTGTATATAGTAGTACGAATCGTACTTGATATCTTAAATTCTTTAAAGAACTTTATCCATTCTAGCCATCTTTTTTCCACTGTGTATCTTTAGCCAATGGCGCCGCAAATTTTCCGCTGCAGTTTGCATATTTACTACTTGCCAAAGCTTGATGCCAGATAAGCTGCTGCAGCGCTCTACCCTCCCCTTCATCCTTATCATCCCAATCCCCCATGCCGCCCACTTGGCTGATTAGCTGTGCGTCATTAGACAAAATCTGTGCTTCTGTGTGTGTGTGTGTGTGTGTGGCTTGTGCTCCAATTCCCGCTAATAACTCGCATAGTCGCTTGACGCATGTATCCGACTTTGTGGCAAAGATCCGGAGACTCGAAAGTTCGTTGGCCTCAATTTCGTTAGCTGCCAACTTTAAATCGCATTTGATGTTGATGATGAGGGCGACCCGCAAACTAAACTCAACTATTTTGTCAAAATGTGTAAGGGGGCGTGGCAGCGTAATATCTCTAACGGTTGCGCTGCAAAAATTGCCTGGCATCCCGTCCAGATACTTTTCTTATTCTCTAGCCCCCACTCCACCACCACTCCAGTCCACCAGATTACAGCATTTAACATGACTTTGTTATTATTATTGTTGTGGTTGCTGTGTTGTCAGCTTGTTATGCCGAGGCTCTAATTGGCCTCTGGCTTTAGCTCTGGCTGTGGCTTTTCTGTCTAACTAAGTATTTCTGCTTCTTATGCGAAGAAGCCGCTTTGATGTCATTCAACTAACTGTAAATAGATTTCTATATATGTCTAAAGAAAATAGTGTATAAATTTAGATGGCTTGTATATTGTATATGTGTATATATATTGTTGTCTTTGGGCGCTACTCCTCCTCATTATCATCCAAGTCATTGTACAAAGTCGCAAGCCCATAAAAAATAAAATATAATAATACTTTCAACAAACGATCATAATTTGATACTCAATTTCTACGTTTGTCCACTGTACGTGCTTTTACTCACTCTCTCTCTATTTCTACAGGTACCAAGCACAGCTCTTTTCGCGGCCATCCCGGCAAATATCACATGAATTTAGGTAACAACAAATTAAACGTAGTGTCATTGTTAATAATTATAGAATGAATCTACTGTAGATATAATGCATGATAATCAGTGGTCAAGTCTCATCTTTTTATCTTCTTCTTTTGGGGTCAAACTTTTAGCGGTTAAAGTAATGATGGAAAATGTGCGATGATAAATATGACTAGAAGACAGTTATTTTAAAGTACTGTGCTATATAAATATATATAATAAATAGTACTCAGAATTAATTTTTCATAATCGAGATCAAAAAGAATCCGAAACTTCAAATACTTAACTCTTTTTAAAATACCTTTCATATTAGCACTGATTCAAAAATGTCTCACAGATTTTTAAAGTTAATCATCAAATTTCCTTGCAAAAAAGATCTTACAATAAATCATAATAAGTTCTTGTCAGTTATGCTCAAAGAATTCCTCAGCAAAACAAGAAATCCGAAAAGCTATAAGAAGTGAACTTTGTTATTCCTAGAAATTCTACATCTCACTGTTTCTACATAATTAAATAAACTGCCTAGTTTTCTGAGTCAACGCCAGAGATACATATATGTAAATAAGTACGTTTGATACTACATAAATAAATCAGACCCACTTCCATTATAATGCTAGTGAGTCATCCATTTGCATCGTGTATATAATTGACCATCTGGTCACGGGGTCTGTCGTCACAGGTTAATCTCTAATGCATTGGCCAGACGTCGCCCAAATCCGCGCTCGGCTTTGCTCGGACCACCATGATAAGCAGCAAGCGCCTAAGCTTCCGCTCACTCGCTCTCTCTCTCTCCCGCCCTCTATCTATATACTACCTATTGCTATTAATATTTCCTGCCTCGCGCGCATAAATTAACAATATGACGATGGGCGACAGGCAATTGAAACGACAGGCAGGCAAACTGGGAATGGGAACCCTTCTCAAATCAGTTTACTATGTTTTATTATTTGGGTTTTATGAGTTTCGGCAATCGCAGCGCACCCACAACATTCAAGACTCTAATTTGAAGCGACTCTCAAGTGTGCGAGCGAGACAGCAATGCGCTCGAGGAAAATGGGGAAAAGCGTCGAGTTGCCGAATGGGGGGAGAAAATGTGTGCGGTGTGTCCGCTCACCCAGAATCCGAGTGCAAACGGAAGTGGCTGCTTAATAAATGATTGAATGATTGAATGAAAAAAACGTAAAGCGAGAGAACAAATAAAAATACCGTTGCACACAAATTTCTCAATTATTTGTGATGCCGTCAGAATGGAAAAGCTCATTGCGGATAAACTGAAGATGAAGATACTCTAGACATGCAATGGGGGAACTGGAAACTAGAGTCATGGGCTTAATTGGAAACTTGATTTCAATTATTGTCTTTTAAATTGAAAACAGTAATTCGTTATGCTAAATATATATGATTAAAATATATTATTAATATGCCTGTTATGCAAGTCGAGTAGCTTTTAGACCTAAACGAATGCGAAACAAGAAAGAACAGTTATCTTGGGGTTGTTTGATAAGTATTTGGAGTTGTGCGATCTTAGAGACTAATATTACGTTTTTAACCAATTAAATTCTATGATATATGTCTGTTATAGTACTCTGATAAATTTCAAAACCCAACTCAAAGCTGAAATGCTTTCAACACAAGCGTAAATAACTAATTCACCGACCACTTTGCTGTGGTGTCGCCGCATCCGACAGATACACAGATACAGTTACAGATACAAGTGCACAACTACAGATACAGATACAGATACACGGCGAGATAGGCAGTTACTGAAATCAGTTAGAACTTCCCACAATCGTTGTGTTGTTCCTGGGCAGCGTTTGATGTAATTTTATGCCGTTTTGCTTCTTTTTTTAATGCATAATTTATTTATTTCAATGAAAGAGAGTTTTTCAGGCCCCAAACGCCAACCCCGATCCCAATCCCGACCCCGACCCGAGCTGCCCCTGCGGCTCAACAAATTGCCCGCATTCCAGTGCGAGAAACGGGTTTGCCTTGATGAGAGCGATCGCATTGTATGCGCATTGTTTCGTGACCAGGCAGATTGAAGAGTTTTAACGTTCACTCACCTTGCTCTCCCATTGTCATTCTTGTGCACTCTTGCAGAGGCGCTGCTGCAGTCACGTCCATTGCCACACATTCCGGCCGGCAGCACAGCGGCCTCGCTGCTCGCCGATGCCGCCGAGCTGCAGAGCCAGGAGTCACCCAATGTGCTCTCCTCGCTGGGCGGCGGGCACAGTTCGGCCACATCTGTGTTTGAGTCGGCGCACCGCTGGACCTCCAAGGAGAATCTGCTGGCGCCCGGACCCGAGGAGGATGATCCCCAGCTGTTTGTCGCACTCTACGACTTTCAAGCGGGCGGCGAGAATCAGCTGAGCCTCAAGAAGGGCGAACAGGTGCGCATTCTCAGCTACAACAAATCCGGCGAGTGGTGCGAGGCACACTCCGACTCCGGCAATGTGGGCTGGGTGCCCTCGAACTATGTGACGCCACTGAATTCGCTGGAGAAGCACTCCTGGTACCACGGGCCCATCTCGCGCAATGCCGCCGAATATCTGCTCAGCTCTGGCATCAATGGCAGCTTTCTGGTGCGGGAGAGCGAGAGTTCGCCCGGTCAGCGCAGCATCAGCCTCAGGTATGTTGAGGACACAGATTGAAAGTAAACAAAATCTAACATCGCATCCTTTTCAGATACGAGGGTCGCGTCTATCACTATCGCATCTCAGAGGATCCCGATGGCAAGGTCTTTGTCACGCAGGAGGCCAAATTCAACACGCTGGCGGAGCTGGTGCATCATCATAGTGTGCCACATGAGGGTCACGGCCTGATCACGCCACTGCTCTATCCGGCGCCCAAGCAGAACAAACCCACAGTCTTTCCTTTGAGCCCCGAGCCGGATGAGTGGGAGATTTGCCGCACGGACATCATGATGAAGCACAAGCTGGGCGGCGGCCAGTATGGCGAGGTGTACGAGGCCGTGTGGAAGCGCTACGGCAATACAGTGGCTGTTAAGACGCTCAAAGAGGACACCATGGCGCTGAAGGACTTCCTCGAGGAGGCGGCCATCATGAAAGAGATGAAGCATCCGAATCTCGTACAGCTTATCGGTGGGAACATTGAACGCAAGAAACGTTTTCTCATCTACTTAGCCTTCCTCTGGTTGAGATGAGAAAACGGACTTCTACTAATGCCTTTGAGATAGTCATAATTGTTTATCATATTCTAACGTATTGCTTAACCTTTCAGGTGTCTGCACCCGTGAGCCGCCCTTCTACATCATCACCGAGTTCATGTCGCACGGCAATCTGCTCGACTTTCTGCGCTCCGCGGGCAGAGAGACGCTGGACGCGGTGGCTCTGCTATACATGGCGACGCAGATAGCGTCGGGCATGAGCTATCTGGAGTCGCGCAACTACATCCATCGCGATCTGGCGGCGCGCAACTGCTTGGTGGGTGACAACAAGCTGGTCAAGGTGGCCGACTTTGGGCTGGCGCGGCTGATGCGCGACGACACGTATACGGCGCATGCGGGTGCCAAGTTCCCCATCAAGTGGACCGCCCCCGAGGGACTGGCGTACAACAAGTTCAGCACGAAGTCGGATGTGTGGGCCTTTGGTGTGCTGCTCTGGGAGATCGCCACGTACGGGATGTCGCCGTATCCAGGCATTGATCTCACCGATGTGTACCATAAGCTAGAGAAGGGCTATCGCATGGAGCGGCCGCCTGGTTGTCCGCCGGAGGTGTACGACCTAATGCGACAGTGCTGGCAATGGGATGCCACGGATCGGCCGACATTCAAGAGCATACACCATGCGCTGGAGCACATGTTTCAGGTGGGTGACGGTGACGGTGTCGGTGTCGAATTCGAGGTGTGGGACGATGACGTCGATGATCTCGATGATGATTACGATGGCGACAATGACGACAATGACGACGACAATGGCATTGAGCTTTGATTTCAATTGGCGTCTGCATCGCCGTCGCTCATGGAATGCCAGCGCACCCACTGTTCAAGTCTCGCAATCATCAGTAGTGATAGCAATAATGATCCACGTGCTGCACGTCTCTCCTTCTTCGCTCCGCAGGAATCGTCCATCACCGAAGCGGTCGAGAAACAGCTAAATGCCACAGCCAGCGCCGGCTCTGGCTCCGGTTCGACAGCGGCAGCAGCGGGGGCGGCAATTGCAACAGCAGCGACGTCAGCCGTAGCCACGGCCAGTGCCTCCTCATCCGCATCCGCCTCGCTCAGCCTGACGCCACAAATGGTCAAGAAAAGCCTGCCCAGCATCGATCCACAGCAGCAGCAGCAACAGCTAGCCAGCACGCCCATGTCAGGTGAGTGGAACGTTTTTGCTAACCAGCTCCATTTCGATTCATTGCTGATCTCACTTACAAACCCGCACACACTCGCACACACACAGAGACCGGCTCCAGCTCCACCAAGCTGAGCACCTTCTCCAGCCAGGGCAAGGGCAATGTCCAAATGCGACGGACCACCAACAAACAGGGCAAACAGGCGCCAGCTCCGCCCAAGCGCACCAGGTAAGTACACCCCCCAAATCTCACATTTCATCACAATTACAACTCATTCATGCTACTCTGTGTCTTCACTAGTCTGCTCTCCAGCAGCCGGGACTCCACATATCGCGAGGAGGATGCACGCAACTTTATTGATGAGCTCAACACGAATGGTAGTAGTAGAAACTTCCACTTCAACTCCAACAACATTTTAAGCCAGACCCTATGTAGAAATTTTAAAACCCAAATTCCAACCCAGACACAAATACGTACACAACAACAACAACTACAACAAAAACAACAATTATTACAACCAGTACAACAACAACAACAACAGCAAACGTATTCTATTAAGAAATCATCCTCCTGCAGTAGTTTCCTTTACGACATCCTATTTCGAGGTATTTGTCAATGGAGTAAGAATTCCTATTTACAATTTATGTTTTCGTTTTATTGGTTTGTGATGCACACGGAAAAGATTTCAAATATTTATGTATTTATGCTTTTTATTATTATTATGGTGTACTTGGCATTTGAAGCTATTTAAAACTGTTAAGTATTCATGTTGGTAATAATGAATACTTATCTTAGCTTTTAATGGATTCAAATGTGCATTCACCTTTCTTTTATTGAAAAATTTATGTTTCGGTATTATTTGTGTTTTTAATTAGCTTTTAGATTACATTTTTTTTTTGGCATTTACTAAGGGAATCTTAAAAATAAATAACAATAATCGTTAGTATATGCCTATAAGTATATACTAAACGTAAATGAATCTTGCAAACTCAGTTTAAAGTCACCAGATTCCACAGTAAAAGCCCTTCAACATTATTTGTAGTATTTATATCATTTATTTTCATTTGTTATATTGTTTAAATCTGTTTTTAGCTTTTGGTGTTTTATCTAGTTTTAAATTTTGTTGCCTATTTTATAGTTTTATTAGTTTAAAGTTGCTTTCTGTTTGTTTCTGATTTCCTTTCATATTAATTGGTTTGTAGTGCTTTAACTTTTGTTTGGTGTTGACAAATATTGAGCTAAATGGGTTTGTCGCCACGACTATGACTCTCAGCGCCCGCTAATCCAATCCCCGAACCCAGCACGCGCATGCTTCGCCCATTTGCAGCACTGTCACTTAATTGAATTATCCATGATTGCAGGTCTCACCCGGGATATTAACAACTTGACGCAGCGCTATGATTCGGAAACGGATCCGGCTGCCGATCCCGACACGGATGCCACTGGCGACAGCCTGGAGCAGAGCTTGACAGCCACGCCGCCCAACAAGATGCAGCACTCGCTGCATGGCGGCATCTCTGCGGGCATTGGACCGCGCTCCTCGCAGCAGCACAGCTCCTTCAAGCGACCCGTAATGGGTAATCGCGGCCTGGAGACGCGCCAGAGCAAGCGATCCCAGCAGCAGCAGCAGCAGCCAGTCAGGGAGCTACCAGGCAATGGCAATGTCAACATGAACATCACCACCAATGGCAACAGCGGTGCACCGGCGCTGCCCGTGCATCCCATCACTGTGGGCGCGCTGGAGGTGATGAATGTGAAGCGGGTAGTCAATCGATATGGCACCTTGCCTAAGGTGGCGCGCATTGGCGCCTTTCTCGACAGCCTGGAGGACAGCGGCGGCAGCAGTGGCAGCGGCGAGGTAGCCGGCAATGGACACGCTACGCCACCAGCACGCGCTCCCCCGCCACCCACGGTGCCACCGCTGCCAACGTTGCCCGTTCTGCCCAAGGCGCAGCAGTCGCCACAGCAGATGATTCGAAGCAACTCCAGCGGCGGCGTGACCATGCAGAACAATGCAGCTGCCAGTCTGGGCAAGCTGCAGCGCCATCGCACCACCACCGAGGGCACCATGATGACCTTCTCTTCGTTTCGCGCCGCCGGCAGCAGCAGTTCGCCCAAGCGTGGCGGCGGCGGAGGCATCATACCACAGCCGGCGCTGGCCAATCTGGAGTTTCCGCCACCGCCGCTGGAGGAGTTTGAGGCGTTGCCGCCACCACCACCGCCGCCAGCGCCCGAGAGCGCCGTCCAGGCCATACAGCAGCATCTGCATGCGCAGCACAGCAGCAGCAACGATGTCAGCAATACGGCGCCCAGCGTCGAGGAGGCCAGCTCCCGTTTCGGTGTCTCGTTGCGCAAGCGTGAACCCTCCACGGACTCGTGCAGCTCGCTGGGCACGCCGCCCGAGGCAGTCCCAGCGCCGGCGCCCGCACCCATGCCCGAGAAGTGTCTCAATCACAAGGAGAAACTCATCACGGAGATCAAGTTAGCCAGCAAGCCGTCCGAGTCGTCCAATGGCAGTGCAGCTGCTCCACCAGCACCGCCGCCAGCTGTTGTCGATCCGGTGGCCCAGCTGGTCACCGAGCTGGCCGAGAGCATGAATCTGCCCAAGCAGTCGAAGCTAACAAATGGCAATAGCAACAACAGCAGCACCAGCAACAGCAACCCCAACAACAACAACTTCAAGGCGCAGCTGAAGAAGGTGGAGCCAAAGAAACTGAATGCGCCCATTCCCAAGGCCGAGCAGCCCTCGAACATCATTGACTTCAAGGCGCATTTGCGCAAAGTGGACAAGGAGCAGCAGCAGCAGCCACAGTCGCAGCCACAGCTGCCGCAACAGCCGCCGCCGCCAACATCGCCGCCGCAACAGCAATCGCCCAACTGCAACTCGCGCAAGGAGGAGCACAAAAAGTTTAGCCCCTCAGCTGCCGGAAATCAAAAGACTGAAATCAAAATCGATGTGAGCAACTCGAATGCGGAAACGGACTCCGGCGGCGACAACAGCCAAACGGATGCCGGCAAGCGACGCAGCACAGGTAGTATTAATAGCTTAAAGAAACTTTGGGAGCAGCCGCCCGACTATGCCAGCACCACAATCCCACAAGCCACCACAGCACCACCTGGCGCAGCAGCAGCAGCCGCAGCAGCTGTCGTGGTCAGCACCACAACGCAGCTGTCGCCCAAATATGGCATGAAGGCAACGTTGCCGATGGTCAGCAGCAAAATGTTTGGCAATAAGCCGCCACCAGCGGCACCGCCACCACCGCCCCCCATTAGCAGCACTCCAAGCACCACTATTGCCCATTGTCCAACATCAACAGCAGCCGTAGCCGTAGCAGTAGCATCAGCATCAGCAGCAGTTCCAACACCAATAAAAACATCTCTTTCAACGCAACTCTTCACAGATGCCGAGGGCAGCAGCAGCAGCAGCAATGAGGAGCAGCCAGTCGACGGAGGCGGCAACACCTCCACCACCACCATCACATCGGCACCAACGGAGCTACTCACTCAATCGCTGTATGGCAGCGAGCAGCTGCAGAGCAATTCGAATTCCAACAGCAAGCTGAGCAGCACCATTAACAATCCGACCAAGCCCGCTGTGCCGCACAAGCCCACCAAGCTGACCATCTATGCCACGCCCATTGCCAAAATTGCCGGCATTGGTGTTGGGGGCGGCAGCAGCGGCGGCGGCGGCGGCGGCGGCGTCAGCAGCACTTCGGACAACATCAACTCGACGCAAATCTCGCGGGAGAGCATACTGGAGCTGGTGTCGCTGCTGGAGGGTTCACTCAAGCATCCCGTGAATGCGATATCCGCCTCGCAGTGGCTGCAGCTCAGCGACAAGCTGAACATACTGCAGAACTCGTGTGTGGTGTTTGCGGAGAACGAATCGATGCCGCCGCACTCGAAATTCCACTTTCGGGAGCTGGTGACGCGCGTGGAGACACAATCGCAGCATTTGCGCAGCGCCGGCAGCAAGAATGTGCAGGACAATGAGCGGCTGGTGGGCGAGGTTGGCCAGTCGCTCAAACAGATCTCGAATGCGCTGCACAGGTAAATGATAAGAACGGGGATGGACGCACAGCGGAGCGGTGAGCCGGACAACAGCGGCGCCGGCATTTGGCTGGATGCCGAGGGCAACTTTATCAAGCGCAAGCAACCACAGTGATATAAAAACGAATCCACATCGCTCCCACCATCCCCCTAACTGGGCGCGCCGCACGCCCCCCAAACAGGGCGCCCAGCAACGACGAACAACGGACAGAAGACAGAAGACAGTGGACAGCAAACAGTAGAAAGGACACAGCAGACAGCAGACGAAACTCAAATGGAACTGAGAAACCGGAATGAGAGAATGATATTGAACGTGTTAACTTCAAGCCCAGCGAAGAAGCGAAGAACATACAACAGAAACGAAAACAAAAACAAAACAACAACCACAACCACAACAAACTACAACTATAATTAATTAATAATAATAATAGCAATATATATATCTATATATATATATATATATGCGTATATATAATTATCGCAGTTGGTAGCATGTAGTACCATCTGTCGTAGTATTTAGTAGCCGTAGCGATTATACATACATCTAGTCATATATATTGATGCATCCGCTAAATATCGAGGGACGAACAAGGCTTCAAAACTGAGTTGCAAAGCAAAAAATATTTCTATAGGCATTTCTCGATTATATATTCGCCCCCCAGCGCCGCCCCCATTTCTACTTGAATTGTGAGCTATACTATATGTTTCTCATACACACCTATTTTTCCACATTAAATTAGAGCTTCGTTTTGATAGGCATACGTACATTTGAAAGACATTTAAGAAGTGCATTATGAGAAAGGTGTCAAATGACTTTCTGGCAATACTGAGAGTGCATGGAATAATGAATGATATATAATATACATACAAGTATATTCATAGAATATCTCAATAAATTAGATTATTAACTACTGCACACACAGACACACACACACACACACACACACACACACATGCATATACATATATATATACACACACACACATTTTACATACATATATATACTAGTCGGTAAAAGTGTTTTTAGTATATATACCCTATACTTATACGAAATATATAAATTATATGTAATACGATGACCGTTAAATGCAAATCGAAAAACTCAATCTACAACGTTTAGACTTTTCTTCGTGTTTTTAGTACTCGTAATACCTACATAAATATACATATAACAAAGCAACAACAAAATAAGAAGATCTATGTGTACTACTTGGCATAAATAATAAACAGTAGCAAAGCCCAAAGATATTATTATTAACGACTACTCGACAAATATATATATATATATATATATATGTATACATATGTTAGTTGGCAAAGACTAAATCAACTTAATTCTTAGTTTATGTTGAAAATACAAGTAAAACAAATTAATTGGTGGCAAACGCTTTTTAGACACACATATACACAACAAATTGTAATTATTATCTGATATTTTATGGATTTTAAACAACTACTTTTATACGTAAAACACATACACACACACTCACACGAAATAAACAAAAAAAAAACCAAATAAATATTCATTTCATACAAATACATACATACGCGGATCAACAATAGGGCGGGTCATGTGTAAACCAAGTTGACATACATATAAATATGGATGTGCATAAAATACATACATATATATACAAATATATATATTTCAAATCTATCCAAAAATATCTACCCCCAAATAACAGACAAAAGGACAATGTGCATTCAAAATATATTTCTATATATAAAAAATACTATATTTCTGTAACTTCTATAACATCTGTGCGTTTTGGAATGCGCTTAGAGCATATATATTATTTCAAAGAAAACGGATCAAAAATACTTCAAGGAGAAATAAAAATGATATTTAAAACTAAACTCGTTAAGTTGTGTATTTCAACAGCGCGAAATAAATAATGAAGATTATAAGCAGTAACTGTTATTTGTTTGCTTCTAATTGAAATTCTGAAATCTAACTTAATTAAATCTATTTTAAAAAACAGTTTAAGGTTCGAATTTTTTACAGTTGCATAATACGTCTTAAAAACCCATTATTTTCAAATTAACAATATCCCACTATTGAGTGTTTTTCAATATAAGTCGATTTCTTATATCGATATGATGCGGTAATCGATGTCTTATCGCTTTAAATCTTTTGCAGCACTGATTTCCTACATCCCTTGCGATAGTTCGGCAGCCCTCTGACTAGAGACAGTGACAGTGAGGAATTCAAAATTGGGAGTATTGGCACCGGTAAAATGAAAATCTGTAGGTTATACTATAACGCATTAAATTGAACTGAAAAGTTTGCCTCTTTTAAGTTTTTACTTAATACCTAATACTCTTTTACCAGGGATTAATGACTGCTCGCTGTGAGTAACATTATGAGCAAATGATAATGTTAT
The DNA here is from genome assembly GCA_035042425.1 of Drosophila flavopinicola. Lineage (NCBI taxonomy): Eukaryota > Metazoa > Arthropoda > Insecta > Diptera > Drosophilidae > Drosophila > Drosophila flavopinicola. The sequence continues at coordinate 9,544,847 of JAWNLL010000452.1, read as the reverse complement.
TGCCGCTGTTATGTTAAATAACATTTCTGTTTGGCATTCGTTCTTTTTTTTCATAAAGAAAAGAAGAAGAGAAAGAGGAAAAAAGACGAAATAATATATAATAATAGAATATTATTTATACTGTGATATATAGCCAAGCATTGTTTTGTGTCTGCAAACCAATAATTGAGAAAGCGAATCCACAGTGAACGAGAGAACGACAGCAAGCCCCAATTGCGACAACAACAAGAGCAACAGCAGCAACAACAACCACAGCAGCAGCAGCAGCAGGAAAGTCAGCAGCATTAAAAATGCCACTCTTTGGTAAATCACAGAAGACGCCAGCCGAATTGGTCAAGTCCCTGAAGGAAGCGATAAACGCGTTGGAGGCGGGTGATCGCAAGGTGGAGAAGGCACAGGAGGATGTTAGCAAAAATCTGGTCTCGATCAAGAATATGCTGTACGGGAGCAGTGATGCGGAACCGCCAGCGGATTATGTCGTTGCTCAGCTGTCGCAGGAGCTGTATAACAGTAATTTGCTGTTGCTGCTCATACAAAATCTGCATCGCATAGATTTCGAGGGTAAGAAGCATGTGGCGCTCATATTTAATAATGTGCTGCGTCGACAGATTGGAACGCGGTCACCAACGGTGGAATACATATGTACGAAACCGGAAATACTGTTTACACTGATGGCCGGCTACGAGGATGCACATCCGGAGATAGCCCTCAACTCGGGCACAATGCTGCGCGAATGCGCCCGCTATGAGGCGCTTGCGAAAATCATGCTGCATTCGGATGAGTTCTTCAAGTTCTTCCGGTATGTGGAAGTGTCGACGTTCGACATTGCCTCCGATGCCTTCTCCACGTTCAAGGAGCTGCTGACGCGCCACAAGCTGCTGTGCGCTGAGTTCCTGGACGCCAACTATGACAAGTTCTTCTCGCAGCATTATCAGCGCCTGCTGAACTCGGAGAACTATGTGACGCGGCGCCAGAGCCTGAAGCTGCTCGGCGAGCTGCTGCTGGACAGGCACAATTTCACCGTGATGACACGCTATATATCGGAGCCGGAGAACCTGAAGCTGATGATGAACATGCTCAAGGAGCGGTCGCGCAACATACAGTTTGAGGCGTTTCATGTCTTCAAAGTGTTTGTCGCGAATCCGAATAAACCGAAGCCGATCCTGGACATCCTGCTGCGCAATCAAACGAAACTGGTCGACTTTCTCACCAGCTTCCACACGGATCGGTCCGAGGACGAGCAGTTCAATGACGAGAAGGCCTATCTGATCAAGCAGATAAGGGAGCTGAAACCGCTGCCCGAGGCTTAGTGGGCAGCGTGCGGAGCGGCGCGAACGAAGGCAAGGACGAGAACATGTAGGCCTTGGCTGTATGGCAGGATGACAAAGGACGCAGGACATATGCATATAGTATGTGTGTATCAGCAAATGCAAATGCAATACATACACATATTTAGGGACAAAAGACGCAGACGAAGACGACGATGACGATGACGACAGCACTTGTGAGTAACTCTAAACAATAATTTAGACAAAGCAAACAACAACAGAAAATAAAAATGATAACGATAAATAACGATAAAGCAAAATACATAAGTAGTAACAACAACAAGTACACACACATTATTATATTGTATGTAATAGCGTAAAAGAAGAGTAAACGAGAAATGCAGACGCAGCATGTTGCGAATTTAACTAAAAACATAAACAAAAGCAAAAACAAACACTCACACAACTTTATTTTCTTCTTTCCCTGAGAGAGATATATTCGATATATGTATATTCGATCCAGCTTCCGTCTGGTTCGCTTTTCAATTGTTCCCACAGTTCAGTTTGTTGTTGTTGCTGTTGTTGTGTGATTCCAGTCGAAAAGGATCCAACGTTCGCTTATAGACATAGACCTATGTATGTACACCTACCTACCTACCTACTGTTACTACTACTTTTCGTAAATGGTTTTCTTATTTCTATTTTTTTTTGTGTATTTCATTTGCCTATTTAAAGTAGTTGTTGTATTTAAAATTTAGCGTTTTTGAAACGTTATCCCCAGGACAATGAAGATAATATGAGTTTTGACTTACAATTTTAGACATTAAACATTTCAAATGTGCGCCGAAATTAACAATTACGGTAAATTATTATTATTAAATATGTATGAAGAAGAAAAACAAAAAACAATTGTAATTTCACGCAAAATACTTCATTCAGAATACTGCATAATAAACTATAGTTATAATTGAGAGAAAGCATTCAACACACACCTAAACACAAACACACAGTCCACACCAAAACACACACACTCTTACACACAACACATCCATACGTACACAGTAAAAAGGGAAGTAAAACAACAACATTACGAGCAGCATAATAAATATATGATTATTATAATTTATATTATTCCCAAAATTAAAGATAACAGCCAAACAAAAATGCCATCATATGTGTCATACTGATTGAAAAGCGTCAGCAGGAAGGGGCGGGGCAAATTGTTAAGACATGCATGTTACCGCAGACGTCTACAGCTCCTGAGTCATGTGCCAGTTACAGGGCTGCACAAGCGCTTGCATTGATTGGAATGGGAAATAATATTTAAATTGTATAGATAAAAATTCAAAATATTTAAGACGTACAAATATGATGCTGATCAAGAAGAGACAGACAACCAACGCATCAAACTTTGAAAATGTATTGGCTTTACATTGTTATTAACTGAGATGCCTATTTTCATATGCATATAATTACAGGGTATTGAAACAGGTATTTAAGAAGGCCTGGTATTTCAGTGTGCAGCCCTGGTTAAGAACAGCTGACTTTCAATTTGGGCGCCTTAAAGTCAATTAAGATGCAAACTGCAATTCTATTTTGAGAAAATGCATAAACGATTTCGTAAATCGGCAGAAAAGGCGATTATTGGCAGAAGCAGCAACGTTGAGGCGAGTGCAAATCTTCAAAGGACACGCTCTTTTGTGCAAAGAAAATTTGTGCGGACGCGACGTAAAAGAGCCGACAATGTTGACCTTGTCATTTCCGACACGAGCAGCGACGATGAGGAACAGGTGGAGGAGCAGGAGAACAGAAAGTGGCTGCAAAATCTGAAGCGATACAGCAGCAGCAAAAAACCGCTGACGCCACAAAATAAATTCCAACCATTGTCCTTGTCGGTCAGTGCCAAGTCACCAACCTTGGATATAGTGGATGCAGCTCTTTGTGACAAATCCACGACTGCGGCGACGCCTCCCGCAGTATGTCGAGCCATCTGGCACAGCCAATCTGGCAAACCGGATCGCCGCGAAGTAATTCAGTGTTCGATGTCTAACTGTAGCAACCATACGCCCATAGATTGCTCTATTGAGGCTAACCTGGAGACAATGGTTGACACCCAGCATACGCCAAAGAGTGTCGGGAGGAATGCTTCCGCCCAAAAGAAGCGCTGCCTTAAAGGCGGCTATTTACACGAGTTCAAGCAGCTGATGCTCAAGCAGCGCATGGATCGCCGCAGTCTAGCGCACAACCAGCGACTGGGCATATCCTCCGGTCAGCGAGTACATGTGCTGAGCATATGCACATCCTTTGGCACTCATATGGCTCGTGTCCAAACGGCGGCAGAGCCCAGAAGCATATTCAACATTATAGTCGCTACAAATATGGCCAGCAATATAGGGATAGGCTCCACCCTGGAGCTCTACTTTGACCTGAAGTTGGAGTCGACGTTGCAGTTGCCAAATAAGGAGCCAGTCTATGTGCAACCAAATAGTATAGTTTTATTATAAGGACGAGTACAGACACACACTTAAAGAATACTTAGAGAATACTTTGTAAATAAATTTAGAGATGCTCAAAAATACGAGCTAGCGTCGTTTTTTCTTCTCCAGCTTACGTATTTTGTGCAGCCGTCGTACTGCATTGGCGCCGCTGGCCGCAGGCTCATCGATGAGACGACCTTCGTCCTCAATCGCGTCCAAGGACTCGTTGCCGCTCATTAGCACTGCCGCCGATATGCAAACGAACTGAAATATAGCACCGACGAAGAGACCGTAACGCACCAACAGACTTAATAGGTCTTCCTCGCCATATTTATCCAAGGAAGCAGCAACGCCAATATTTTCAGCAGACATTTTCTTCTGTGTTTGCAAAGAAAAAACTTTGTTTATAGTTTTGTGTATGCGGCGCACAGGGTGCACTATGCGTAAAACAGCTGATCGGCTGATGGTCAAAAATATAAGAAGAAGCAAAGGAAATTTTCTTGGTGCAGTTGATAGCTCCAACCGGGTTTTGCGTAATTAGTTTTTTAAGTATCTAAAGGCTGGCAAAGCTATGTCGTGCTTTCGTTTGGCTACCGCACTCTATGCCGCACGTCCGCTGCCTTTGAGCAGCCAAAGTCTACGTCTTTTCGCCAAAGGAACACAGGAATTGCCATTTGCTCGGCGCCAGTTTGCGAATGCGGTGCTCGAAAGCAGCACCGGCCAGGTGAAGAAATCGACTGGCACATTCAAGCTGACACTTCTGGGCGCTTGCATCGGCGCCGTTGCCGGCTCCACCTATACGATCTACACACGCATCAATGACCAGAATTCGCACAAGGAGCACGAGCGCACTCCGCCAACAGTTATAGAATCGTTGCCAGCCGGCTTGCGCATAACGAAGAGCTATTTGAATCCCAAGGACAAGTCTGGTTTGGATATTGTGCTCTTTCAGTTCCAGACGTGTCCGTTCTGCTGTAAGGTGCGCGCCTATCTGGACTATATGGGCGTATCCTACTCGGTGGTCGAGGTGGATGCAGTGCTGCGCCAGGATATACGCTGGTCAAAGGTTAAGAAGGTGCCCATGGTGCTGATACGCCAGCAGGATGGCCAGTATGTGCAGATGACCGACTCCAGTGCCATAATTTCGTTGGTGGCCAGCGTCCTCAACGATAACCGCACCGATATTGGCGATTTGGCGCAGTTCTATCCGCAAATATCCTACTTTGATGATGAAGGCAAGAAGCGGCAGGATATCATGAACAAGTACTTCCTCATGTACCAGGATCGCACTCCGAAAAATATGACCAAAGACATCGAAGAGTAAGTGAATGCCATGTCCATTTATAAACATAAATCAAATTCAAATTTTACAGAAACGAGCGCAAGTGGAGAACCTGGGCAGATAGCCATCTAGTGCATCTGATATCACCAAACTGTTATCAGTCGCTTGCCGAGTCTCTGGAGACATTTGAGTGGTTTTCGCAGGCCGGCGAGTGGGATGTCTACTTTCCCAAGTGGGAGCGGAACTTGATGGTGTACTGTGGTGCGACGGCCATGTGGGTGATCGCGAAGATGCTGAAGCGACGACATGGGCTCACCGATGATGTCAGATCTCATATGTATGACGCACTGGACAAGTGGACACGGGAGCTGAAAAAGCGTAATACGAAATTCATGGGCGGTAAGCAGCCGGGATTGTCGGATCTTTCAGTGTTCGGCGTATTAAGCAGCATGGAAGGATGCCAGACGTTCAAGGATTGCTTACAAAATACAGGCATTGGTAAGTCCGCTACTCCTACACCGAAGAAACTAAATAATAAAATTAACTTTCCATAGGACAATGGTTTTATGATGTCAAAGAGCTTGTACAACAGAATCGCGGTCAACTTCGTAGGGAGCGCATAGTGGGCGTGGAATCAGCAGCCTAAAACAAATAATTCAAATACTATTTACTCCCAAAGATTGTTAGAATTGTTTAAATAAACGCCACATTTTTTATTTATTCAAATTAATTTCGAGCTATCGATATTATAGACAGTCGATAACATACTGAGTTGCACTGGAACTATCGATTGATCTAATTGCTGCTTTGTGAAATATTGCCATCTCTAATTGTGTGAAACGCCGCTAGACGAAAACTTGCAAATCATTTCGGGCTGCTTATTTGTCGTCGAAAAATTTAAAACAACAAAAAACATGAATGCTCTCGGCGTTGAACAATTCCCGGACTACAAAGTGCCCGGAGTGCAGCACGTAGACTTTTCGCCATATGAGTCCAATGGCGGGTGAGTGTGCAAAATACGATGAAATTGTGGAAATTTAGACAACATTCAATTTACCTCTCAGCTCGATTGTTGCAATCGCTGGCGATGACTTTGTGGTTATTGCCGCCGATACGCGCCTAAGCAGCGGGTACAGCATCCATTCGCGCGACCAGAGCAAACTCTTCAAGATGTCGCCACACACGGTCTTGGGCTCCACAGGCTGCTGGTGCGATTCTCTGTCGCTCACTGGGCTGGTAAAGGTGCGTATGCAGATGTACGAGCACACACACATGAAGACGATGACTACGGATGCGGTCGCACAGATGCTCTCCATTGTCATGTACAATCGTCGCTTCTTCCCCTACTATGTGTCCAACATTCTGGCCGGTTTGGACAAGGATGGCAAGGGCGCTGTCTACTCGTACGATCCCATTGGTCATTGCGAACGCGCCACTTACCGTGCCGGTGGCACGGCCGGCGCTCTGCTGCAACCAGTGCTGGACAATCAAATTGGTTACAAGAACCAGAATCTGGCTGCAGATCAATTGCCACCACTGACCAAGGAGCGTGCCGTTGCTGTCGCTTCTGACACTTTTATATCGGCCGCTGAGCGTGATATTTACACCGGTGATTCGGTGCTGATAAATGTCATTACCAAGGATGGAATAAAGGAGCATACCCTGCAGTTGCGCAAGGATTAAAACACTAAGGTCAAGGGATAACAACATTTGCATTCATACCATTATGTTCGACTTAAAATTGTTGTAACTTTATAATAAAACAGATCTAAAAGATATTAAGAAGGAAGCAGGATATGATAAAGTGTGATTTTACAAATCAAATTTTTAAAGAATTGGCTTTAGTTAGCTAAAAAACTAATGCTTATAATTATTATATGTAAATAAACTTATTTCCTCTCGGTGTGCTTTGGAATTTTGTCAGCCCTGGTTATCAGCTGATATTCTGTTATTTTGTTTCCTTGGAGTGTGCGTATTGTGCGTTTCATCCAATGACCAGCACATTTTCTGCGAGTGTGCTCTTGCTATTTATTCTGCAATTAGCTCACGTCCTTGCCACTAAGGATATGCTGACGGCAATTGTGAAGCCCGGCATATTTCGGCACATTATGTGCCGCAATAATGTGTATCCACGTAGTAATGTCTCGCGCTACCCCGTGCCGGATGAAGTTGTTTTCTGGACAGTCTGCTATGAGGGGTATAGCCCGCCCTGCTATACGGCCGCCCACATTGGCGGCCAGAGTTGGGCGGATGCACCGTTGCCAAGTGAATCAAAGCAGCCGCACTGGAATCAAAATGATGGCCTGGTGAATCGTGTTTCTTTCCATGGCGACTATCAGATTAAGGATGGCCTGCCACAAAACCCAATTGGACGCACTGGATTGTGTGGGCGTGGCTTGCTGGGTCGCTGGGGTCCCAACCATGCAGCGGATCCGATAGTCACGCGCTGGAAAAGGAATGAAAATGGTGAAATAATGTGCAACACCACCAGCGGCAAGTAAGTGAGGTTGAATATGCTTCTTGAGGCAACGATCTAACTCTCTGTTGCCCGTTTTACAGAAACATTCTTCAGATGGTTGTCATACAGCGGTCCGACAACAAATTGTGGGCCATTCCCGGCGGCATGGTCGATCCCGGCGAAAATGTTAGCGTCACGCTAAAGCGCGAATTTACCGAAGAAGCGCTCAATTTCGCCGATAAGGGCAACATGGTGGAGCAGTTCTTCAAGCAGAGCGGCGTCCATGTCTACAGCGGCTATGTGGACGACTTTCGTAATACGGACAATGCTTGGATGGAGACAACGGCGCTGAACTTCCATGACGAAGACGGCACACAGGTTGGCCAGCTGCAATTGGAAGCCGGCGATGATGCCACAAATGTACGCTGGACGGATGTGGATGCAAATCTCAAATTACACGCCAATCACGCGGATATTGTCGGCGAGGTGGTTGCCAAGCGCAATGCACATTGGTAATATGCTTTTATACACCAGTCCTTTAAATACTGACAGCAGTGATTGTGATTATTACTACTATTGCTTATCATAAATGAATTTTATAGAAAAGGGGTATTTTATTTTCTAAAGACGTCATCCAAGATCTCAAAAGATCAACCGGTTCACTATTCATCTTAATTAAGCCAGATGTAAATTTTTTTTTAAAATTCTTTTATTTTGCATTTTTTTTTGTTCAATTTAGGATTAAATTAAAGGAGTGTTTTTTCGTGTATTTTTCGTTTTTAATTTCAGACCATTAGCTATTCATGTACTCCACATTTCTGGCAAAATCAACAGAGAAGAAAATGTCGACTTCACATTGAAATTATTTTATAACATATTTCGCATTTTGTCCTTCTGTTGAATGCATTGGAATTCATCAAGCTTTGCTTGTCCTGGTGCCAAAAATGTGTTTGATGTGCCGATTGTTTTTGTTTACGGCCAACTGAAATTTACATGGTCTGGAGGAAAGCGAACACTTCCGGATTGGAATTGGCCACATTGTTGTACTTGTCAGGATACTGTTCGCGTATATCCTTGACAAAAGCCATTGCCTGCATTTTGCTCTTCTCGTTGGGCATTTGCTTCTTAAATAATACGTCGATCGTTATGGCGAGTATCTGTTCGAGGTAGTCCACGATGGATTCACGAGCATGCATGTAAATCACGCGGAAGGCTTTGTTCACCATATCGTTCTCATCAGTATCATCACGCAGTGGCAAATGTGAGAGCAAAACAGGCATAACTTGAGCCAGTGGCACCATGTTGTAATTGGTCACAATCAGACGGGCAACAGCTCCGCAAATGTTGTCCAGAGCCATTGCATCCGTTTCCGAAGCGATGGCACCGGAAAGGGCCTGCAGAATAATCTGGAAGGATCTGGTAAAGGAAGACGCGTTAATGTAAAAATGCTAAGCGTTCGAAAATTTGCGACTCACTCAAATGACTTCTCCTCGGCATACAAGACAAGCTCGCCTAAACCAAAGTAGCAGTTCTGACGGCATCTAGGCTCCGGATCGGTTACGCCACCAACGAACATGGGGCACAGGGTATCAAAGTAGGTGACCACACAGTTGCCCAGCGAGTGGAAAACATCGGACAGTGCGCCATACACAAAAATGCGCTGAGACGAGTTATCATTTCGCTTGGCTTTGGCCTGTTAAAGGATATGTTGTTTGGATTTCGAGATACTTAAGATCAACAAAAACATACCAACTTGTTCACGTAGTACTGACAGACACGTCCGAAGTACATGGAGAATATTTCGGGAGTGAGAGTTTTTCCAAACGATGGCAACAGATTCCCGGCACTCTCAACCAGCATCTCATCAAATTCGCTATCCTCATCTTCCTCGTCCCCACCGCCTGTTTGCTCATTAAATTGGCAAGCCATTTTGTTGTTCATCACATCCTTGATGCATCCAAAGATCAGGTCGGCAATCTCTTGCGTGGGCACCGCAGCGCTGCCCACTACATCGAACGTTTCACCGAGTACGTCCAACAAAAGAATGACGACTTCTTGTTCCTCATCATTGCGTATGATATGCGCAAATTTCGGCATGACAATCAGACAGGCGCGTTTTACTCCATCGATGTCGTTCAGTTTGTAGAGAGCGGTTATGAATGCGCAGATCGCCTCCATGACAGCCTTGCGTATGGTCTCGTGCGGATGCTCAATCACCTTGTACACGTTCTCGAAGGCCGTCTGCAGATAGGGTGCAAAGGCGGTGCCTGAGTTAGTGGCAAACTCCTTGACGGTATTAATTGCCTCGTCCTTTTCGTACAGGTAGTCATTCTCCACCTGATACCCATCTTCGTCATCATCTTCTTCGCCGTCTGTATTATCCAAATCAATGTCAAAGTCAGCAGCGGGGTCATCTACCAAATTCTTTGAGGCAGCATCTAAAATTGGCAGTGTGTCCTCCGATGAAATGATTGTTTCAATAATGCGATCCATAATCTTGGGAAACACGGCAGCCATGCTCTCGTTCACGACCAGTGACAGGGCGGCGGTTAGGTTATAGACACTACGTCTAAGATCCGGATCATTAGGACCCTCCTCCAGTATCATAAGACAATACGCCATTGTATCATTGGCGAAAGGTAAAAAGTTCTCTTTACCCACGACGCGTGTAATGGCGGCCAGTGTATCGATTGCCTCGTTGCGCAACTCTTTTACATCGTCGGCGCACTCTTTGACCAAATACTGCTGCAGAATAGCTACGATTTTGGGAAAATATGGCATCAAATGGTGCTTGGCAGCCGTTGCAACCGCCGAGACGGCCGACAGCGATATAACGCGCAGATGTACCGAGTACTTAGTATCCAATGTCTCTAGAAGACTGCAAAAAACATGAGTTAAGCGAAGCCCGAAAAATTTTTTTACATTATTTACCATTCCATCAAAATGGGCAAATGAGGCACAATGTTCTCCTCAAGATTCTGGCAGTAGTTTTCCAAAGCATAGAACATGCGATCCGTGTGCTTGGGTTCCGGTTGGCCCAACTGCAAATAGTCCAGAAAAAGATATAGCCAAATAAGCATGAAATTCCGTTTTAATCCCTTATACCTGATGCTTGATTGATTTTCATTGATAGCTCAAATTTTAAACACTTAAATTTGGTCGCTTTAACGTTAGAGAACTCAACGAATATAAACCAAACATCTGCGATAGAAGGAAATTTCCAAGCTGGTAACGTGTTAGGAAAGAATTGTGCCATAATCTAAACTACAGTCTTAACTAGGTTGCAGGAACACGACACAAAGAAAAAATAAAGAAATTAACCCACTCAGGCAAGACATTTACAGAGAGGTGAAGTGTGAGAAAAAGTTTGATTAGAACTAGGAATTGAAATTGTGAAAAAGCACCCTGTATTTGGTGAGAACTGATTTGCGTTTGATTTGCAGTTGATTCATATACTGAATAGTATCTTTGCCCGGTGCAGGTTTCGGGTCGCTGCTGTTGAGGTTGCTGTTCTGCTCAGCCTTTTGGACGCAGCACAAACAAAACAAGATAATTATCATGTAGATGTAGAGAAATAGAGACACAGAGAGAGCAAGGGGGAGATTGTTTTTGTCGATGGCAGTGAATAACGTTACCTTTAGTTCAACAACCAGCTGATGTAGAAAATCAAAAAGTACGGGCAGAATCTGTGCAGCAAACTTCGTAATGTCTGGCTGCAGATGCTCCGAGAACTGGCCCAGGGCAAAGAAGGCAACAGTGCGCACCATGGGCTCACTGTCGACAATGCCGCTCTTAATGATGTTCAGCATTACTTCCAGATACTTGCTGCATATGGCCTCCGAGCAGCCCTCGGCAATGACGGCAATGCAAAGGAAAGCACCACGACGACGCTGTGGATCCGGGCTCTGGAGTGCCGGTTCAAGTAATTGCAGCATTGGTTGAATCAGCTTCTCGGGCGACATATTGATGGCCAGCAAGTCAAGGGTTTGGGTGGCAGCCGTTGACGGGCTCGTGCTGTTCTCGCCCGTAAAATAATCATCTTCTGCAGAAATTAAGTAATTTATAAATGGAACAGATTTATGTGAGAGTTGGGGTAGCCATCACTTACCTTCGTCCGGTTCAGGTTCGCTGCAAACCATTTCAAAGATGACGGCTAGTATGGGCTCGAGCAGCTTTTGTTTGACAATCACCTTCTTCTTGATGCGCACAATGCGCCCAATAAAGGTGATCACTTGGACACGAATCGAGTCATCAAGTTGTTTATTGTTGACCGTTGCCAGGCAGATGTCCATCAAATGCTTTACATTATTGTTGAGCAGCTTTGGTGCATACTCGGCAATGTTGTCAATCACATCGAAAACAGTTGAAAATTCGTGCTCATCGCCCTTCTGTGCGAAGGCAAACACCGTTTTGATGATGAGTGGCAGAACCTTAACCATAGTTTGCTCTGCGGCTGTGTTGCCGCTAACAAAAGGCACCAGATAACTCATGCCCATTGTTATGTTGGCAATGGTGGGCGTGGCCAAATCGCCTTTGGCCTCGGCAGCCACGAGCACAGCGGCATACATCTCGCAAATGGAGTCCATGTGGCTGACAAACTGATCGGGTGCCGCATCAGTGAGTGTGGCGAATATCGAGGAGCCCAGCTCGCTCTCCTTGGGATCGACGTGAGTGCAACGGCCATAGATAAAGCTTAAGAGCTCCATCAGCCACGATTCCTTCTTGTCCTCCTCGTGGCGCACCAGCGAGCCAATAAACTGAGCAATTGCATTCTTCACCGATTTCTCCTGCTCAGCGACCAAAGCCTGGAGCATGCCCGTCTTGATGCTGCAAAAAAAACGATCTACAATAAATTACTGTTAAAATATAAATTTGGCGGCTGCTTACCTTTCTTTCTGCTCTGCTGGCACCATCTGCCAGTAGCGGAGCTTCTGCAGTCGCTTGTTCAGCAGCACAGCGGCAAACTGGCGCACTTGCGTCTCGCGCTGTGACACCACGATCTGATATAGTGCCGGCAGCGCTTCCGGACTTTCATAGGCTTTGTACAGTTGATTTGTGGCCTAGCATCAAGAATATATACATATATATAAATTACCAAATAAATTAATTAATAGCCGCCAAATATATATATATGTACATACATATATATATGGGTGTGCCAACAACGTGCTTTGAATTAACAAAGCAATACATATAAAGTATACATAATGCATAGGTATGTATGTATCGAAATTTGCACATGTTAATTACTATGCATGTACATATAAAAGAACTACAGCAACAATTGAACCTTCCCATATGCGATATGCAATTGGTGCAAGGAGTACGATAAAAGCAAAATGGAGACATTTGGTGACATTTGTTAAATAGGCGTTGTCGCCTAATTAAAGGACCTACTTTTGAGTGCAATTTGAATTGCCGGTTTAACTTACCGCACGAATCTGCTGTGTGTCTGTGCACAACAAACCAGCGATTATTTGCTCCATCTGAGCCTCCATTGTGACGCTGCTGTTAAATCAGTTGACCGAAATTGCAAAATATAAAGAGCAAGTATTTGATATGCCGCCGAAGCACGAGCGCGAAACGACTTCTGGCGAATTTGCCAAAAAGTGTGATGGACTAGGGTTGGACGCGTCCACGTTAACCACGTTTCAAATACTTGCAGGGTTGCAGAAAATTAAATTTACTTTTGTTATAAAATTTATTTCGTTGTTGTAAGCCGATACGGTTTGAGTCAATGTGTATTTATTTGTAAATGAGTTGTTCACTTAGGATTTGGGTTTAATATCGAATACTTACAGCCGCTTGCTTTGATAACAAAAGAAATTTCAGAATAATAATTTTACTAAAGTTCCTATATTGTATTGTCAAATTCGATATAATATCGGCAAGTGTGCCCAGTTACTACACACAGCATTGTCGTGAGTCACGAGCACCATTTTGAACGCCAACGACGCGCGTTTTCTTATTATTTGATAGAATCGTTTGTTTTATGTGTTGTTTAAGTTGTTCGGAATGGATAAAAGTCCTAGGAACTGTAGCACCAGCAGTCAGAAAGATCAAAATTCGTTGGGCATTCTGAGCATGGAAAATTTGCGCGGTTAGTATTATTGTAATTATCAAGTGCTCCAAATCTCAATGCATTTATGTATGTTTGTATAATATCAATAGTATTTGGAGATCTGTCTAATTTGAGCAAGAGTGGTGGCTCGAGCAGAGAAGCTTCAAATGTCCATGAGCGACTTAAGGTAATTATAAACTTGCATGTTGTGGCACTGTTAAAAAAGCGCGCTTTAATATTTTAGGCGGGACGACTAAAGGCATTGGAGACGCTGGAGCGACCACGTTCGCGTTCCGGTCAGATGGCATCCTCGGAGAGGGGTTGCGACAAGCCCAAGCGTAAGTTAGACCTATTCTCTATATTGACAATATATGAAATTGTGTGAGTTTTGCACTTTGTAGTCAGCAGTCGCATAAGTATTGCGTCCAGCTATAGCTCAAATACAAACTTATCTGATCTGATTACTGAGGAGACCATCGACCTAAACTCCAGTGGCTCCGTATTTATGGCGACGCCAGCCCCAACAAACGCACACATTTTCTTCGAGCCGGCCGAAATTACAGGTCGATCGACGCTGTGCGGGCGTAACAAAAGTGATTCGTCGACATCGAAGCATAGCAGTCAAATCTCCGTGGCCGACATACTGAAGTCATCATTTGTGGAGAAGGCTCGTCTACAGTTTGCCAAGCAGCTGGAGAACGTGTCGTGCAGCGAAAATGCCAGTAATAGCAGCCTAACCGATTCGTTCAGCTGCTCGCGCAGCTTACCCCGAACCGCGGACATGAGCGACATGAGCCTTAATGGCGGCGCCGGTATTTCATTTGGCTCTACGACGGGACAGGGCTTTGACGAGAGCTTCGCTCCGGCCGAGCTGATGCAGTCCAAGCTTGTAAATGGCGAGATATCGTGGGCGCAGGAGTTCGCTGCCGTACCAGCGGCAACGCTCAGCAAACAGGCATTGCAAAAAATTGCTGCACCTCCACAAACACCGGAAATCGAGACCTCAGTGTCTAAGTAAGTAGTGGAATACGCTCAATGTGACAACGAGCATAACAAATATACCTCTTGAAGCTCTGTCATTGCGGGTGATCCCGACTTTTCGTTGGGCAACTACTTCCAGTCTCGCACAGAGAACCTATCAATCATTGTGGGCAGACAGGATCGTGAGAAGATGCAATCAGTCGAAGTTCTTGCTGACCAGCAGACAACGGTAAGCAGCGTAGGCGAGCTAACGCCACAAGTCGATAACAAAACCTATACAAAGATCGAAAGCGCCAAGCTGGAGCGCAACTTGATGAAGAAGATGCAACAGGAGAAGTTCAACAGAGCGCTGCAGACCGAAGCAAAGAAGCAGCCAACTAGCTCCGAACTTCTCAGCTTGTCAGCCATAGATGAAGCCTTACGTGAGTGAAGTTTTTCTTATATATTATGCATATTTGATTTTATAAAATTTTGTCTAACAGGCAACTTGGATATGAATTCGGACACATCCGTGGGTGATGTTGTCCATAGATTGCGGACTCGAGGCTGTGGCTATGATAACGACGACGACGAAGACAAGGAGAATGCGAACGCAGACGAAACGCTGTGCAAATCGCGATCCAAGTTAACTGACACAATGAGCTTCACAGAGTCCTTGTTGAACTCGACTGACTTCAGGCAACTGGAGCATACCATGGCGTCAACAACTAGGCGTCAGCCGCTGAGTCCGCTGGCGGACTTTATTCAACTACCGCCGAATATACTAGTGACAGGTAGCGAGGGCCACGATGCTGATGTTGATGAATGGCCATCGACACCGGTTAAGTCGCCGAGTAGGCGTGTGCGCCGCAGCAAATCTCCACACTTGCAGAGGAACGCGAGTCCGACGAGCAGTGATGGACTGCAGCCACTAGCAACCACCGATGAGGATGTGGATGAGGATGAGGACAAGACACCGGTGAACAAGCAACGTAGCCTAGCTGGATCTACTATAAGGAAAACCAATTCGTTCTGTTCCACGCGCCTGGATAGCGGCGATGCTGTGCCTTCCTCCACTGAGTGTGACTTTGGCATCTCACCGAATCTGGCCAAGAGTGTTTCGGTGGCCAGTGTGCGGCATGTGTCGCCGCTGACATCGCCGCGTAGTTGTCTGTCCTCTCCATTACTGGACAGCACGACCAGCTCGGAACGTCGTCTGCTGCTGCCCGGCTCGGGTGCAGCGCGGAGGGTCAACACTTCTCCGGCCGCCAGCGAAGCGAGCTCCACGAGCGGCTATAATCCTTTGCGAAAGGCCGCCAATGGGTTGGCACCGCGCAGCATGTCGCGTTGCTCCAACTCCAGTGAGTTTAGTCATCGCGATGGTAAACTACTGCCATTGAAGGTGACCCACACCAGCCTGTGCTGGGGCAGCACCAAGCTGCGCACCGATGTGCGCAAATCCATGCAGATCAAGAACACATCCGACAAGCGACTTGTGGTGCGCTTGAGCATACAGGGACCGGGCTTTCAGCTGGTGTGTGGCGATGGCAACAGCATTACACTGCAGTCCATGGAATGCCGCAGCATTGGCATCAATTTCTGTCCCACGGTCAGCGGCGCTGCCATTGGCACTCTGTCGTTCGATGCGCCCTTTGGCGCCAACAACTGCCAACAGCCTGGCATGGAGTTGCCACTCTACGGCTTTGGTGGCAACGCATCCATAACGATTCAAGGACTGCTGAAAGGACCGGTGGGCGCCAGCTTCCTCACCGTTGGCAATGTGTGTGAGCTAGCCTCGGGACCGTTGACTGCCAGCTTTAAGTTCTATAACAAGGGACCGCTGACAGCTTTTGCGGGCATCACAGTTGACTCGACGGTGTTCCTCAAGCCGCGCCTCAACGCCGCCTTCGAAGTGCGTCCCAGTAAGATTATCCTGCCACCACACAGCGAGGCTGTGGTGCAGATTATATTTCGTCCGAATCGCGAGGACATCAAGAACATACTGAAGAAGACATCGCAGGTGCTGACGCTGGCCAATATGCGCCTATTCTGCGGCGACGAGCCCAACCGGCAGCGCATGCGTTCCCTGGTACAGCGCATGACTTCCGAGCAGCGAGAGCAGCTAACTTCCTCCATGCTCGATAATATCCTGTGCGGATTTCCCGGGGAGCAGGCTATACGCAGCCTTGCCATGCTGAATGAGCCGCCCGAGTTTATACTCGATCTGGTGACGGTGGTTCGCATCATTGACGTGGCGCTCACACTCAATCGAGACTTTGATGAATCCGCTGACACCTCCCATCTGTGTTTGCCGGACGCCGAGGAGACGGTGCTATTTCGGACCGTCTGCGCCGCCAACTCGCCGACACCGAGCAACATGCTGGAGCCGGTGGATGAGCTGCACGAGGCGGACACCACGTCTGCCATTGAGCAACCGACGCTGGAGCGCAACTGGTCGGTCCAGCCGGAGGCAATTGAATTCGATTTGTCCAGCGGTAGCAATGCAATAGACGGCACAAAGCTTTTCATCAAGAACAGCTTTAGATCACGCCAATACTATGAGATTAGTTGCAATGTCGCGAATTTGCTACAGTTTTCACCCAGCGAATGTTATGTGGCACCAGATGGTGGCCAGGTGGAGGTTGTGGTCCGGCCACTGCGTACACCGCGGCGTGAAGTACTTAAGAAACATTTCCAGGTCCTCATCGAGGTGTCCATGGAAAATGAACGTATCAATGTGCCCGTTACTTTTAAAGTTTAAATTTATATTTACTGTTTTGTGTATGCTTAAGTTGAATTTCAATTATGTTTATTTTTAGCTGTGAAATTTATTCCATGTATGTTTTAATCCATCTTGTCAGTAAAGAAAGCATTTGGTTCAAATAATTCATTGGCGCGGATTTAACAACCCTGGTTAAAGCACTGAACAAAAGTGTACAACAGCTGTTATGCTGATACAGTATTTTTTTTTTAGTTTTTTATATTGGTCACACCACATTAACCACAACAAATTTTTACTATTTGTAGCGATCTAGAATTTGATATTTATAAAGCAATAAACATAACTTAGCTGTGGAATAAGCGCAATAATACTAGTTGTCACAAGCCGATAATATGCCTTCCTATGAACTGGCGCTGGTGCTGCGGCAACTGCCTCGGGTATGTGCAGGAAAAATGCAGTAGTTATGTAAAGTACATACGAAAATGTGCGTTTTATTTTAGCCGGAGTTGATCTCGGTCATAAGGAGAACAGCTGAGGCGATTTTCGACAAAGGCGGCATAATTCGCCGCTTTGAAAACCTTGGAACACGCGCATTGCCGCATAAAGTGAGCGAGCACGGCGTTGTACACCGGGAGGCGACACACTTCACCATTACGTTTGATACGGCGCCCACAAAGATATCGGATCTGAAGGAGGAGTTTGGTCGAGACATCGACATCATACGCCGGAACATCTTCAAGGTGGAGGAGCCTGTTGAGCACACGTGCACATTGCATGAGGAAATGCTGCCGCCGGCATACCGTAAGGATGTACAGGAGATAATTGATATAGCGAAACGGAAACAGAAGCCCAAATATAATTACAACTCAGGACTAGATTATTATCCCTTCCAGAAGTAGACTAAAATAGCCTTTAAATAAAAGCTGTCATTAAATGCATAATGAATTGTAAAGTATCGCTAAGAGTCCGTGTTTGCCATTATGAACTGCATGATGAAATATTTAGTTTATCAGGCAAGTTCACAATGTTTGTTGTTGGGTATATGGCACAAAATTAATGTTATCACAAATTGATAAACAGGCATAAACAAATCAGAGATAACTTACACCGCCTATGGGCGTACTTAAAAATAGTCGTAGCCCAATAGTCTATCGTTGACTGCATGACTGCATTCAATGAAGAGGCGATGCCCATGAGGCCCAAGGCTCAGCACTTCGTCAACACGATTGCTGGATTTGAGACTATCTTTAACATGTTTAAAATCATGATGTCAAAGAAACAACAGGAGAGACTGTTTGTTCACGGTAAAATTGATTCACTGATTGAACAGGTTCCTTTGAAATATCTGCCGAAGGAGTATGGCGGGGAGAATAGCTCTCTTGAAGAGATCATAGTGGATTGGGAAAAGAAGTTCGATGAGTACCAAGATTATTTCAAGGCTAATGACCAATATGGCACAGATGAAAAGCTTCGTCCTGGAAAACCTATTGATTTTGATAACCTCTTCGGTACGGAGGGCTCATTTAGAAAACTAAATGTAGATTAAAACATCTTAAATGTTAAGAAGTCTGCGGAGCACACGTGCAAATTGCATGAGCAAATTCTGCCGCCGGCAGCAAACGTCCATAAGGAGAGACAGACGTCCAACCCACGACAAGATTATTATCCCTTCCAGAAATAAACTATTAAAAGCTTATGAATAAAAGCTTCTTGTAAATACATAATGAATTCTTAAGTATCGCTATGAATTTGAGTTCTTTGATGAAATATTTAGTTTATCAGGCAAGTTCACAATGTCTGTCTTTATTGGGTATATGGCACACAATTAATGTTATCACAAATTGATAAACAGGCATAATCAAATCAGCAATAACTTACAGCGCCTATGAGCGTACTTAAAAATAGTCGTAGTCCAATAGTCTATCGTTGAGGTGGAAACGTTCGCTAGATATTCAAAATGCCACCCCAAATACGTGCAATCTCTGCGGAACTGCAAGAAAATGCTAATAAGCGCCTTAACGAGGTTCCCGAACGCATCGAAGCGGATCTGGAGGCACTGAAGACTTGGATCGCCCAACAGCCCCATCTTAATCCCCGCATGGATGATCAATTCCTGATTGCTTTTCTGCGTGGCTGCAAATTCAGTCTGGAGAAAACCAAATCGAAATTGGATAGGTTCTACACGTTGCGCACTAAATATCCTGATCTTTTTAACGTAACTGACGTTGACGACCCCAAGTTTCGGGAAATTCATCGATTGGGGTAAGCCGATGATAACTCAAATCGAAGGTCGTTTTATAATCTATCAACCGTAAATAGACCCATAATCTTCCTACCCAACCTATTTAATGGAGCTCGCGTGGGCATGTTTAGAATGGGTGTAACACCTGCTGACAAATATTTGATAACAGATGTAATGCGCGTTGGTCAAGCCATGCAGGAAATTACCCTTTTAGAGGATGATTACGCTCTTATTAACGGAGTGATTTTTATTATGGACTTGAAAGGCGCAACTGCATCACACATGTTTCAAATGACCCCTGGACTGGCGAAAAAGATGACTGCATTCAATGAAGAGGCGTTGCCCATGAGGCCCAAGGCTCAGCATTTTGTCAACACGATTCCTGGATTTGAGACTGTTTTCAACATGATTAAACCGATGATGTCAAAGAAACAACAGGAAAGACTCTTCATTCACGGTAAAATTGATTCACTGATTGAACAGGTTCCTTTGAAATATCTACCAAAGGAGTATGGTGGTGAGAATGGCACAATTGAAGAGGCCATAGCAGTTTGGGGAAAAAAATTCGATGAGTACAAAGAATATTTCAAGGAAAATGAGAAATATGGCACCGATGAAAAGCTTCGCCCTGGAAATCCTATTGATTTTGATAACCTCTTCGGTACGGAGGGCTCATTTAGAAAACTAAATGTAGATTAGATATTTTTTGTTATTACGTTTTATTATTATTATTGGGAATATATTAAAAAAATGGGTTGTGTTTTTTACTTGTTGATTGCACCAAATAAATAAAACTGAAACGCTATGGATTTCAAAAATTCAAAATAACTTGTGAATACGTCTAGTGCAAACTATCGATAGTATCGATATTGTCAGTTTATTGACCATGTGACTTTGACGTTTGGAAGACCAGCGTACCGAGCGTTTATGACAGACAGGTGATACTGATAACAGACGCTGCTGGTATCATACTGTTCGGCAGTAAAATGTGAATTTTCTTGTAAACTAGCACTAGCACTTCATGATGATGTTAACACCACTGTGCATCAAATTGTACTAATGTTAGTAATAAAAAAAAAAAATGACGACAAGGCTTTTCTAAGATTTAATGTTAAGAACAGTTTACGTTATTTTACATCTCTGTTAAATACAACCCTGTTCGCCATGACGTACGTGCGACTTTGACGAATGGAAAAAAGTGTATCACATAACTCTGTCGTAGTTGTGTTTTTTTTTATTAATTAGGACGTAAATTTGCTAAATTTGTGGCTTGCAACTGGTTAAAAGCAGTTGCGGATGCCAGCAAGTCGCGTCATACTTCACGAACTGTGTGCACAGTGGAAAATCGATATCTATATGTGTACATAACGAGTCTACGATAATTGCGACCACGCGTGTTGAAAGAGTATTTGCGTTGTGAAGATGCATTCTCTAAATTGGACGTCGCGTCTCATATCGCGGGCGCTACGCAGCAGCTTCTCAACGCTGCTCGACTCGACATCGGGTGCGACCACAACCAAAGGTGCTGCAAAGCCAACCCCAAATCGATCTCGACCCCGATTCGTGTCGGTGGTTTGTGGCTTTGCCAAGGACAATCTGCGACACAAGTACAAGCCGGGCAAATACGGCGAGGACTCGTGGTTCAAGGCGTCCACCGAAACGGCGGATGTGATGGGCGTGGCCGACGGTGTCGGCGGCTGGCGCAGCTACGGCATCGATCCGGGCGAGTTCTCCTCCTTCCTCATGCGCACTTGCGAGCGTCTAGTGCGCTGCACCCACTTCAATCCACAACGACCCGTCAACCTGCTGGCCTACAGCTACTGCGAGCTGATGGAGCAAAAGAAGCCCATTCTGGGCAGCAGCACAGCATGTGTGCTAATCCTGAATCGAGAGACGAGCACGGTGCATACGGCGAACATTGGCGACAGCGGTTTCATGGTAGTGCGCCAGGGCGAAATTGTGCACAAGTCGGAGGAGCAACAGCACTACTTCAACACACCCTTCCAATTATCGCTGCCGCCGCCCGGCCATGGACCCAATGTGCTCAGCGACAGTCCCGAGTCGGCGGACACAATGAGTTTTCCGGTGCGTGAAGGTGATGTCATCCTGATCGCCACCGATGGCGTCTTCGACAATGTGCCAGAGGATCTGATGCTGCAGGTGCTGCGCGATGTCGAGGGCGAAAGGGATCCGGTCAAGCTGCAAATGACAGCGAATACTCTCGCACTGATGGCCCGCACCCTCTCCCTCAACAGCGATTTTCTGTCGCCATTTGCCATTAGCGCTCGTCGCAACAATATTCAGGCGCGCGGTGGCAAACCGGACGACATAACCGTGGTACTTGCCACTGTGGCGATGTGAAGTTAGGTCGTTAAGTTAGCCCGTCGGTCCCTATCGCTAGTTTTAAATGTAATTAATTGTAGCTTGTACTCGTTTAGTTTATAGGAGTGAGTTTGTTCGGTAGTTATGTCTATATATGTTTAAGCCAGCATGTTGAGATTGAGACACGACACTTCAATTGTTAATTACATACCCCAACGCCCACTCATACTTAGACACGCATTAAAACACTTACTAATCGACGCATCCTGGTGAGCGACCTAAAAATATTCAAAGTCCAAAGCAAGCTATTTAAAGCGTATGAAATTGCCTTGAACTATATATATATTGTACTATGTATAAGTAGATGCGCTTTTAAAACGAAACAAATTATCAGCCGAAATGATCGTTGTCGTCAATGGCAACGGTTACGAGTTCTAATCAACAAATAAAATGCGACATACAATACACACACACACATACACATACATAATACCCCACACCCCCCTACAAACCAAAAAAGAAACAAAGAGTTGGGGGAAGTTGAAATGCGAACGCTATGCTAATTATTGAACTGAGGATTTATCCAGGCGACTGTCTGACAAACTGTTAGTCAAATGTATTCACTGATATTGCGATTCAATAAAAAA
Organism: Drosophila flavopinicola; assembly: GCA_035042425.1. Taxonomy (NCBI): domain Eukaryota; kingdom Metazoa; phylum Arthropoda; class Insecta; order Diptera; family Drosophilidae; genus Drosophila; species Drosophila flavopinicola. The sequence goes on along the minus strand of JAWNLL010000452.1, from coordinate 9,522,408 downwards.
TATTCTATGAAATTAAAAACATGTTGAATTTTCTGTTATCTGCTTTGACCTTATTTTATATGAAAATTAATTTATTGATTTTAATGCTTGATGCGCTGAAATTGAATTTTGAAAGGTGCAGCATAATCGCAGTAATGGAGGTCAAAGGTCATTATAACTTATGAAGTATCGGTTTAAGCTATATAATTTTATACATGCATGATATACGTATATGTCTATGTTTATATTATAGCGATGCGATTGGATAGATAACACCAGCATTGATCTTTGCAGGAACTGAGTTTTTATATTACGCAGTCCTTTGCAGAGCCGATGTCGTGAGTGCTGCTCACATCACTAACGCACTTGCGTCAGCTGTTGCGCACAATACGACGTTAACCAACACTCGGCCAGCACACAGGCAAGGAAAGCAGCAAAACAAACGCCAAAAAAAAAACAGCGAAAAAAAAAACATCTTTTCAGTGCAAATGTAGCCGTTCAATTAACAAAATATAATGAAGCTCTACAAGTTAAACACACACACAAGAGGTTGCAATAAGTCGTACGGTAAGAAAATACTTAAGGCTATTCCAGTACAACGTGATAAATATGTTTTTGGGTTTGTTCAGAATCTGATTTGGTGCTGAATCCGCAGGACCATCCGACAGCTAAGGTTGGCGATGTGGTGGAAATCTATGCGCCCGAGGATGAGAATGGCACTCATCTGCTACTGCAGATAACCGAATTGAACGAACAGAGCAAAACCGGTCGCAATGTGATAAGCATTGAGTCGTGCATCGCGACAGCGTTTAAGATGCGCTCTTATTCCAATGTCGTAATGCGTATTGTCAATCCCGCTGATGTCGCCCTCGACTCCATAGAGATTACATTCAAGGATCAGTACATGGGCCGCTCGGAGATGTGGCGCTTGAAGACGTATCTGGTGAGTGGTGTCGCGCAGATTATTAGGCACAGTAATAAATAACGATTTCGTTTCAGACAAATACCTGTGTGTATGTGAACAAGAAGATCGACTACAATGACATGCAGATACGTTGCCAGGTGTATGAGATGTGGTCGCAGGGCGAGCGTGTGGCCAGCGGTGTCATCACAGACGATACAAAGATTGTGTTTCGCAGCAGCACTTCGATGGTGTATCTATTCCTGCAGATGTCCTCGGAAATGTGGGACTTCGATATACATGGCGATCTCTACTTTGAGAAGGCTGTCAACGGCTTTCTCACTGAGCTCTTTCAGAAGTGGAAGAAACTCGGCTGCAATCACGAGGTGACCATTGTCCTCTTTTCGCGCACCTTCTATGCGGCGAAGAGCCTCGATGAGTTTCCCACGCACATGCGCGACTGCCTGCAGCAGGACTACAAGGGTCGCTACTACGAGGACTTCTACCGTGTCGCCATTCAGAACGAGCGTAATGACGACTGGTGCACGGTGCTCGCACAACTGCGCAAGCTCTTCACCTCCTATCAGGAGACGGTGCTGCGCTACCACGAGCGACAGCATATGCGTATTCCACTGGCAACCAATTCGACGGCCACACAGGGCAACTTCCTGGAGGTGCTCAACATATCGTTGAATACGTTCGAGAAACATTATTTAGATCGCACTTTCGATCGCACCGGGCAGCTGTCCGTTGTGATTACGCCCGGTGTGGGTGTTTTCTCTGTGGACAGAGAACTAACGAACATCACCAAGCAGCGTATCATTGATAACGGCGTCGGCAGCGATCTGGTGTGTGTTGGCGAGCAGCCGCTGCATGCGGTGCCGCTGCTCAAATTCCACAACAAGGACACCACGCTGACCTCGGCCGATGACTACTCTCTGCCGCACTGGATTAACCTGAGCTTTTACTCGACCAACAAGAAGATCGCCTATTCTAGTTTCATACCACGTATAAAGCTGCCGCTGTTATCCTTCAGTGATGAGCCTGACGTGGAAGAAAGTGAACGCAATTTTCTCAGCTGCAATCAGTCGGAGTACATACACAACTCTCTTTTCGACTATGATGCATACGATGAGCAAATTTTTCAACCCCTGCCAGCACAGAGCACTTGGTATGATTCCATCTAAACAGCGTGTCAGAGATTATTGCCGCTATATGATAATTTATAATATACTTATATACCAATCAATTATATTTTCAGCTCCTTGCAACGCGTGGTGCGAGCGAAGAAGACATCGGTGCCTAGTTTTGAGACGTATGCGTATCGCAACAATGACTGGGAGAACCTGACGCCCACCAAGATACCCAGCTTGCGACGCAAAATGTCCGATCCGGACATACATCATGGCACCTCAGGCATGCTGGCTACCCTGACGGACACAACCAATCTGTCCGAGTCGCTGGCGTCGGAGAAGAACGCGCGTCGCACCATTGTCAGCATTGCGCCAATTGTGCGTCCAGGTCGGGCGCTCATCAATCCATTCGATCCGTCGCATGTGACCATTAAGCTGACCTCCAATCGACGTCGTTGGACGCACATCTTTCCCAAGGGGCCGACGGGCGTGCTGATACAGCAGCATCATTACCAGGCGGTGCCAGCGAAAACTGTGCCCGCGGTGAACTACTGTCGCCAGCTGCATCATTCCAACAGCACTAACAACAACAACAATAATAACAATGATAACGAGTATGCAGCTGCAGGCGAGCAGTATGATCAGTTGTCAAATCACTCAATGCTTAGTCTGAGCAGGTCCTTCAACTCGCAGAACTTTGCCATAGGCGAGGAAAAATGTGATTGTAGGTGTTGCGAATAGAAATATCATAAACGCCCAATTCTAGACAGTATTGCTATAGGATTTGTATTGATTCTCCTACTTATCTGATTTCAGTTTTCAAAAGACGCAACAATTCGCTGCTGAATGCCACGCCCGCTGCCAATGTGCCCAATCTGACTGCCACACAGGCGAAATCGTATCTGTGGGGTGCCACCGGGGAGCAGGAGTGGACGCCTGCGATTACAACTGGTATGTTTGCATAGCTCTTATTTGGTTTACTAATTCACATCCAGTGCGGAAATTGTTGGCGAGAGATCTTATCGCGGGCGGGCTACGATAGATTTGATTAAAAATCAGTTGCAGTCGCTTTTGTGCTTTTCGTGGCAACATGTTGCAGCTGCTGCTGCCACTGCTGGCTGTAAATGCAACAATGGACTTGGCACAGTTTCTGGATCGGATTGGTCGTGTGCATGACATACAAGCCATCAGCATAATGCACAGTGCTGGTGCTGATAGTGAGGCATTTCTGGATGCACTGCACAATGAGCGCAACTACTTTCGATTGCTGCCAAAGATCATATCCACGGTACATTCCACCGGCCAGTTGATAAGATTGACGGATGAGCAAACGCTGTTTGTGGTTTCTGCTCGCCACACGAAGGATCCTGTGATAGGAGTACAGGCGGCCAGAGCAGGTGACCGTCGTTACTGCAAGACCCTGTTCCTGCTGCAGCGCGTGGAGCGACGCTCGGCACTGGAGACGTTCTTTGAGTACCTGTGGCTGCAAGGATTTCGCTCGGCTCTGGTCATGGTCGCTCGGCGGCAACTCTATCACATGGATCCATATCCCAGCCTACGTGTGTTACAGCTGAGTCGCTACCAGGACGAGCGCACGCTCTTTCCGCTGCCCAACCGACGTGACTTTCTGGGCTACAAGGTGCGTCTGCCCGTCCAGCTGGACGTACCCTCCACCTTCTGGTACTTGTCGGATGGACAGCCGCAATTGGATGGCGCTGGCGGAACTTTGATACGCGAACTGATGCTTCATCTCAACGTGAGCATGGAGCTATATCCGCTGTATGTGAACGGGTCAAATAATATTAATATTCCCACGTTGATGCACCTGCTCGCGGAGGAGCACGTCGAGCTGAGTCCCCATCAGTTTACGACGCTGCAGCGTTTCAATAGCGTGGACTACTCCTATCCGTATTCGGTGGTGCAGCGTTGCTTCATGCTGCCGCTGGGTGAACCCATTCCGCACGGTCTCTACATCGTACTCCCGCTGCAGCCCAGCGTGTGGCTTTGCCTATTGTTGATATCTCCTTTAGTTATCCTCGTGCATTATCTGGCTAAGCGTTTGACGCCACTGCATTCCACTTTGCGCACCTGGTCACTATTGGGCATACCCGGCAGCCATGACGCTAGCGAGGACGCAGTGAGATCATATCCATATTGGCCGCGATTTCCATGTGGTCTGCTCATCTCGGCAAGCTTCGTCTTCAGTGTTTTTGTCATTGTGCAGCTGTATGCCACCAGGCTGACGGCGCTGCTGACGGTGACGATAGAAAAGAAGCCGACGGTGACGCTCCTGGAGCTGTTCCAGCTGCCGTATCCCATTCTAGTGCTGCCCAACGATGTGGACGCCATTGTGAGCTCCTTTGGACATGAGCCGGAGTTTCAGCGACAGTTTAACCTCACAAGCGAGAGACACTTCTCTGATTGCCGCGCGAAGATGTGTCCTGGGCTCATCTATCCGATTAGTACGCTTCGCTGGAAATTCCTCGGCTTGTAGCAGCGATATTTAAAGCAACAGCTTTTCTGGCTATCGCAATTGTGCTATGGCACATTTCCCAATCAGTTTCAGCTGCGCATTGGATCCCATTTCAAGCACCCGCTGCACCGCTTCGAGCTGCACGTCCGCGAGGCGGGGCTGCATGAAAAGTGGCGCAGTCTCTGGTATCGGCGGGCCACGCAGCTCGGCTATGTGCGCTACTCTGCCAGCGTCGAGTATTATGAGCGTTTGGATGCGGTTCTTCCGCTGTCGCCGCAGCTGCTAGCTTCGGTTTTCTATTTGTATCTGATTGGAGTGGTCGTCAGTCTGGGCGCGTTTCTCCTGGAGATTGTCCTGTACAAGTTTAGCTACTACTAACCGCATTTGATTGTTTTTAAGGCATTTGGAAATTTGATATCTCGAACTAATTCACTTATGTATTTTGGATATATATATCTCTCATCTCTTAACACATTTTACACCGTTTACACTATTACGTATTATCGACGAAAATTTTGAAGCAAAATTTGATTTATATTTTACTAAATATATATGTATATGTATTTAATGGCCAATTCACAAATCCCGCTACTCCACCAACAACAACAACACATCAAAAACTTTGCGGCAATCAACGACAACAACAACAAAACAAAAACCCCATTGGATTTCAAACGTAACCTCAAAATCAAAATTCTCAATAACAATCGAAACTATCGACATCGTTCAATCATCGACAAAATCGGTGATCGGCTAACGGTTTAGATAATTGGAATGCCATTATTGGGAGTACGCCAGTCAAGCATATGAAACCGATTGTCGAGAGTGAACATAATAATTTTGGAAGCTCATCGCTTGAGGCTACAACAGAGACGGTCGGCAAAGGAAAGATCATCATAGGTTTGGCAAAACAAAAATAATCACAATTTTGTACAAAGCAATGCATCCAACACACATACACACACACACACACACACACACACACACACACCGACACACACATACACCATCCCTCACATATACCCTATACACACTGTAGTACTAGAAAAACTGTAGTTTGTTTTTAGTGTAGAACTTGCACACAACTTTGACTAAAGCACCGTGTAATACATAGCTGTTTATGTTGTATGTTCTGAATTAATACCAGGAAGCGCTGAGGATTTTAAGCTATTTACATGAAACTTACTTACAGTTTTGTTTTCAGTATAGATTAATTCAAACTTTCTTCAAACAATAATGTAAAAATTTAAAGAACTTCCAATGAATCTTGGTTTTGAGGAATCCTTCACAAAAAAGTAATAAAGTAAATTAAAGCTTAAATTAAGTTTAAGAATTACACAAATTGCCTGATGTCTGTCTATCTGTTTACTAATAGTTTTACAACTTGTCTGATCTGCAGCAAATGCATATGTATAGCTTTGTAACTGATTCATTAATTGTATATTATGGTTCCTGTACATATTGTACATACAAAATCGAGCCAAAGGACATTTCGCTGTATAATTAGCGCATCAATCATTAACCCATTTCCACCTGCTCACCATGTTGACACCAATCCCATGTAGTTAGCTACACTGTAGAGTATACCCCCACCCATTACAAACTATGCACAATATACATGACTCGAAATGGTTTTGGGGTGTAGTACTAGTATCCTCACGAGCATGTGGCATGTGCAAAACCCCGTTATTATTTGTAATTGTTCGCATGCTTTTCAGCCACGCCCACTGCATTTGCACGCACGCACCTGCTAATTTACTTGTTGACCACAAATCCTTAAATTAAGAACGTTTCAAGCTGGTAATAAACTTCCCTACACTTGGAGAATCTGGTCTTAATTATATGCATAGCTTAAGCGATTTTGCAATTGTGTAACTTTAAACCTATACTATATATATATATATATATTATTAATTATAAATACTTATATACTCGTATCTCGTATCGGCGTTGGCTTTTTCTATTTGCGTACCTTCTTGAACACCCTCTGCCCTCTGCACGCTGCGGCGTTTTGCTGCTTTCGTATCCTTCTTATCACTGCCACCGCTTTCAGGCGTCGACTGGAAATCGCTCTCGATACCCGCCTGCCTGCCCATCACCACGGACTACTTCCCCGACAAGCGTTCGCTGCACAACGACTATGTCATCTCCGCCTACACGCTGCTGCCGGACGACGTGAATCTGGACTATGCCAAGAGCCGTGCCGTCTACCGCAAGCCCCTCTCCACCGAGGAGGTCTGCAAGGAGATCGTCTCGCAGCGACTGGCCCAGGGCTTCCAGCTGATTGTCGTCGAGGAGAAGCCACCCAGCGCCAGCACTTGCTGCTCGTCCAGTACACCCGGCAGCTGTACTACGGCCAGCAATCAAGCCACATCTGCTGTGCTGCCAGTGAAGCCGCCGTGCGAGACAAACAAGGAGTTTCTGCTCTCCATTGGCCGCATCTTCCACAAGATCTCGTTCAGCGGCTCCGTTATCACCGTAACGGGTTACAGGCCTAGGTAAATGTAGAACTTATCTAGAGGTCAAAGCAGAAACAAAATGACTATGTACTTACTATTTTTTTACTTCACAGGCATCCATATCCGCCTATCAATGTGGATTATCGCTATCGTTTTCACGCGCCGCAACACGAAACGTATGAGATTTCTGGTGTCAACTTTACCACTGAGAAGCTGGAGAACTTCAGCTGGAATCACATGGACCTGTACATATGCACGCGTGGCGACGTCGACTATCCGCTAATGGAGGTGCGTATTTTGACCATAACTGCCCACAATCTGCAACTGTCGTTAATGTGATTCTTGGCGTTTTACAGAGTCTCAAGTACTGGCGGTATCGCATGTATTTACTGCCACGTGAGAGCATGGTCAATAAGATTGTTAGTGGCTGCCAGCTCTGCGATATCTTCACGGATGCAGTGGTGGACGACACTCGGGAGCAAATCGAGAGTTTCGTTCGATTAATCGAGACCGTCAGCAAATTGAAGCGACAAAATGTCCGCAAAGCGCGAGTAAGCTTCGACAGAATTTGAATTCTTTTGTTTTGTTTAGTTTTTGTTTTGAACGCGTTTGTCGTTATCGTTAATCGATTTCTAGTTGCAGCTCCAGTTTTTGCAGCAGATAACAGAGTTGTTGTTACTGACCTTCTTTTAAAATGTAAACTTATTTGTAGTGCTTACCGCTTAACTTAATGTACATTTACAGGATAGCCCCATCACCCACAGCCTAACCAAGCGACGACACAGTACGAGCAATCTATCCAGGCCTCCTAACCAGGTTATCTATCCACTTTACCAATCTAATCTTCAGCAGCGCCCATTTTGTGCCAATTTCGTCCTCTTAATTTTTGTATCTTTTACTTTTGTGTTAAAACTCTTTGTCACAATTGTTCGATTTGCGCACGCTTTGATTTTCATAACAATTCGTTAGACTTAAGCTGAATATATTTATAATGTTCTCCAATGTCTTCCGTCTCTGTCTCTCTGCCTACCCCAACGCCAAACTCTGTGTCTGTGTCCTGCAACTGCAACTCGTCTGCAGGGACTCACAAATTCTCCGTTTCGTGAGCGCGTCGGCAGCAATCGGCTGCCCGAAAAGAGACCCAGGTTTTTATATCGTTTCCAACTACAAAAAACACTCATACACCCACACACACACGCACACATCGTCTACACTCAATTATTTGCATCGTTTTATGTTTCACTGCGCCTGCTAGTTGAGCTTTTCTTGTACCGCCGACTTCCTCCACCCCCCCAATTCGGTGACTGATTTTATATTTCTTCTATGTTGTATTTAGTTTGTGCACTTATGTAGCTTGTAGTTTATTTTATTTATAATTATGTATTTACAGTTTTATTGCGAGCTTAATGCCTCGGCTGTTTTATCTTGTGTTTCTTAATATCACTATTTAATTTGGTATTTGGCTTTCAGCAGCATGACACACCCACACCTAGAATCACTGAAAAGACTCATAATCTATTAAACTCACCACAGCAAAGGTTTGTGCCACTCCAGCGAGCCGGCAGCGAATGCAGCCAGAGTGCTGCGTCATATCATCTCTGGTTGCATTCAAGTCTGGGCTTGCTCATCTATCATATAGTTGTACCCCAATTGCATCCTGATCCCAAACAAAACTCCCGCACACTTTAACAATTGGTTTGCTCAATTTTAATTGACCGAGAGTAAAAGAGAGCGCGTGAGCATTTGCACATAACTAAACTCCCCACACGGTGACTTCAAATTGCAATTGAGTGAGTATGAGTGCTGCAATTGTGCTCAATTTTCGGCATTGGCATACCTAAACTCCCCACATGTAAGCTTAGCAAATTGTAGTTGAGTGAGTTACAGTGAGAGATCTGCACTTGTAATTTTGCACAATCTTGGACATTTTGCACACACATTCTCAAACTCTTGCACTTGGTTTTCTAAATTGTAATTGCATTTGTAATTTATCACAAATTTTGGCATTTGTACACACACACACACACGCACACCCACACACCATACTCACCTCCTAATTTCCCACATATAAATCACGGCAAAAGGTTACTTAGCGCAGGCAACTATTTTGGCTTCACTAACACTTCACTTGTCTCGACAGCATCACTGTGCGCTCCAAGCTTGAGGCGAGTCGCATTTCGCGCATTAACCCCATCACGGATGCGGCGTCATCGGCTGCAGCACCGCCGCTTGCAGTTGCTTCACGCGATGATCAGGATGATGGGTAAGCGTGTTATCTCCAAACCGTAACAGTTGTGTTTCAAAGTCTCTTGATAGCTTTCCCGTGGACATCAAGTTCAGTGCAACGGCAACGCTGGCGGAGATGTTCGAGGCCATGAAGCATCCGTTGAGTGGCGTGGGCTTCTTTACGCAGACACAGTCGCTGCCCACCTGCACCTTCATCTCCTATGATGCGTTGATGTGGCTCAAGGCGCGCCTGAGCAACGGTCGCCATCCGCTGGATCTGTTGGAGGCGATGCGCAAGTGAGTTGCTAGCTTCACCTAACCATATAGTTTCACTAAACTTAACCGTCTGGCTTCAGGGAGCGCATGATTTGCCACGCCTCCGGCGACTGGAATCAGCCCGTTGTGCCGGGATTTGTCTTCTACTATGTGGTTCAGCAGGATAAGAATGCCAAGGGTGAGCGTAAAGCATGAGTTGCAGCTACTTGGCAATCACTAAAACTAATCCATTTGAACAGATTACGCGCCACCACTGAACGATTACAGCGCCTTTGTCAACGAGTGGCTGGAGATTGAGCTGCAGGGCTGTGGCTTTCTGTGGCATGACGAGCCGGCGCCCACACAGGTGCCCAATTTTCTACGTCAGACGCCCGCACCGCAATCCTGGACAGAGCACTGTATGAGCAGTAAGTAATCCTTAGCCTCAGCACAATAACCATATGAAACTAATTCAATTGCTTGCAGAGCGCGTCTGTCGCAAGTCGCATTTGGAGATCGATGTTAACCAGAAGAGCGATCGCATGGAGTGGGGTCATGTAAAGCATCACACGGTCATGCAGCCGGGCTTCGCCTTCGAGTTGGTCGTTGAGTGGGTTACCTCATCGGGACCCATTGTTTCTGATTTGGTAAGTGTCCGATTTTGCATATTGTGTTCTCTTATTCATTGAGCTTCTCTTGTAGATTTCGGGTTGGATGCGCAAGGCGCACCACTGTGGCTATCAGCTCGTCTCCGTGCCTGCTGATCCCATGGCGGAGCCTTTTACAGAGAAATCGGATCCGTTGCGTGGGCCCATTTTCATTCCACTGTGCGTCACATTTTTACCAGATGGCGCCGCTCTCTTTGATGGTATGTGCAGCTTGTGGGATTTATTTCTAGACGTCAAACTTCTAAATGTCAATTTACAGAATTCCCGGAGGATAGTCGATCCGATCGAATGCTCTTTCTGCAGGAGGCCATTTTGGCCCGATTTGGTTTCATGCCTTGCGTGCTCGAGGAGAAGTTCACACAAAACAAAGACGTAAGTTTGGCCAGCTAATGTGAGTTTTCTTTAGCTAATTGAATGTTTTCTTTATTTTTTCAGCTGCCCAAGGAATATCAGTATGTACATTGCACTGGCAACATGTTCGCCCTAATACGGTAAGTGGACGCCACATCCTTTAGAATCCCTGCTAACGTACTTACATTTTAGTTGCGCCAGCAACAACTACCAGGTGGAGTCACCATCTCGCCAGGAGGCGAACGTCACCCGCTGCGTTTATGGGCACACAAACAACACGAATGTGCCCAAAAAGGTGGGCTTCCTGTGGGCCTGGAATCACATGATACCCAATAAGAAGTGGAAGGCGCTGACTATTAACAACTCCGTCGAAGGTGAACTTTTCCAGCTAAAAATGCTAAAGGATTTCCGCGAGTTCTGCTCGAATAGTGATCAGCGTTTGGCCAACTATTGGGCCAACTGCCAGCTCAAGCGGAAATCCTCGAAATCTGAATATAACAATAACAACAACGACGATCCAAAAATTATCTAAGCTAAAGTGTTGCAACGACGTATATTAAAGCTTTGATTTTAATCAGTATAGAATCAACTAGGGATACATTTAATTTGCATTTATTTATCGTCATAAACTCAACATAACTTTTTGTATAAGTAGAAGTGCACATTTTGTTATTTGAAATGAGCAACTTCATTTTCAGCTCGCTTTTAAATGCCGCTGGGCTCCGATGGTGGCCGTGTAGGAGGAGTAGGAGTAGGAGTCAGTTGTAGTTGCTGCTAAATAATGCTAACCTATTTGGCTCACGTAACCGGTTTGGGTGTTTTGTTGTGACTGCTTTGGTCGTGTTCTTGTTATTATTGTTTGTAGTTGTAGTTGTTTGCTAAATGCTTTGGTATTAGGCCACGCCAACGCCACGCCTAGTGATCCTGCAGAAACGCGGTCAGCTTCTCCCTATCGCGCTCCAGCCAAGCGGCATTCAGGCGTATTGTCTCCACAGCCTGCGAGACGGTACGCTCACAGCCGGGTATCTGGTTGGTCTTGAAGAACTCCTCCACTTCGCGCGCCTTCTCCTCGGTGGCAAAGTTCTCAATCAGATATTTGATGAGACGCGTCAGAAGGAAACCGCCCTGAAAGGATCAGCATGATGAGCAAAAGCATAGTCACAGTAAAGGAGGCTACAAGTTACCTGATACTGTTCGAGCAGCTGCTTGCTGCTATCCTTGAAGAACTCCCAAGCCATGTCGCGACCCTTGGGATTAACGGCGACGGCAACGATAACAAACACTGAGTCCTGTGCCCGCACCTCACCCTAGAAGAAGATGCGTAGTGAATACCGAGCATGGAGCTACGCAAATTTCCAGCTACTTACCGACATGGCAAAGTCAATGACGCGACGCAGCAGCTTCACATCGCCAATGCAGCCGAGGGCGCGCGAAATGCGATCCTGCTCCTCGTGCAGATCCGTGGAACGGTACAGCGTCAGCATCTCATCGAAGATCGCCTCGTCGCCATCCAGCAGCACGGCCTTGTAGCAGGTGCTACGCAGATCCGCGGGCAGGGCCTTGGTGCCGTTGACATGGCTGCGGAAACGTTTGCGTGCCGTCTCCGTGATATCGGGACTGCGGAAGGAGACGAGACGCGTCAGCACCAGGCTGCGCAGCAGCGTATCCAAATGATTCTCATTCTCGCGCGGCTCCCAGCCGAGGCGGGCGGCCACCGGCTCGTACAGGCTGCGTCCAAATGAATTAAAGTCGTCCATGAGATCTGTGTGCGAGATCAGGATATGCAGATTGGCAAGCGAATTGGTGATGGCTGTCCACACGGTATAATTGGTCTCATTGCGATAGGAGCCCACCAATAGCAGCACATCGACGGTGCTGGCCTGGCCCGCCTGCACCATGGCAAACATATCGTCGATCAGGCCCAGCCTGTCCAGAGGCGGCAGCTCCATGTTCTCCACGGCTGGCAGCAGCTGCTCCAGCATCTCCTGCGAGTAGCGTGTGCGATAGTAGCCGACGGTGCCGGGATTGATTTTGATCCAATCCTCCGCACTGACGCCATCCAGCACCACCTCCATGGAGGCCTTTTCCAACAGAAAAGTCTTAGCGATTTGGGTGGGTTTACGCGATGTGGACACCGAAATGGGCACCACCCAGAGGCAATCTTCGTCCGCCTTGGAGCCGTCGGCGGTGAACTTGCTCTGCGTCAGGCGCAGGACACGCTGCGTATCGTTTATCTGCTCGGACTCGACGCTGACAACGGGAAAGCCCTTGTATTTCGTCCAGCTGGACATGACGGCGCCCACATTCTTGGAGCTCGCCTCCTGTAGAGCCAGCCAAAGATCCTCAGTGCAGGTGTTGCTATACTGATGCCGCGTCAGATACAGATTCATGCCCTTGCGAAAGTCATCCTCGCCAATGTAGTCGTGCAGCATGCGTATAACCGAAGCGCCTTTGTTGTAGCTAATCTCATCGAAGATCTCGTCGATCTCCGAGGGATGGCCCACGGGCACCTCAATTGGATGCGAGTTCTTCAGCGAGTCCAGCTCCAGAGCTCGCGTGTACATGTCCGTCACGAACTGTGTCCAGATGTCGTACTCCGGAAACAGATGATGCACGCACAGGAACTCCACAAAGGAGGCGTAGCCCTCGTTGAGCCACAGATGCGTCCACCATTCCATGGTCACCAGGTTGCCTGTGCAGGCAAGAAATAGTTATTGTAAGTGTTTACATAGCCGCTTCAAATCGATGCTTACCGAACCACTGATGAGCAATCTCGTGTCCCACGGTGAGGGCTATCGACTGTTTACGCATGAGCGACGTATTCTTAGGATCGACCAGGACAAAGGTCTCGCGATAGGTGACCAGACCCCAGTTCTCCATGGCGCCGGCGGAGAAGTCCGAAATGGCAATCAGATCCATTTTGGGCAGCGGATAGGCGATATTGAAGTAGCTCTTGTAGTACGGCAGCACCTTGGTGGCCACCTCAAGGGCAAACTGGCCTTGATCCTTCTTGCCCACGGGCGTAAAGACGCGCACGATGACGCCATCGTCGGACTTGCCCTCGACAAAGTCATATTCGCCCACAACGACGGCCACCAGATAGGTGGACATGATTGGCGTGCGATCGAAGCGCACACGCCGTAGTCCGTCCGGCAGCGAGTCCTCCTTCTTCACTGGCATATTGGAGAGTGCGACGCGATCCTTGGGCACCACTAGAGTTATGTCAAAGGTGGCCTTGATCGCCGGCTCGTCCCAGCAGGGAAAGCAGCGACGCGCATCTGTCGCCTCAAACTGGGTGACGCCCGCATAGCGCTCCTCGCCGGCAGCCGTAAAGTATTTGCTGCGATAGAAGCCCTTCATTTTGTCATTCAGCTCTCCGGTGAAGGACATGTGCAGGACACCAGCAGTGCCGGCTGGTATCTCCTCGGCGAACTCCAGCGTTGCGGTCTCATTCTCCTTGGAGTAATTGATGCGGCTCGGCTTCAGTTTCTCGCACTCGTACTGGAACTCCGCCCCATCGATAGTAATGTCCAGGGCATTGAGGGTGATGCGTGTCGTTGTCTCATTGACCTGCAGCGGCAATAATAATAACAGTCAATTAGAAGAGCGCTTCTAGGAATGCATCCAAATGCGGACGATGGCCAAAAGAGGCCAATAAGTCAACGATCGTGCGTCAGTGCGTTGTGCTGTCATTAACCGTTATACTGCTATCACATAACTCCATTAAAAACAAGAAAGAAGAGTGCTCGACCGGGAGATACTCTGTACATAGCAACAAATTTACGAAGAGTGGAAAGATAACATAGATTCAAAGGAGGCGCAAATATAGAGAAAGTTGGAGTAGAGAGGTATGGATGGTAAAAGAGATTGCGAATGAAAGATTGGTAGCAATAGAAAAACAAACAACACAATTGAAAGAAAAACAAAAACCATTATACCCTTTTTACCCATTTATAATGCGTTCAGGGTATAATAAGTGAGGGGGGACATACGTGAGAAATGCGACTAAATACTTATTACATATTACTAAAAGGGTATAATATACATCTTATCAAATAAGTAAATACAAATATTTTCTAAAAGAAAGCATACAAATAACATTTCTAACCACATAAATCTGCGATATCAACGCTTTCTTAGACAGTCAGACAGACATCTTTATTATACCCCTTTTTAGCAATCTTTATTAACTACAGGGCATACAAAGATAAACCAAACCAAATGATGCGATCCAAACGATAAAGATTCGCTGGAAACCGTTATTTCAAGGTCGCACTAATGTACAGTGAACGTTGCCAAAAGTATTCTGTTCTTTATGTTTTGTAATTTGCAAGATTTTGTGTATTTACTATTTCCAGCTGACAAAGTTTACTCATATATTTTAGATTAAACATTTATTTAATCTTAATATGTATTTTTAGATAAAGAACTGGCCAAATACGTGTTCTTTACATATAATGTGTACTGTATGCGAATATTTTGTTGCGTTCCCGGTTTCCGGCTTTAAGCAGCAGCCGCCTAAAACTCGTTTTGGTCAACTTTATTATGTTGTATTTCTGCTGAAGCGGTCGCTTAGTTTTTAGGCAAGTATTTATGCGATGCACATACATACATACACACACATACATACATACGCACACACATTCTGGTAGTGTATTTGATGAGCGATCAAAAAGTCAAAGCCCAAAAACCCGTTGTTGCTGCGTTTTTGCGACGCGCGCAGAAACGTAAACACAATTTATGTACCGTTATGAGATCAGCAGAGGCGGCGACGCCAAAGCAGTGACGGGGGTGGGGATGGGGGTGAGCTTGGTGCGAAATAAATTTGCAATAAATGCCAGTCATTGCTGGTGTCAACCAGTAAGTGCCACAACAAAGAAACATTTCCTCGTCATCTATGTGTGAACGCTGCCTGCATGCAAATTGCAGCATAAAGAGAAAACAAAACACAAACATGCATGCGCGTGTGTGTGTGAAGGAGAAGGTACGTTTTTTGCACACGTCAGAAATGAAATTTACACAAACACAAACAGAAAGGCACTCAAAGATAAAGAGAGAGAGATACAGTGGCTCACGGCTTTGTTCGTGCACATATAAAAAGCATAGTCGCTAAGCTATTAAAAGTTATTAAAACCCATTTTAATGAAGTTCCCTTATAAATATTTAAAGTCTGCCCTAAAAACCGTTTAGCGACTGTATGCTTTTTAAATGGTATGTTTATAGTAAAACTGCACGAAATAAGCTGTGAGCCACTGTATGCGCACACATATGTACATACATATTTATGATTTGCAGCCGAGGTGAAAGCGAAAGTTGCCAGAGGCAGCGAATAATAAATATAAAAAACAAGATAAACGAACGGTACTTACACTGATTTGCACGATTGTTTTGCCCGTAAAACTGAATGCCTGCAGATCGGGCTGCAGCATTAGCTCATAGTGCTTGGGCACCACATTCGTGGGCAAGCGCTGAAAATCGGCCTGCTTCTGGGCCATATTGCAAGCGTTATGCGGGCGACTGCAACAGCTGTGAATGCGCCGATTATTGCCAGATCCTTGTCCTGCTCCGTTGCCGATTACGTCCGCGGAGGTGTATTCGAGTATGGCACGATAACGATTGCACAGATCGCCCAGCAAGGGGGCGTCGCTGTTCTTGAGTGGGGCGCCCAACGAGACGGTCGAATAGTCGCGATAGAACTGCTTTTGCACTTTGACGAACTGCTTCGATGAGACCAGAGTGTTCAGGTGGCACGCCTCTGCATGTAGATACGCAGAATTCTTATCAGCGCCGTCAAGGCGTAAAGATGGGGCGTTAGTAAAAGCACAAGCACAACAAGAATAACGAAAGCTCTTGCGAGCCAATTGGTTGCTATGAGTTGAACTGTTGTTGGGTTTGTTGTTTATTAACTGTAACTTGCTGGCGGGGGAACGGGAATGTGAACTGGAACAGCTTTGGTTGCTTGCAACTGTAATTAGAAAGGGAACAGAGCTAGGACAAAAGGATTATTAGAGTTTTGCACAACGAATGGGAAAAGCATTTAATTGCAATTACAAGCGGTTTTTATTCATTATTATGTTATTGTTATACGATTGCCACACTGACTAGGCCAGGGGGGAGTGCGGGTTGCTGCGTTGCATTCTCACCTTCGCACAAATGCTGCTCAAAATCGGTATTGGCTTTAGCTAAATCCAAATTGAGTTTGCCCAGCTCTGCAAGTATGACGTTATAATGCACTTACAATTGAGTTTAACCCACTTATATTTTGTTTAATTAATAGCAGAAAATAGAGAGTGAAGAGCAGAATACTGCGGGCAAACGGCTGGCGGCTTCTGGTGGCGAGAAAAAACAACACGCGTTCACCGTTTCCCAGTTGCGCTTGGTACGTTTTGGCATTGGGCCGAACAGCTGATTCGCTGTATGTTGTTATGCAGCCGTATTGTCTTTCTTACTTTTTTTTGCTTTCTGCTATTATAAATTGATCAATGAATGTGTGTGTAATCACCGTTTCGGAATTTCCAGGCCTGCTTTGCTGTTCTAATACCGCCCCTTAATGCATTCTTATACATTGCTCTTTAATGTTTGGCTTGATACTGAAATATCAATGTTTGTGGGCAGCGCAATAAGTGTGCTCCACTTTTGCTCACTTGTTTGCCAACACTGGCACGCAGCCGCGCACGAAGCGACGTGTTGTACAACATTTTTAAACTGACAAGCTACAAACGTGCAAAAATTATGGTTACTATAATAAAAAAGCTGGGCTCTAATCATTTACTCTTTTTTTATTATATTTATATTAATGTTGGCAATAGTTCTAGAGAACTATGTGTTGTAGTCTTATAGCTAGGTGCCTTTTACCGTAGTTTGCTAATTTGTTTCTATCTCTTTCAGCTGAACGTTGGTAGGTAGATGGCTGATGACTTCCTTGAAAGATCGATAAAAAATATACTTGTTTTTACGCTGGCATCAGAACATTGGTTTGTAGTTTTAAATTTTGCGCCAAAGTGTATGCAAACAGCTTCCACAGGTTGCCACACTGGGAACTGTAGCAAATGTTTTGACAATATTAATACATTTATTTTTGGAATTCTGAAGAGTTGAAGGCGATTCAAGTAGTTCATTGCTATTTTCACAGTAGTTTCGAGTGGATTACTATACATATATTAAGTATGTACATTTCACTTTTATGTGGCTCTTTTGAAACAGCTAACAGCAGTGTGGCAACGCCGTCAAACAGCTGGCAATGCAAAGATTGGGAACTATGAGGGTTGTCTGCCGTGTGTTGAGTGCTGGCACGAAACCGAGTTTAGTAAGTGATAAGTGACTCGGGTGTATGGTTCCTTGGGTCGGTTGGTCGCTAAAACAACCCTCGGTTCACGTAAGCATAATCAGCACATGCTTCCCGCTCGACTCTTACACTGACTCGGAGCAACAACTGCAATTCCCAACAGGAGGTCCAATTCTAAAATACAAATAATATCCGTGCAACTCAACACTGCTCGCCATCACTTCAAATATGAGCATCTTCTCAAGCCAAATTAATAAAATGAAATTACTCGTGTTAGCTGCCTTGTTTATGCTTATCAATATTGGCTCGCCAATAGCAGATGCAACACCAATTGGATGGGGTAAGTTGTTTTTTTTAGCACGCTTCATTAGCTATCCGGCTATTATACAATTTGTGCGAGAATTAGCAAAGTGGTTAGAAAGTGTTGCGTTGCTGGGGCAACGCTGTACAGTGTAAAGTGTAAAGTGTACACCTGACCGACTGTCACTCAGTTGGGCAGTGTGTCTGCCTCTTCACATCTTGTCACGTTGCTCAGTAATGGAAATCAATTTGCCATCGAATTGGCAGACACTGTGCTTAATGCTAGCTTATGTAATCGGTTGACATTCGAATGTTGCACAGCAAAAAGAGACAATTCTACTGTTCAAAATTATGAATACGAATACGAAGAGGTACATATGTGTGTCTCTCTGTGTGTGTGTGGGTGTGTGTGTGTATTTTTGGCCATGTTTCACTCGTACGTGCCAGTGTAGTGTAGTGGCGTGTGTTTAGTTATCTATCAGCTGATTATTTTCTTTTTACTTTTTGCTTATTCTGCTCTTACGCATTATCGCATGTGCTATCGCCCCGAACGTTGTTTATCAATTCAAATTCAGCAATTAGGAATTTCATAATGCACAACACAAATCTGTTGTAGTCGATTTTTGGCATTCGCTTTGCTCTTTGGTACACGCACTTTCACCCTCTCTCTCTCTCGGTAAAAATCTCTCGCGCTGATTTTGGTTCTCTGCAGCAAATGGCAAACAGAAACAAAACCGGCAGTGCCACAAGGAGGCCTGCCCGTCGCCATTTAGAGTTGCTTAATTGTCACGTATGCCACAATTTGCCGGTTTTGTTGTTGCTATTGCTATTTTGTGCCGAATCGATTGTTTTTTTCGCTGTTGTTGTTGTTGTTTTGTCTCCAACACTTTTGGCTCGTCTTTCACCCAGCTTCGTTTCTTTCAAAAAGCTTGTGAATTTTGTTTACTCCGAGCTCTCATTTCAACTTAGCTGACGCCAAGTAAATTTAAACAGTCTTTTTGTTGTTGTTGTTGAGCAAAGTGGAATTTCAACTAGCGACACTCAAGCTACGAAATTCGAAACGAATTCTGAAAAAATACCGTATGTTTGCACGTAAATATTCATGTGTGTGTATGTATGTATATGTATGTACATATGTGTTCATTGCATGCACACACATGCACACATACATATATTCGAGTTACAGCTCCGATAACTAATCGGTTATTTTAGAATTCCACGTGCTGATTCTCACTGTACTTGCAGTAGTAACCACTTGTTGCCGCCTGAAATTAACGATAGTACACTAATAGTTCAGATAGATGTATATTTTTCAAATAAATTATATTTTCGATACTTGCACAAACAGGTTACTAAACTTAATTCAGTCTAGAAGATCAATGCACCTGCATTCAATGCAGAATTCACAAAATGATTACGATACATATTTATATGGCACTTATGGTAATCTTTTAAACTGGCTACTTGAATAGCTTCATTAATTTCACAACTCTTTGATTTCACAACTTGAAAACTCTTTTTAATTACTTTTTTATTCAAAAAACGTATAATTTTTGTACATCTTAGACTTTAGTCGAGCAAGTCAAATATATTCAATGCTAATATACATACATTCATATATAATTGTTCACCAATCTCTGTTTAGAGATCAGTCTTGCCAAATATATACAATTTATAAGCGCAGTTCATTTGGATTATCTGAAGGACGTTAGGTTAATGTCATTGATCACTGCATGATCTTTAAATATGTTATAGAAATCTTGAGACGTAAAAACAATGTATATATGAAACATAGATCTTAAAATAATAATCTTATTTTACAAAGAACAAATTTCAAGGTGAACCTCATAGTATTATTATCTATAATTGATGATTCAGTCAGGACTGTCAAACATATAAACTTCGGTTGTAATTGTTAAGGTGTTTGTCTTAGTCATCGATCCAAAATTGAATCAATAACGCGCTTAACAACTCTGCTTGATAATTACAGTTGTCAAATTTGACGAACAATTGAAATAATTGTATAAAACAGTAGTAAACGTTTGATTTGATACATATAACGCATTTTCAACATTTTCTGCATCGATAAGCCAGCCGTTGACCTCAAACGAAGGTTAAGACCCTCGCGTTGGAAAGGTTCGTTTTACAATAGACACTTGACGTATATGGCCGCAAAAAAAAAACTTAGATACAAAACTAATGAATTCCCATGTCTAACCATAAACATGTTTATATACATAAGCTCTGTCTTTGGCTGTTTGCTGTCTGCTGTATTTGTATTGTTATGGTTTGCCGTTTTCGCGCAGTTAACCTGGCCCAAAGCGTTAGCCATGCGATGGCTTTTGCACGCGACAGTGACCCACAAAAGTTCGGGCAACGTCCAATCAAATATGGTCAATGGCCAATGGCCAATCGAATATTGACCGCAGTAAATAACAATTAATCTCTAAAAACTATGCACGAGATCGACACGTCGTTGTGTGAAAGTGAAAGCCATGCGTAAAAAAAGAGAAAAAACAACAGTTGCAGCCTTCAATCTATAGATCGTGTACATATCCGTATATATTGTGCGTATATCCGTTACGGAACTGCTGTCTCGCCGATCAGCTGTTGTTGGTTCCGTGCTACCATTTCCGTGAGGTGGCCGGGAATGCTGTTTGCTTTATTCTGTTTGCTGTACTTAATGAATTCAATTAGGCACCTAATTAACAGCTGCCCAAAAGTAACAACACCCCTTTAAACAACCTGTTTAGCAACGCTTGCAAATCGAAACTCTGGTTCTGGAGTTTTCCACGCATACTAAATATAGAATGCACCTTTTCTCCTGGGCAATTTTATTACGTCTTGACCTATGCACATTTTTACTGGGGTTTTCCACATGGGATTTTCATCTGAGCCCTGGGATCACACCTTATCTTATCAGTCAGACTTATTGAATGTAAATATTTTGATTACGTGCCTTTGGTCAAGAGAGAAAGAGAGAGATAGGGAGTTGTGCAATCAAGTGTCATGCATCATTTATTTTTATGATTTAATTTGACAAGTAAGAAAGTTACATTATACCTGTCTCAGCGGCGTAATAAACTGTTTCCAGTTCGGCAACAGCTTCGAACAGGTGGGAGAGAGTATTCTTTGATTATGGGGCCGGAACAACAGGTTTGATTACATTTATCAAGAAGTCAGCAGAAATTTACTGACTGTGTCTTTAAACCTGTACAGGCCTTCGATTAGTCAGTTTTTTGAGGGAGTGGGAAAGAAAGATCTTTATATTTGAAGGGGATCACCGTTGATCAATAAACCAAAAGGTATTCCCACTTTTAAGCTGAGGGATATGATCTCGACTTAAACCAATCTGAAAGCATAAACATATAGATATTTATATAAAACAAATGAATATAGCTTTATCAGATGTTTTGTGCGTCTCTAGTTTCAATAGCAAACAATATAATTTGTTTACAGAGCATATAAACTGCCGATTGAAATTCAATTCTATATTCTGAATGCGTCGCTAAATTCGTATATGGCATACTTTAATAGATTTTTGGAGACATTAAAACAACTATATTGAAGGGGAGCGCTAACTTAATTGAACAGCATTGATTGAACTTAATTTGCAATGCTCTCCCTCTAACCGTATTGATATTAATTTTAGCAAGCTCATGGTTCTTTGCACGTTTCATTCATTTATAAACAGTAGTAGTAGTCTTATCGATTGCTATCGATATATTGTATGAATGCCGACTAATGCAACGCTTGCACTTTGCAGACTTTGCCGTTACGCTGCGCGACAAGATACTGTTTCTGGACAACAGATGGCGCACCATTGGCTCGGCGGCGCACGAATACGAGGAGCTCTCGGCGTTGGCCTTCGACGAGGCCGAGGAGCTGATCTACTTCAACGATCAGCAGCACCAGAACGGCAGCATATTCTCGCTGCGACGCGATGCAACTGCCGCTGTCCACATAGTGGAGCAGGCGGTGCAGCGGACGGGTAACGATTCGGTTGCCGGATTGGCCTACGATCCACTCAATCGCAATCTGTACTGGGCCGATATGCGCCAAAGCCGCATATACTTGGCCAGCATCGATACGCTGTACACGGAGGCGCCCAAGGTGTTGGTGGATCTGAGTGCCGAGGGCGGACGCCCGGACGGAGTTGCCATCGACGTTTGCCGTCGTCAGCTGTACTGGACGAACAGCAAGATCAATCATGCCACTGTGGAGCGCATTGATCTGAGTGGCAAGAACAGGCAAACGATTGTCAAGGAGGATATTGACATGCCGCGCGGCATTGTCGTGGATCAGCTGTCGGACCGCGTCTTCTGGATCGATGACAAGGTGGGCATCTTCTTTGCCGTGGAAAGCGCACGACTCGATGGCAGCGATCGTCAGCTGGTCCTGAAGAATAAACACCAGGATCCCATACAGCTGGCCATCACCGATGACGCCATCTATTGGACCGATAAGGCGGACAAGGCGGTCTGGAGCTATCCCAAGCCCAAATATCCGCTGGCAGCAGCCACAAATGTTTCCGAGACGCAGCCCGAGCCCAAAAAACTGGCCACCTTTAAGGAGGATGTTTATGGCATTGTGGCCCGCACTGGATTTTATCAGCGCCTGCAGAAGGATGAGCACTGCGCCAGCATTGTGAAGAAGGTGAAGCAGCGCCTGGACAACAGACTCAATAACAGGACACACGAGCACAGCCCCGCCGGGGAGCGCATGGAGCGATTGGAGCGCGAGCACTGCCTGAACGGCGCCAGCTTTATGAGCAAGGGCGACTTCTGCATTTGCCCCGTGGGCTTCAAGGGAGCACGCTGCGAGATCGCCGAGTGCCACAACTTTTGCGTGCACGGCACCTGCGAGATATCCGATACGGGCTTCCCCAAATGCTACTGCCAGCCGGACTTCAACGGCGAACGTTGCGAGTACCACAAGTGCACGGGTCACTGCCTCCACGGCGGGCACTGCAGCGTGGACAAGGACAGCGGCGACTTGAGCTGCGAGTGCCGCGAGAACTTCAGCGGAGCACGCTGCGAACACAATACGACGGAGCATTGTGCCATCTACTGTCAGCAGCTGAGGCAGCAACCGGAGACGCTGGTGCCCGCCAGCTGCATAGATATGTGAGTAGCTTGAGCAGATCTCAATGTTTGAGATAGCCCTATGTTGGTCAAAGGAGTCTTTGAATTGTGCCGTGACATTTTAGAGAGAGAGGGAGTAAGAGAGAGAGAGAGTGAGAGAGGAGTAAGAGAGAGAGAGAGAGATTAGAGTAAGAGAGAGAGAGAGAGAGTGAGAGGGGAGTAAGAGAGAGAGAGAGAGTGAGAGGGGAGTAAGAGAGAGAGAGAGAGTGAGAGGGGAGTAAGAGAGAGAGAGAGAGTGAGAGGGGAGTAAGAGAGAGAGAGAGTGAGAGGGGAGTAAGAGAGAGAGAGAGTGAGAGTGAGAGGGGAGTAAGAGAGAGAGAGAGTGAGGGGGGAGTAAGAGAGAGAGAGAGAGGGGAGTAAGAGAGAGAGAGAGAGAGGGGAGTAAGAGAGAGAGAGAGGGAGTAAGAGAGAGAGGGGAGTAAGAGAGAGACAGAGATGGAGGAGCTCTCTCAATCGAGAGAGAAGTAGAGAAGAAGAGAGTAAGGAGAGTTATTGACAGAGAAAAGTAGAGAAGAAGAGAGAGTAAGGAGAGATATTGACAGAGTGAATTAAGAAAGAGAGAGTGAAAGAGGTCTAAGAACTGGAGAGAGGACTAAGAGCGATAGAGTGATGGAGAGAACTAAGGGCGAGAGAGAGTTTAGTAATATAGAAAGTAAGAGTAACATTAAAGGGAGGGAAATTATCAAGAGAGGGAAAGAGAGACAGAGAAATAGAGGTCAACAGAGAAAGTAGCAAGAGAGAGATTTAGATTAGATAGATAGAGCGAGTCAGTTTAATATATCAGCCCACACAACGACACACCCACATATACAGAGTACTACATCCATCAAAATCTGATGGCCTCTCTTTAATTCCTGAGAATCGCACTTCGTAATTGCCAACACAATTCATTCATATTTTGCGATATATGTAAAATAGACTTGTAGAGCAACAAAACAATGTAAACAGGCATAAAACGACACGGCACGCTCCAGACTTTGCACGACCTTGAGCTACATATCTGAATCGCGTCAGCTCTTTGTTTATACTTATATTTGCTCAATTGCAGGTGCGAGGAATTGGGCAGCAGCAATGGCACCAGCATACTGGAGTACCAAACAGCACGACTGTGCGGCACAGCGCCGAGCGTGTGGTCGGGTCCGGTGATCATTGTGCTCGTGGTGGGCATCGTGTCCAGCATTGCGCTGGTGGCGGTCATTGTGCACGGCCTGCGACTCATCTACAAGCCGAAGCGGCCGCGCATCAAGAAGACCTTCGTGGTGCGCAAGCAGGCGCGTCTGAACTCGTCCAGCGATACGCCGCTGACCAATCGCCCGCTGGCCACCGAGCAGTGCGAGATTACGATAGAGAACTGCTGCAACATGAACATTTGCGAAACGGTTGGTGGCACAATGAACTGGGTGCCCATGTATATGGTGTAACTAATCTCGAATTGTGTATTTACAGCCCTGCTTCGATCCCAAGATGGTGGAGCAAACATTCGCGTCGCGGGATCGTAAGGCGCCGTGCGTCAAGGAGGACAAGAAGATACTGATACACAGCATGGAAGACGATCTATTGTCCTAGGCGCCTGCCATTTAAATATATATAGGAGAGTAATCCTCATCGTCGAGCACGGCTTGGTGGCATTCGAGCTTGTAAAGCTGCTGTCGCCGCCCCCGGCTCAACGGATCAGGTGCTTTACCAAAGCTCATACAAAAATACCTAGCTGAATTCACAACCCATAACATACTTAATTGAAGCAACCGTGTACTTAGCAATCTTTTCTGATTAGTCTGGTCTCATTAATTTATTTTTGCAAAGAAAAGGGAATTTGTTTATTGCTCATTCATGTAGTTTTTAAGTTTTAGATTTGAGATCGGTCGATGGAAAGTTTATCAAACATACAGATTTTTATTTTTTCGACATTGAAATTGAAATGAAATGAAGAAAAGTCTAGAATGACTGAACATTAAATAGCTTTAACTCACACATACATACGCAAGAACTTGTAAGTTTTAAGGCATAGAAGCTGCTCAGTTCATTAATAATTGCACAAAGGAGGCAGTAATTGTGATTCATAACGGTTAAACTGTTGTAAATAATTAACAAAAGAATTGTACGAACTTTTGAATCGTTGCATACATGTTATCTGCTCAGACAGACAGACAGAGAGTTCCTCAATAATGTTTTCTGATTATACATATAATATATAAAAATGTATAGACTTGAAAAGTTTACTTTCACTGATCGGTAAATGAAGGTCATGACACTACTTGCAACTGCCACACCCAAAAATAACAGCAAAATGTTCGCACCAAAATTGCCTTTGTACTTAAGTCTTGTTTTTTAAAACGCAGCTGTAAACAAACAAAAAGAAAACCCCTAAAAGAACAACAACAACAATAACTGCTAAACTCAGCGAACGTGAGTTGTAAATATGCGTAAACTAGCTTTAGTTGTAATTATTAAGTCATTGGTTGAATAATAAAAAGAGTACGTACCTTGCAGTTTTTGATAATAAAATGAATTTGTCTTCTATACAGTTGCATTTGCTTTTTGTTGCACTTATTATTACTTAAGTCATACTGTGCAGCACGTACTAACACTATTAATTTTCGGCAGCCGGCTAACGAGCAGGTTCTATGCTCATCTGTCTTTGATCATGTCACTCTGTCAAAAGATGATATTCAACACGTTCACGCACAAAACATAATTGTTTTAGATTGTAACTGAAAAACTGCACATATTCCTTTTTTATTATTTTATTTTGCGCGCGAGTGTGGAGGTGAGTCGGTAACAGAGCTCTTGACTTGCTGAACTGGAAAAGCAAACTGACGGCGGCATTACCCAACACTCCCAACGTGCACGTCGATAATTCAGCGATACTGCTATCGATACCGAGCAAGTACTTTTCGTCGTATCCATTATTCTTGACGTCACGTCAATTTTTCGCAAAAAAGAAAATTGTATTTAAGCAACATATATTCGAAGCCAAATACACCATAAACAAAGTTATAATTGTGCAATCAGTGAGGATGGTACGTTAACATCGATAACATCAACAATTACTCCATTTATTTACATCCGATTTGCGCTTATGCGTTTTTGGCGTGGCCCACGGCTGCTGCAGCCGCAACGCGTGCCCTGCAATTATTTTTGCGTTTTCCTTTGCACTTCACGTTTTGTTAAACTTAGATGTGTGCGTGTGTGTGTATAATACACGAATAAAATACGATAACAATAGCTACATACATTGTTTAGTTGACAGTTGGCATCCGTGTGTATCTATACGCAGCACATCCCCTTCGACCCCACTTCGTCCCTGCTTCCGTTTCGATTGCCCCACGATAATAACCCAGTGACCTTTGCATTTTCACTTTGCAGGGCAGCAACGACAGAGCCTCCAGATCGCCACGATCGGATGATCAGCGCGAAGTTGCCGATATGCCGGTCACAAAGCGGTCGCGCTCCGACTCGGGTAAGTGTTTCGACTGCTCTGGCAAAACTGTTTATGTGCATAAGTATGTATGTATTTTAGATAATATATATATATATTTATATATATGTATATGTATGTAAGTTCATTAAAACAAAAGAAAAACAAAAATATACGTATGTATTTAGGTTAACTGAATCGCAAGGCAAACAAATCAAACAAAAGGAAAATATATATATACTATACATTATTGTTATCATTTATATATTTTTATTTTTGTATATTCTGTGAAAAACATATACATTGCATACACATCTCTCTCTCTTTCTCTCTTTTCTACTACTACTACTACTTCGTTGCATTTTAAGGGCCAGCACAGACGCTATTAAATAATCGGTTTTTCTTTTTGTTCTGCTTAAGTAATTGCAGACTTCATATTCGCACGATGATCTCGAATGAGGTGAGGTGAGAGTCAAACAATATACGAAAACCAATACGAAAACGATAACCAAACAATATCGAAACAAAGTCAAATCATTCAAAAGAACGCGCGAAACTAAATCAGAATGCGAATCGACTCAAGTGTCCATTAAATCAATCGAATGTGTGTCGTCAAACTATCAGAGAGAGTGCGACACACGAGACACACATAAAACAAACAAAAATAACCCAACTATATTAATTTACCACGTACTTACTACTAAGAGATACATTCGTATTGTAAATAGGGTCCAGCCAGAGTATATGAGTGTATGTATCAGTAACAGGGAATCCTCGCCGCATCAACACAAGTGAACCGCAACGAAACAAAACAAAAAACTAATCCAAAAAGCATATAACTATTCTCTCTCTCTCTCTTTCTTCTATATCTCTTTTTTTACATTTATTTTGTAAGCGTTTTTTTCTTATGTTGTTCCGCCCAAACGACAGTTAGTTGTTGGTTATTATCGACTAATCGAGAATCGACATCGATCGAGAGATGCAACCCATATTTGAGTATTTGCCGATACCAGCTACTGCCGACAAACATCGAATCAGCCAACTACGCGAATGAATATGCATTTCTCGCTTTTAACCAACTTCTTGCCGATCTCAGCGTCGTCGCGGTTCCCGGTCTCCCCGCCCCGCTCCTTAAGATGGGTTGTCGCCTGCATCAACGCGTTGGACTGACTCACAGCAGCCATAACAGTCATTTAACAGTCTTGTATTGCAATGTTATTATCAAACCAAAATTATTGCTTGTTATTGTAACAGAGGCAGTTCAGACAAAAAAAAAAAAAACAAAAATCACCGCCCAACACCGTTGTCCGATAGAGTTCACTAAATTATTATTGAAACGATTGAAATGAGGATGTAGATGGGCATTTAGTTAGACATCACGTATGCTGCCCAATAGTTAAATGATCAAATAACAATGAAAAATATATAAAACACATATAGTACCTACACACACACACACACTCTCTCACACAAACATGATTAAGGTACGGCGGAAATACTTAACCAACTTAAAAACATATTGTTGCTCTTATTATCGTTTCAGCGTCTTGTTTTCTTTTTATTTTTCTCTTTTTTATCACTGAGCAAAATGTAATGTGTGACCCTTCAAGTCAATAAACCACGCCCCCAACTCATGGAAAACCGTATCGAAACGCACATAAGGTCGCTTATAATTTTCTATTTTTACAACAAAAATACAACATTTATAGAAACTGTGCACATCGTCCCCCTCTCAGCAACACAATCGATCACATACATACATATATACATATTTATTTATGGAATTTTTAATATATTTTGCTTTCGTTCTGTGGCGCTGGGATTTTGTTCAGTGTGCACAGTTATTTTGGTATTTCTTCTTTGGTTTCGATTTGTGCGGCGACGATTTGCCGGCTGGATGTCCGTTGGAAGCGCTTTATAGTGATTTCTATTGAAATATACTCGTTAATTGCATTTAATCTCTAATATACAAAAAAAAAAAAAAATACCGCACAATTAAGCACCCGCACACACACACAGTCGTACTTACTAGCACTGCCTACGTATAACCAAAAATTTTAAACTCTTTAAATGAAATAGGATAATTTATGTTTTATTTTACGGGTGCTTTCTTTTTTTATTCTTGCATTTTCCAGCCTTTACGAATGACAAATCAAATGCCTTGCTGTCTGTCAGACAATATGTATATACTATTTACGTAAATCCAAATCACCTTCTAACCAAGCAAAGACTCATCACAAATAATTTGTAAACAAAGAACGAAAACAAAGCAAAACAAAAACCGTGATGCAAAAGACGATATGCAACGTTTTGTCTATGTGTGTACCAGAAAAATACCGAATACCGATAAGCGTTATTGATATAACAGTTAAATACTGCATTTCCATATGTGTAACGAGTAATGCAACGATAGCTTTTAATTGTCATTGTGTTGTAGCCTCTCGAATCTCTGTGACTGACTCATCTGCCGGCTGGCAATTGGCACGTGCGCAATGCAGTTCCAGATCTTCTCCAGCACACACACTGATACATAATGAACTAGTTCTCGCCGGCCAGCAAAGCAAACTTTTTATGATTAATGATTTTTTTTCTATTTTTTCCTTTTTGTCTTTATCTTTCTTGCAGGCATCGGTTTTTCCTTTTGTGTCGCTTCAAATGTCAACTCCGCCGCTGTCAACGCTTTTCTGCTTGGCCTCCGGATAATTGTTGTGCCCGCCCCGCGCCTCATTGTGTGTGGGCGGTAACAGCAATGTTGTCCCTTGTTGCGCTCGAGCTGCCTTTTGGAGTCGACACAAAGCTCATGAAAAAGAAAACAAATCAAACTAAAAAGAGAGAAAAAAAGTCGTATTCAAAGCAAATTGCATAAACGATCGCATAGCTGATCGGTTTGATGATGAGCCCATTGCCCGCACATCGTATGAGATGCACTAATCTGTCTTCCCAATTCTAGGCAAGTCAGCGGACACGAAAATTCCCTACCTTTCGCAGCCACTGTATGATCTGAAACAGACGGGCGATGTGAAATTCGGACCCGGCACCCGATCCGCTCTCCTCGGCCTGCTCGGCGGTGCCTTGCCCAAGCTCACATCGGAGCAGCATGACCTCGTCAGCAAGGCCAAAAAGTATGCCATGGAGCAGAGCATCAAGATGGTGCTCATGAAGCAGACACTCGCCCATCAGCAGCAACAATTGGCCACCCAGCGTACCCAGGTGCAGCGACAACAAGCTCTGGCTCTAATGTGCAGGTAATTACCCTATTACAAGCTCCACAAATAGACAGTATTGCTCGAAACTGAAATTGATTGAAAGTGTAATACTTGAACAGTTCGAATATTAAGTGTAACAAATTCTTTCGAGAATATTTCCTTGTCTCTTTCAAGTTAAAGTTCCTAGAGCCCCACACCTTTGTCAAAACTGATCCGATTTTGGATCCTGAGACAGTTTTTTATCAAGGCTCTACATTAGATCTGCATTTAAAATTGAGGCAATATGAAAATTTCAATTTTTAATGAAACACAAGCCAATACAATCCTTTCAAGTTCCTAGAAATGCCTTGAAAACATGTAAAACTCCCATAACATATCGATATTATACTTTACATATGGTTATTTGTAACTTTCAATCAATTTATGCCTGCAGACTATACTGACTATAAATTTCCTTTACGAGTTGCGTTGTGATGCAAAATATGAAAAATATTTGAGTGAAGAACGTTTTCTGTTGGCCACTGCTCCGCGTTATTGGAGGTGGTTGTGCGGATCTCGTCTGCTGTGCCTTCTAGCTGATAAGATCTGAGCGTAAACAAATCGAAGAGTTTACTTCCGATTTGTTTGCATTGCACTACTATTTGAACTCATTGCACGCTCGTTGTTTTTACAGGGTATATGTGGGCAGCATTTCGTTTGAGCTCAAGGAGGACACCATACGTGCCGCTTTCACGCCCTTTGGACCCATCAAATCGATCAACATGTCGTGGGATCCGATAACACAAAAGCACAAGGGATTCGCATTTGTGGAGTACGAGATACCGGAGGGAGCGCAACTGGCGCTGGAGCAGATGAATGGCGCACTAATGGGCGGACGGAACATCAAGGTGGGCCGGCCAAGCAATATGCCGCAGGCGCAACAAGTCATCGATGAGGTGCAGGAGGAGGCCAAGAGCTTCAATCGCATCTACGTGGCCTCCATCCATCCCGATCTGTCGGAGGACGACATCAAGAGTGTATTTGAGGCATTCGGGCCGATTCTCTACTGCAAGCTGGCACAGGGCACATCCGTGCACACGCACAAAGGATACGGCTTCATCGAGTATGCCAACAAACAGGCCATGGACGAGGCCATTGCCAGCATGAATCTCTTTGATTTGGGCGGCCAATTGCTAAGGTGAGTGTAAGGTGACCTTAAAGTCTATGAATGTTTTTCTAATGAGTTTCTTCCATTTGCAGAGTTGGTCGCTCCATAACGCCACCAAATGTGCTGTCCTGTCCCGCAACAAATTCAACAATGCCAACGGCTGCTGCCGTCGCCGCTGCCGCTGCCACTGCCAAGATTCAAGCTTTGGATGCGGTGGCCAGCAATGCGGTGTTGGGTCTATCGCAGAATACACCTGGCCTGGGCATTGCCGCCAAGGTGAATGCCATGCCAGTGGTGAGTGCAGCGACCTCGGCAGCGGCCCTGCATCCAGCGCTTGCAGTCCAAACGGCACCCGTAACTTCACTGCTGCCGCCGGGCATGTTCCAGGCGCCTGTCGGTCTGGGTGGACCCAGTTTGTTGGGCTTGCCCGTTGGCTTGCCCACGCTGCAGAGTGTGGCCCCGACACTGCCGCCACCCGCACTGCTCGCCACGCCGCCCACGGTGATCGCCATGGCCGCAACTCTGCCCGCTCCTGTGCCCCTGGGCGTCGCGGAGGCGATCAACGGTCAACCGGCGGTGCTGTCGGCTGCGGCCAATAATGCAGCGGCAACAGCGGCGAATCTGTCGGAGAACATCAAGAAGGCGCAGGAGAAGCAGCAGGAGGAGTTGCAGAAGAAGCTGATGGATGAGGGCGATGTGCAGACGCTGCAGCAGCAGGAGAACATGTCCATCAAGGGGCAGAGTGCACGGCAGTTGGTGATGCAGCGTCTGATGCGCCCACAGGACTCGCGTGTCATCATCTTGCGGAATATGGTCGGACCAGACGATGTGGACGAGACGCTGCAGGAGGAGATCCAGGAGGAGTGCAGCAAATTTGGCACAGTTAGTCGTGTCATCATTTTCAATGAGAAGCAAACCGAGAACGAGGACGATGACGAAGCGGAGATCATTGTGAAAATCTTTGTAGAGTTCTCGGCGACCGTGGAGGCGGTGCGCGGCAAGGATGCGCTGCACGGACGGTTCTTTGGCGGCCGGCGAGTCGTTGCTGAGCTATATGATCAGTCCCTTTTCGATCAGGGCGATCTGTCCGGTTAGACAACGTGCAATGAGGAGAGGAGCGATTGTATCTATTCAACTTGCGGACTCGGACCCTTTTCTGGCAGCAAAGAGCCTTTTTTTACTTAGAACTTAAACGAACAATTATTTATTACGAGTCGCGAGTTGATGCGAGAGAGATTGTAAATTTTTGGACAGATTCAAATGTATGAGCACAGTATATATTATAATTAATACGTATAAATGGGCAATTGAAGGTAGAGATACGTGATTTAGCCTTTAGCATGTGTCAAGAAGCAATTGTCGCCAGTTCTATACAAAATAGACGAGTGCAAGTGATTATACTCTGGACATGACAAGTTTTTATTCTGTCACACAACTAACAAATTGTAAATTTTGATTCATTTCAGCGCTTAAAACTTACAATAAAGACTAGTTTCCCATAAAGCAAAATACATGACTATCATTTTGAGTACTTCCCATGTTTCGCCACAATAAAGAGTCAAATTAAAATATAAGCGTTTTAAATAGAGTCGAAGCATCGATTTTACAAATCGAAACCCAACAAGTAAGAGTGCTCTAGTCGGGACTGCCCGACTAGGAGATACCCTGAACCCAGTTCTGACATCCATTCATACTTGCCTAATAGTGTGCATACATACAAGCACACACATAATGCAAGCAGTGCCTGCGGTTTAAGCAGTTATCTTGCTTTTTCACTGAGTCCCACACAATGGAAAGTAAAATCTTAAATAACTTCTGTGTTTATTGTCCGATCTTTTTAAAATTTGTAGGACATAACATTGGATATAAAATGTGTGACCAAACCAAATTGCAAGGTCATACCTTCAAAAATGAGTTTTTTGAATTTTTGGGGGGATTGGGGGGTGGTATCCAAAAAGTGAAAAATTTGCTACATGTGTATGCTATTCGAGATTATACATGCCAAATTAGGGGCCTCTAGCTCTTTATAACTTGTAAGTTATAGCCCAAAAACGCTAGTCTGAAATCGAAATTTATCGATAACTTTTGAATGGGTCGAGTTATCGATAAAATGAAATAAACTTGATCTGTCCCGGCACTACGAGAACTTATATTCCAAATATGAAGTCTCTAGCTCTTGTAGTCTCTGATATCCGCGTGTTCATACAGACAGACGGACGGACGGACGGACGGACGGACGGACGGACGGACGGACGGACAGACAGACAGACGGACATGGCTAAATCGACTTGGCTGTTGATACTGATCAAGAATATATATACTTTATATGGTCGGAGATGCTTCCTTATGCCTGTTACATACTTTTGCACAAAACCATAATACCCTTTTTACCCATTTTTAATGGGTTCAGGGTATAAAAATCGAGAATCAATAAAAGGCGATAAAAGTGCGGATTTTACAGCACCAGTTGGCAGTGCCAAATGTTGATGATGTTATTTAACAGAGAGCTGTAGTGTTGCGTTAACAGACTTCAACATTTTGCGTTAACACAGTGAAAGAAGAAGCATAAGAAAGAAAATAGAAAATATGATGCCAAAAAGTGAATAATAAAGTGATTTTTGGGCGAAAAAACAACATATTTAGTGTTTGTGTGGCGCAACTGGAATGTGAACGCATTCCAAACAGTGCAGCGCCAGCAATCAAACGCGATTAACGCCCGTAAAACCCATTTTTAACAAAGACATCGCAGCAAGCAGCAGCAAAAAGGTAGCAGCAGCAGCAGCAGCAACAATCATCGACGACTGAGTCGCTTAGTCGCGACTCGCGAGCTCTCTAATTGAAGAAAAAGGTACACACAAAACGAAAAGCAGCGTGTCCTTTATTATTATTAAACTATTAATGCGCTGGCACCTGTGCTGCCTGCCACACAGCTGATGTTGGCTGTTGGACGGAATTTGTTGCTGGCCTTGCCTTGATAAGCGCAGACTGGCTGTCACACACAGTCATACACACGCACACGCACACAGCTTCCCCCTCCCCCCACCCATCAATAACTACGCACCCATACAATCTCAAGTTGTTTGTATTTACATACGTACATATGTATGTATATATATATTTCACCAGCAATACGTTACATTTGCTTCCGTTCACACTACGTCAATTTGCATTTGATTTGGGCTTTGTTGTTGTTGACATTGGGACGCTTTAAACGCGTCCAAACTCTGTCAGCGACTTTGTCCTGTTCGCCACGCTCAGTGTCTTGCCAAAACACACACACACACACACACGCACACTAGTGCAGTTAATTGTTCTCTGTCATATTACGTAATGTGTCTCTAGCAGCACCCCCTAAAAAGCAAAACAATACTATATTACAATCACGTGTGGCATGACTTCAGCAGTTTTCAGCATTTCAGCTCTTTTATTTATAACCCAGCCAAGCGAGATAAGCTTCGAAAATATTGATTTCTAGCTATGCTGTCCTTCACTCGGTCAAATCGCTGAGATCTGTTAGATCCTACACTAAATGAGAAACTCAAAAGATATCTCACATTCTTATCAATCTATTTGACATTGTCATGCATGCTCCGATTTTCACAATTGTGGATTCGGAATTCAAAAATGTGTGTATGCGTTTTTTTGTAGTGTCAGATAGTGTTTAGTAAATCTTACTATGACAAAACAGTTTTAAGACATTACAGAATATAGAGCTTTTGATATAAGAGTTGGTTCTTCATTATATTTTTACCAATTATTTTCAATCCACATGCATTGAATCCAAAGATAAAGTTTCACTAGTACACGAATCTTTTGATTTGAATTATGGGAAATATATTCTATTTCGATTGAATACACGGTAAAATGATAGTAGGCGTTTCGTTTAATCGTTTGATTTAAGCAATTTGTAAAATTTTTAGTTAGTATTCAAATAGATCACGACAGACTCATAACATTCCCTTATCCTACAATTCCAGAAACTGAGTGGGGGAACAGGCGCTAAAAATTGGATTCGTGCGTAGGATTCGAAACGAAAAACACAGAGCACACGATGAGCTGCAAGGTGCGGCTAATGGAGGATGGGTCACTGGACGAGGAGCCGCTGACACTAAAGGAGATCGCTTATCAGAAGCTCTGCAACAACCTGGACATAATCAGCGGCTACACGGAAGCCGGCCAGCGCACACTCAACAATGGCATTGTGCTGACAAATGAGATATGCGATGCGTTTCTGGAGAACTATCAGCGCTTCCATCGGCCACTAGATGATAAGATCATCCATCTGTTTAGTGATACGCGTCGCACCTCGCTGAAGATTGTGAATCTGCGCTACAGCACATTGAGCAGCTTAGGTGGGTATCAATGCCAGGATATTTGACTTATACAGCAGCTAATCTTTATCTTGCCTTGCAGGTCTGGAGACGCTGATGCGTCACAAACTGTTTGCGTTGTCCATGTGGTATTGCGACAAGATCACGGTGCAATCACATCACCTGCTGGCACACTATGGCGATAGCCTGCGCTCCCTGGAGCTGGGCATCAGTTCGCATCTGCTGCAGAATGCCGAGCCCAATGAGAAGGAGCCGGTGGACTTTCAGTTGACCTGCCCGCACCTGCGCCGTCTGGTGCTCAATGGCGTTGTCATGCATCATCGCCTGCAGTTCGCCCATTTGCAGGACCTGAGCCACTTGGATCTCACCTCCTGCGTGCTGGCCAACTTCAGTTTGGAGGCACTGAGCATGCTGCCCAACCTGCACACACTCATACTGTTCAATGTGTGGCCCATTGCGAATCAGCTGCACGCGATCTGCTGTCTGCGTCGCCTCTGCACGCTCGACATTTCGATATCCAGTTCGGGCAATGGCCACGGCACCTATGATCTGCCCGATCAGACGCTGGAGATGCTCATGGACAATCTGCGCCAGCTGACACATCTGGACATCTCGGGCACGAATTTAGCGGGCAACGGTGTGGCCACCAAGGAGTCGACCAATGCCAATACCAAGACAGAGCAGCACTTCGGCCCCACCGATATACCCGGGCTATCGTCGCGCACCCAGAGACCGCTGCAATTCCTTGGCTTGTACCACACGGCGCACTGGGCGTGCAAGCGTCACGATATACCCGCCTTGGAGGTGGCCGGCGATGCCAACGAGCAGCAGATATTGACAGCGGCACGCTACTACCACGACAGACCCGTCCTGCTGACAAGGGTGAGTCGCCGACCGGCTCTCTAGTGGCAGTTCAATTGCAATCACGATTTGTCTTTATTCCGCTGCAGGTACTCAACGATTTGTATCATCTGTTTCGCTTTGAGAACTGCAAGGACACACACACAGCGCTGGATGTTGTGCTCTGTGCCATGGATAGGCATTTGAAATTCAAGCACATGCAAATATCGGGCAGGTGCGTCAAATAAATCAGAATTGTCTATAAAAATATAGCGGTGGCTCGGTAATACTTAGAAACTGTTATTCTTATTAAATCAGGCATGCTTGACTTCTTCACCTAATTTGTATGAATTCGGATTCGATTCCCGATGCAAATACAATACGGATTGAAAAGTAATTGACAAAGTTATAGGGAAAAGTAATCAAAAGCTTTTTTTATATATATAGAATCACAAATTAGTCTTCTGTTAACCTTCGGCTATCTAATGTGTTAAATTACTATAATACTTAATTCATTGAGATTTAAATAATCAAATAATGCTACTTGTTTGTCCATACAGCGCAACACTGTTCTACATTGTGAAGGCTCGTGATCGTTCCAAGTTTGGCACCCTGCTGCGCAACCACATCATTCGCACTCTGCTCAACGGCATGGAGATGCATCTCACGGACGACACAATGCTGCGCAATGGCTATCTGACGCTGACGCAGTTCCACATGCCAGTCGATGTTGTAGGATTAGCCACTTATCTACAATGAATGTAGCCCTAACTAATCGAATGCTCTCTTTAATTCGTAGCTATTCGAGTACGAGCGCCTCATCAAGATACTGCTGCATGGCGTATCCAAGACGGAGCAGGAGGGCTTCGTGCAGCGTATTGCCATCTATCTGCTCAACACACTGGCCTGCCAGGTGGACGGCCGGCAGAAGCTCTTTCTCGGCGAGTTGGGCGTGGTCAGCGTAAGCGTAGCAATCAATCTACATTCATATATCCGCCGATGATTAATGAGTGCATCTAATAATTGTAGACTATGCTGACGCTGATCAAGGATCGCTTGACACGTTCAGTGTTCGACGATGTCATGGAGGTGGCGTGGTCGACCATGTGGAATGTAACCGATGAGACTGCTATTAATTGTAAGAGATTTCTGGACGGACGCGGCATGGAGTATTTCCTTAAGTGTTTAAATGTGAGCAAAACAAACCAACAAAAGTTCCATCATGTTTACATCTCATTTGTTTATTGTAAAACAAATTTTGTGAATCTCTAGACATTTCCCGATCGTGATGAGCTATTAAGAAATATGATGGGACTTTTGGGCAATGTAGCCGAAGTAAAATGGCTGCGTCCCAAGCTGATGACGCAAGAGTTTATTGAGGTGTTTGCGCGCCTGCTTGACTCCTTGAGCGATGGCATCGAGGTGGGTCCTCATAATGGAAGACTAGGCATTGAGTATGCTAACCAAATGCGCTTCCAGGTCAGCTACAATGCGGCTGGAGTGCTGGCGCACATTGCATCCGATGGCGCCGATGCGTGGACTATTAAAACGCCAACAAGACAACACGTGCTGGAACGCATGGTGGCCGCCATACAGCGCTGGAACATCAAGAGCGAACGCAACATCAACTATCGCAGCTTTGAGCCCATACTCAGTTTGGTGCGCTGCTATGAGACGCCCCAGTGTCAGCATTGGGCTGTCTGGGCGCTGGCCAATCTCACACAGGTAAGGCATCGATTTGCATCGCTTGTTAATCGACTCATGGCTCAAACCACTTTCAGGTCTATCCGGATAAATATTGCCAGCTGGTGGAGCAGGAGAACGGCATACAAATACTGACCGAGCTGATCGAGCACGAGAGTCCTTATCGTGAGATTAAGCGTATTGCTCGCCTGGTCATCGAACAGTGCGACTTGGGTATGGATCGCATGGAGGAGGACTAGGATTAGGCGAACGGCAGCGCCCCAGGCGGAGTCTAGGATTACTATTCGAGTTTGTTGTAATGTTTGTGCAACAGCAAGTGTTATCGTTCAGATTCTTCCTCGATTTTTCTATGTTTATTTGAAAACAAGCAAATTTTAAATGCAACAAAACAAAAAAAAAGAGAAAAATAGCAACGCATGTTTGGCAGACAATTAGAAAAAAAGAACCCGAAAAATATATATATATATATAAATATTATAATAATAACTAGATTATATATACGGTATATATATTATGTATATCATGTTGTAAGCAAGCGAGCGATTTTTTTAAGACGAGATTAAGGCCCTGTCGGAATTGTAAATATTGTTAACGAAAAAAAGAAAGAAAAAGAAAAAAGGCAAACGAAGTAGCTGCATATTAAATAGATCCTTAATTAAATAACCCTATGCAACTTATTGGAGTCTTTCGTATATGTTAACTACAAGTATAATATATGTATGGGTATTTAGCTATTGAAATATGTCTGCTCGATTTGTTTTTTATTATTATTATGATTATTATTAGAGTTTACATTTTAGATTAAGCCGTATACCCCAAATCCATTAACTTGTCCGCTTTGTGTTCAGTGCAAATGTTTCGGTTAGTTCCTTTCGACTATTTTGTTTAAACGCATGTTCAAGCTTGCAGCCGCAAGGTTGTTCTTCATATTATGCTTAAAAGTCTAGGCTAATTAAATGTATATATGTATACATGCATAAGTGTGTTTTGTTCTCTAACTTTTAAACATGGTTTTGCATAAGTCCACCAGACATCTTCTTTGATTTTCCATCACATCTGTGTCTTCCACTTTTCCCATAGTCACCCATGTCGCATATGGTGGGGTCACCTGCGCTGGGTTCTCTATAAGATACACCACAACTCCTACCCCTATATATAGAGTACATATACATTACAATAAAGCTATGTATGTATTCAAGCAAATTGCAGCAGTCTGCGAGTGTTGACTGCTAACGTTGGCAGTTGCGTCATGGGGTTGGTCCTCCTGAGGGGAGGGGGGGAGTTTAAGAGATTGCACGTGAAATGCCAACGAGTTGAAAAGCGCACAAACGAGTGACGCATGTGCATTGGCAACTCTACACCCCACACTCACACTCACACCCACCCACCCACACACACACGCAAGCAACCCTTGCTGCTCTCTCTCTCACTCTCTTCCTCTGCTTTAGTTTACTCTCGCATCGCAGACAGTTGGCAACACTCTCGCTTGTCAGTTGCCATTTTGCCGCCCGGTCGAACGTTTGTTTGTTGTTTTTTGTTGCGTGTAAAAGCATATAGGGAATAACAACGGTAAACGTAAGCAAGATGTGAGAAATCAAATGAAAACTTCCCTATTGTGAGTGCCTCTCAAGTGAAGTTGCTTATACTATTTTGCTAAACGTTGCTTGCAACTCTCAATTCATAAGTTTATTGAACAAAGTCAACATGTAAGTAAGGCTACAAAAACACCAAAAGCAGCAAAACAAAAGTCGACAACCGGATTCTGCGCACTTCACAGCTTTAAAACGGACGTCAGAAGTGTGAGTTGCGAGTGGGAAAATAACATCAACATGAAAATGCATTGGTTGTTGTCAGGTTCTTAGGTCACTCGATGGGGTCGCTTGCCGGCATCTAAGCAACAGCCAAGTTTGCTTTTGTATTCGACCGCTTCCGTTTCTCAAGATCAATAACCTTACAAAATAGAATAACAAAGAGGGACGTGTCGTTGCCACTGGCAACTAACTGCAGCAAGTACAACACAACACAAATGCAATTAAAAAGTTGGATCTGTATTCCGGGCATGAAATAGGCTAAGGTATTGAGTACCGATTTTAGTCTATGATTAAACGGAATATCATTTTCTCTGGCCCACGCAAAGCGATTGCAGCAATTCCAAACACGACAAATTGCAACAAATTCTGTTTCTGCGGGGCGAAATAAATATTGGAAAAATTCGGATGTAAGCTGAGATTCGAACTCCGAACCACGACGAACAAAATGTTCTTGGCATGGCAACTTAGCGTGCACGACCAAAGCGACGTCAGAACATCTCTCAGCATTTCAGTAGTTCAAGCACGCAAGCTTTTAGAATGTGCGTGATGAGCAAAAAGCTCGCTGCTGAAAAGCTCGCACAGTGTGTGCAAGTTGCTTATAAATGTAATTGTGATAAAGCGAATATTTAGAAATGATAAAATATGTTAAATTTGAAATAGAATTTATTGATTAAAATAAGAATGAAATGGTTAGCAGATATAAAACATATTTAAATTTAAATATCTTATGACATAGTAGAGTTGTTTTTATCCATTTTTCTTGTAGGACAGTAGCTAAGAATCCCAATCACTGCCAGTTTCAGTTGCAAGATCATTCAAAACGATTTCATCAATAATCCTGGAGCGCAGAGGACACAACACGGACGCAAGGCGACATGTGGCCCGGCTCCGAGCGAGGCAGCTCGCGAGCCCTGGAGTTACCCACCAGCCAACAGAATGCAGGCGGTAGTAGTCAGCAGGAGACGCTGGCGGACATCGAGCACATATCGACCATAGCCGGATCGCTGGCCTCCATTGGCACCCTGTCGCACACTCAGATGCGCTATGTGAGCATGCGTTTGGGAATGCCTGCCGACTCATACTTATTACTTTTCCTTATATACACACATATGCAGTGCACAAATGATGCCGGCTATGATACGGAACATACCTCACTCAACTCGGACTTTGATGAAGCGGAGCTGCGCAGGGAACTGCTCAGAGATGTAGGTTCCAATAAAGTATTCGAATTGGCTGAAATTCGATTTGCTTAAGTGCCTTGGATTTTTATTTCTTGTTCTCAAAAACATTTTTTTCATCTTTTTGGTTTCTTTAAGTCATTTACTTTAAACTAAAATTGACTGAAATTATAATATATAATATATATTTATATTTGCATTCTGTTTTTAGTTCTGTATAAAAAGTTCTGAATAAAAAAGTGATTATAATAATCAGAAATGGAATGTATAGTATTTCATAATCATTAAATGTCATTTGTAACTAGTGTAATATAAAAAGAAATAAATATTATGTACTATGTATACTGTTATATACTATAACTAACTAAATTCTCTATAAATCTTGTCTCACACGCAGAAATGGAAACTATTATTCGATATGGTAAGTAAAAGGATAGCTCAACTCAAATTCCGAAGCTAATGAGCTATACTCCTCTTTACAGTTCGATCCGGAAGGTTTTGGCGAGATATCAGTTGGCGAATTTTTGATTGCGCTGAGGTCACCGGAATTTCTATCGCAAGTGCCTATGAACAAGCGGGAGCTGTTGCTGGAGCGGGCCAGGAAGGCCCAAGAGCCGCACGGGCCGGGCTATGTGACGTTCCAGGACTTTGTCAACGTGGTAAGTGCATCTAAATCGAATTCTCGTGTGTCCTGCATATGTCCTGTCTCGTGCCGCACGAAACAAACAGAAGAGACACAGTGAGCACTGAACAGGATTTAAGTGCAAACACAGGTGCATGTGGAATGTCCATGTTCCATGTGCCGGGACCAAAGTGTAGGCTCGTGTGCAAACACAAAGCGCTGGCAAGGACAACGTATCCTGCACGACTGCATGCTCGTTGCTGTTGTTGTTGTTGTTTTTATACCCTGAACCCATTAAAAATGGGTAAAAAAGGGTATAATGAAGCTGTGCAAAAGTATGTAACGGGCATAAGGAAGCATCTCCGACCATATAAAGAACATATATTATTGATCAGTATCAACAGCCGAGTCGATCTAGCCATGTCTGTCTGTCTGTCTGTCTGTCTGTCCGTCTGTCTGTATGAACACGCGCATTTCTGAAGGTACGACCTTGCAATTTGGTTTGGTCACACATGTTATAGCCAATGTTATGTCCTACAAATTTTAGAAAGATCGGACAATAAACACAGAAGTTATTTAAGATTTAACTTTCCATTGTGTGGGGCTCAGCGAAAAAGCAAGCTAACTGCTTGAACTGCTTGAACCGCTTGCACTGCTTGTACTGCAGCATGTGTGTGTTTAGATTAGTATGCATGATTGTAAGGACTGGGTTCAGGGTATCTGGTAGTCGGGCACTGCCGACTAGAGCACTCTTACTTGTTGTTCTGGCAGTTGCAGTTGTGTTCTGTTTGTTTGTTTGTTTGCGCTGTGGCAAATGCAAAAAGTC
Source organism: Drosophila flavopinicola (assembly GCA_035042425.1). Taxonomy (NCBI): domain Eukaryota; kingdom Metazoa; phylum Arthropoda; class Insecta; order Diptera; family Drosophilidae; genus Drosophila; species Drosophila flavopinicola. The sequence goes on along the minus strand of JAWNLL010000452.1, from coordinate 9,480,151 downwards.
CATTCGCACTCGCCAAATAGATGCACCTTCGTAGCCGAACGTCACGTCACGCCTGGCTGCAATCCGAACACCGCAGGACTCTTTTGGCCTGGTCAACAACTTGGTCAACAGCAGCAGCAGCAGCAGCAGTTGCTGTTGGTTCTGCTGGCCTCGAGGATTAGGCCAGTTGCAAGTTCTTTACTTGAGCAGCAAATCGAAAGTTTTTGCGGCAAAGGATTCGCCAGATTTTCTTTTTTGGGCCCGCTTCTCTGTTTGACAATGCTATTGGAATTTGATTGATTCTACGCTTGATTGGCATGAACACACACACATGTACACACGCACACACACACACACACACACGCACACACGCACACACACAAATGCATAATGCATGTTAAATGTATTTTGCCTCGTCTTGCTTGCTTCAATTGTTTGCCAAAGAGTCCTCAAAGTCATGAATTAGCCAGGCCAACAACAAAGTGTGTGTCTATTTACCCTTGTTCCTCTCTCTCTCTCTGTGTGTGTGTGTGCCTAACGGTAATTGTGAATGAGCACAACTCATTCTGTCTGTTGTTCGGTTAACCTCACAAAGCGAACTTAATGACAATCCCAGCTAGCATTAAGCAGCTCCTGTTGATGTCCTGTGATTGTCTTTGTCTTTGTCTTCGAATTTGAGGTCAAAGCGGGCTTTTAACTATTTATTTATTTAGTTTGTATCGCCTAGATACAATCAGAAACAGCAAATTCAAATGAAATTTAAAGGAACTAACGAAAAATCTATAATAAAAATCATATAATATTTAAAAATTAATATAATATGTTAAGGATTGTTAGAAATGAAGGATTCTAGGGATATTTTGAATGTACATTGGAAAATCAGAAGAATACACCAATCAGAACAATACTATTAGTGATAGAACTTAATATACTTTGGTTTTGGTAAAGTTCAAATTAAATGAAAAAATAAACACTAAAAGCTAGACAGGGAATGGAGGGATTAAAGAAAGATTGGAAATGGTAGTGGAATACTTCTAAAGAAGAAATTATACCAAGCAATCTATGAGAAGCAGGATTCCCAGATAATGAAACAATTAGAGAAATTTGTTTCATATGTGTGATAGAAGATAGCTAAAAGATATCTGCTAACTTACTTGCTAACTGGTTACAGGTTCCATTCTAGTCGAGCATTCCGCACTAGATTAGTCTAACTTACAGGTCATCTGCAAGTCGAGCATTCCCAACTAGAGCACACCTAGCAGATTGCAGTGCTATCTTTGGCATCGCACAGATCCTGTCGCAGCTCCTTATGCGAAGGTGTCACAGCTCAAAAGCACAACTGAACAAACAGACAGACTCAGATGCTTATCAAAGCCCGAGAAGATCGCCTCTGCCTCATAGGCAAACAGCAGCAGGAGGAGCAGCAGGGAGGCAAGTTGGGCAATGAGGGAAACATACTACACAAGATTTTTGCACTTAATTATAAATTTCAATGATCGCAAAAAGGGGGCTGGGAGGGGGATGGGCTGGCGGCGTTGGCTAATGTGGCCTGGGGGCAAGTCCTTGTTTGGGGCGCTGTTTGAATTAAAGCAGGAATGCCGCAAACGACGACCAGGAGGAGCATGTGGCATGCATAATGCAGAGCCGCCGCCGAGTGGAGGCGATGCCTCCGCAGGCCGACATCCGACATCGATACAATGGCGATTGCCCGATGATTGCTGCATTTTTAACAAAAGCTCGCACGTGACAAATCCTTTTATGGCAGCGCAGTGGCCACTGGGCCAGCTGAGCGACGCAGGCACAGACGCTAGCGGCGCCGCCGCGGGGCAAACGTGTTGAACGTTATGACAACTGCAGGCACGAGGCTGTCTTCCGTCGGCTGTCGGTTGTCGTCCGTCGATCGTCAGCGGTGCATCTGGCCAGGCACAGCAGGCGTCACCAGAACCAGTAACAGACGCAGCTGAGGCCAAACAAACTGCATTTGTGTCCAGGCCGAAGCATTTGTACTCTATTGCAGCAGGGATTGCAGCAGGGATTGCAGCAGTAAGAATGAGATTCAGATTGATTCTAAGATTTCCTTACTCTCTCCCTATTACACTCTCTATTCTGTTCTTTGTTTTGAACATATTTTCAATTTGTTGAACAATTTCTAAAGATTTTTGAAAATTCTGCATTCAAAAGTATTTTGAAACTTAAGTTGTGCAAAAAAAATAGCTTTGAAAAATTGAAATTTTAGATTTTAAGCCAAAAAACGAAGATTCTAATCTCTGATACATAATATAGAATATATTTTATAATATTTCCTCTAAAGTATGTTATATATATCGTATAATAAGCGAAAGAATGTTTATTATACTGTATGTTATTATACTGTATTTTACATTTAATTATGTTCCTTGAAAATATTTTTAAAAATTATGTATACATTCTTTTGTAAACATAAAAACAAAAATATCTCTCAAAAAAAGGAATTTCAGATAAAGATTATGAAAACTTATTCATTTTTGAATTCTATGTTTGTAATTAAATGTTTAAAGACCTATTTCAAGATGTTTCTAAAACATTCAATATTCAAAAGAGCCTCTCAAAGGTATGCAACTTTAATTCAGCAAGTTGTAGCGACCACTCAGAAGAACATTGTATCCGCAAAGGATCAGAAATGAAGAAGAAGGAACTGCTGTCGCACTGCTTGCGAGCTGCTCATCAACATTTGTGGCATGATCGTGTATATAATGATTTGCACACTTGCCATTTAGCCATTTAGCAATCCAAGGGTACATGGCTTTTAATTGCAGGCTGATCGGACCAACAAACAAAAAAAGAGCAAACAAACAAAAAAGAAAACACACAGAGGAACGCTGAGCGGAGAATTCTTGCATTAATCAGAAAGTCAAACGGAGCTGCCAAGCATTCGATCATAAACGAAAGCAATTGGTGAATCGCAAGACTCTCCTGCAGACTCCCAGCCCGCTTCCATTATCATAATCAGTGGACGCGGCGCAGCTGGCAGACGCCAAAAGCCGCAACCAGCTGAACCTGTGCCAAGCACGCACCAAGAAATTCCTGCGGCTTGTAACCGCAAGGCCGGAGGGGGAGGGGCGAAGCTGGCCAGGCTGGCAGCCAGCGCGGAATGCCAACGGGCTGCCTGGCTGGCCAGCTGGCGACGTCTGTGAGATCGGGTTTATTGAATAAACATTGCGCGAACCGAACCGAACCCAACCCAGCCCGACCCGATCCGATCCTCCTCTAGATGTGCCCAGTGTCCAGTCCGGTGGTGGCGTCTGCTCTCTGCTGATTTGCAGCGCTGATAGGCGGCGGAATCAGATCAGCTGCGCAGCGGACTTTGGAGCCAAACACTGTGCTGCCATTGAGAAGGTGCAAAATGCCTTGCGCCTCGGGCTCTGGGGACGCGAGTCATCAGGCGACTCTGTCTCGCTGCCTCGGCTGCCTAGATCGTCGCGGACGCGGTATTAAATCAATGCCAATCCATAAATGGTCCACAACGATGCGTAGATTGAATTGGAATCTCTTAGCGATTTCATTATTCCACAATAATATATCGCAAATCGCATGAAAAACGGCCACTTTAGAACGTCCAAACGGCAGCCTTTGAGCATTTCCCTGGAAATGCAGTCAACAACTCCAACTCCAACTCCAATTCCAGCTCCAACTGCAGCAGCGAGCGGCTTTTTCAGGTGTGAATGTGCTCCATGTTTGTGCATTTGCGATCATAGTTTTACTATTCAATCATAATTCCAGAAACTGCTAAAGAGTTCCTCTTCTGTGTTCTTTGTGTGGGTTTAATTGGTTTTACGTTGAAGTTCTTTCTTGATTATATAAAGTGGTGGATTCTAATTTGATATTTATTATACATTTTTAAAGTCCAAACTTCATCCCGAAAAAATAAACGTTTCTGATTGTAATTAACAAACGTTGAAGCTTAAAGACTTCGAATATTTTTAGACTACTTTTAAAGTTTGAGCAAAGTAATATTAAAGTCTTTAAAATCAGCATATTTATCACAAATTGAATTATTACATTTAAGGTATATATTTGAAATTTGAGAAAATTAATATTCAATTCCTTAAAATCAGCATATATAAATATTACTTTTAGAGAACATACAAAGTGGGACTCTAATTTATCACAGCACTTTTGTTATTCATCTTAAGAATGAAGCTTTGAAATGTTCTCAAAACTGTTCACAGAAAGCTCTTCGTTTTTCAAAGCTTTTTTTAAGAGCCTATGTGAAAATTCATGCTATATTTAGCAAAATTAGATTTGTAGCTAGGAAAATAGTGATTATCATGTGCTTAGATCAGCTTATCATCTGGAAAATTATATTCAGTTTTCTACATAAGAAAGTAAACTGATTTTTTCGATTATGTTGGAGATCATTTCCCGTTTGACAAATATAAAAGTTATATACTTGTCGCAAACAAAAGCCAAATGAAATCAGTTTCTTATAAAATATTCCTAAGTCTGCTAAGATATCAAGTTCATTAATGTTACTTCGCTTATATAAGACGCCCTGCTCTTTTTTATGTCGCCCCCATTTCTGTTCAGCTATCATTTACCAAACATAAGTTCGGATATCCTAAATTATGATATCCTTTCATCTCAGTTTGCGTTAAGCCACCATATAAAGGCTTCCAATGCTAGTCTTTCACTCAAATGTTGAGCTGCCTTAAAGCCACAAGCGTTTGTAGTTTTCGTTTAGCGCCCGAAAAAAACTTCAATCGTTTGATTATCTGTATATATCTATTGCTGCAGCAGTTTTTTGTGCTGCTCCGTGTTCGTTCTAGCATTCGTTTTGACTTGTGGCCCATGCCGAGGACGTGACAATGCCAAAAGATGGCTAAGAGTGGGTGGTGGGGGTGGTGCGATGGTGTGGGAGGTGGGGCAGGCATTGCTACTGTTGCTGCTGACGATGTTTGGTCAATGGTCAATTTGGCAGCAGTTTATTTTGATTGTTGTGCAACCGGGGCAAGGATAACGATGTGAACACGAATTGGCACAGCACCAACTTGCAACTGCAACTGGCCATGTTCCACACACACACACACACACACACACACACACACCCACACATACTAACACACACACAGACAACTGCTCACTTTGCTCTGCTATATTTTTGCCATAGTCACGAAAATGTGCTGATAACGATTCCTAACCCATTTTTAGCGTTTGCGTTTTCTTGTTTTTTTTTGGGGGAAATGTTGCCGCGCTTCGTTGTCCTGTGGCAAACACGCGCTGCTCGTGTCCTGTCATATCTTTTCAAATAATCGCTTATGCAATTTTTTTAGTGGCTGCTGTAGGTGTAAATTTATCTTTAGCCATTTGGCTTTCGGATGGTATTACTTACGGCCGTAGTTCGTGCGGCGCTCATTAGTCAAGTTGCCATTGGAAATCAAATTAGTTTGTGCTTGGCCACAACTAATTATGTTGAATAAATTTAAATGGCCAGCGCACCTGACATTTATGACGGCACTAAAACACACACACAACTGGCGACCCGGCTGCAGCAATACACTGTCCCTCTCCCTGCCCCTACTCCTCCTGTCTCACGTAATATTTTGGCAGTCGTCGCTGCTGCAAAAGGTCAATGGAACGACATCGCATCGTGGAGATGGCTCTAACCCTGCCCTGCCCTACCCTGCACTCGCTGTCAAGCTCAAGTGCCTCGCATAATTGTGACTTTGTCGTTGTTATTGGGCGGAAGCGAGCGGGGGCACGGAGCGCACATCATTAAACTGTGCCTCAACAAAACCCAACCAAAAAATCGACATAGACTAGCTAACTTTGGTACGCCGAGGACTATATACTCTTGCAGTACGGACTGCAGCTGCTCTTGTCTACAAATAGTTCTTAATTCCGAATAATCTAGTATATACATTATAGAAAGCAGTACTTAGAACTAGTATAACTGAACTAGTATGATCTGAATAACAATAAGGTAAATACATAGTATGAGTAATACATAGTAATACCTTTAACTAGTAAGTTTGATCTGAATATCTTGTTAAACAATAACCGTTTTTGATACAAGCACTCTGCTTTCGATCGATAAAGCAGCAAAATGAATATAGAAGTAGTCTTATATAACAGTAGTCTGGTATAACAGTTGTATTGTATAACAATAGTAGCAACATAACACTTGGCATAGTTTAAACAGCTTACCTCTACAGTTTTAGTGTTATAGTATTTTAAAAAATGTATATAATTTGTAGTAAATTAATATTGATATTAATTTGCATAATTTACAATTTAAATACAATTTTCTGCTTTGTTTACTATTGATAAACATAAAATAAATAAGAAATAGATGTTTTCAAGCTAGCTGCTTGCCATTCAACAGATTTCAAAGACAGCTAGATGATATAGTACATATTTGACAACAAAATTCAAATACCCGCTGCTAGGGTATAACAACATCAGTGGTAATGAGCGGCATCAAGTGCGCGGCAATTAGAAATGCTGCCACTTCGTAGGACACGCGCTGGTCATGTTTGCACCTTGTTGCAGCAACAGCAACAGCAAATGCAACTGCAACTGCAACATCAACAGCAATAGAAGCGGCAGCTGATCGCGCTGATTGTAAACAGACGGAGAGGGGGCACGGGTTTCATTACGCTTTTGCCGTGTGTGCAGTCGCTCGGAAAACTCTAAAAACCTATACACACATGTACAATAATTTTGATTGTTAGTCAGTGCCACTGATATCCGATTACTAAACATACCCAAAAAAAGAACGCCGAGCAGGCTGTGCCCATTTCTGGCATTTCCTTATGCGCATTAGCGGCACGCCCCTCGACTCCTGCTAGTCCGTCCTAGTTGCCAACAATGCGTGCGCTAAGTGGAATAAAGTCTCGTGTGTGTTTTTTTTTCATTTTCTGTATTTCCATTTCGCCAATCTTGAGCTGCCAAACAATGATGTGGAGTGGCTGACTGGCTGGCTTTGTGCCTGGCGTGTCATTCCATTTCCGCCAGTCTCGAATCCGCAAATCAAACACACACACACACACACGGACGACGACAGCTGCTCCTTGCTTTGCATACATATGTGTATGCACAATATCCTTGCAAGGCGCCCGCTAAAAAATCGCATTGTGTGCTCGCGAGAGCGGGCCAATCTCTAATCTATATAGCTTTTGATTTGCAGTGCATACAAAGCCAAATACCGCTGTGCGCTGCTCCTTCCGCACTCCTCCTCCTGCTGCAAGACAAAGGATGTGGCGTCAAAGGCCAAACGTCAAAGCGGCGCAATCTCAAATCAAGTCTTGACATGCGTGCATATAAATGTGTAGCCTGATGTGTGTGTGTGTGTTTAGTTGTTGTTCTGCAAACACCGGAAACTGCAGAACTGCACAAATGCAGAAAGGTGCAAACGAACTTCCGCTCCAAATCAGTATTCGATTTGTACCTTAGCTTCAGCTGCCACGCGCTCAATCCGCGCAGATGTAAAATAAGAAGCTCTCTCTCTCGCTCATCAGCTCATCTTGGTCAGTTGAGGCTAATCAATCATCATCATCATTCGCCGTACAGTAGCAAAACGGCTGAAAGGCTGATTACCTTCCGACAAGGATGATGAGACGCCGTTGCCTTTTGGCCTATAATTAACAAACAGCAGCAGCAAAGGACGAGCAGCAGCAGCGGCAGCAGCAGTCCGTTAGCTTCAGGTCCTGCCAGGCAAATGTGACTTTAATGAGTAAAAATGTGATAATTAGTAGACGCCAAGAGGCCGACAAAGACACGCAAAAAAAATGACAGTAATTACTCGTGTAGTTAAAAACCATTTGGCTACCCAAATTGCGCACTGGGCGGGCGACAACAACAACAACAGCAACATCAGCATACAACAACAAATTACAAGTGCCGGCAGCTCAAGATGCTGCTGACAATTTGCACCTGCGGGGCAAGCACTCAGCTATTCAAACAATTGCTAATTGAATTGCTGCATGCAAAAATATTGTGTTTCAATTAGATTTGATTGGTTCAGAGTCGGAGTCGGAGTCGATGAAGCTGCGCCAAGCGACGAGCTTTAAGAAGAAAAAAAAAAAACAAATATGACTTAGGTATGTGTCTCAATTAGCGATTACATATGTATATATGTACATAATATATAATAAACTAAACTTCTCAAACTCAAATCATTAAGAAAAGAAAATCCAATTTACAGAGTTGAACACAAATTAACAAATGTAGCTATTGTATGAACAATTTGTTTTTTTCTAAAATACATTAGCTAAGCTCTGTAAGTTGGAATACATATAATTATAAATGATACTTAAAGACATTTTAAGCGCGCACAATTAACACTAGCGTTTAAAAATAAACTTATCCAAATTGCGTTCGCGCTTTAGAAAAATTCAAATTATGGAAATAGGAAGTTCAAGCTATGTCTACAGACTATTTAACTTGGAGAAGTTCTGCTATATTTATATTATATATATTATTATATTACTATGCATAGTGGCCCACCTCTCTATGACACGCTCGATCCTGCCCTTTTTTCATGGGCAGTTTATAAATATTGCTTAACTGCATGGGAATAAAAATGTCAACACGCTGAATGAGGGCACATAAAATGCATAATGGAGTGCACAACGTTTTCGTTTTCGTCGCCAGCGAAGATGTCCTTTTTTGCGCATAGCCCATGGCTAACAGAAATACACACACACACTCGCTGGCAAACAAACGCAGCATAATTCAAAGGAATTTTTTCCTAGGTGTTCCTCATAAAGAGTCGCCGCCGCCGCCGCCGCCGACGCAGCCGAGCGCCCTTCTCCGTCCCAATGTGCTGACCATGCTGTGGATGTGCTGCCTGTGTTTGTGTCTGTTAGGGGGAGTGTGTTAAATGTTTTGCGTCAATTTGTCGCTTTATGTATTGCGACCTAAAAACGCTGCCCACATCGTCCTCGCGCACTATGTGAATGAGGCACAAATAGAAATATACAGTTAAAATGAATGCGGATCGGGGATCCAGCATTTACCTGGGCTGCCAGCGTCATAGCGTCATGCGGTGCGGCCGCTTGGTAATGTCATTATCAGGCACGGCCGCAAGGACGCAGTGTCGGTACATCGTCGCACACCCGTCGTGCCCGTCACAAAACAAATGATAAACAATTATTTGTTGGCCAATGTTCCGGCAGCGGGTATTGGCCCTATTTTGTTGCCGCCTTCGGCGTTTGATCTCTTGTTATGTTTGGCGCAACCAGATTTATCACAATTTCACAATGCATTTGGGTGTTCCATTGTCCATTTGGCCTAAACCATTCAGCAGCAGCTAACAATTTAATACGTAGAAAACGGCAAATCGGAAGTAAAACATGCCTATTTGAATGTTTGCAATAAGGAAGTGCGAGATAAAGAGAGCAACAGATAATGCCAATGCAACTCTGGGTGGGCAGCAAGTGGGCAACGCTGGCAAATAAAAAAATCAAAGCAAAGTTCGCAAAAGTTAAGAAACGCGCGACGGGGCAGTTACCTCCTCCACTCAACTTTAAGTTAAATGTTTTATGTACATATGTTAATTGTATATTAATGCAATATTGAGCATGATGGTAACAAGCTGTGCAAAGCGATAAGATAATTATTGCCGCTGGGATATTGTGTCAGTGTCGCAAACTAAAAGCGCGCCAAGCTAAAATTTGCGTAAGTACACTAAATCATATGTATGTATGTATGTATGTACATTAAATTCTGGTTTGTGCTGTGTTTTCTGTTCCTTCCATCCAGTCATACATATATTCAATGAGCTAGTAAATTTATGCCGTTATAATTGGGATTGTACGCATGCATAATGCGTTTATTAGCTTGTGCATGTATGCGTGTGTTTGCGGCGTTGCCACCTTATTGCGGTTGAGTAGGTGGTGTGAATGATTGCAAGTTAATGGGCCCGCTGGCGATTCATCAATTAAACCACATTTGATAATTACTAATATTAGACTAACTAGAAGTGACACTTGTCTTACCTCCCACGGACCCCCGCAGTGACCGCAACAGCGTTGTTTGCGGTTTGCCAGCGGATGTAACTATTTTATGCGCCTTCCCTTTGCCATTTGGTTTGCGAGCTTAATTTGTGGATTGTTTTTGCTTTGCTTGTATACCCTTTAGCCAGGCAAATGTCGAAATGGGGTATCATAATAGACTGACCATAAGTCAAATATTCGTTGAATTAAATCGTTAAATTACAAAAAAAAGCTTATTTACAAATTTACAATTGTACATTAAATTTTAATTGAATTTACTTGTGGGTATACTGCAGTCGTGCACTGTCCGCTTATTTTTGTTGCGTTTTCGTAATCGTGAATTTTAATTGCGCGTAGGCTTCATTTGGATTTTCTTGCTGGTTGTCACAGTCTCCGTTTTAATTAAGCACAATACACATTTTCCGGCTTTTTGCAGATTTTTCGTTCGTGTTGTTGCTGTTAGTTTTTATGAGCGCCTTAATTGCTCTCATCTCTTGTGAACATCTTAATTACATAATAAAAATTATTATTTCGTTTTGCAAACGCTCTGTCCTAACTCTAGTTTAAGTCTTAATTCGGTTTGGTAACCAAGCTGACTTTTTCGTACACTCGTTTTCATCATTTTATGGCTCGTTTAGTTTTGGGGCTTGAAATTTATTTATGTTTCTTGCAGATTTTGTCGACAGATATGAAATAATGGGAGCGTGTTGAGCAATACGAGAAGTTTGTCCAATGCTTTTTTATCTAATCTTTTCGCTCTCTTTCGCATGGGAAATTAACAGCCAAAACTATAAGTACTGCTGATTTTGGCTTTTATTTCAAACTTGGCATTTATGGGTTAATTTGAAAAGTAGTTACGAAAAGTATAACGTTGCGGTTTCAGATGTGATTCCAATTGGCGAATAATGGCAATTTCTGGAACTCCCACTGTGGAGCAAATTGTCCCTATAGCTCTATACACATTTAAATTTATTAGTTAACTTACCTATTAAATCGGTGTCTTCCTTTTTCTTACAGATGAGCGGCAAGCGAACCCGCAGCTTCAAATGCGCGGTGCATCAGCGGGATCGTGAAGTGTGCTCCGAGAACGACTTTCAGCTGGTGCTCAGTGAGCCGCCGCTCTTCAGGAAGATGGTGCATGCGGTGGCCGTGGAGGTGCTGCCGGAGGAGCGCGATCGCAAATACTATGCGGATCGCTATACATGCTGCCCGCCGCCCTTTTTCATCATACTGGTCACAGTCGTAGAGGTGGGTTAATCACAAACATTCTCACACTTGAATCCCTGTCTGAGCCTCGTCTTAATAGCTGGGCTTCTTTGTGTACCATTCGCTGGCGACGGGCGAGGCGGCGCCATCGGGACCAATACCCACCGACTCCATGTTCATCTATCGGCCCGACAAGCGTCACGAGATCTGGCGATTTGTGCTCTATATGGTGCTGCATGCTGGCTGGTTCCATCTCGGCTTCAATGTGGCCGTCCAGCTGCTCTTCGGCCTGCCGCTGGAGATGGTGCACGGCTCGTCGCGCATCGCCTGCATTTATTTCTCGGGCGTGCTGGCTGGCTCACTGGGCACCAGCATCTTTGATCCGGAGGTGTTTCTGGTGGGCGCCAGCGGCGGCGTCTATGCCTTGCTGGCGGCACATCTGGCCAACGTGCTGCTCAACTACCACCAGATGCGCTACGGCGTCCTGCGTCTAGCATTTATACTCATTTTCGGTAGGTTTTTGAAATGTGATGTGCTTTGATTTGTTGCGCTACTAATCTCTCGGCTTGCAGCCTCCTTTGATTTCGGGTTCGCCATCTATGCACGCTACGCTGGAGAGGATTCGCTACCGGGGCAGGTGGGCGCCAGCTCGGCAGCCGTCTCGTATGTGGCGCACTTGGCTGGCGCTATCGCAGGCCTAACCATCGGACTGCTCGTGCTGAAGAACTTTGAGCAGAAGTTGCACGAGCAACTGCTCTGGTGGATAGCCCTGGGCACGTATACGGCGCTCGTTGTGTTTGCCGTTGCCTTCAATGTGCTCAACGGCGTGACATTGTTCAACATGCGCGTGGAGAAGATTCGCGTCACCGAGACGTACTTTAATGACTTCCAGGTATAACAGGAAGCTGTCACCAGAGAGATGATTATCGACTTTTTGTTTTGGATTCGTTGAAGTTTTTGTTATTTAGTTTATTGTTTCCCAATTGGACAGTGAATAAGTTTATAGTTTCATCGTTTTGTAAGTTCATTTACTGCGTGCAATATACGTACAGACACGATATATAGTATATTATATATATATATATATATATTTGTATATTTGTATAGTACTTTGTACATTGTACATCATAGACAATCGTCTTATATACGTAATCAACGCATTTCGTTCTAACTGTAGCTTAAAATCTCATTATGTACGCTTCGTTTCAAAGTACAAAGAATTTTGGAAAATGAATTTGAAATCGATATGAAAATATGTATTTACACGAAATCGGAACTGATTAGGTTTATATGCAACAACTTGATGCTCAAGGACAAATTGAAGACTTTTTCCGTATAGGCTTAAGCAAAAGAATAAACGAGATTACCCCTTAATAAGCTGTAAAATAAAATATGCTTATATATATATGTATAATGAATCCAACATTGGAAAGTCAAACAAAATTATTCAAAATTTTCCGAACTGTTTCCACAGCAGGCCTTACATATACAATGAATTAACGAATATTCTCACGACTACCTCAAATCGGTAAAAGTAAATAAGAAAAATGCGTTTGCATCGGTTTTAAATGAATAGCATTTAAAAACTCTGCCCTTATGAACAAAATCATCACTGCCAGCTTTAGTGAATGCAAAAGTAAATAAACAGCACCAAACTGAATATTTATATGTATTTGTATTTTGTACATACATTGAGAAAGCTAATAAAGTAATCAAAATAATAAATATGATTGGCTTTTTGTAATTATATCACTGGTGTTTTACGATTTGTATTCGAGCATATTGCTGAGTTTGACGAATATGCGATTGGACAAGCATTCTGAGTACACACACGTGTGTTCAAAATGTAAAAGGTAAGTCATAAAAGTTGAGAATGTTAGATTTTTATCTACACATTTATGACATATCAAGACACGCGAGCTTTCGCATACATTTTTTTGTAGGTGCGATAAAAGATCTTAGCATGAATCCATCTCTATCAGAACAGTTGCCATTCTTTGCGTGTTCCAGCGAGGGGAACGGCGGCCTGCTTTGACAGTGAAATGCGAAAAACTGTAGCATTTTCATGACAGTTTCGTGCACGCACCTGGGACAAGGCTACCTGTCACACTGCCAGCCACCTTCTGCACCTTCTCCACCTTCCGCACCTTCTGCACCTTCTCCGCCCCGGGGTTGTGCTGTCAACAAAGCGTTGCACCTTGGCTTTTTCGCTGGAACTGTTTTTTATGCTTCAACGTCAACGTCTCACTCGCAGATGTCCCCCAAACCCAGAACCCCAGTGCCCAGAACCCCAGTGCCCAGAACCCAATCCGGCCCAACCCTTGGCCAAATACGGGAGCCCAACGCGACTACCAGTTCGCATTGACACGCTCCTGCAGTTAACAAATCCCGGCGGACACGAATTTATGTTTGTTTGAGCATATTTCACCGTTAGTCATTCGTCAGGCGTTGTCACAAAACACAACAACAAAAACGTGGAGTGGAAAACCAAATCCAACGGAGAATGGCCAAAATGATATAAGCAAATAAAGTGCTGGCCCCAACTGTGCAGGGAATTGGAATAGCAATAGGAGCAGGAGCAGGAGCAGTAGCAGGAGCAGCAACATAAACAGGATTAGAAGGACAGCAAAAATAGCTGACTCGTTTGCTTGGACAAAGGATTCAATTGACGCTGATTAATGCTGGGCGCGCTAATTAGCTGCTGTCCGCGTCCAGGTTACGCCGATTATAAATGGACGCGTCTACAAATCCGTAAAGCAGCTGAAACCTATAACAAAAAATTTAATAAAGTTTTGTGAAAACAAGCTATATGGATAAGCATAAATGTTCTCCCTTAGCCATGGGACAATGTATTTTTATATTTCTAAAAAGAAAATTGTATTATGGACAAATACTAAAAATCATTTGTCTTAATATTGAAAATTTTGTATGAGATATTGAAGAACCTAAGAATTAATTACAAATTCCAAATGTTTAAGGTACAAGTTTGATATATTTTCTATAGATGAATGTTCGGAAATCCTTTGAATGTGAACAGGGGGATTGGCAAACAAATCTCTAAGCTTGTTTTGAAGAAAATATTGAAGAGTTTGTCATCTAACCATAAAGAAACACTAGAGTTTAAGTAGTTCTGTTGGAAACTTAATACAAATTAATACGATTAGATGAAGTTGAGTAAGAAAGCATGTACTGTTTTTTAATTGCCTGCTCAAACACACACACAGACACACACACATCAGAACGATGAGCTCATTGAGAGCCAGTAAATAAGTAAATAAATCATATCAATGGGAAGGAGCAGGCAGAGACTCAAACACACAGAGTGGAGTGGAGTGGAGCAGAGCAGAGTCCGAGAGCTTGTCCTTCGAGCTGGAGACGCAAACATGTTTATAAAAAGTACAAGTTAATATTTATGTAATTCAGCAGATACGAAGATCATTACATTGACATATTCATGCATGTCCAGGAATGCCGCTGCAGAGGCGAACAATGCCGAAGAGGGGAGGAGGAGGAGGAGGGGACAAGGAAGGGGGATGCAGCAGGAAAGGGGAGCCGGGCTGGGCTGGGTGACCATGTAAAGTGCGGACGTTGCGTCCCACGCGAAACAGAAATCAACCTGCAGTGCCTTTGGCTTTTGTTTCAGTGTTTTCAATGTTTTCAGTGATGACAGCCAATGTGGAAAAGTATCTCACAGTTTGTCGCTGCACGAGGCATACACTTTATCTGCAACCTTGCAACGACGACGACGACGACGACGTCGACTGTCCATGTCCGATGCATGCTTATCAAAGGTCTCCTTGTACCTGTCATAAGGCCCACTGAAATATTGTGCGCCCAGGAATGCAGAGAGAGAAAGAGAGATCCGCAAAGCGAAACACAGACTCAGACTCCGACTCCGACTCGGACTCTGAATCTGAAGTGCGCCTGCAGCCATTTGCAGTTAGCTTTTTAATAAACTACAATGTCCTCGACTGGACAAAGGACGCTCAGGTGGAGCAGGATTCGTGTGCACTTATCTCACTCGGCGCCGGCGTTTGGCAATATGCAAATTTGTGTGGCATGCGGCACTCTTTTTTTTCATATGCCGCTAACCGCTTCATTAAGTACTTGTGGCACTGCAGTGTCCTGGCTGCCGGAGGGTCCTTATGGCCTTATGCTATAATTAATTTCTGCGACCTGAATATGTATATGGCAAGATCTGAACATGCAGCTACTTTGTGTAGTCGAGGCTTAAATACCCTTGCATTTGGTACACTCGAAAAAAAAACAGTTGACTCGAAATTCCGCACTTGAAGTCTTCAAACTGCCATAACTTTGTCAAAACTAAACCGATTTGGAAGTTCCAGACCAATTTGTTCATGGTTGACCTTTTCTTTTAATCTACATTTGAGTTTTGTCCATTTTTGAAGCTTACAGTTTTTTTTACTTTTTTCCGAAAAAATTCCTTTGTTTAACTTTATGTTTTAAAATTAAATTGCTGAATTTTATTTTTAATAAATTGTGGGTGTCCCGAATAGTATAAAAATCTATTTTATAACCGATACTATGATAGTTCATTTGATGGCCAAAATTAACAAAAAATTTAGCTTGTAAACTGTTTTTTGAGATAGTAGAAATACCCTATGAAAACCTTAAACTTACATAGCTTTGCTAAACTAAACCGATTTTGAAGCTGCAGCCAGTTTTGTTTATGGGTTTTGCTCTAGATCTATTCTGCAGTTGAGTTTTATTCAATTGTCTGACTTTTCGGTTTTCATATACAAAATTCTGTAATTGATAGTCAATGAGTAACAAAGTTTGTATCATAACTAAAATACCCTCTGCAAGGGTATACAAAATGCTTAGGAAACAAGTGGCGAACGGGCCAGTGGAAGAAAGGAAAGAGCCTGCTCAGTGGCAGTGCCAAAAGCCGCTTGACCCCGCTGCCAGGACAAAGGACTCGCAGAAGTTAAACGCTTTGCGGCAGCAGCCAAAGTAATTATGCAAAAAAAAGGCGGAAAATATTAGAATGCGACACAAATGTTGAAATAATAAGGCTGCTAGTGTGGCCACAAACAAGGCAGAATCTGGCAAGGATTTCATTTGAAGGTGTGCTGGGGAAGCAGGAACGGGAGGGCAAACAAATTAGCAGTGGCATAAAAGCTGAGCTAAATGGAGTTGGAGTTGGAGTCAAAGTGGGTGTGGGAGTGGCAGTAGGAGTGGGTGCCGGGGAGTTGCTCCAACCATTTGCAGAAGGACGCGCAAATCAAAGTGCGCCAAAGTGCTGCGGGTGCTGCCAAAGCTTAATCTATGCAATGTGCCCAAAATGTGCCTGCATCGCCGGCGCCATATTGAATTTCCTGGCCGGCTAAGGATATGGGCCGTTGCCTTTATGGGAGCTTTTAGGTTAATTGGCATTCGGTGTCGCCAGCACTTTGTTGCAATCGAGTGTCCAGCCGGCCATATGAGGTCATTGTGGCTTCATCAAAACTTGGATTGCGACTTTAACTTACAGGCAGGCCCAGTCTGTCCACCCAATCCACCCAAATCCACCCAAATTCACCCAAATTCACCCACTCTCTGGCAGCAGTCGAAATTAGTTTTCATTTGTGCAGAAGGCGCCGTTCGCGACATCACCTGTGTGCGTGCTGGCTGGCAATTTGAGTCCTTGCTGCCTCATCCTTGATGAGTATACGTGTTCCTGTATGCTGACGCCAGTGTTGACAGCTTTTAACAAGCAAAAAAAGATAGCTAGATTTAGTTTTTGGCAAGCTAAAATAACAGTGCTTTAGAAAGCTTGTTTATACGTACTATTTTGATTATATAGTTTTGCTGACAATTTTTTAACGGAAGCGAACAAATATAATTTGTATACTTAAAGATTTTCATATTAGTATTATAAGATATAGTCAACCGATCTGGCCGGCCGCTTTTAATGTGATGTATGTTCAAAAAATAAGCATCTGTGCAAAGTTTATTCTTCATAGCTTTGAAAACATGGGACTTATGGCCAAAACCGACTTCGAGTTGTATGGCAGCTATAAGATATTGTGGTCGGATCCGGCCGGTTCCGACCAATGTGCTGTGCATTTTAATAATAAGTGACTGTGCAAAGTTTCATCGCAATAGCTCAAAAACTCAGGGACTAGATCCCATACATACAGACAGACGGACATGGCTAGATCAATTTGTTTTGTCATTCTAAGCATACTGGCAGTAGCTTTTGGGGTCTCAGACGCTTCCTTCTATGCGTTACAAACTTCAGCTCAAACTTAATATACGAATTTCTTCGAAACGAGTATAAACAACTTTTTAGCGAAATTAAAATCAAATTCAGTCGTTATATCAAAAAATCATCGGAAGACCATAATTAGTTATAATAATATGAGACTAAACTTTAAATTATTTAATAATTGCCATTTTTCTTTGCAGGTGTACATTTTAATCTTCAAGGACATCTCTGATGATGATGTTATACGGACAGCCACCAAAAAAACTCACCAAAAACTGGAAAATTTGAAGTTCCTCAGACGCAACAACGTCACAATTTTTAATGTCATCAAGCAAATAAATAATTTACTTAGTTAATTTAAAAGTATTTGCTTTATTTCCGTTTATTAAAATTTATTATAAGAATGTATTTAAAAATGAAATATTACATTTCGTTTATAACTACAATTATTTTTAGATAAATTCTGTTTTTTGTACAAATATACCTTATATAGTGCATTTTAAATAAATGAAAATACAAACCAAGATACTTTGTTTTTCTTTTTAAAGTAGTGTCTGAAGCAGCAGATCTGCTGTGCCAAATGCTATTTTTCGTCAGAAAGTACCAGGCGCACATAATTCAGCAGATGAACGATGATTTTTCTGTTTTTAATTTTAGCATGACCTTGAGGGAGAATTTCCCTTTGAGAGAAGATTTCCCTACACTCAGAGCTCGGCTTGCTTAGATTTTCTGTGTGCAGTTGTCAGTGTTCGTTTTTGTCTCGAGCAAAGTCAAATTTCGTATGTTTCTCTGGTCGAAGTACCAGGCGCACAGAAATCAGCAGATAGACGACGAATTTTTCGTTTTTAATTTTTGCATGACCTTGAGGGAGAATTTCCCTTTCACAGAGAATATCCCAGAGCACAGAGCGGAGCTGCGTGCAGTTGTCAGTGTTCGTTTTTGTCTCGAGCAAAGTCAAATTTCTTATGTTTCTCTGGTCGAAGTACCAGGCGCACAGAAATCAGCAGATAGACGACGAATTTTTCGTTTTTAATTTTTGCTTGACCTTGAGGGAAAAGAGCAAATAACTCTGAGTAGAACTTCTGAGCATGGCTCTCAGCTCTAAACTAATACATTCAAATAAAAAAACGTTGGTTTTTGATAAATCGTTTATTTTCTTCTTTTATTCTACACATGTGTATGAATATTTATATTTTTCTTAACTATAAATATAGTATATTTTATATTATCCTAATATTATTTAATATTACAATATTTATATAAAAAGCAATGTTTTAAGTTTACTTATTAAGCTAAGATGTTGCTGCTTTCTTGTCAGTTGATTGTTGTTTTGTGTTTGTTGTTATTGTTGTGTTTATTGTTGTTGTGTTTGTTGTTGTTGTTGATGTTGATGTTGATGTTGATGATGATGATGATGATGATGATGATGATGATGATGATGTTGTGTTTGTTGTTGTTTTTGTCTGTTCTGATTGGAAAACTATTGGAAAACAAAAATTAACTAATTATATAGGTATATATAGATTTTATAGTACTTACTTAACGGTCAGAATATTTTTTCGATGAAGACTTTGCAAAATAAGTGGACTCCACAATAGACAATAATTAAATGTGCGCTTAGCTAAAGTTGCGAACATTGAGCTGAAAGAGAAAGAAATAATTAAGCAAACTACGGTAAAATATAGCTCAGCTATACTTACTACAGTAAACAACATAATTCCCGGAGTTATTGTCAGCATTGATGGCGTCCTGCTGTGAGCTGCAAGAGAAAAATAATAAAGGATTAGAACATAGTTTTTTTATTTTACTTTAATTTTTATAATTTTACTAAAAGAACCAAAACAAGTGGGGAAGGATTCTCTTTTGAAACCTATAGGCAATTTTCACTCTGCCAACTGCACCAATGAAATCTCATAATTTATTGCCAGTTATATGGTAGCTATAAGATATAGTGATCCGATCCGGCCGGCTGCGACCAATGTGATGTCTCTTTGAATAATAAGTATCTGTGCAAAGTTTCATCGCGATAACTTTAAAAACATGGGGTATATGGACAAAACCGACTTCGAGTTGTATGGCAGCTATAAGATATAGTGGTCCTATCCGGCCGGTTCCGACCAATGTGCTGTCCCGTTGAATAATAAGTGTCTGTGCAAAGTTATATCGCGATAGCTTAAAAACTGAGGGACTAGTTTGCATACATAGAGACAGACAGACAGACAGACGGACATGGCTAGATCAATTTGTATATATATACAAAATATGTAAGTATTAATTACATTGCTTATTGATTTGGCCATCAAAAACACTTGTTATATTACATTTTATATATATGTATATTTTTTAAAGCAAATAAAAAGCTAAAAAAAAGGCTAAAACTAGCTTGCTGTTGTTTTTAAATATTTACCTTGAGCAGACAACAAAGGATTTTGCGTTGTGGCAAAGTCGTCGCAGACATTTTCATAATTTTCACATGCTCCAAATCCCAGGTGTGTGTGCTGTCAACAGGGGAGCGGAGTGGGAGGATTGGGTGGGCTGAAGGATATCATGCTGCTGGGTGTGCCTCTTAATTGCCACAGCTCACGGCTAAATAATGTGCTATGTGGCATAGAGTCAGCTGAATGTCAACTGCTGATAGGGAGTTGGGTTTATTTGCCACTTGACAAGGTCGTTTGCAAGCTAATTTCTAGTAAATGGAGAATAATTACTTGCTTTAAGTTACATAAAGATAAGAATATTGTTGTATTTTTCAAAACCTTCATGACCCAATTGAACAAGTTCTTCATATAATACTAACACTAATCAATCATTCAATGTTTTAGCAAAAAAAAAACTAAGTTTGATCCTTTACAACACTATAAAAAAAGCAACTTCATTATACCCTTTTTAACCAATTTTAATGGGTTCAAGGTATATTAATAATGCCTTCAGATACTTTAAGATACGAAATTTGCTGTATTTTTCAAACTTTATAGCCAATTAAACAAGTTTTGTCTATAACACCAACTTAACACTAATTAATCATTAAAAGCATTATTTTTCAAGCTTTTACAACACTAAAATATAATACTTCGTGTCATTTCTGTCTGTCATTTCAAGTGTGCTTTGAAAATTTGCAACTTTTGTTAGTTTCTTTAGAAAATATGTGCTGACGCACCTATGAGCGACTCAAAGGATAACCAGGATGAGCTGCAGCCGGCTCCGCTGTCGCCAGAGATCACATACACCAGCTTCAGCAGCGAGTCCGAGCTGCAGGCGCTCCAAAGTCTGATCGACAAGGCGCTCTCCGAGCCGTACTCCATCTACACGTATCGCTACTTTGTCTACAACTGGCCCCAGTTGTGCATCTTTGCCCGGGATGGGGAGCGGTATGTGGGCGTGGTTGTGTGCAAGGTGGAGATGCTGGGCTGTGTGATGCGGGGCTACATTGCGATGCTGGCCGTGGAGCCGGGCTATCGTCTGTTGGGCATTGGCACCGCACTCGTGGAGAAGGCCATTGAGGCCATGCTGCTGGAGCAGGCGAACGAGATTATGCTGGAGACGGAGCTGACCAACAAGGGTGCACTGCGTCTGTACGAGAGTCTCGGCTTCATACGCGAGCGCCGTCTGATGCGACACTATATGAATGGGGTGGATGCACTGCGTCTCAAGCTGCTGCTGCCATGGAGTGAGAAATTTCAGTGATTACGATTGCGATTACGATTACGATTACGATTTCGATTTTCGATGTTGGTGTTTAATATATATATTTATATACTTATATGTTGGTATAAGTTTAACGACTCTTGGCGCTTCCTTAACCCAAGCTGCGTCTCTGTTTTCCTTTTTGCTGTCAATTAGCGCCCCATGGAGCGGCTACAGAAGCCGCACTGGCTTTGTGCTCAGGTAACGCAAGTCCTTTGATAGCCACCTAATTGAGTGCAATTGCTGACAACAACAGCAGCAGCAGCAGCGGCAAGGATGTGGAATACAACCTTCTATTACCCTTGCCCTTGCCCTTGCTACTCATGAAGGGATAATTGCCATTCAGGGTCACATCAAATGACTTTCGGGTTATGGAGTTGTTATGCGAGCTCGGCCACTTATGATAAGGATGTATTGGACGCTCTAAGAGGTGGTCCTTTGTTTGACTGGGCACTGAATGGGCATCGGGGCTAATCGTAAAAGAAGGGCTACTTATAGCGCGTTGGAAGAACTGGGAAACTCTTTTGATTTCACTTCGGCAACAATGGAGGAATTTAGAAGGGGAAATTTCTAGAAAAATGTGTTGTTTGAATTAGCTGCTGATAATATAATTATTGAAAATATATATTTAGCTTAGAAAAGCAACTGTATATACAACTATATATACATTAAAGTATTATTAATTTGGGGTCTATCATTTCTCAGGATACTATTTCTTAAAAATGACTAAATAACTTTATTTTGAGTATATTTATAGTTCGACGATTGCGATAAAAGACTTCCTTTTTTTCGATTTTTCTTCGATTAGAAAGAGAGAAAATTGAGAAAAACTCTGTTTAAAGTTAGTTTGATTTCAAATCGTGATGCAGCTCAAGTTTAAAGAAACTCCTTAAAACAATAGTTTAAAGAAACTCCTTAAAGCAATAAACTATCGCATTTTGATTATTACCAGTTTTAGTTATTGCTTTTTAGATTTCCTTTCAATAGTCTTATATTAACTGCAGGATTTCTCTTTTGCTAGAGACCTAACTGATTGCTAAGATCATTGCACTGAGTAGCTTTAGTAGAGTAGCTGTGATTTCCTTATAAATGGGAAGATTTCAGAGATTTCAGAGATTTCCTCGATGGCCTCCGATTGCGTGAAGCTGCAACTTTGATGTTGGCATTAGAGCTGCAATAATATTGTGCTCTTTTAGCCAAAACACTCCAGCGCCACTTTGGCTTAGCCCCATCTGACGATCGTTGATCTTTGATACCCACTTGAGGCAGTGCAGCTTCCTCAGGCTGCCAGGCTGCCAGGCTGCCAGGCTGCCCGGCTGCCAGCTTCCTCAGTTGAGCCACCACTCGAAACTGCGAGCTGCTTCACCTTTGGACCAAATAAAGTCAAAGCTCGCTCGCCCGCTCTCCCTCTCTCTCTGTCTGTCTGTCTTTTGGGGCAGGTGGCAGTCTGCTGGATGCTGCCCCGCTGACTCTGCCGACTTGGCAGATGAACAGATGACCAGATGCAACAAGAGTCGCAAACGTTGCTGCCTCGCGGCGGCGTTGATTGAGTTGCACCTGCCATTCGCAGAAACAAGCCGAACGACTTCTGCCAGCGACACAACAACAACAACAACTGTATGGGGGCAGGATGTGGGGCCAATGGGGGGGGGGGGCAGCTGACCGACGCCCGATGCTCGCGTTATTTATGTGGATTTTTGGCTCGCTCAGACTGTGAAGTCGTCGCCCAGCTTCCAGCTTCCAGCTCCCATCTCGTTGACATTTGCCTGAATTTCAATTTGATGGCTTGTCGAGGCGGCAGCTTCTGTCTGACTCTGCACATAAATCTCAGCTGTTTGCTTAGAGCAGCAGCAGGAGCTGCATAAGCCCCCAATCCCCACTCCCCCCAAAGGACAACCACAAATGCCAAAAGCTCTCGACTCCAGCTCTATGTATATATATTTTATTTGCTATATGGATATGCAGAAATAATTAGCAAATGCATTCAAGTGTCGCTGATTATGAATGCCAACCAGCTGGCAAATGTCATGAAAATCATTTTATGCTCAATGGCTAATGCCGGAATATTTAATTAATGCCATATACATATCAATGCATACATTGTGTATGTTTAAATATTTTAGTGCCAAAGCAATAAGAGCATTGATAGTTGTTTATGCTTATAAGAAGTGCAAGAGTAAATAAAACGTGCATATACCAAATAGTTTAGTTTATTTTAGTTAGAGTCTTAACCAAATAATCCTACTATTAAATAAAATAAATACTTTCAAGCAAAACCTGTTTTCATATTTGCTACTTTTGAGTCCAAATTTAAATCAAATTATGATTTCATACAGGATATCTGTTAGTCGCGCATTGTAAAAGCAATTAAATATGCTGCAATTCAAAACAGTCTCAAACTGCTTTAATTTTAAATCAAACCCAACAGCTTTAGTTATCTGTTTTAGTTCCATTTCCAATTTTTCAATAAAACATTATGTACTGAGTTAATTGACATAATAATTGACTGAATTCCTTTGAGATCCTTCAGCGGCTGCTTGGAGCTTTCGGTCTTGCTGAAGGGAAACTTACCCAACGAAATGAGTTTGCCTGGAAAACAACCCAAGCAATCTCAGCGATTGCACATGAAAAATCTGTTTGAATTTCATTTATAATTTAGACATTTATTTTGTTCAAATTTTAATTGATTGTGTTTTTGTTTTGTTTTGCTTTTCATTGCTATTTTGTTGTCTTG
Source organism: Drosophila flavopinicola (assembly GCA_035042425.1). Lineage (NCBI taxonomy): Eukaryota > Metazoa > Arthropoda > Insecta > Diptera > Drosophilidae > Drosophila > Drosophila flavopinicola. The sequence continues at coordinate 9,456,363 of JAWNLL010000452.1, read as the reverse complement.
TTCTTGACACATACACATGTGCACATGTATATTTAATATTCTTGTTGGGTTTACAAAGAGTGGCGAATTGTTTTGGGGGGGGCTCACAACTATTTTCTTTAGCTTAGCTTTTATATATGGGAGTTTTTGGCTTACGCTTTGCTGAGTTTTACGCTAGATTAACTCTTGATATCAAGTGAATATTTACTATAGTTATTTATAATCGTATTTTCGGTCAATATGTCAAGAACTAACTAACTACTCGTAGACATTTTGTGTGTGTTTGTTCATTGACAAATTTCAATGTTGAATTTGAATTCCTTCTTTTCTTTTTGTTTTCTTTTGTTTTTGGGAGAAAAATGCTCGCATTTTTGTTTTGTGTGCTACAATTATTTTTGATTACATTTTTTTTTTATTATCTTTGGCTTTTCGGTTTGTGTTTGTTTTAGTTGTAACTTTGCATGGGATTAATAAATAGTTGTTTGTGTGTTGTGGATTTTGAACGCATTAAGTGGCTTTAATTTAATTTAATTTAATTTAATTATTGTTTGCTGTGGTTTTTGCTTTTGACTAGTGTGCGACTTAATAATATTTACAATTTCAAACAATTTGTTATGCGCTAGTTGTACATATACTATATATAGTATATATCTAGAGTTGTGGGTTTTTATTTATTTAAATAATTAAATAGACTATAATATAAACAAGGGCTCTCTCTCTCTCTCTCTCGCTCTCATTCTGATCGAATTCATTAGGCTTTAATCGCAAATCCTATTAATAAGTTAAATAGACAGCACAAATTGTATTCAAACTAAACGCTGCCAATAAATACATACATAATTAAAACGAGAAAAAAAACGAACTATATAAATTATAAACATTGTATAGGAAATCATAGCGAGAGGCGATTAGTTATAGTTTTTTTCCTTTCCTTTTCTTTTTTTTTATTTTATGAGGGGGGCTTCTCGAGGGTGGGGATGGGGGTTTATTATTTTTGTTACACGCAAAATAAATTCAGTCTTTGGTTCTATCACAACATTTGTTTACACGTTTCGGCCCGTTCTTTTGAGTGATTTGGTTGTAGTTGTTGTTTGTTTGTTGTTTTGTTGTTGTTTTGTTGTTGTTGTTCTGCTTCTCGGTTGTTTGTTGCGTGAAATGTTGAAAATGAAACGCGCTTACGATAACGGAACGAAACGGAACGGAACGAAAAGTAAAGCCGAACGAATTTCGAATTTAGTTTTGAACTAAAATCTATCGAGTGAACTTTTTTACTCTTACTTTCTTTTCTTTTAGTTTTTTGTTTTTGTTTTTTAGCTAACTGTCTATGTTTCTCTCCTGGGTTTTAGTTGGTTTGCTTGGTTGCTTAGGACACGCCCAAGTCGTGCAGCAAATGTTGTGTGATCACCTCGCCCTGCTCCTCCATCAGCTGTGCGGTGACCGTGTTTATCAGATTGAACGCAATCGCAAACACTGTGAACGCACAATAGACGCCCAGCGCCAGCCACCAGATCAGCTGCTCGTACTCCCGATGGCCGAAATTCTTGAGCACCAGGAAGCCAATGGTCAGACCGGCCAGCGCGCCCGTCAGATGCGCTATGTAGGAGACCTGGGGTCCCTTGGCGAAGGCGGGCGTTGCGGCGCCATCAAAGTATTGCGTGTAGAGAGCGTAGCCCAAATCGCAAGAGACTGCAAGCAGAAAGAGAACACAGAGAGAGAGCGAGAGAGCGGGAAGAGAGTGAGGTTAGTTTGATGTGCTTTAGGAGTGTGGTGTGTTTTGTAACTCACCAAAAATGACCACGGAGCCCAGCTGCGTGGAGGCGGACTTCATGTGCGCATAGTTGAGCGTGATATTGGCCAAGTGTGCGGCCAACAAGGCATAAACACCACCGCTGGCACCCACCAGAAAGACCTCGGAGTCGACAACGCTGGTGCCCAGGCTGCCGGCAAAGACGCCCGCCAGGTAGATGACGCCAATGCGCGATGTGCCGTGCATCACCTCCAGTGGCACGCCAAAGAACAGCTGGATGATGATGTTGAAGCCCAGGTGGAACCAGTTGGCGTGCAGGAACATGTAGCTGAAGAAGCGCCAGACTTGCAGGCGGCGATCGGGTCGATAGACGAGCACCGAGTCGCTCGGTATGGGCACCGGCAGGCCAAAGTTCTGGGCGGGCATTGTGTAACGGTCATAGGCGAAGATTGCAATCTGCAAAAGGCACAACAACAATTTGGACGTGGCATTAGCTAAGGTCTGGTTTTGTGTGCAAGTGCAAATGGAATTGGAATTGGGGTTGTTCTGATTTATGTTGTTGTTGTCGCAGCACGCGACGTCTGAATTCATGTGTCCCAAATAAAACGACAAGCAGACACACACACACACACACACATACACAGAGATAGAGAGAGAGAGAGACACATGTAAGCACACACACACACATGCATATAAACATAGGAGTGCTGCTTAGAGTCCTGCCAACTTTATTTTGGCATTCGCTGAAACTCATACAATCTCTCTCCCTCTCCTTCTCTCTCTGCCTCTCCTCTTTGTCTGCGTTGGGTTTTTATTATGCTCATGCTGTTGTTGTTGTTGTTGCTGTTGCTGCTTGTTTACAATCGATTTTGGGGGCGCCAAGCAGGCAGCCAGAGACGGAAAACTTCTGCATGTGTGCGTGTGTGTGTGTGTAAGAATGCGCAAAAGAAAGCAGCAACAGCAACAGCAGCAGCAGCGGCAGTTTTATCGCTTTTAGTTGGAAGTTGAGAATTTGTAAAGTTCTTCAACGAATTTTATTGCATTTTGCGGTTCTTTGATTCAATAATAATAATAAATTATCACAACTACAGCCAGCTACTAAAATGCCATTAACTATGAGCGCTGTTGCGGTGTTTTTTATGCAACACTTCAAAAACGGACGCAGACAAACGGAACTGGAACAATGGCGAACTTTTGTACTTGTGGTACACATGTACCAAAACTAATAGCATGGTACATTTGAATTTTGCTTTATATGTATATATATTTTTTGTATAAAAATGTTAGCATGGTCTCAAATGAAATGTGCAAACATGCGAAAATTGTGATGTTTTTTCTTCTTTCATTTTTTGTGTAATTAACATTGAAAAACATGGCAAACAATGTATATGCAAATAAGGTAAAGATTCTATGAATATTTGCTCGCTTTGCACATGAACAAAGCAATTTAAACTTTTGTACGGGTAGTAAAATAATGAACGTGTAAGAACTTTATGCTCATATTAAAAATGAACTAATTGAAGTAGTAAATAGAAGTAACATATTAAAAGTTGATTTATTCAAGTTGCAAACTTGCTTCCAAAAAATGCTCAAGGAACGCTTTGAATGTAACATTTGGACGTATGTGAATTTGAGAAGCGCTAAACTTTCGCAGTAACTCACCTCAATGACGGAGATCAGCAGAATGAACCATGGCCAGTGCTTGCGGTGCTCGAACTTGAGCAGCGCCAAATCATCCGCATCCAGCGGCGGCAGATTGCAGCCAGCATTTGTGGATGCAATTGTTGTTGTTGTCGCTGTCGCTGCTGCTGATGTGGCAGCAACTGTTGCTGCTGCTGATGCGGATGTTGCTGCTGCTGTTGTTGCTGCTGCTGCTGCTGTGGCTGGCATTTTGTGCAGCGTGTCGCGCTGCATGTAAATGTGTTCGCCCTGGCGGGTGCAGCAGGTGCTGCTCGCTGTGCTGCAGTCCGTGTCGTATGACGAGGATGCGGACGAGGACGAGCATGAGGATGCGGATGCGGATGCGGATAATGTGGAGGAGAAGACGCCGCAGTTAGCACTTGCCGCTGGAATGTCAATGATGGTCGCCTTTGTCATTGTAGCTGTCGCTGCCGCCTCATCCTCCGCCTCCGCCTCCAGCTGCAGTTTTGTGTGCGGCTTTTGTGTGCTTGAGTTTGTTCTGGCTTCCATTTTGATATAGTAGTATGTATAACTGTATTATGCGCTTTACTAAAAGTCTTTTCTCTTGCTTTGCTGCTGTGATAGGGATAGGAAGAGAAGTAAGGCAAAGTTTATAATTAATTAACTGCAGCGCACAATAAACAACAAAATCAATTAAGTGCATAAATTATTCATAAAACAAGCAGCAATGCAGCAGCAACAACAAAAAAAGGGGGCCAACAACATCAATTACACAAAAACTTGAAGCATTTCTTTTTCGCTGGCATTTTGTTTATCGCTGCGCAGAACTTGCGACTTGCATTCCTAGGCGGACGTAACATCCCCCCACCCCAAGTAACCCCCCTAGTACTCCCCCCACCCCCCACCCTCTGCTGTCTCCTGGCACGTCTGTTTGTATCTTGTATGTTTGTTTGTATGTAGGTCAGCAGTAACATCTCCGGTCGGAGGCCCATAAAATTTGATGGTCTCTCTACAGCAACCATGCTCCATCTGCCTCCCCCTTAAGGGTGGCTTGGCAAACTAAAATTAGCCAAAACGCGCACGTCGGGAAATTGTTGAAGGCGACATCATTTTCCACAGCCCCAAACGTCTAAGTTTGCCTATCTTCATGTGTGCTTCTTCTTGTTGTTCTTCTTCTTTTGTGTTATGGAGCAAAACGGAACTTCTTCGAAGGGGGCTACTAACAGTTAGTGGGGGGATTGGGGCTGGGGGGCCAGCCGTCTCGGCTATTTTTATGTAATGTGCCTCTCTCATGTAATTTTCATATAATGCTCGAGCAAAGTTGTGCGGCAAGTTCGAGTTCAAGTTGTTGACATAACTAAATGGCTTTTAAATTGACTGCATTTGGTTTTTTGGCTTGGAAGGCCGTTTGGCTAATGGCCCAAGCACACAAACCAATCAGCTAATAACAGCAAATTATTGTAATTTTTCTTCTCAGTCAGTCATTGCAAATTATGCTAATCGCATTCGTTTCAATTACCAACAGCTGTGTAACAGCAACAACAACAGCAACAACTAATGACAACAAACAAAATAGAAATCAAATGAAATGAAATCTTTGGCTCTTTGTGCACACAATTTGCACGCCTAAATTGACTTAAATTCGGTTTTTAAGTCGCTCAACAATAGGCAAAAGTTTCATATTTAACGTTTTCCATTGCACAACACACACATACATACATTTGTGTGTGTGTGTGTATTAAAAGCTGCGCAACGCTCACTTCCTCCCACCCACACACACACGCACACACACACACATAACAACTTTAAGTCGCACTCAAAGCCACGCTGCGTGTGTGTATGTATGTGTGTGTGTGTGTGTGCACTCACTCAGTCACTTGCTCGCTCACTCATATTTCTGTTGTTATTGTAATTATGTTTAGCTTTTTGAGTTTTGTGTGGGAGCGAGAGACCGAACTGAACCGAACTGAACTGAAGCTCGAAGCGCACTTCTAACTGTGCATGTTTGTTGTTGTCTTGCTTCGTTGCCTAGCAGCAGCGAGCGGGGGCCGTTTTTTTATTCGCTTCGCTTTTTGGTTATTTCTTGTCTTTGTGTGTGGGGCGGCATTTCAATATGGCACGAAATCGCCGCAGTTGCTTATTAATTAATTAATGTATTAATTTTCGTCTGGAATTTACATTTTGCGCAAGCTGCACCAAATAAGCAAATAGCATGAAAAATGTGAACTGCTGTTGTTGTTGTTAGCGTGCTGCACGTTTGCCAATTAACAGCAGACATGTTGCGTATGATTTGCACGTCCAAGTGCAATAAATGAAATTAACTCGAACTCAAACTAAAGCTCTCAATTGCAATTGCCGCCGCATAGTTTCACATGAACCCTTCCCCTCTCGCTCAGTTGCCGTTTGCACTTTGCAGACAGCGGACAACGGACAACACATGTAATCGCATTCGCATTCGCATTCGCAATTCGCATGTTGTATGTTGGCATTTGTATTTACGCTTTTTTGCTACCTTTGCCACCCTTAAAAAAACACAACACAGCACAACAACTGTTGAGTTGAATAAACTCATTACGCTTAGTTCCCCTCTCGCTGCACTCATTTAAGCGTTTCTTCTTCTTCTTCTTCTTTTTTTTAGTACTTGTCTGTGACAATTTCTATTGCAATTTATCTCATTAAGGTCAAAGTTGCTCCTTACCTTTATGTGTAGTTTTTTCAGTTTGTAATTATTTTTGGTTTGGTATCGCCTTCGTATTGTTATCCACAAAAATCCAAGTGCCGCTTGAGTTAGTTCGTTTGTTATGATCGCTTTTCACTTTGTTTTTCTTTGCTGCTTGCCACACTTGATAATAATTTTGAACTTTGTTTTAATGCTCATAAAATTCATTTTGAGCATAAAGCGAAATTTTGGTTGCTTTTCATTTTCATATATATGTGTATATATTTCTCTTGTTGCTGTTTCACACGCACACACCTGAACACTTTGAGCGACTTTTTCTTGTACGAATTGGTTGTTTATGTCGTGTGTGGCAGGGTCCGTTTGTGCCGCCGCAGACGTTAACTGAATCTCGAGTCTCACGCTAACGCAACTGAATCAATGCTTTGCTATTTCTTACACGATGCTCTCGCATTCGCGTCTCGCACGCAACTAAAGCAGCTCCGAGCAAGTGCGCTCTTTAAATAGTAGCTGGCCGCGCAACTTCTCGCATACGAACGGGGGTGGGTTGCCGTCTCATACCAATAGCAGGCAGGTGAGGTGAGAGAGTGTCGCGACACGTCGAACGCAGCCGGTTGCAACCGACTGACAACTGCATTTGCTTGCATTTGTTTTTGTCAGTTGGTTGTTGACTGCAGTGCAAATGCAAACAATTGATTGAAATTGAAGGTAATTTTCTAATAACTAATAGTCTAAGCTAAATCAACTTATTCAAAAAGTATAAATGAGAGAGAGAGACGACGACTGCATTGCTTCAAACATGTTGCGTGTTGTGTTTTCGTTTTGTGGCTCGAGAGCGTAAGAGTATAAGAGCGACCGTTCGGTTGGTTCGCCGTTGCTGTCTGCAACATGTCTGACCACCAAATCCGGTCTTTTAAACTTGAATTCGCTGTGCAAAGCCGTCAATAGCCATTCAAACTTCTTATGCGCACATTCCATTGATGCCATTCATGCCGCGCACAAATGTACAAAAATACACATGGCCAATGAATGTGCCATGCATACTATTACTATCTATGTATGTGTACATACATATATATATATATATATCCGACTAGCAGTCAGTCGAGAATGCCGGATCAATTGATTTGAATATGCGTTACGAGCGATTAGTTAATCATCGGGCAATGCAGCGATTGAGCAACGCATAACGGTATATGTATATATGATTCATCCGGTATTACCAATCGCACTGACTAAACCTACCGCAAAACATCTTTCTTTGTGATGAAATTTTACTAGGTTAACATTTCAATGCCCTTCACTTATACAAACAAACATATATGTAGCTAAAGCTTTCCTTTGTTTGAAATCTGCCTGGCTGATATATATTTTGTAGGCTAAGAATCAGGTGTGTTTTTTATAAATTCTTTTTCTTGTAAGGCGAACTGCTTGGAAACTCAAACGATTTCTTTCCAGAGCTGATTCTTGTTTGTGAATATGTAGTTCAGATTTCTTGGTATTTTTTATACAAAACAAAAGCTTATATATATTATAAATGTAGAAATGTGTTACAAATAAATTATTATATATTAAGGATTATTCTAATTACGGGACAATTTCGACTCCGCTTCTTCTTTCCTTTTTCTTTCTCACTTTAAATATTCATTCAAATGCAAAAGTTGGTTTGATTTCAACAATATTATAATGTTATATCTACATTCTTTGATAGCTATAAGAATATGATCCTTGAAGTTGCCACAGGAAGGCGTGTTTCCTTTTTTTGAAGCGTGCCACAATTGAATGACAGCCACAACAACAAGAACTGACAGATGTTTTTAGGATAGGGCAAGCCTTATAAAGCAGGTGGGTTCCATTGCAAGATGTCAATGAAATCAACGCTGAATGCAAATCAAAGAAGATGCTCAACAATGCTAAACATGTCCTATGGTATATATATATCTACCCCTGTCTCTAAGATCGACGCCAAGTGGTTTTGAATTTCACACCTCAGACAGAGAGACAGATATAGAGAGGGATAGAGATGGCGAGAGAGCTGTTAGATAAAAATCGGTAGCAAAAATAAATATTTATACAAATTATTAGATGGCTTTGGCCCTTTGGGTGATCCGTGATCCGTGATCCGGAGGCCGTCTAAGCCCGAGGAAAAACACAAAGCTGCAGTTCGCGGGAAAAGGCGAAAGACGAAATGTTGCACAAAAGGAGTAGCAGCTCAAGAGTTGGCTTGGCCCAAAGGATCTGGCGCAGACTACGTGGCTACGTGTTTTGCATGATAAGCCGGGAATTTACACCGATTTGATAGATAAGACAAACACAGCTATGAAAAGTGAAAATGTTTTCCCAAGTGACGCACACACACACACACAGAGACAGAGAGACAGCGTTCTAGATGAGCGAGTGAGTACGCTGAGATTTATGATGACTTTTTAACATGTGCAACACATGCAACAGGTAAGAGGTAGGAGGCAAGTGGCAAGAGGCAACACAGTGACCGTGACCGTGACCAGGCAGCATCGTAAATCCTTTTTTCCCACGTTCCCGCACAGCTCGAGGGAGGCACGTCCCAGGCACGTAGGAACACACAAACACACCACACACACAGTCAGTGCCTCCACATTTTGGTAAGGTGAAGTCGCAGTCACAGTCACACCATCCAGAGTCACAGGTAAACACACACACAAACACACACACACCACTTACACCTGTGGGCGTGTGGGCGTTTGGGCTTCCCTCGAACCACGTCGCCGGGAAATTCCTTCTGGCCGAGCATCGTTTTTTCCCCGCGGCAGCAAACATGTGCGTGCCACATGTGGCCAGGAATTTCCGCACTTGTTTGCCGCACAGGATGCCTTGCGTCCTTGTGTCCTTGCTGCTTCCGCTGCATTTGCGGATTTTCATTTGAATTGCTTAACGCATTTCGCGACTTCGACTCTTGTTGCACTTGTCTTCCAAGTTTTCCCTGTGTGTGTGTGTGTGTGTGTGTTTTCCCCGTGTCCTGCACAAGGATCTCGAGTCGGTGCAGCGAATTCAGGGACACAGCTTCCCAGAACGTAAAACGAGCACGTTCCCAGCAGGCATTCAGAATCAATAATGGAGCAGATGAGCTATCGCATAGTCTCATAGTCTCATAGTTAGCATAAATATTATTTAAAACCATTATTTCGATAGCCTGAAGGTTTTTAGAGCATTCAGCTGGCATTTAAATATATGCTGAAAATAATGAAAAAACCAAAGAAAACATGTGAATGAATTCTAAAATTAAATTTGTTAATTTTTGCAGAAAACTTTACAAAACTAGACTGAAAATGTTTTTTTTTTATGAGACTCGATTGAGTTTTGGCTAAGTTATAAAATTTAAAGACGTTAGACGAACAAATTTGATTAACTCACTCAAAATACATTAAATTTTGGTTTACAAAATCAATGGCTTTAAAACAAATATTTAGCATGATAATTCTAATGCCAAAAACAAATTTTCTTCATTTTATTTAACTATATTTGAAATGTAATAAAAACTTCTTGAAAAATCCAAAAAACTTTAAGCAAACTTTGCACAAATCTTCTTTATTGTTTATTTATTAATATTTTACATAAATAAAGTATAAAGTAATTTTTCTAATTTAATATACTGGATAATTGTTTGATATTCAAGATATCTTGAATATTCTTATGAAAAATTCAGTTTTTTCCATTTATTTCGATATTCCTAGACAAAAGTCAGCTCATAGCTGTTCCCAAGGACACTGCTAATCACATCCTTTGCCCACTTCCCTTTGAACAGATATCAATATCCGTATGTTGATCTAGGAATGCTTATCCTGCGAGCACAAAGAAATAGATTCCTTGGCTTTGATTGCTTTGCTTTAAACTGTGTTTATTTACGTTTAACTATTGGCATTTTCCAAGTCATAGAGCCAATTCAAATTGCACTGCTGCCATTTTCCGTTTGCCAAAGTGCTTGAATCAACAGCAGTGAAACAAAGCGTTGTCCTTCCGATCCAGTAATGGAAATGGCAGTCGGCTTAAGGTCGCTGGCCTGGGAAAACTATCAACGCCAAAATGCTTTTCCACCATACCAAATGCCCGGGCATACAAATGTCCTGCTTAACGGTGTCCTGCTGCTGTCCAGTTGGGTTCGGGTGCGTTGCTTGGGGATTAGGCTGCACAATAACTCCAACAATTACTACTTGAATGCAATGTTTATGTTCAATTATAGACGAAACTGACCCGCACTGGCAGGCAGGCTGTCAGGACGAGTCGCAGGACCTGCGCGTTGCAGTTCATTGATTGACATTTTTACTATATGCATATTCAGTATGCTTCCTTACTTCCATCCTCTCTCTCTCTCTGACTCGTAGCATAACAATAAATTCCCAATTTGTGTTTGGCATTGGCCATAATGACGTCCACAAAAGGAACTTAATCCAATAGATAAATTTGAGAGCTCGTCAGCAGCAGCAGCCGCAGGAGTCGCAGGAGTCGCAGGACTCGAGTCCTTGCAAGCAGTTCACTCGCTGTGCTGTGTGTTGCGGACAGTCTCATTACTTGGTCCCATTATTATACTCGTCTCAATCAATTTTTCGCATTTCCATTTACAATTGACTGCCGCGCCCACGTTTTTCCCGAGTCCCGAGCAGTCGAGAGAATATTTGCAATCTAGTTGAAGCTTGACCTCAAGTCCTGTTTCCGCTTTCAAATGCAAATTTGTACTTTTATTTCGGACATTTTGTGCATCGAATTAGTTTCAGTTGCACTTCGGTTTTCCGCATTTTGGCCAGTTGACTTGTTTGCATTTGTTCTATGCAGCATAAGCCAAATGCAATGTGTTTTCTTTTTCGGCATTTACTTTTCTATTATTTGTCTGCCGTGTGTTTTCAGCAGCAGCTTTCTAGCACAACAAAGTTGCCAACATTTTACTTGTAATTAACAAATTAGTGCAACTTGAATGCGAAATGGAGCAGCAGCTCAGTCATGTGAAACTGATTCGGATTCTGTATACTGGATACTGATTCGTGTACTTTGACCAAGTCAAGCAATGCAAATAAAGATTAAGGATATCAGCAGCCACAAACTGCATTTCATTTACTTATTGGCCAACTCTTTAATCTGGACGGAGTTTACTTTAAGCAAATATTGATTTAAATGCAATACCATTTAGAAATTGAAAAAATTGAATGCAAACATAGATTGAAATTTGCAAATATTTTATAAAATTGAGTTGTGTTTGCAGCTTGCAGTTTTTATGTATAAACTAAATTCGAATTCCAAAGTTGTTTATAAAAAATGAGTAAATTTAAGACCAAGCTATAATTAAAAGTGATTGAATGTTGTTTTACTGAAAATGAATCAAATTTGAGCATGAATACAAAGCAATAATCGTGGAATTGTTTAGTAAAACATTTAAATATATATAAATATATATATAAATAAATATTATAAGTTTTGCGTTTAAATACTACTTAGACTTATCAGACAGAAATCTCATTTTAATAAATATTTAAAATAATATATATTTTATTTCATATGTAATATGTAATATAATATATAATATATTTTTTCGTTTTTTTGTATAATCTCTGAATACTATTTCTACAAATTCTAGCAGAAAAGTCATTATAAAATTCTAGTAACAATAAATAAAACAAAACAATTATACTCTTCTTACCCATTTTTAATGGGTATAATGAATAAAATATGATTTCAAAAGAGCAACAAAATTTATCAATTAAAAACAAAATTTAAAAGCTGCAAGTCAAATTCCAATGGTTTTTAGCTTTAGCTTGGCATATAGTTTTTTTTGGGCTATAAATTACTATATATATATAGGGTATATTCTAGTTTGCATACTACATTTTATACATAACAACTTTTATCTTAGCTTTATAGTTGCCTAACTAAAGTGCTACCTTTGGCATTTTAGGCTTTAAGAATAAATTTCCCAATAGCACTTTATATATAAATAAACATCACAAATCTCAGCTGTAATATCCGAAGTAGCTCTCATTCTACAAAATTCATTGAGGCAACTTGTTTTTAGCTTTGTTCGCCTTTTCGCCTCGACAAGCGCCACAAAATATTAAAAATGCGGTTGCAAGTTATGATGCTGGATGTGGATGCACCAAATCTGTCCGCTGAACCCAGTGACCCAGAGGAGCCCCATCTGGAAGTGGTGGAATCGTTGCACTCGTTGCGCTAATCAGTTTAGGGGGCACTTGTCCACTTTGGGATGCTTTGGTTTTAATTACGCGGCAAAAGTTGGACCGCAGTGCGAAAGCCGCGTTTTCAGTTTACAGCTAACAGTTTGCAGTTTGCAGTTCGCAGTTTCCAGTTCAGCTGGTCAGCTGCATCCACTCAGCGCCAACTGATTCCCAGTTAGTTAAAGTGCTGGCAACACATTAAAACTGCAATTCATCCCACCACACATGCGGGAACGGGAGCGGGAATGGGAGCGGGAGCCGGGACAGGGAAAGGGACAGGGAAAGGGACAGGGACAGAAGGACATGAAGCGCAGCAGGAGTTGGCGCACTAATGAACATTTTATTACAAAAGTTCTCGCTTGGCGCTTGCCGCCAACTGTGAGCTGGACAGGATTGCAGCAGGAGGAGGAGCAGCAGCAGCAGCAGCAGCAGCTTGGAAAAGTTTGTGCTGCTTCAGTCTCTCGGCATTTTATTGCATTTCATTTCATTTCAGGGATTGCCAACGGAAGCTGTCTGGCCAATTTGAAATATTGTTATGCCAAGTGGAGTCGCCCGCCCGAGTGTTGCATGCACCACAAGCAGCTTTAAGCTGCACTTGTGCGGCATCCAACCCTAATCCTGTCCAGCTAGCACCTTCAACCCTTTCGCCCTCCGTCTGGCGAGTGTCTGACGTTGACATTGGTGCTGCACTTGAAATCCAATACGCTGACTGTCCATATTTGCTCACTGGGGCTGTCGATCTGGCTCACTCCCAGGAGCGGAGCCATTCAGTCAGGTCTGTAATTTAATTTTAATTTGCGTGAACCTCGCGACACGCTGACCCGCAGTAATGGATATGCTATCAGGATGACTCCAACTCCTACTACTACTCCTCCTACTCCTGCTTCCTGCCCTGTCCTTCCCTTCCCTGTCCTGTCCTGTCCTTGTTTGTGAGTGAACTGCAGCTTGACTTTGCTGTTAGCTATCACAAATTTTAATTACGGATTTGCGCAAACATTGCTGGCAATTTTCAACTGAAATTCAAATAGTTTTTCATGTGAACGAGCAGGGCTACCCCTACTCTCTGACCTCCCCTCTTCCTAGCATTCAGTTTCATTTCGCTGGAAATGGGTTACATTTTTTAATGCATAAAATTGGGTTTTAAGGCGCTTTAGCTTCTAATTATGAATATTTTAATTGCTTTTTGAACAATATTGTTCTTTCAAGTATAATAATATTGGATTTAGCTAGAATAATTAAGCGAGATAATTTTTTTGATGGCAGTTATTAATCTATAAAATATTTCTCATTTAAACTTACAATTTATTTGCTTCAGTTTATTTAAAGTAATTTTCACTTTTCATTTTCTACAATTTTTGAATATTTTAATTGCTTCTTTAAAGTTTAATATTAATAATATTGGCTTAGTTGGAATAATTTAGTTAATGGTGTTTTCTTCGTATCAGTTACAAATCTTTAAAATATTGTTTATTTAAATTGCCAGTTTATTTTAAGCAATTTTCTTCAATCGACAAATTTCGCTTTTCATTTTATGAAATTTTTCATAATTTTATTGAGTCGTTTCACTTTAAATTTTATACAATTACTTTAATGGCTTCTGTAAAGTTGAATATCAATAATACTTAGCTAGTTAGTTGTAAGGATTAAGTGGGCGGAGTTGTTTACTAGCAGTTACAATTCTATAAAAAATTTATCTTTTGAATCTGCAATTTATTTGATGAAAATTAATTTCCTCAAGTCGAGTAGTTTCACTTTTGAACTTATCTCATACAAATTTTGTACACTCCTGTGGCCCTTTTCATAGCTTGTAAGGATTTCTCCGCAAGTATTTTCACTTTTCAATCCTGTTGCCTTGAAAGGATTCTGTGAGCCTGCTGCTCTGGCCATCACATCAATTAACAAGCATTTCTTTTATGGCCCAACTGCCATAAATATCACATGCACCTGTTGGGCTGTCGTGAAAAACCCAGCTACCCAGTTACAAGATTATCAGGGCCCGAAAAGGAGGTAGCAGGAGGAAGAGGAGGAGGAGGAGCAGGAGGAGTAGGGGCAGTCAGTCGCTGGAATCGTTCGTCTGTGGTGCCGCCGGCTGCCAATGATGGATTATGCTGTCAATCTCTGGTAAATTGCTCGGCTTAAGGCCGCCTGGCGCATGGCTGCCCCATGTGGCACGTGCTTGAGCCGACCCACTTGCTGCCCCCCTGCCCCCCAGTGGCATCCTCATCCACAGCCGCAGTGAAGCCTCGACAAGTCGTCACTTGAAGCTGCAACGTTGTCGGCATTCATTACAAGAAGCAGGCGGCTAATTGAAAGCTGCATTCAAAAACATTGACGGCGGTAAAATGTGAAGAGCAGTGGAATGGAGAAGGGGAGAGGTGAGATGAGGTGAGGCAGGAGGCAGGTGTGGCACAGAGATACTGTGGCAGCTTGCCTGCTGCAGGGCCAAAGTTATGTAAAAGGGGGAGTCGCAACGGCAACGGACCACCAAAAAAAGTAAATGCCGAGGCAGCTGTCGATTATTGACACTGCGGTTGAAAGTGGAGTGCGTAGCAGGAGAGGATCGGGCTGGGGCCGGGAATGGGAATGGGGAGCAAACAGCGATAAACTGCGCCGCCAGATGCTGCAGACGGGGCAATTACAACACGCGAGCCAGACAACAGGTTGCAAGCACACAAACACAGTGGGGCAGGAAGCAGGGGGCAGGAGGCAGGAGCCGCATCCACATCCGAAACCGAAGCTGGGGCCTCGATTCGTTTGCGTTGCGGCTCTTTGCTTTTGACTTTTTGCGCTCATGTTTTTCGACGATTTTCGTTGTTTTTTTTTTTTACCAATTTTTTGTTGCTGTTGTTGTGGTTAATAATGAACCCGAATCGGTGCGAGGCTCGAGCTGCTTGATAGCACATGGACAGACGGACGTACAGTCGTCCCCTGCTAAAGTATGGCTAGCCATAAGCCCCCCTACCCGCCCCTTACTTTTTCAGATGGCTACCCCTGCTGCCCATCAGCGCGATAATTGCCGGTAAAACGCCTCGCTTGGCCTTTTAAATGCTGCCTCTCGTTTTTGTTTTTATCAAATTGTAGCAACTTTATGAAAAGTCGAACAACTGGGCATTATAACTATGCCATTATGTGTGCGACGATTTGAAGAAATAAATAAACATCTAAGGGATTCATAAATAGGATGTGGATTGGAACTAAAGTTATATCAGAGTAATGTCCCTTAAATTTAGATTTGTAAGTCTTTTTAACTAAATAAAATAATATAGAAAACTTTTATGTTGTTTTTTTCAGGATTGTACTGAGAAATTGGATTGGAGAAATTTAATTTTGTATACTCTGAAGAAATATTCTACATAATAATAAATATTTAAGAAAAATCCAATTGATATACATTTTTCTTTTATGTATCTGACTGACTTAACATTTTATTAAAAAAATAAGCTAAGTTTTAAGGGTAATAGCTGATTTTTAGCTATAAAAAACCCCTTTAAATAACACACTAATTTATACATAACAATACATAAATAATATATATATTTATATAAGGGCATTAATACTTAAATATTATCAATTTCATTTTTTAAAATTTTTAAGACAATTTTGGAAAAAAAACAATATTTATTAAGCTTTCCTAAATTCTTGGAGTTTAAATATTCTAATATATATTTTTTTTTTCAATTGATAGATGAAAGCATTTGCATTTTAGTCGAATTTTAAAGACAACTCTAGAAAATAATCATTTGAATTTAAGCCTTTTGTGCTTTCATATTCTCATTTATAACTGCAGATCTTTGAGGTTATGGCTTATTTTACACAAGTCTGTTTATAAGTTTATAATATCAATCTTGCTGCTTATACTCAAAAATAGAGCACTTTAAGTTCGTTGTGCATTTAAGGAACTGTTGTTATGCTTAAATTGTATTCAACATTTCTTTGTCGACCCATCGACGTTCCGGCTGCCCTTTTTATTTAATTTTTTTCGTTTGCAATGAGCCGAGCCACAAATTGCAGCTGGCGCACGGAAGCAGCCCGCTCACGAATCCACAGCGACGACTAAGAGTAAAGCACGCGCCGATCCCGAACCCGAACCCAATCCCGATCCCGCTGCAGGTTTAAGCCATTGACCGTAGCGTTATGCTGCTCTGGGCAAATGGAACAGGGGGCAGGGGGCAAAGAGAGAGAGAGAGAGAGGGAGAGAGGTAGAGAGTGCAACTCAATCGGTAGTTGTTGCACCTGCCTGCAATTGCTGGAGGAGTGGAAGGGAAGGGGATGGGATGGGATGGGGAGCCGGGGGTAATTAGTAACAGGCCGTTGCCTCAATCGCGTGCTGATAATTTCCAGCGAACGCTAATGTGAATTTATTTGGTTTTAAAGCGACGCTCAACTCACACCCAATGCGAAGGGTTGTCTCCTTTTGATGCCCCCTCTCTCTCTCTCTCTTTTTGTGCCAACTCGATTTTGCGTAATAATTCCACAATCGGTTTAAGTGCATTTTCCATTTTCCGAATGAACACAGACAGCTCACAGCTCACGGCTCACTGCTCACATGCTGTGCCATTGTTTATGGCCAAATCTGTGGCAGCTTCGATTCTTCGGCTCACGCGCTCCGATTTGTCATGGCCTGACCGTGACACACATTTCCATTTCCATCTCTCTCTCCGCATTGCAAACCGGTCACGTTTATGGCAAATGGAAATTAATTCGCATTAAATTTGGGTCTCTCTGTGTGTGTGTGTCCCGATTTGCTCGTATCTCTGGCATTAGCGACGCTGCCAAAGGACACGTTCATGCATAATCTCAGCATGTGTGTGTGCGTGTGTGTGTTTGTGTGTGTGTGTGTGTGTGTGTGTTTGTGTGTAAACGTGTCATCAACAAATGGAAATTGGCCCTGGTTACTTAACAATTCCCATTCATTGCACATCCTGCGGTGCAACAGTCCACAAATGTTGTGCCTCAAAATGCGAGAGCTGAATGTGCACAAATATCTCTTTTGAAATAAAATCCAAATTTAGCTGCTCCCTTTTTTAAATGCAGCATTTTCCGCTTGTAAGTGGAATATGAAAATATGAGATTGAAAAGTCAATAGTTGCTTTTAATAGATTAAATCATGAACTTATACAGAATGCTTATAAAGTTAAGTGCTTTTATGTAGGTATGTAAACTTTAGTCTTATAGGTAAGTTAATAGGAACAAATTCCAATTCAAAGAAACGTCGGAACATAAATTGATTTAAATATCTATACTCAACTTATTTGTATGCTCTGATACCGAAGGTATTCATAGTATATTGAGTTTGTTTATATTGGAATACATGCACTTCATTTAAACCAAATTTAAACCCAAATCCATGTTGAGATACTGTTCTTAAAGATTCTATATAGGAGCAAGTACAAAGTTGGCATAACTTTATCGAAATTGTTTCGATTTTGAAAAAGAAACACTTTGTGATTGCTTTTTGTTCATTTATGGTATAACTATTGTTATTTTTCTATAACCACTCTTGGTAGTTCCGATCTATCAGCTAGAAGACATATAAGCAAAGTTCTTCACTTACGAACGATCAAACATATGTTTATATTTAATTCCGCTGCTGATAAACGTTTCTAATGATTCAGCCTCAATTTGTTGGCATATTCATATATTATGATTGGTTTTGCGCTGTTGTTCCTGGAAATCGTGTGTTCGGCACGCTCCACGATCCTGGCCATATGTTCGAGCGGTCAAGCGGGGGTCCAGTCAAATTAACAAAGGACCTCAATCAAGGCAGGACAACAGCAACAACAGCAGCAGCAGCAGCAGCAGTCGTCATAACAGCGTCAAAACTAATTTCCAAAACAAGAAGAAGACGAAGATGCCCAGGATAAAGAGTCTCTCTCGCATCTGTTGCGGCAGCCAAATTAAATGCACAAAAATTATGGAAGAAACACTTTTCATTTCGGAAAAGTGAAAATGCATGCAAGGAGTCAGTCAGACAACTGTTGTTGTTGTGTGAAGCGATGCAAATCTGACAGCATCATCATTAGAAAGGAGCCTCCGGCCGGCTACTGACTGACAACTGACACCGTAGGTCCTCGTCTTATAGGACCTTTTCGTCCTTTTGGCGGGCATGTTTCATAACAAAATGTGATAAGCACGCTCCTTGGGGCGCCCAGCACTCACTTTCGCTCCTTC
Source organism: Drosophila flavopinicola (assembly GCA_035042425.1). Lineage (NCBI taxonomy): Eukaryota > Metazoa > Arthropoda > Insecta > Diptera > Drosophilidae > Drosophila > Drosophila flavopinicola. The sequence goes on along the minus strand of JAWNLL010000452.1, from coordinate 9,437,951 downwards.
ACTTTCCCGAAATGCCACGCGACTGAGACTGCGAGCAACAGCAACAGCTGTCTGCAGTTAGTCCTGTTCGTCCTGTTCTGATCCTGGCCATATGCTGCTGCTTTCGACTGGAGCGCAACATGTGATGGGTGACAAGTCAGATTCTGGCCGTTTGAGTCAACAATTTGCCATAAACATGAATGTTTATTAAGCGAAAGGTGAGCATCGTTTTTAAGAGCTAAGGATGCAAGTGACATTAGGTAGGAAGCAAATAAAAATACTTCTTTAAAGGACAACAGATATACTTTTTAGCATTTAATAAAAACGGAATTATTTCCTTAAATTTGTATTTGTGGTTTATAGCTAATAATGTGTGCTGAGTTATTTTTTAAAAATTATAGTTGTGGTTTTTATAATCTATACAAGCAAAGTTACCAATATAAACCTAACACATTTTTTAATTAAATAAAATTGGATTTCAAAATGAATTAAATTCGAAAATAAATATTAAAAAAACAGTTTTATGCACAGATTAGTTCACTTTTTAAATAAAGAACTATTTTAGATGTTTTTTTGTCTAAATAGCTTTCATTTTGTTTGCGTTGCTCTAATCCGTTTATAGCTGTCAAAGGCTCAACTGTTGATTGTTTTTTAATCAATATCAATTTGAGCCAATGGCGCCAACGCTAATTGCCCCAAATTAGGCATCCAGTATAGAGGATATTTGCCGACTTTACTTTTGCCCAATTTAATTGGCATTTAATTTGCACATGGCTATTTGCTTGCTGATTATGGCCAATGCAATTCTGATGCACAAATTCCATTTGCCATTTTTGGCATTTTCGTTGCTATTCATTCAAAATTAATTCAATTAGCTTTAGGCGTGAAATATTCTGGGAAAAATTGTTGGCAATGTTTTGCAGTTAAATACATTTTTAAAGCTTTGCTGCCACTTGTCGTGTAAGAGCGCTTATCCTTTTATTATCCTTGCAAAGGTTTCTCTTAAAACATGGCATGCAGTTCATTAATTCAGCTGGCTGCCAATTTAAGATGCACTGAATGCAATTTATTGACTCGCTGCTGGGCGACTGGTCCAATCCCACAGATTGGTCAATACTTAACTCATATATACATCCTGCAAGTGCATATGTATATGTGGTTGGGCCTTCCCTTTAGGTAAACACTTCCCATTTGCAATTACATCGTTATTCATTTTATCTTCATTTGCTCGCTGATTGCAAGTCCATAAGTGCTAAAGGACCTCCATTAAATATCACGCTTAATGAGTTACTTCGACTTAAATAGTCTCTCTCTTAATTTATAGACTCTGCACTCCACACACACACACTTACACACACACAACTCGTTCTTCTGGGGCTGATCCGATCCTGCCTCCAAGCTGGCTAATAAACTTATTTAGCTGGCTAACTTGAGCAAACATTGGGCGGCCCCATCAAGTACACCTACCAACTTACTGTTAAGGGGGGGCGGGGCCGTCCCCCACCTCCGCCCCAACTCATTAGGGAACACCTACCGACCTAAGGCACCGCGACCAGGACCAGGAACACGACCAGAGGCCCTTAAATGGCCACGCGAGAGATCAACTAATTAATGCTGGGATATCCAAAAAGCGCGAGAGACAACCAAATGAACGAACAGCACAAATGAAATATGAAAACAGCAACACAACGAATTTTAAATGCACTTTGTTTTCGATTTTTTTAATGAAAATATTCTTATATTTATGCTAATTTTAATCAAGTTGTAAGCGTTTTGAATTTTAATGTTTTGTTGTAGTCACTTTTGTTATTAGAAATATATTAAAGAATTTGTATTTATTTCGTTAAATATTCTTATATTTTTGCTATTTTCAACTATGTTTTAAGCGCCTTTGTATTTTAGTGATTTATTCTAGTCACTTTGTATGAATTGAAAGAATTTAATAATTTCAAACTGTTGTATGTTTATAATGTATATATGTATATTTGTGTCTAAAACTATTAGAATATTTATATTTTTTTGCTAGAACTATATCCATAACCCCTTTTTGGGTCCAGAATTGACTCAAATTTGGCAATATTTGTAATTTTTTGAAAATATATTATTCACTTGAAAAATGTATAATAAATTATTGTTACTGACCATATTTTAATATTAATGAATGTATAAGCCTAGTTTCAAAGAGTTTTCATTAGTTTACATATTTTAATATAAATTAATTCATAAAACTAGTTGCAAGGCGTTGAAGTTAGTTTTATATTCAAAAGTGCTTGCAAAAATAAATATATCGAAATACTTTTGTAAGTATTTTCCAATCCAACCTTTGGTATATACTTAACAGTATTTGGCTCAATTCCTTCTCAAGCAAAACAGTATTATGAGAAAACTGTAATGCTCCATTTGGCTTAGTGTATAATGATGAGCGATTGAGACTGGGCCTAAGACAAAGCCCGATGGAGAGGCAGTTGGAAGCTAAAGCTAAAGTCTGTAGTAGTATCTTTAGTTGTATCTGTAGGTGTTGAGATGAGCGGACAGACAGGGAGAGTATGCTGTATGCTGTGCCTGCTGGGGGGCAAGTCGGGCAGCCCCCAAAAGCTGAGAGGGACTTTTAATTAATAAACGACGACTGCAAAACCGCAGCAGAGAGAAACGCAAGCTGAGATTTTGGAGACTTCGATACTTGGTATTCGTATTCGGGTGGGTTTTGTGGCTTGTGTTGTTTCTGCTGCGGCTGCTAATCGCTGGGATTATTAATTAGCCGCGACTTTGGAATGATAATTGCGGCTGTCGTTGGATATATTCGTTCGCTTAGTTGTTGTACGCTCGCCTTCAAATGATTTGATTAGCCAATCAATAATGGGCGCTGTAGACAAGACTCGCCTGTCTGCCCCCCAAGCCCCCCCTCGAGTCTTGCCACAGCCAATCTGCCACAAGTGGTGCACTGTCCAAACAGGCGGCGGTGAAATGATTTTGTTGTCTCGCCGCGGGCCACAAAGGTGCCAACAACAACAAGAGCAACAACATCGGAGTCCCGGGCACATTATGGATTTGCTGATGTTTTATTTTTTTGGTTTCTTGTGCTGCTTGCCTTTTTTTGCTGGAGCTGGCACTCGACCTGGCACTGAGTCTGCTGCTGCTGCTCCTGCTGCTGCTCCTGCTCCTGTGGTGGCTGGCGAAAAAAAACACATAACATTTATTTATGCGCTGAACGTTCTACTTCTTTTGGCCGCTGCTCGCAACCAGATCCAGATCACTTATTATTAATTTTAGTGGTTAAGAAAATGGGAGCGGGTCGTCCCTGCTGTACTCGGGCGATCGGCATCGCCGCAGGCAAATGCCGCAGATGAGGCATGCAGATGGGCTAAAAGGTTGCTGGCTATCCAGGTAACGATCCACCTCTCGCTCGCACACACTATCTCCCTCTCTCGCTCTCGCTCGCTCGCTCTGTTGTTTTGGGCCAATTTTAATTAGTTTTGCTTTTGGAGTTCTACCTTCAACTTCAGCTTCAGCTACAGCTTCAGCTCCTGCTCTGAGTCAATTTGTGCAGCATATGCGCTACTTGGAATGCGAATGCCAGATGGGGGGCAAGAGCAGGCACTGGGGGGACTGGTGGGGGTCAGGCTTGCAATTCGCATTCGCGCACAACTCACTCATTTTCCATTCAGTTTCGGGCAACGCCCACTTTTGGGTACGCTCGTCCAGTTTCATTTTCGGCTTGGGGCCTTTTTAATAGTCCGCCATTCGCCATATACGCAAATCGATTAAAATTGTGGAGCGGCAGCAGCTCCGTCTCCCAATGTGGCACCCGATGCCGCATGCCACATGCCGCATGCCGCACGGGACACATATTTAAATGCCAAGTGAAAAACTATAGCCAATTACTTTAAATTAGTGTAATTCCCATGGCTCTCAAACTTCGACTGTCTGACTCTCTGGCAGCGCAGTGTTTATCATTTTAGAACAGAGCACAGAATCGAATCGAACTGAACTGAACTCAACTCAACTCCCGGCCAGACCTGGTCGGACCCTATTCCTGGACTCTATGTGGCCAGCTTGGAGTTGGAGCTGTGGCCCGCGGGTGTAATTTTAATTTGTGCCCAGGCTGAGGACGCAGACGCGGATGAGTTCCATTGGGCTCCAATGGCTCAGCTGTTTAGAGACGCGTAATTGGCGCTGCGGCATGCGCCTAAGCCTTGCCACAAATATTCTATATATATATATACATATATACATATATGTATGTGTGTGTGTGTGCCCCACGCCATGCCTCATTCGCTGTCACAGTGTTGGTGCCACACGCCCCCCAAACTCCGTGAACTCAAATTGCCAGTATTTAATAACTTTTTTGCCCGATACCCTGTAATCAGCGACATGCAGCATATGTTTTTGTATATTTGTTCGAATCTTTCGAGTTTTATTATTAAAATATAGACATAAAAGTTTATTTTAATAGCCCTAATTTTAGACTCATGTGCACCAAAACAAACCTTTCAGCATTTAAATAATTATGTAATGAAATCATTATCATTAAATATCAGCACCTTATTTAACATTTATTTGATTCTTAACTTTTTGAATTAATAAAATAAATAAATATATTCCCACTTGACATTTAATAAGCTAGCAATAGAATAAAACATGTGATTTTAAGCTATTTGCCAAATGTGTATTAAAATGTCATGAATACCTTTCATTTCCATTTAAATTAGGTTAGGCGTGTATTAAAGTTTAACTTTTATGTAGTACACTAACTGATTAGTTAATCCAATTTACAATATATGTATAACAATTTTGTATAAAACAAAGCCACATTTGTATGTGTCTGCTAAGCTACAGTGGAGCTTGCTCCTTCAAATGAACAGAACTAGTTCAAGCCTATGTTCGATATTCCGAATCGATAACTTTGAACTTAACATTTAGCTTTTATCGTGTTAACAGCGACTAGAAGAAGAGCATAAATTACAACTTTCTGCATAGTTTTTGAATTTTTAGTTGTTTTAGTCATAAAAGGAGACGATCTAACAATGGGTATGTATCCGTGCGATCACTTGCATTGCATTTATTCTTAGCATTACTAACTGGTTCAATTCCTTGTGCAGGTTCTTTCACTTTTCGGGCAACGCCGCACTGTGGGAAAATATGTAGAAGCTGGCAATCACTGTCGAAAAGAACGCCGCCGGTCATGACAATCCGGCTCAATTTATGAGCCATGGCCAGTTGCAAGTTGTCCGGCTGCTGTTGTGGCAGTTGCAAGTTGCAAGTTGCAGTTGCCGTTGCCGTTTCTCATGGCATAGATCTGTGTGTGCTGGCAATAATTGATTTCAATTTATAGAGCTCAGGTGGGCTGCCCTGCCCCCAGTGAACGTCAAATAAAATTAGGATTTTATGTTGGCTAACAAGCGTTCTTAACAAATTGTTGCTGCAGTTAATCCTGGCAATAGAGCAGCCAACCCCGAAAGAGCACAGCTTAATCCAAATGGAACGCTTTAATAAATGCAAATTTGAAATGAATGCGTGCACAGGAAACTAACCGGAAAATTGGGCAGCACAACCTCAGAGTGGCTTCTGCTTTGACATTCAGTTTATAAGTTTAAAGATAAGGCCAAGAGTGGATGTCAGTCGAGTGTAACCCGCTGCTGACCGACCCTTTTGGCTAACCAAATTATGTGGCACTTTGCTAGTTTTGTAGTTGTGTAGTTTTTGGGCACTTGGCAAAAAGGTGTCCCACACTTCTGAATTAATGCTGGGAAAGCTCACAGGCCAAGTGGCAAAAGCAAAACAGCTAAGAGCTAACAGCTAACCATGTATTCTAGCCGACACTCCCTTGGCCCAAAGCAATTAAAACGCGTTTTCGCAATTAAATGACTTTGCTATTTTTCAGCTTCTTTCCTTCTTTTTGGGCATATAGAAGTTTTTTATGTTGCTCTTGCTGTTGCTGTTGCTCAACAAAAGTTGATGTCAAAAATTGGAATCCAAAAGGGGAGCTGGCACAGGGAGAATGACTTCTGGTAATTAGACTTCTTGGCTTGCTCGACTTGCTGCTGTAAACGGAGCAGTCTTGGCCCGGCTTTTGGGAAAATGTTTCCAATTAAGCAGACAAGCGGAGGGCGAAATACGAAATTGTAATAACTTTATATATGTATATATATATATAGTATATATACTGTTTTTCTCATTCATTCGCAGTGTGCGGGTGGCTTGCAGATTGCCAGCTGCTTTCTGGAGCGGAGTGGAGCCGTTGGCGCTATTGTCACATGGTTCCTCCAGCCAAGCGATGACGCTGCACATCTTTCGTCATTATCATTTCTAGAACGCGCATTGCAGACATTAACATTAACTCGAAGCTAAGTTCTGTTCAGTTAATGTTGTTGTTGTTGATGCAACTGCGAAGCGTAACGAACACGCTTATAACAACACCAGCAGCAACTGCTACTAAAAACAACACAGCACAGCACACAAAGCATAATCATCATTAGCGGCACAGACTCAGAAACCCAAACATACTACATACTATACTATACTATACTATACTGTATACACATATGTATATTGATAAACAGCGAACATGCCTCTTGGACTGCGTCTGCGGAACGAGCTGCTATATAATCATTTGGCGCACTCGCTTGTTACTGGGCGTCGCTTTCCAAGATGCACACACAGACGCCTCGGGAGACGCCGAAGAAGAAGAAGCTGGCCCCTCTCTGCTCAGCTCTGGTCACACCTCAACGCATGCGCACAGGTGCCACAGTTGCCACAGCTGCCATAGCTGCCACTCGCCTGTTGCCACCTGTTGCTGCTGCTGCTGCTGCAAGGAGCGTTGCAGCTAATTAGCTCTGCTTTAAACAATTCTATCAATGCTGCCAGCACACACCACAAGTGCATAAAACACCTATTAGCGGCACGCTTGAATGCCCCCCAATTGCAACTTCCAAAGAAATGAACAAGCTTTTCGATAAGTCCGGTGCGCAGTTATTTCAATTAATTTATATACTTAATTGGCCATGCTTATGACTTAAGCAACATTATTTAACAGCTAGTTAAATCTTAGGCAATCTTTCCAAACGAAAATATAACATTTTCTCTTGCTAAACATATAACTGTAAATAAACAATCATTATCTAGCTTGAAATCATTCATTTAAATAATAATAATACTAAATAAAAATAAAGTTCAAAAATAATCTATATTTTAAATTAAATACATAAAATAAATAGGAAGTTGGCTAAACTTTTTCATTATTAATATAGCAGTGGGCTTATATCCTTTCCTTTGGGTCTGGAATGGTGAGCTTCCGACAATTATATATGAGATGCTGAAAAGCATATGCATTCTTAACTTTAAAACTGTACAAGAACTTTCATTAGTGGTATAAACTGTTTGCTTACCTACATATCAAATTTGCTAACTGTAGCTCAACTTACTTCCAAGATCAAAGAGTTTACAGATTGGGGGATATGCTAAGAATGCCAATAAATATTATCAGCAACACTTCTCTACATTTCATTGGGTCTTAAAGTTTTATCTTCAACCCCCTTCTTTGAATCCTAATCAATCGTAATAGTACATGTATTGTATTCTATTTTAAATAAAGTACATTTGCTGTAATTCCTAACGTTACAATATAACGGTTAATTCTCCTTTCGCTCAACCTAACCTGATTGTTTTTTTTTTCTCCAAATACTACGTGCTACTGTTATAAAGAAGAAGTGTCAGTTCGATTGTCATTCGTGGAAGTAAATGGAGATGTCAACTGTTATGCTGCTGATTCTAACAACGGATTAGGCCGATGAGCAAACACCGATAAGGGGTCTTTAATATGCCCAATGGCAACCGGAAAAGCCAAAGAGAGAGCGGGAGAGCAATAGAGATGATGCAAAACGGCGCTAACCCAAAAAGATTTACGATGGAAAGTGTGAGAATTTGAGAAGCAGGCAAATGACACAAGAACAGTTATAGCTTACGCCCAAAAAAATAATGCTATCTGGATGAGAACGACGATGACTGGACCATAATCATCAAGCCATCTATCTATCCCTTTCTCTCTCGCTCTCTCAGCGCCACTGAGCCGTGAAATATGATCAAAATATTTGTGCTGGCCGCAATTATGAGCAGAGACAGAAACCGAAACAACAACAAAAACAAAACAAAATCAGGCAACTTAGTAGACAATGGATTCTTTCGGTTGGGACCCTTAGCTGCGTTTTTTGTTACCTGTCCATTTCTCTTCTTTAGTTTTTTTTATGACTCTATTTGGGAATCGATTTTATGGGCCGCAGCATTTCGGAAGTGCAGCAAAATTGCAATAAAGAATTTGATTGATGCAAAGGTCTTAGAACAGGCTACAGCTAAGTAGTTTAGTTTCTTTATGCTTTGCTCAAGCATTCTCAAAGTGCAATTAAAATGCAAGAGAGAGAGATAGAGATAGATAGCGGAGACTGATAGAGACACAGGCACAATTGAGAATCAAAGACAAATTGCAGACAGCAACTAAAAAGTGGCATTGCAATTAATTATTTTGTCAGGGCAACACCTATAGAGCCCACCCCCAGCCCACCCACTTTTGCACCTGGGTCAGCGTCAGGAGCAGCAGCAACTCGGCAAGTGCCAAGAGACAAGTGAGAAATTAAAACTTTCTGTGCAGCTTCAGGCGGAACCAGAGGGACAAAGAGGGGGGATCAAGGGAGCAACCCCCTAGGTGACAGGCAGGTCAAAAATGAAGCGCGCAATTAAGCAGTTCTCAGGCCACGCCCACTCAACAAACTTGCAGCTTGCAGTAGGTGTGAAAACTTAATTAAGTATGAATGTGGCACAACGAAAAGAAGAAAACACAAATGAAAATCAACAAGGGAAAACGTGGCGAAAACTGCCAAAAAAAAAACCTGCAACATTTTCAATTTCGAAAACTTCAACATTTAAGCTTAAAGGCGGCACAGCAAATGGGCCACGCCCACTTTTCACCAGCCCGCCCCTGCTTTGCTGCACGGAGTCTCTGTCGTGGTCAGAGCATTCCAAATAGAACACTGCGGTTGCCTTTTGCGGTGGCCATTGCCCAATGCCCCTTTGTGTTGCATGCTTCCACTGGAAAAACCCTTAAACCAAATCGGTCGTTGGAAAGCTCTCTTGCAACTGAACGAGGCCTCAAATGGAGCGGTTACCTGAAACTATTCAGCTACCTGAGACACCATTCTATGCCAGATAAGGACTCGGCACACATTCCTTACACATGCGTCACTGCATTTTTATTCCCTCTAGCTCTTATCAAATGGCGTACGAACATTTTATTGCCCTGTGATAAGTTAGAGTAAGGATCTGGCGTGGGCGTCCTGGGGGACCACCAAAGACAGCTTCTTGCCTGATTTATAGTATATATGTATATAGCCTGTTGTATTCTGAGCGCTTAATTAGTTATTAACCAAACCCAAACACTCCCATGCCTTCCTATCTTCTCAACTGGGCGCGACTGACAGAACCTTTGGCCAACCTACCACAGAGTCGAGAGTTGATTTGAGTTGCACAATCGAATGGAATTAAACAATTAATGTGTAATTATCACAGTTTGCCAGCGAATCTGGCAAAAGGCGCCGCAATGTTCTTCAGCCGAAGCAAACGATCAGTGTAAAGGGAATATAAGTAAGCAGACAGAGGTGAAGAGTGAGAGACTAGTAGATACCCTATATACATCCTTAACAGTAATTTGTAGTTGCTGTTATATATATTTACACAAAAATTCACACTTACTCAAGTACTTTACTTCTTCCTAGAGCCATAAACTATGGAAATTTGATTCTGAAATATTTTCTGTATATTTATTTAAGTCATTATTCTAAGAGCATAAGGATGTTATTCAAATGAACTTAATCCGGATCATTTTACACTTTTCTAGAACATACATTTCAAATTTCAGCTTATAATATGCAAGTTATCGTAAAATATACGGTTGTCGATAGTATATTTTTATCGATATTTCTTAAACTGATTGAGTTATCAACAAGAAAATAAGAATATGTTCTGGATAATGTAAAAGTCTACATACATACCAAATTTCAGCTACCCAGCACTTATAGTTCCAGAGATCGGCAGGTTTATACAGATGTATAGAGACAGACAGATGAATTTGACTAGATTGACTAACCTGTTGATGCTGATTAGTAGTATTTATACTTTCTGGCATCCAAGCTGTCTCCTCTTGCCTGATACATGTACCCTTTATAAACCATTGTATGGGTATAGGGCATAGCGAAGAAGAAGAAAAGGCAGTCGAAGATCGAGTCGTCAAAACGCCCATTGTGGCGCGGGCGTTTTTGGCGTTGGCGGCTTGTCGTTGGTGGTTTGTTGTTGGCGTTGCCTGGGCGTACCTGGCGAAGATCCCGCCGTCCTGCAGCCAAAGGGCAATACATCATCGTCATCGTCATTGTGATCGCAGTAGAGGCGCTGTGGATGCTCGCGTGGAGTAGTTGCAACCGCTGGCCATATGCAATTAGAGTCTGAATGGGGCAAAACAATTAGCTAAGGTTGCTTAGGGTTTTCTTTGGACCACCAATTGGTCAGTTGATCCGTTTGGCAGGCGCCGCCAACGCCATCGCCATCATTTTGTCAGTCAATTATGTAGTTAGAGAGTGAGAGAGTGGAATAGCCGATCAAAGCGATCGTTGCCGACATTGATGGGCAATTAGAAGTAGGCGCAGTAGCAGTAGCAGGATCAGGAACGGAAGCGCAGGCCACGTGAGCGCTCAAATCGAACTAATTATGCAAATCGCCGGATTAGGCCATAACAATTGAATTAATGGCGCTGCAAATGTCCTTTAAGTAGCTTAGTTTAGCTTAGGTTTATCAGCTTTTTGTTGCTGGCTGGGTTGCTTGACCCGGGCGTGATTCCTTTGTCGCTGCAGGATAATCCCAGGGCGACGCATGCGATGCGAACAAAGGACAATCAAGCGCTGCGTGCTCTAATTGTTTTCCAGCAGTCTGTGTCCTTTGCGTGCGCCTGGCCAGAAACCCATTTTAGGCCCAATTTGATGGCAATTACGGTGAGCCCGTTTTGACCGCAAAACATTTGTGCCCAAAACAGAGCCCAGCTTTGGTTCTTATTCAGTTATTCAGTGTCCCTTTGGCAGCCTTTGATCTGCACCGCAATGATAACTCGCTAAGCGCAAAACAATAAATATTTAGTGAGTTTAACTTGCATGTGAGACAAGGGATCAGGCCAAAGGACTAGCTGCAGAAGGAACGCAATTTTAATGCTTCCTAAGGCGCCGCAGAGCACACAAAGTATTTAAATCGAAAGGGAGAGAGAGGGAGAAATAGATTATGGGAACTGTATGCTCTACTTAAGACCCTTAATTATTTAAGAAGATCAATGATCGATCTAACTTGTTTCCTAATCTGCTCATCTGCATATGCGGCTTATACAAACTATGCATTGTATTTGAGCTTTACTACTACAAATTGTTGGCTAAATAGAACCGATTTCCCGAGAGAAATTCCAACGATTGACTTTTCTTTTCTTTTCTCACACTAAACAGTTGCTCAATAAATTGTTACCAAACTCGAATAAAAATGTCCAAATATTTACACAAATTAATGCAATGCTCATAACTTTTCCAAGCCAGCTTCTGTTGTTATGGAAAGTATTCCCACAGAGCTTTGTCCAGCTTTCAAGAATTGTTTGTTCAAAAGAAGAAAGGAAAACATAACAAACAGATTTTCCATTGTGCGATGGAAAAGTCAGCTCGGTGGAGCTTTGGAGCTCTCTCATCACACCTGAAAGCGATCGCCCAGCGCCCACACGAAATTGAGATATGTGTGCCCAGTTGCCCAGTTGCCAGTTGCCAGTTCCCACCTGGAGACATCACATCAGCATCAAGTGGACAACTGTGGGATGTGCGTTGTGCTGCACTTGCCGGATTAGTGGCACTTGCAGCCAAAGTCAACGTAATGACTTTTGATTTGCCACTGTGGGAACCACATCGACATCCACATCCACATCGACATTGACCTCCGCCTTTTGTTTGCTTGGTGACATGACACAATGCTCCGAATGCTCTCCGCACTGAGATCTCGTTTCGATTCGTGCGTTTTTGAAAGCCGCAGCTTGATTTGCATAAATTCCTGTTGGGTCTCTGCTCTCTGTGATTCGTTTGGCTCATTCGTGCATTAAATTGTCGCCGTCGACCGCAAAGCGTATATATATATCTATATATATGTATGTATATGTTTAGTAGTTAACCGCAAAAGTGTTCCAGCTGGAGCGACAAGCAACACTTTCGGCTGCTTCAAAGTCTGCAGCAACTTTGTTGTCACTCACTCCCTCTCGCTCTACCTCTCATATCTCCCTCTCTCTCGCAGGCTCATATTTTGGAAACATTATGCAGGTTAATCCTTTAATCGCAAATGCAGTTGGCTGGCTTCCATTTGTGGGCCCGGCTTGACCATATTTTCTGCTAATTTCTTTTGCTCTCACGTTCTTTGTGCACACACACAAAAGGATACAATTTATGTATGTGCGTGGGCCTCATCATAATCCCAAAGTGCACATAATCCTTTTGTTTGCCGCTGTCCAACATTATTCCAGTTTTCGCCAGCATCTCTTTCAAAGCATTTTTTTAATAACTCTTTAGCTTGGCTCTCTTTGTTTTGCCTTTATTATGTGTCGTCTTTTGCTGGAAAACGTAAAAGGAGTCCTCTCCGGCCCTAACAGGAAGAAGCCAAAAATGCGGAAAATGCGGAAAAGCATTAGCTGAGGCGATTGTTCGATGGGCGGATATGGATATTTAATATCCTTTGTGCCAAATGTGAGTTAAATGTTGTCCGAGGCGGCGGCTTTCAAGCGACTTATGAGCCTAAGGAAAAAATAAATACGGTTGCGAGCCCAATTTCGATGCTTATCGTCGAAATGCTATGAGACAATTGTGCAAGTGCTGTGGAGTCCGAACCCGTTCTTATCATACATGTGACACCATATGCTGCATGTTTATCACTCAAATCCTGTTACGAATTCCAAGCGCGCTTCACACATCTGCTCTTCGGGGGCTTCTCAATCTCCATCTCAGTCGGAGCGGAGCGGAGCGGAGCTGTCTGCCAATGCCGGTGGTCTGCAGCTCTTGTGCAGCACACACGCTTAATAACCGAATAAAAAATGATAACCCGAAAATAAGAAGACATCAAAGAGCAACGCTGCCGAGCTGAGACTTGCAGCCAAATTGAGAGAACACGATAAAGTCACAGCCAGGCAGAGCAGAGCAGAGCAGAGCAGCAGCGATAGCTAACAAGCCAAAGAATAAAACAAGAATGAGCCACAACAAAATAAACAAGAAAGAACAGCTAACGACGGCAAGTCGAAGTTTCAAATACCCTGTAGAGCGGAGACTTTATTATATATTTATTTAATATTTAGTGATAGGGTTTTCGATTTGTTTTAGCTTAGGTATTTCATTTAATGAAATTAAGTTTTAAAAGATTGACTGACTCTTTCAGTGGGAGCTATTATATATCTTTATAAGATAGACAAAATGAAAGGAGCATTACACTCCACTTATCTGTCAGAGTTTGGTCGGGATATCTTTGAATGAAAAAATTGTTCCTATTTATTCTCTTTCCACCAATTGTTCCTATAGTAGGAATATGATAAAGTAGGCCACTGCTAGCCATTTCTTCCAAATATATTAGTTGATTAATAATACTTGAAACTGGTAAACTTAGTCGGGATATTTTGAAAAGTAAAACAGTGTTTGGAAACTCTATAACACTCATCTTTCCACTGATATGTTCCTATGATATAGTGGAGTAGTTCCCACGACAAAAATATAGGTCGAGAAGGCTTCGAAACTGAGTGAATCCTTACTTTTAATGCCAATCAAGCATATATATAACTATACTTTATCAAAGTTGTCTCTCTCAATGCGTTACATACTCGATGTCAAACTGATAATGCCCATAAGAAGTAAGAGAGTGAGCCAAACCCCCACAGTCCGAACAAAGGCACATAATGATGGCTAAGTTGGGGCCTTTCAGAGCTGAAGAGCTCTGTGTCTGTGTGTCTGTCTGTGGACCACCGCCACCGCCGTCTAATTTATGCGCAGCGATCAACGAGCGAGCTCCAGCTCCGACTATAACTCCAACTCGGAGTTGGAGTGCGAGTCCCGCTTGGCAGCTAAGCTAAGCCCTTATTAATGAGGCCCCAATGAGCAGAGCGGACTGCAAGTGTCGCACGCAACGCGCCGATTAAGCCCAGTTAGCGTCTCCTGGAGGTGCCGACCATGTCCGACCAACTGGGTTTAAAGTGCACGCTCAGCTCGCCTTGACTCGCCTTGCATTTTATCGCCTTAATGGCACCGATTCCCGATTCCCGAGCCACAACTTCAATATGCGTGCCGCTCTGTCCGCTCTGTCTTGGCCAGTTTTAGCTTGGTTAGCCAGCAGCCAGATGCTGTTTCAATTAAGGTTGCGTTTGGTTTCGTTTCGGGCTCGTAAAGTTCTGTTATCGGGTACAAGCTGGTCGCTCGCTTGTCACTCGCCCCGATTTTGTTTTATAAATAAAGACATTAAAAGTGCCGTCATGTTTTTCGGGGCCAGGTTAGCGGCGATTTATTGTGGACCACCGTGCGACAGTGGGACAAGCGGGATAGTCCGGGACAGTCGGGATAGCCGGTACAATCGGGACACCACCGTGGCGGCTTAACACTTTTTTAATTTCACTTGTGTCCCGCTGCAATCAATCTTGCTGTGTGCCTACAAAAACAACAGCAACAACAACGAAATTGTCGAGTTATGAGCCTGAGAAATGGTCACTGGCCAACTGCAGTCATAAACAATCATTAACCCCCTCAGACCCACAGAGTTTGTCCGGCGCTACCAACTCAACTCAGCTTTGGAGCACAACAACACACACACTCGCACACACACACATGCAGTTGGTTTTTTGTGGGCGCATCGTCAACAACAAGTTCCCGAGAATCAGCTGCTGTCAAGAGTGTTGACAACTAACTTCTTGTGGGGTCATCCACAGTGCCAGCTGCTACCCGTTTTGGGCATTTTTCGGGAATTATGTTTTCTTTATTGCGAGTTTTGTGCGATTGAAACAGATTGCAGTCGGTGCATCCAGAGAAAGAGCGAAAGCGAAAGAGAGAGAGAGAGGGAGAGACAGCTTACTGCTCCAGATTCCTACAGCATTTAAACCGATTAGGCAACCACCCAACTGGACCACCACTAACAATATGCATACATATGCATGACTTTTCACTTGGCACATCAAAAGCTTATTTTCTAGCTGCTTTTTAGCGTTTCAGTATGTTAATAAAAGAATGAAGTATATGAGTATAATGTGTTATGCAGATAAGCCATGACCAACATCTCTAAAGAATGTAAAATGATTTTTCCCTTAAAAAAATGAACGAAATGCTTACTACATAAGCTTTAAGGCCAGAATTAAACTATATCAGAAGTCCTAAGCAAAATGCAATCGAGCTTGAAGTTTAGAACGATTTTGCCAAAGATATAAAAGTTTAAAGACAAAAAAATTTGATTTTGAAAAATGTTAAATGTAGCATAAAAGTAGAGGAATAACCATGAACAAATTGGCCTGGAACATCAAAATCTGTTCACTTTTGGCAAAGTTATAGCAGTTTGAAGTATGAGATGGGCATTCCTAGGCGAAAAATCAATTTACAAGCTAAATTTTTTGTTAATGTTGGCCTGTTTTTCGGCCAAAAAATGAAACATCCCAGAATCGGTTTTCAAATAGTTTTTTATACTAATTGTGACATCCACAATCGATTAAAAATAAAATTTCAATATTCAATTTTTTGAAAACAAAATATTTCCGAAATATAGTAAGGGGAGAGTAAAGGTTTTTTTTCGAAAAAAGTAAAAAATTTAAAATTTTTAAAATTGGAAAAAACTTAAATGTAGAATAAAAGAAGAGGTAAATCCATGAACAAATTGGTCTGGAGCTTCAAAATCGGTTCAGTTTTGGCAAAGTTATGAGAGTTTAAAGTCTTCTAGGTGTTCAGAAACTATTATTTATATCTTGTATATTATTACTTATAATATTCCTAATAATGAAGCTGTGCTTCGCATACATAAACTCTAATATATGCCAATTAACGTTTCGAAACACTGCACTTAAACAGAAATCCTGAACGTGTCGTAATGCATTAAGTTCTAAGTACGAGCTGCTCAAGACTCGAGAGAGGAAAGTCAGTCAGGTTGCAATGGCTCAACGCTTAAACGTTTAAAACTCGCCAAGCGACTGGCAGCTCTTTTTTCATGAATGAATTTCAAATCCCATTTGCCCCATGCCACAGCTACAGTCAAGGCAAGCTAAAAGGGGAGGATGGGGGGGGGGAGGGGTGGGGGGGGTCTCTGTAGCCAACCTACTCGCGCATGCAAAACACGATTTACTATAAAGGCAAAAGTTGTAGACGACCGACAACAACAACAATAGCAACAACAACAACGACTACGCGCATAGAAACACATTGAATGTGCTGAGCTGGGTAATTGAAGGGGGGGTCGGTTGGGGAGAGGGGGCTTTTAGCCACGTCTGGAGCTCTCAAGCCTTTGAGCTGCAGACATTTGCAGACACATTTGTGCAGATCGTTTCATTCATAAAAGGCGCTGGCAGCTTTGGACTTTGGGCTGTGGCTTTTGGCACATGTTGAGGCCGGTCTGGGATGAGTCATGGCACGTGATGGCAACGTCACCATCATCATCATCATCAACAGCAACATCAACATCATCATCACCATCACCATCGAGGTGTGTCAATTAGCAGCCAGTTGTGGCAGGCGTTGCTTAACTTGGCTAACTTAGAGTCAACAGTCTGAGGATGGAGCAGTGACTCATGCCAGGCCAACTGGTTTGCCTGGCTGGCTGGCTGGCTGACTGGCTTCCTGCACCCACATGTGACTGACTGACTGGCTGGCTGGCTGGTTGAGTGTCTGCGCGGGTGTCCACATCCCATGTCCCATGTCCACATCCACATCCGCTGCTGCTCTATGCGGAAGAAGGCGTTTGGCATCATTTGTATGCAGCGCTGTTGCGTCTAGCCGAAAAGCTGGCCGGGATTGGAGTCGACTCGCGTGGAGCTTTGGGCTTGCTGGCGGCTCGCTTTGTGGCGCCCACCGCCGCGTGCCGCTTTGATTAATTATGCGACGCCTCCGCCCCAAACACACACACACACACAAACAAACACACACACACATATGAGTACTTGCATGTTGCAGGTAAAAAACTTATTGGCTGGCATTGTCATAAGTGTTCGGTTGAGTTGCTGCCACCACAGTTGACCCAAATAGGACACGGCCTGGACATGGCAAGTTGATTTTCATGTTTGTTGTTGCCACCCGGCCCATTACCTTGGTTACAATTCCCTCTTTTTATACTCTGATACCGAAGGTACTCATAGTATATTGGTTTTGTCGAATGTCCGTCAGGCCGTCCGTCTGTCCGTCTGTCCGTCTGTCCGTCTGGCCGTCTGTCCGTCTGTCCGTCTGTCCGTCTGTCTGTCTGGATGAACGCGCGTATTTCCGAAACGATATTAGATAGACTCTTGAAATCTTTTGCGTTATGATTATAGCTATCTGCTTCAGATCAAGTTTATTCCAAATTTATGCCACGCCCACTGGGAGGCTGGCAAATCGATAACATGTCGATACACCTCAAATCACAAATCGATTAAACGTGAATAACTCCCACAATTTTGAAGCTAGAGTAATCAAATTTGGTAGGTATATTGCTGGTGACCTCCCGAAAAAATTGGATCCTAGGTTAATCGGCCACGCCCATTATTACGCCCACCAGCCCCCCTCCAAAATTAATTTGAAATGCTTATATCTCCCGCAGTTTTAGAGCTAAAGTCACCATATTTGGAATATATATTACATTACTGGTGACGTCCTCTACAGATTACAGAAACAAAATTTCGACCACGCCCACTCCCGCCCCCGTAATCGCGAAAATCGATATACATGAATGCACAATTCGATAACACGTGTATATTTCCCGCAATTTTGAAGCTAGAGTCCCAAAATTTGGAATTTAGACTAGGGCTGACCAGCCCAAAAGATTGCGTCCTGGATTTTCCGCCCACGCCCACTAGAACGCCCCCCAGCCACCCCGCCCCCACGAAACACGGAAGCCTATATCTCGCACATTTTAAGAGCTAGGGCCACCAAACTTTGAGGGTAGACTTCTGGCCAAGTCCTCTAAAGATCGGACAAAAAATTTTGGGGCCACGCCCCCGCCCGCCCCCTAAAATCGCGAAAATGTATATCTTCCACGGTTTTAGAGCTAGAGTCACCAAAATTGGAGGATAGACTTATTGTCAGCCCCCCCAAAGATCGTCAAAAAAATTTGGGGCCACGCCCCCTCCCGCCCCCAAAAATCGGCGAAAATGTATATCATCCACAGTTTTAGAGCTAGAGTCCACCAAATTTATAAGATAGATTTCTTGTCACGCCCTCTAAAGATCGGAAAAAATTTTGGGGCCACGCCTCCTCCCGCCCCCAAAAATCGCGAAAGTTTATATCTTCCACAGTTTTAGAGCTAGAGTCACCAAAATTGGAAGATAGACTTCTTGTCACCCCTCTAAAGATCGGAACAAATTTGGGGCCACGCCCCCTCCCGCCCCCAAAAATCGCGAAAATGTATATCTTCCACAGTTTTAAAGCTAAAATCACCAATTTTGGAAAATAGACTTCTGGTCACCCCCTCTTAAGATCGACCACGCCCCTCCAGTCCCCAAAAACTTGGAAGGCCGATTTCGGGTCACCCAAACACCAGCAAAAATGTTCTGTTCACTTGCTTTCAGCTGTTCTTAAAATGGTATCAGAGTATTACGCAGTCGGCTCCGCCCGACTGCACGCGTTCTCACTTGTTATTTTTCGGTAATTGTCGCCGCTGTGGGCGTAGGTAATTGACAAAAAAACAGAGCATAGAAACCCAAAATTGTGACAGCTGAGTGAATGGAACATCTGGAGTGAAAAAAATCATAAATATTGAATGGGTTACTTGTTTTTATACAATTTTTGTATATAAAAACTATAATTATTAGCTGTTAAAAGGGTTTTTTTTTAAAGTTATTTAAACATGTAATTATTTTTGAAGTCACAACAGGGAAACATTTCAACAAAATAATAAATAAATTTGGTAAAGTTTTCAGGTGTTCTTCGGGTAGAAAATGGTCCTATCAGCCTGACTGACTGCTTATAAGCTATATACACTCTTATCTAAAAGTTTGTTCTTACTATACTATACATAGTTAACCTTGGTATTAGTTATACTGAAAATAAACTCACATTTCATTAGTAACTTTCTTTTTGCCTCATTTTGTTCTGCACATATTTAATACTTATGTCTCACTTAAATCCTAATTCCAAATAACTTTGAATCTAACCGCAGCTAAGCAATCGAATTGCCAAAAACTCTTTGACGCATTTCGCAAAAGCAATTTTCGAAAACAAATTATCTCATTTCGCTGGGCATGCATATATTGTAAGGGTTCTTGAGACAAAAGGCAGCGTACAGTCGAAAGTTATCCAAGGGCACATTTCTACATAGCTTCCACAACCGCCTTTGGCCAGGACCAAGAAGCTGGCACAAACTTTATCCTTTCAATCCTAACTTTGGCCCATGATTTCATGCGGTTTCAACTCTCGCTGGCTTTATTTATTGTTGCAAGTAGATTGAATTGAAAGTTTGCGCGTTATTTGAGCAACAAAGTTGGGGAACAACAATGCTACTAGAGGCGGACAACTTGGCTGTCAATTAAGGCGCTACAAGGCAGCCAAATTTGCAGCCATTGTTTAATAAACTGAGGCAGGACCAGCACAGGACACGTCCTGCGTCAATCATTCGGGGTAGCTCATCTGCATCCTCGAGTCCTTCGGGTAAATATTGAGCGCCGTAGGCAGCAGCTGGACAGCAGCTAATTCCCTCACTGCAAATGGCAACAAAGCAGAAGGTGAAATACAATTAAAGGTCAGATTTCGTTGCATATCAAATATGGCATTGA
The DNA here is from genome assembly GCA_035042425.1 of Drosophila flavopinicola. Taxonomy (NCBI): domain Eukaryota; kingdom Metazoa; phylum Arthropoda; class Insecta; order Diptera; family Drosophilidae; genus Drosophila; species Drosophila flavopinicola. Next base: position 9,417,961 of record JAWNLL010000452.1, on the reverse strand, counting down.
ACAATGGGCATTTTGAATATGATCGGTGGACAGCGCTGACCGTTGGATGAGTCCAATTACCGGGCCCGGGGAGGCAGCTGAGATCTTGATCTGTCTCGGCCACACTCGATTGATCTTTCAATCACAGGAGCAGCTGTCGACTGCGTGCGCCAATTGCGAGCAATTTCCAGGAATGCCCGAAATGTTATCGCCAGCTTTTTATCATCGCGAAATGAGCCGCGTCATCAGCGCAGATTGAAATAATTCGACAGGCCGAAAGCTGCCAACTCATTGCCAAGTGGCAATCGGCAATCGGCGGCGGCGGCGCTGATCTGTGATCTGTTTAGGTGGCTGCTTCGTGTCCGTCGTTGCCTGGACCACAGATCGCGTGCGATAAGCAACGTCAATATTGGTGTGTGTGTGTTTTGCAGCGACCGATTATTTGGTCCTTGTTAACCTCGGAGCCGCCGCTCTCTCTCTCTGATCTCTGCCGACCGACAAGTGGCTGCCCAATTTGCGCTCTGTTTGTGTATCATTGTGGGCGCAAGCGGAGGCAGCGGCCGGCCTAATTGTTTGTTATTGTTGCGCTACCTGACCCCCCGGGCCCGGGGATTCGTAAGACCACGTAATTGGCCCTCGGGTCGACTTTAATATTGAATTATCACAGGCATGAACCGCTCTGATCGCCGTCTGCCCTGTTTGCCCTGCGCTGGGAAAAAAGTCAAGTGAACTAGAAATTTAACTATTGATTTAACAGGTCAACAAATTTGAATGCCGACTTACCCACAAAGGATCACATCTACATATGGTTAGACGAGGCAGTTTACAAACTTATGGACAAGTTTTTGTTCATCCGATTCGCTGACTCATCATTAATTGGGAAGAAAAAGGAATATGTTTGAGTAAAAATATTTATTAATAAAACATACCTAAGTATTATTATTATCTAAAGACTTACAAACCATGAATTAGTTTACATATCGCGCCAGTCTGGCGACTCTGTTAGCGAAAACAGCTGATTTTGTGACGTCACGCTGGTCAATAACATTGTTAACCACATAAGCTATAATCTAAATAGGTAAGCTTAAACTTAACACTAGAAACTTTTAAGAAAACAATGAAAGTAAACGGATTTTATTTAATAACGGACAATTGCGCATTATATACACTCTCATCTCCCGATCTGCGCAATCTCACATGCGTGACGTAACATAACTTTGATATTCGATAAGAAAAATCACTTGTTCTTTACTGGTTCACAATTGGAACTACGATACATTAGCAGTGCTTGGAGCAGTTTGACAGTGCTTTCCTTTTTTTTCAGCAGGCCTTTGCTCTAGGTTCACGCTGTACAAGTTTTGGAAGAAATACAAACTTTTTGCTCTATCTAAAATCATTAGGAAATATTAAAATGAGCAGCATTTCCGAGGTACCTGAGCCAACTTATACATCGGATGATTTTGAAAATATGCAAGTTGATATAGAGTCGAGGTAAAAGTAATTCCTGCATGTGTAATATGTGAAAAATCCATGTGATAAACCCCATTGCAGCAACGATTTAATCACTGATAAGGAAAATGTGAGCCCAAGCGTGAATACCGTGGATATATGCAATGTACCTCAACAAATCGCCAGCAAATCTTTGTTTGAGTTAGCTTGCGACAATAAGGTGGAAACGAAGGTAAGTCTAAGGGAATTTAGCAGCACTACCATTCTAACCTCACTTTTTAGCAAAAATGTGATTGGCTCGAGGTTCTTATTATTGAGTAGGGTAAACTTATGCTCGTTTCGTTGTGTTTGATTCAGGACCTATGCCAGGACTGGATCCGAATGTATATGAATAGCCCAGATGCGGCACTGATTCAATTCATGCAGTTCATTTTGGAGGCCAGCGGCTGTCAATATCAAATACCGACAAACCAAAAGATGCCGTTCGACTTTAGCGAAATACTGATTTCGGCAACGGCTCAATTCGGCAACGTAAGTCGGCGGACATAACCTCACTTGTAGTATATCTATCTATCTATCTATATGTAGGCAAGCTTGCCGTATCCACTGGTCAAGAGAATGGCCAGCACATTGGTCGACGATGTGACTCACTTTGTGCAGCAACTGCTGCGCCTTGTGATTGCCACGCCCATTTTCTTGGACGCCCACTTTCTGAAGAATGTGATTGGGTTCATAGTGGTGTGCGTGGACTCGAAGGTGCGCGCCTTCAGGCACACCACCACGCTGATTGGTAAGCACTGGCACTGGCATAGCTAATCCCGATGAGCACTTCTCTGATCCTCTCGCCCAGCACTCAAGATGATGACAGCGATGTGCGCGACGGCCTCGCTGGACAACGCCCTGCTCAAGGACTCCTGGATGCAGCTCTTTGCCAATGTGTTTGTGCTGCGCGCTGGCGACGTCAACGCGGAGATCCGCTACCTGAGCCTGCTCGAGTGCGGCGTGTGGCTGGAGAAGTATCCGCAGTGCTACCTCAGTCCGGATCATGTCAAGTATTTGTTCGATGCGCTGCAGGATAGTGAGAGCAAGGTGTGCGTGGGCAGCTTCCGGACACTGTTCAAGCTGCACGACAATCCGGAGCTGCGTGCCGCACTCCTGCAGCAGGGCATCGAGCACCGTTTGATCGTGCTCGGTCTGACCATGAGCGCGGAGCACGAGCTGGGCGAGATGGCCATCGCGCTGCTGGGACTGCTGTACAAGCAGGCGTCGCACATCTTCACCGACTCCATGGTGCAGGTGATCGAGGAGCTGGTCTTCTCCGCCAATCGTGCAGTTGCCCAGGCCGCAGCGGATGTGATGCCGTTTCGCTATCAGGAGACGGGCACGGAGCGGCAGCGTCTCATGATCCTGGTGCAGTTCTTTCTGCGCTTCGGCCAGCACGAGCACTCCGCCTACCTGGTGGACGCCTACTACGGCCGGAATGATATTGTGCTGGCCTGGGCTGCCATGCTCGACATGCTGCTGCAGCCGGAATCGATGACGCCCAAGGAGTCGTCGGCGCTGATTGACATTCTGCTGAATTCCGTCAAGCAGGCGGTGACCGGAGAGGTGCCACCCGGACGCTACACGGAGGATCTGGTGCGTCAGCCTCTACCGCATGCCCGGGAGCTGGCCAGCAGCATACTCTTGCCGCAGCTGCCCCAACTGCTGCGTCAGTATTGCGCCTGTGACGAGGATCAGTGCAATCTGCTGGAGCTGCCGCAGCACCTGACCCTGCAGCGCACAGAGCTGCAGGACCTGCTCGAACAGATCAGGGACCTCATGTTCGAGCCGAAGCACATCTCCGTGCTGCAAGTGGGCGCCACGACGCTGGACTGCCTGTATAATCTGAGCGACGTCCATGCCGATCAGTGCAAGCAGCTGCTCACCGATGCGGTGACCAACTACCTGATTGCCTCCAATGCCTGGAAGCAGCCGCCCAGCGAGTGCGTGCCGAGCGAGGATAGATCGGAGCGTCTGCTGGTCACGCTGCGTCTGCTGGCGGCACTCAGCGGTCGCTTCGATCTGCACGAGTGGCAGCTGAGCGATCCCATCATCTTCCTGCTCAGGAAGTCGCTGGAGGGCGACAACAAGGACATACCGCACGCATCCTCGCTGCCGGCGGAGGCAGTCTGTCTCTATCTGAAGACCATGTACCTGGGCCTCTGCTGGGATCTGAGGCGCGTCAAGGAAATGGCCAGCGATGGCCAGGATGTGAGCATCGGCTGCCTGGCACTGCGCCACCGCTTGGACGTCCTCCTCTGTGTGAACTTTCAGCTGATCGATCAGGCTTCGGACATCACAACTAGTTGCGAGGTAGGTGCGAGCTGGTAACCCATAAGTATCTCCCACTCACCCGGTCCTGCTGCTTCCCTGCTCAGGCCTATGTCTACACCTGTGATCTCATTGTCCTCTTCTCGGATGTACTGCGTCAGAGCTGCAGCGGCTCAGTGCGAGCCATGGAGTACATATCCAAGTTGCGCGACTATGAGCTGCTGGAGAAGTTCCTGGAGCGCTACGTCTTTGCCAATACGGATCAGGCTGCCATCCTGCGGCTACTCGAGCCGAAGCAGTTCGAGGAGCTGCAGAGCAAGCGACGCATCCTGGCCAGCTACTGCAAGCTACTGTTCAACAATCTGATGACAGTGATGCGCGGCTGCACTGCATACCAGCATTACAGAGCTGTAAGGAATAGGCTGTACATCCTGCATCCTTGCTACATATACATTTCATTGCAGTTCAATGCAGCCTATGGCGATATTATGCGCACAGCCATGGAGCGCAGTCTGTCAGTTAATGCCACGAACTTCGGCATGACCCTGATGCACACCATCCTGCTGGCGTACAATCGCGTTAGGGTGATGCACAAGGATCCGTTGGCGGCGGCGTGTTCCTCCGAATTCGCCGAGCTGATACAGCTGGCCAAGCTGCTGGCCCAGCAGTTTAACGGTCGTCAGCTGGAGACACGTCAGGCCATGATCATCCTGCATCGTGCCGCCATTCGGTTTGCCTTCCAGGATAAGCCGGATACTACCAGTGCACCCAATAATCTGCTGTATCTGACGGTGATGGAACAGTTTGTGGCCCAGCTGCTCGCCCAGGACATGCTGGATGTGCTCAACTTTCTGCACTTCACCTCCAGCAATGCGATGCTGCCCAACCTGCTGCAGGAGGAGCTGAAGCCAGTGGTGGGCTATCGCAATACTCTGGAACTGGCCATCGCGATGAGCTGTCGTCGTGAGTATTGCCTTGAGGATTGCTCTTTGAATGTTGCTTGTAAATGGTTTCTATTACAGGCAAGGAACTAGTCAGCTATGTGGATGAGAGCTCCGCAGCATAAATGGGAATTCATCCGGGTTCTAGCATACATGAAGAGGTTAAACAATCGAAAGGATTCGCATTCAAATACTAAGAACAATTGACGCTGCAATATTTTTCAGATGTCATCTGCTTTATTTCCATCTTAAAAAGCGCTTTTTGCATATTTTTCAGATATTTTCTGCTTGAAATTCATATTTTTTAATATCTTTTCAGTCTCCTGATTTTGTTTAGTATTTTTTTGATACTAGAAATATATTTGTTCTTATTATTTTGCAGCTTTATCTTTGAATTGTGCTTTAGCCTGACTTTAGTCTACTACTTTAACAAAACAAATAAACAATAATAAAGCTATGTTTATCCCTTTTTGTATTTATATTATCCCCAAGCCACGTTATATGCAATGTCAGAAATTCCCGCCACCAATCAAATCAAATCATTGAAATATTTGTGGCTGCAGTCGAAATGTCGGAATTCAACGACAGCATTTAACATGTGAGTGTGCTCTGGGGGCACATTCAATGCGATATTCGCCTGCACTGTTCCTTTTGTACTCCTATAGCCATTTGCAGTCTGAAAAGCTCGGGTCCTAACCCAAATATGCAGCACATTCAAAGACTATTCAAAGGTGGCATATTATGGTATATACTATATATCGTGTATTGTGTATTGTGTATCAATGGCTGGGTTGGGTGCATTTACATTTACAGGGTGGCCTGCAATCAAAGGCGACTGAGCAGGAGCAGCTGGCAATGTATCGAATTTCCATGTGCCGAATAGGAGCGGGAACAAGAGCAGGAGACGAGCTGCTGCTCAACAATTTTCAATTTCGATGCCTGCCGCTGGGGGCGCTGACAAATTGACTCGCAACTTTGCGGGTTCAATGGAGAACGGAGAGGAGAACAGGGACCTCGCTCAGCGGCTGTCAAAGGATGGACACACACACACACAAACGTGAAGACACGGCCTTTGACACCCGGTCGAGCGATGGGTCAGGGGTCAGGGGTTAGCCTCGGATCGCCTCGCCTCAAGGTGTGTGCGCGCCAAAACCAATTTTTCGGGAATTGTAATTCAAGTGGACGCAGGCGCACTTCTGTATTTGGTTTTTCGGTTTTAAATAACCGTGTTCATGTCCATTTCCTTGGCACATGCCAAGTGTCCGGCTGGGTGTCCGATTACGAAGACGTTCAAGTGTCCACTTTGGCTCAGCTGACGTCATAAAACTCGAGTAGCGTCTCGCAACATCATTTTTGGATGCAGCGGTTCATTTTTATTATTTACTAACTGTTCATGGCAATTACAGTGAAAACTTGCCTAATGGACACCTCTAATGGGCGGACAGACCGCTCTCATCTTCGAAATTATCCCTTTTGAAAGGAGCCTCCCACTTATTCAACCTAGGGCAACGTTTTTCCTATGAATTGTGATCTACCTCCCTTAGCCGGACACTGTCGTCTTGTCCCTTTCTAAGGGATTCCCGTCCGTTCATTTCATAAATCAAATTTTTAATTTTTGTCATTAATAATGTTAACTATATGCCTGTATCAACTGTTTTTTGTATAAACAAAGGCAGCAAGGATTTAAGTAGCTGTGCTCCTTGGACTAGCGGCAGATCTCTGCAGATTTGTGGCCACAGCTGTGCGAGTTGGAGCTGCTCTGCATTAGCATGCCAGGTCGTTAGCCAGTGAGGTTAGTTCAGGTTAGCCATCAGGCAGCAGGCGAGCGCCATCTGGGATCTAAATTGGCCCATCTAGAGATCGGGCGATCTGGCGATCAGCTTGCCACACTCAGGTGGCAGGTAGGCAGGTAGCGAGTGAGGGGCGCATCAATTTCGCGTAACGGGCCCGCCGCTAGTCGTGTCCTGGCGCACAATTGCATTTCACGCTCGCTCCGTCTGCCGGGGCATGGCATGCAAGGAACGGGAACGGGAACAGCAACGGGAACGGGAATGCGGCACAGATGTGCTGATGCGATCCGAATCAGCAGCGACAACGACAACGAGAAACAACCGCTGCGGTTGCGGTTTAACGAGATGCGTTGCCGCCTCCAACACACGCCTCCAACTTCAACTTCAACTTCAACTGCAGTTCGCTGCTCTCTCCTCATCCTCTCCAGGCGATGTCTGAGCGCGATAAACGCTCCTCGCTTCGCCGATTAGTTGCTTGTTTTTGGCCGAGTTTAAACGAAAGTGTAACACCATCCTTTTATGTTTTTGTTTTTGGGCCCATGTGCGACACGCGCATCTGTTGTCCTGTCCCGTCCTGTCGTCCTGTTCTACCCGTTGCTGCGACGGTTTCCCGAAAATTCGCAAGGGCGACACGTGGCACTTGATTCATATCAAATTTCTGGCCACAAATTGTATTACACACACACACACACACATATGCAATGCGCAACTATTTGGTAGTTCACATTTCGTTTTCACTTTTAGTGTGTAAGGAAAGGGTTCTTGTTGTTTTTTTAGTTTTTATCTTTGTTGCTGTTAACCTCTTTGGTCTCTGCCAACTGTCAACCCATTTGGCCATATTTATGGGCACTTGCTGGCGGCCATCCAGTTGGGGTGGTGGTTCCAACTGTTATTAACGCAAATTTATAGCTCTTGTTTTTTTATTTTTGGGCTAAAATGTGCAATTTGGTAGCGGGGAATTTGCTGTCAGCGACTGGAATGCGTTTTAAAACGCGTCAAAAACGCGTGCAGCATTGCCATTCGCGATTTAAAGTGTAACAACAGTCTGGCAATGCTAAATGGGACTCAATACAATATATAGACTCTACAGATATCTAATAAATAAATAAGCTATTTGTTGTTATATATTTTAATATTTGTTTATTTAAATAAAACATAGCATCGGATTTGGCTGTCAAGCTTCAATGCTAGTATACTCGATTAAATCGCTGTAAAGCTATCGATAGTATTAGTCGGCACTTGCTGCTTTAATACATTATTAAAAATCGCTGACAATCTGCAATTCAATGAAATTCCATTTAATTGCATTAATTATTAATTTGATTTAATATTTGCCTGAGTACGACAATTAATTCGTCGGCTTGTCACACTGTAATTCGCAATGTTGGGCATATAAATACCACAAATGTATGTATGTATGTATGTATACATTTGTTTGCATGTGTGTATACGTGTGCACGCAGAATCCGTTAAATCAGTTGGCGCTTCGCTTCCATTGTGAAATTCCGTTAATGCTGTTGTTGTTCTTCTTGTTGCTGTTGTTGTATTTGTCAGTCAGCAGCACGTGAATTTCTTTGCATTGTTGTTCTTTTGCGCTGCGGGCGTTCTTCTTTTTCTTCGTTATTTGGGAGTTGCTTTCGCAAGTAAAATTCTTGTTGTTTATTGTTCGACATTCATTAATTGCATATGAAAAGTGTTAAAGTATTATGCAGAGATTTACATTACGATGTGTAATATTACTATACAATCATTAGTGAATGAATAAATGAAGTATCATCAGAGTTGTCATAAGCTGAATGGATTATTTCTTGGTGCGTTAGTTTGCAAATTTGAATAGGCTCAGAATTAATTTGAAATTACGCTCATTATTTGTATGAAAACTTGTTAGGAGCAGATTGTGGAATCTGAAATATATGTATATGAATTGCAGTAAGTTCAAGTTGTTGAAAGGATATAAGGGATATAAGGCATAGCAAATATAAACACATATTTAATTACTTAATTACCCAACTGACTTTGAATGTCAGTTTGAAAATGATTTTTATACTTAAATGCAAATAGAAAAATATGAATAAACAAAGCAACTGATTAAGAACGCATTTTGGACAAAAAAGTAATAACTTCCCAGCAAATACATGATTAATAGTTAGTAATTACAATAATTAAGTATTACATATGCATTCATTTAACAAGCATTTATTTCCACAGACACACACACACACAGACACACACACAGGCACACTCATGTTTTGAGGCGCGTTGTTGGGTGTAAAAACACGAATCGCTCGATCCATCAAGCGAGGAGCATATCCTTCGGCGCTCCTGACAGCGCGGTATTGTCCTGCGACAAGCGGCGACTTTCATTGATAAATGCACAAATTTGTAGATTGTCAATCAGGCTAGAAGATTGAGAGAGAGAGAGATGAGCGTAGAGATACTTGCCGTGTGCTGTCTGAGTGACAGCAAACATGCCGTGCGCCAAGGACATGCCGGGACATCATGCATTCGCCACAATCTGTTTGCTGCCAGTTGTTATTGTTATTGTTTAGTGTGTGTGTGTGTGCTGTGTGTGTGTGTGTGTGTGTGTGTGTGCTGTGCCTAATGTCCCTGCAAATAAGGCGCGCCTGTGTGTGTGTGTGTGCGGCTCCTGCGCCGGTAGTCCTGCAAGTAAATCAGTCGACTGTTTACAAATGTGTCGCCGTAGCGTAATTCAATCCTTGCTAGCAGCAGGATGCATGCAGGCAGCCGTCGCCGCTTGGCAAACCAATAAATACCACTTAGATGCAGCGAAGGACTCGCCCCCACCTCCTCCTTCGGCTCCTGGCCTGTGTGTGTGTGTGTGTGTGTGTGTGTGTGTGTGTGTGTCAACAAAGTCATGTGTCGGCATGTCGTATGTCGTGTCCTTTGACTGTGCAGACACTGCAGCTGAGCCTGCGCAGGACACGCATGTAAAGCATAAATTAACACGCTGCTCCTTGCCACTGATCCCTGCACCTTTGCTCCCCATTAGCACGCGTCCACTTGGGACGACGCACGCGCAGCAGCCACTTGAAAGGATACGCGCAAGGATACGCGCAAGGAGCCAAAGCAACAAGCTGCCAACTGCAAGCTGCATCTGACTCAAGTGCCAGCGGAATCGGAATTGTGGCCGGGTTAAAATTAGTCAAGCCCTGTCAGCAAATCTGATTTAGTGTGCATCCCAGCAGCAGATGCGAGCACACAAATCCAGCACAAATTATAACTTTAGCCGGCAATTTAATTAAGCAATTACAAGGGTTTTTTCTACTTTACGGTTCTTGAGAGTGTTGATTTATTTACAGATGCCGAGATTCGAATTCGGAGGGGAAATAACTTAGACAGTAGAGAGCATATGCTATTAAAGGTTTCTTTTGGGCTGTAATTTAGATTAGCTCTACAGAATAAATCGGTTTTTCATTTAGAATTTTCTAGAATTTCTAACTACTAATTTGAGTAGACTAAAAGTATAAATAAAGCTATATTCTAAATTATTTTGTACAGTAATGCATTGGTTCAAGCATATTTATATTCATTGTTTCGTTTAAATTTATAGATTTATTAAAAATTTTAAAATTAAATTGAAAGTTTTAATCAAATAAACAAACAAGAAAATAAGAGCAATCAAATAATACTGTTTGAATTCTTATTTGATGTTTAATTGTATATGTTTTCAGTAAATATAGTACAAATAATTTATTTATTTTCTTAATAATTTAAAAAAAACCTAACATAACCTATAAATTTATGAAAAATTTTAGTCTTAAATTGAAATTTTAATTAAATAAACAAACAAGAATAGAAAATCCATCAAATAAATCCATTTGTCTCAATTCTTCTTTGACGTTTAATTGTATTTTTTCCATATTTTCTTTACTTTCTTTAGAATTTATAGAATACCTAACCTAACCTCAAATTACAAACTTGGTCTCTTTTTTATGCCTTACCAATTGTATGCACCACTAAATATATTCGTTTTAGATCATTAGGATTGCAATGTATGAAGGTCGCTCAGGTTTATTGGAACAGCATCGATCGTTCGACATATAGCGACAGTTCAATTAAATGCGATATTTATATCGACTGGACACGCACCACAAAGTGGACAAGTGACCACCGCAACTGACAGTTGGACAGCTGGACAGCTGGACAGCTGGCTGTGAGGGTGTCAGCGTCCAGTGTCCAGTGACCAAGTGCAACAGATGCAGATCCGAAAAGTGGACAGAAATTAATTACAAGTGCCGGGGACATGCTGAAGCTGAAAAATGCATAAAGTATGCCAAGTTATGGGCAAGTGTTTATACTCTTTTCGAAGAAAATAGTATATTAAGTTTGTGCTGAGTTTGTAACGCATAGAAGGAAGCGTCGGAGACCCCCAAAAGTTACTGCCAGTATGCTTAGAATGACAATACAAATTGATCTAGCCATGTCTGTCTGTCTGTTTGTCTGTATGTCTGCAAACTAGTCCCTCAGTTTTTGAGCTATCGTGATAAAACTTTGCACAGAGACTTATTATTCAAAGGGACAGCACATTGGTCGGAACCGGCCAGATCAGACCACTATATCTTGTAGCTGCCATACAACTGGAAGTCGGTTTTGACCATAAGTCCCATGTTTTTGAAGCTAACGCAATGAAAGTTTGCACAGGTACTTATTATTTAAACATACATAATATTGATCGGAGCCGGCTGGATCGGATGACTATATCTTATAGCTACCATACAACTCGAAGTCGGTTTTGGCCATATATCCCATGTTTTCAAAGCTATCGCGATGAAACTTTGCACATATACTTATTATTCAAAATGTCAGCATATTGATCTGAGCCATACAACTGGAAAAAAATGTAATATTCTTAGAACAAAAAAAATAAATGCCACGCGATAAAATGAATTATTATTGTCTAAAGGTTTGAAAAGAGTATAAAATCTTCGGCACGCCGAAGATAATCCTTTCCCACTTGTTTTTTTTGTTGTTGTTGGGGGCGACAGCTGACTGAGCGGCTTTCACTTGTCTGTCTCTCTCTCCCTCTCTCTCTCTCTCTCTGTGTCTCCCCCATATTCCCAAAGAGATCCAGAATCTTGCCATGCGTGCCCGAGCAATTAATCATGTGTAGCGTCATTTTGTGATTTTTAACGACTGCGCCTGCTGCTGCTGCTGCTGTCAACGCATCCTTCGGCCCCATCCTTGGCCATGTCCCAGAAGGCGCTTGCCGCCTCATAAAATTGGGATGCGCCCTGATAAATGCGCCTCGAGCATCGGCCATCAAATAGATTTATTATTGAAAATATTTGTGCCCTTTGATTGTTATGGGTCTGCGTTGGTATTCCTTGTTGTGACAGGGGAAACAGAAACAACACACACACAACAAACACACACACACACTCAAATGCCCAAGGAGTAGAGGCCGAGAACAAATGTTGTGTTAAATTTATTTCATTACATTGGCATTTTATGATGACTTGGCGCGTTCTCTTTCATTTCCTATATGGCTTATACATTTCGAGGCGTTTCGATTTGAGGGCAATAAAAGTGCAAATGCTTCTTGGCTCAGGAGCAGGAGCAGCAGCAGGAGCAGGAGTAGCAGCAGCATCAGCATCAGCTGTCGCCATTTTCACGAATTGGTCTTTGAACTTTCAGCTGCGACAGCTCACAATGAAAGTGTGGACAAATTGGGCGAACATGTTATTTTGGGCTTTTGATGTATGGCTGGCTGCTAACTGCCCAAATTCGCATTAATAAAGGCAGCGCATGAGGTGTAAATCAAAGAATTATTTCTTACTTTGAAACTTGCAAGCGACCCCATTCGTTCTTTACTCAGCCGCCAAGCAGCTTCAACTGACCGCGCACTTCGCTGCTTGCCTATTTATATATTGCGTGTTCTTCTTCTTTCAATCGTGGTGAGAAGTTTCACTGCTAATCTGCTCTCATCGCGAATTTCGCCTTTGATCCGTTCTTGCAAGCACACACACTACACATTTATGTAACTACACGAGTGCGCACTCTTTCTCTCTCTCTCTCCTAGTCTGCATTTTTTCTATGGTGCGTGGGAGCTTATCAGTATAACTGCACGGCACACATGCAAACACATTACTCTAAGAGCATGGCGCTGCGACTGTTGCTCGCTCGCTTGCTCGCAGATCGCTGCATCGTGCTCTCTCACCTAAGCGCTCTCTGCATTTGTCTTTCGTTATGCTTTTACTTTTACTTTGCACAGCCTTAAATAGTTCAATGGCAGAAAGTTTGTATGAAAGAAATAAGCTTTTACACATATACCAGAAAAGTATTGAATAAAAAACGTGTAAGATATTGTTGCTGCTGCTCTTGTACTTGTGTCGTGTTCCAAATGAAAATAACTTTTAATAAACTAAGTGTTGCAAACTCTTGAAGCAATTTTTTTCACGTTTGTTTTGATTTTCGACTTGAACGCCATTTTGTATACTATATACATACATACATACATACATATGTGCAAGTGTTATTCTCAATTTCAAATTACATATCTACGTTTGCCCTAAATTAAGTGGGCAAATTGTGAAGTTGTTAAATTTATTTAAAATCTATGCTTTGTTTATATAAAATGTGATTAGTTTTGCTAAAAATTCGATATCTGTCACAAATCATATTCCTCACAGTAGCAGCCAACGATTGATTAACTTCATTTGTGTTTCTTTTGTCGTCAGATTCAAATCCTGCTTATTAACCCTTGTACATCGGAGATTGGGGGAGGGAGGGAGCGAGGGGCACACAGACAGACAGACACACACACAACACCTTTACACATAATTAGAGGCCTGTTGACTGCGGCGACAATGAATGGATATGAATGGTAAACAGCCAGCAGCCAACACGTTAGCAAGCCATCCCCATCCCCATTCATATGCCCATTGCTATGCCCATTCCCAGCTCATGTCCAGCGTGTCATCCATTCATTAATCCATATCCACAAGGCGGCGACGGCATTGACACCACCTGAGCAGCGGGTTTGTGCAGCGCGCCTTGGAGTGCAAACGGCGGCACAACAACAAAGAGCCGCAAGAGCCTATTAGCCACAATAAAGAGCCCATCTCTGCGCCGTCGCGTCTCGAGTCCCAATTCTATTATGTGAATGCTATGCAGATGAATGGGGCTGGTGGAATGGGTTCCTTGGGCCTTGTGTGTATGTGTGTGTTTGCGCGCCAGATGCCATTACAATGTAAATACAAGAAAAGTTCAATCGGCAACTTGATGCGGGTAGCTCGGTTCTGGGCAAAGGGGGATTACGGGGGACACGGTGGACTCATAGCACACGTAGAAAGCCATTTCATTAGGCAGACGGCAGACAGCGTCTCCAGTCTCCGGACTGTTGAACAATTGATCAAATATCATAATTTATCAAATGACAATGCGACGTCGGCCTCTGTGAGGCAACGGCCCCGATCTCTGTGTTGTTTTGCTGCCCCCAGCCCCCAGCGCCTCCACCCCATCCCGAACTTGTTTGCATGCCCCAATCCCCACACCAAGACCAAGCAGCGTACATAAGTATCTCTATCCCACAATATCCGATGTCTGTCGCGGCGAGTTTTTTGTTTTCGAAAGCTACAACTTAATTTATTTGAACAATTTAGTCTGACACAGCCGAACACAGTGCCCAGAATCTAAACAGACCCATTTGCCTTGTCTGGTTCTTATTTATACCGATGGCCCTGCCCAATGAAGCTATCAAAGCATCTATTTAGCATAATTGCACTCACAGTCCCAGTCCCAGTCCCATTCCCAGTCGCAGTCGCAGAGCCCCAAGGCGATTGTGTGTTCTAGTGGTGCTGCAGAGTGGTGGTGGTCCAAGTTAAGCCCCACCATATACACAGTGGAACAGATGGGACAAAATGCGTGTGGACTCTTTTCGATCAGCTATTTATGAGTGGGCTGTGAATGAAAGATTCATAAATGGGAATTGTGCAGAAACAACAGTAATTAGAGCTAGCATTTTGTATAACGCTTATTTGGAGAATTGTCAGTCTTTTTAGTATCTGTTTTTGAAATATAATGACTATTTAAGTATATTATGAAATGATTCTATTAAAATACGGGACATTTTAGTCATATTCTATTACAATTTTTATTTTTTAAAAACTTTTTTATAGTCTTGGAGTAGATATTTACATTTTAGTATATTACAGCACTTAAATTTACTTTTGTTTGGAGAAAACTACAGTAAGCCTTCTCTAACTCGAACCTCCATCTGCTACAGAAAAGGTTATAGAGAACTTTGAGATATAGGAGTTGGTAGAAAAGTCAACTGTAATATTTATAGAAATAATAAATTTATTTTGAAAAAATAGCTTTTACAAACTATAAACTTGCGCTGAGCTATAATCATATTCTGACACGTATTTTCTAGCGATCACTGTAATCCCTATTTAATAAAAAACATATATTTTCGTTTCCCATTTCGAATTGATTCAAAATCAAAGCTTTCCCAGTTTTAGTAATCAAAATTCCCGTATAGATTTGATAGAGCGATTGTTGTTGTAGAGAAAAGGCGCCAAATTGTTTGTAAAGACCGTAGAAAATAGCTTTGAATATGGACAAGCTGCAGCAAGTGGCGACCAGCGAGGTGGATGGGGCAGACAGATGCTGCTGCAACTGCAAGAGGAAGCTCGATCCCTATCAGCTGTTCGATGACAATGTCGAGGACATCGCCAAGAGCCTCGCCCAGATAATGGTCATCTGTGGCATCAGTACGAACAAGGCGTGCAATGCCAGATCGATCATCAAGCGGGCGTTCATCTACCATGAGAAGCTGCGCACCCGCAGCTCCACCAGTCAGCCGCAGGGCACCCATCTGCATCGGGACGATATGCTGCAGGCGCTGAGGATCAAGTGCGAGATGGCCAGCGTGGAGGCGATGCTCGCGTATGCGTTCATCAAGCGCGCCTTCAAGGCCTTCTTCCACGGCAAGCCGGACAAGACGATCAGCAATCCCATACTGGACGCAATGGCGATCCACCATCAGAGATCCGCCTGGGTGCATGCCTCGTACAAGACGGCCAGGATCTTCGACAACTACAAGGCGGCGTTCTTCTGGGCGCACAAGGCCTACGAGAAGCAGATCAACATCGTCTATCGTGGACTGTACGATCGCATGAGTGCCCGCGCTAATCCTCTGACGGTGCCCGCCTGCACCTGCCGCAAGTGCTCCAAGAAGGAGGTGCCAGGACATCCTAAGCCGGGCCAGCGTGTGCACGAGAAGTTTAAGCTGGCGGACTGCGCTGATCTTCCCCAGGCGTGCATTGTGTGCGGCCTGCAGGTGCCCAAGATCGAGAACACCGTGAAGGTGAAGCGACCGCGGCCCATTCTCAACCATGAGGTGAAGCTGCCACGCTGCAGCAAGTGCAACTCGCCGATGCTCATTTGTGAGTGCAACATTGATCAGCTGACGGGCGAACTCTTTGGCGAGTGTGGCCAGGACTCGTACAAGGTCAAGTGGTATCGCCTGGACCAGGAGCAGCAGCCCGACCAGCAGCCGAAGTCTGAGCCGGAGAAGAAGCAGCAGCACACCAGCGATGCGGATTCCACCAGCTTTGAGGATGCCCAGGAGCCCGATTGGGAGAATCATCACTGCCCCATCGACTGCGTGCGCGACAGCTGCAGTGAGTCCTCGAACGTGTGCCGCGTGGACTCGGACTTCCCGGAGGGCAGCGGCTCCTCCTTCACCACCTGCTCGGAGGGCGAGAGCGAGGATGTGGTGGACAAGCTGGAGCGCTACCTCAACGAGCTGTGGGCCGAGGAGGTCGCCGCCACCAAGAATCCCAATAGCTATGTGCCGACCACAGTGTTTCCACCACGTCCACTCTGTAAACCTTGTAACCAATAGTGAAACTAATTTCGTTTACTGTATTCTGTTTAAGTTTGGCAATATATTATGAAGACATCTTTGAATTGGGTTAGTTTTATACACCCTGAACCCATTAAAAATGGGTAAAAAGGGTATAATGAAGTTGTGCAAAAGTATGTAACAGGCATAAGGAAGCATCTCCGACCATATAAAGTATATATATTATTGATCAGTATCAACAGCCGAGTCGATCTAGCCATGTCCGTCTGTCTGTCCGTCTGTCCGTCTGTCCGTCTGACCGTCTGTCCGTCTGTCCGTCTGTCTGTCTGTATGAACACACAGATATCAGAGACTACAAGAGCTAGAGACTTCATATTTGGAACATAAGTTCTCCTAATCCCGGGACAGATCAAGTTTATTAAAATTTATCGATAGCTCGTCCCGTTCAAAAGTTATCGATAAATTTCGATTTCAGACCAGCGTTTTTTGAAGGTACGACCTTGCAATTTGGTTTGGTCACACATATTATCGACAATTGTTTGCCCCAAAAATTTCAATAAGATCGGACGATAAACACAGAAGTTATTTAAGATTTAACTTTCCATTATGTGGGGCTCAGCGAAAAGCAAGCTAACTGCTTAGACCGCTTGCACTTAGTACTGCTTGTACTGCAGCATGTGTGTGTTTAGATTAATATGAATGATTGTAAGGACTGGGTTCAGGGTATCTCGTAGTCGGGCACTCCCGACTAGAGCACTCTTACTTGTTATACCCTGAACCCATTAAAAATGGGTAAAAAGGGTATTATGGTTTTGTGCAAAAGTATGTAACAGGCATAAGGAAGCATCTCCGACCATATAAAGTATATATATTCTTGATCAGTATCAACAGCCGAGTCGATTTAGCCATGTCCGTCTGTCTGTCCGTCTGTCCGTCTGTCCGTCTGACCGTCTGTCCGTCTGTCTGTCTGTATGAACACACAGATATCAGAGACTACAAGAGCTAGAGACTTCATATTTGGAACATAAGTTCTCCTAATCCCGGGACAGATCAAGTTTATTAAAATTTATCGATAGCTCGTCCCGTTCAAAAGTTATCGATAAATTTCGATTTCAGACCAGCGTTTTTTGGATATAACTTACAAGTTATAAGAGCTAGAGGCCCCTAATTTGACATGTATAATCTCGAATAGCATACACATGAACAAATTTTTCACTTTTTGGATACCACCCCCCAAACCCCCCAAAAGTTAAAAAAACGCATTTTTGAAGGTACGACCTTGCACCTTGCAATTTGGTTTGGTCACACATATTATTGACAATTGTTTGCCCCAAAAATTTCAATAAGATCGGACGATAAACACAGAAGTTATTTAAGATTTAACTTTCCATTATGTGGGGCTCAGCGAAAAGCAAGCTAACTGCTTAGACCGCTTGCACTGCTTGTACTGCTTGTACTGCAGCATGTGTGTGTTTAGATTAATATGAATGATTGTAAGGACTGGGTTCAGGGTATCTCGTAGTCGGGCACTCCCGACTAGAGCACTCTTACTTGTTATTAAGTTTATTTTATTTAAATTTAATAATAGTTGGTATATTTTATTCTAATTTAATATATTATTATTATATATATTGAATAATATTTCATTTATTTTATTAAAACTTGAATAGTAATATATTGACGAAATAACCGATAAGAAATCGACTAATAGACTTAAAATAAAGAAATATTTATATTCTCTGGGAGCATTTAAATTGAAAATTGTTAAAACATATATTTTAATATACCTTTTTATATTTTAAAGCTTTTAAATCAGTTTTCTAAATATGGGAAATGTTTTCCAACAAAAGTTTGTCGCATCTCATCTTTAGACTACTTTAATCTTAACTGCTTTTTCAATGTGTTTCTCAAATTCGTGTTCTAAATGTTCTGTTCTGTTCTGTTCTTCTAGGTTCTCTGCAGTTTTACAAAAATCCAGCTCTGTTGTCAATGTATCTTATTCTTTGTCTCTCCAGTGAAAACCTTGACTGGTAGCATCATTAATCATATATCTAGCGCCACCTCTTGAGCTCTCATCAGTCTAGTCACCCGATGGCACCTTGAGGCAAACAGCAGGCGACAATCCTGCGATCGCCCACATGCGAGCTGAGACTGCGAGGAGCTGGATCTCAGATCGCATCCTCTGACAATGGCCACTTAAATGCCATTGGCAGTTGTAATCGCTGTTAAATTGCTGCCGCCGCTACTGTTGTCAACAACGCCTCCACTGGGCTTAGTGCCCCTGCCCCTTTAGCCCACCTGCCCCACCTGGCCATAAATCGCTGGCATTATCAGGGCACTTGCATCGCCTGGCAGGCACAAGAGTCGCTGGGATTGGAAACAAGGCGAGTATGGCACCGGCACGGGCACGGGCACCGGCACGGGTTTCGCTCTTGGCGAACTGCTTGGGCTCCTTATCAATCTCGGCTCATCTGCACGCAGTCACTGGCGAACATCTTCTGCGAAAAATGATTCCGCAACTTGTCACAAATAACATCCAGAGTCCTTGACTCCTCAGCTAGACTATTTTTGGCTTGCCTCGTTTTGTTGCATGTGCCACCACCAACTAAATGCTGATGCTGACTTATTCGCCAGTTCTTGTCTGTCCATGTTCCCTGTTCATTTGCATATAGATTTATTTTTATGGCCTTCACAATGGATGGCAGACACCTCGAATTGCGAAGCTATAGAGTTGAGCAAACTGGACTGGGGCAATACTCTCGGACTTGTGTTAATCTGCTGCTAATGCTAGCACTTAATAAATTCGTACGATTTTAATATACAAAAGAAAATTGAGAAATAATTTTTTAATTCACAATTCTTTAATTGTGATGTTCTCACTTGAGCACAAAGTCGCCACTTGAGAAAATTGTGTAAACAGTTGCAATTGGAGAAACAAAAGCTCTCGAACCATTGAACTTTTCGAAAAGCCATCAAAATTTAGAACTAATGTGATCACTTTTGAGTTCCAAGTGGATTTTGTGGAGCCTGTTTTGCTCTTTGATTGCTGGGCGCGTGGAACTTAATAGTCTTTTTATAGCTGCACTTTTTCAACTGCAATTAATGAAGTGTCGAGTTGTTAACACCGAAAACACAAGTTCCCTGTCCCCCTCTGTCCCTGCCCCCTGTCCATCTTCTATTTCCAAACATTTTGCTTAGCCAACTACAAATGAGCCCGAGACCTGCTGGGAAAAGCCGAGCAGCTTCTTTGCTTGGAAAATGTAAACAAACAAATTAAAACAGCCTCCACTCCCGTTCCCGTGCCCCTTCCCCACTCCTCAGCCCCTTCTCTGGTCAGGCTCAGCGTTCAGTGGCCACCAGGTGAGAAAAGGGAGGCCGCTGGGAAGCCAGCAAAGCAAACACAAACAGACAAAGACAGAAGCAGAAGCAGAAGCAGCAGCCACAGAAGCAGAAGCAGAAGTAGAAGCTCTTTAATCTTCAGTTTGTTTTTGGAATGTCTGGCGATATGGTAAGTGAATTGAGACATTAAATGGGTGGCATTCTGTTTTTGGAGACAACTCTAGTCGTGATCGCATAGTTAAGTGGAGCTTTAATTGCCCATTCGGGAGGCGATTGGAAAACGAGACTGTGACGAAAAATCAAATGTGGAACAGAGCAATCAATCTCGAGATGCTATGTCAACATGGCACAGTGGTTTGCAGCTATGGTAAAGTGAACAAAATTAAGAAAATGTATAGATAGTAAGATTATATGAAAAGCTAAAGATACTATTAATTAATTTTTTTAAAATATAAAATAAAGTTTCTAATTGGAAAAGTCTTTTCATGATGATTCGATTTATTCTCAAAATACGTTAGGATTATCCTTTATATGGTTAATTAAACAAAACGAAGATAGTTTAGGGCATAATATTTATAATTATATTATAATATTTCTAATTTGAAAATATGTCTCCTAATGATTAAAGATACTCTTCTAAATACATTAGGTTTAACCCTTATGTATGCCATTTTTCACCTATTTTATTTCCCTTTTAATATGCCACTTGGCAAATTTATGAAATAGCTTAAAATAGTTATTTTGTTTATGATGAGCCCATTGTAGGAAAGTTTTTCCTATTTTTGGCTCTCTTTGGTGTCAGGTTAATAGTTAACCTGACCGAAAATGACTGTGGGAAAAACAGTTGGAGCGTCAAATGATAAACCTGTTTGTCAATTAAACAAAAATATTGTAATAGTTGATAACAGAATGGGCAAACAGAGAGTGCGCAGATGCGATGCGATGAGAACTTCCCAGAATACCCAGAACGAGACCGAAACCGAACTGAGAACCCAGAACCCAGAGAAACAACCTGTCAACCCAAAAGGCTGGGACCCTGAATGTTCGATGTGCTTGACGCCCGTCGGTTTCATTATCGCCTTTTGCCTTCAACTTTTGGAGTTGGACTTGGAGTTGGATATGGATGTGGACTTGGAGTTGGACTGCAATGACTACTCGACTCCCGCCACCTCCACTCACTCGGCCCTGGCTTATTGTTTAGTGAAGCATTTAACTTATAAATATTGTGTGTGTCTGTGTGGCAAGAAGAAAAGTGTTTTGTGTATGTGATACCGTTTTGAAATGTGCCAGCTACAGAACAGACGACGACCATGGACAGCAACAGCAACAGCAGCCAGCTTGAAGAGAAGGAGACGGAGAGGGAGGAGGAGACGGAGAAGAGGAGGAGTGCAACTCAGACGCAATGCCGTGAAATATTTCCCATGACAATTGTGTTTGTTTTTCGTGTATTGTCGGGCTGGGTCTTGGCACCTTACCGTCGTTCCCATCGTTCCCATCGTCGCCCACTCGTTTGTCCAGAGCTCTTAGTTCACAGCTCTCAGTTGGCCAGGTCCACAGTGCGTTGAGCACTCTCTCTCTATTTGCATTATCTATCTATGCCAGGGCCTGTCTCCATGTCGCCATCTCTGGTGACGCGTTCCTGTGCTTGATTTCCCAGGCCAGTCAACTTGTTGAAACCCTTGAGTTGCGTTTAGGTGGCCCCAACGTTAGCTGGTCACCCTAATGGCCCCCGGGCCCAAGCATTTCGGCAGCCGTCTAGCACGAGTTGGCATCCCAAATATTCCAAGAACCAGTTGCGAATTTCGAATGAAAACATTCGCTCAACTTTGTGATACTCTTTCTGCACATTCGTGAGGAATAAGCTTAAGGGAAATAATATATTTGTTAGTATATCAACAAATTGTATACAAATTTCTTTCCTACATTTCTAATAATCTTCAATTTATAATTTTTAATCTTAACTAATACTTTGACTAACATAACTTTCAATTTCATTCTCTGCAATTGTAATTTCTTAAGTCTGTTAATCCGAAATGTTAGTTTACATAAACAATAACAGCGACACTTTAACAGCAACACTCCAGCATAGCTGTTAAATATGCTTCATAAGTGTCTCAAATATATTGAATCTTATCTCAAGTCGTTTAACAAGCCAAATAGATGTTCACCTATATACATATGTCTTCCAAACTATGGAATCACTCTCGCACACAATGCTCAAGCTGTAATTTGACAAAGTTATAATAAACGGGTCCACAAGGGTATAATTATAAGCTGCCAAAAGCCCGAGTCGGCGAGGTCAATGAAGTGCCGCCGAAATTCCGCGGAATAAAAATATTCAGCGCTTCCAATTTGGCAAGCGATAATTATAATTGCGGTGCCGCGGAGCCGGAGCCGGCCAGGCGGTCTGTGTGATTGGGACACTGGTATCCCGTCCACCACTTAAGGAACTCGTCAGGTTGGCGCTGTCGCCGCGGCTGTCCCAACTGGCGACAGAGGGCGCAGAAGGGCTTTCGGTTCTTGTGCAGCTGATACTTGGAATGCCACCAGAAGAACTGCTCGTACAGCTCCGGCTGACTCGATAGCTTCACCAGGTGCTCGGCCAGCTGCTTGGGGGAGCCGAGGTCGGCGCTGTTGATGTAGCAGCCGGGCGGCAGCAGTTGACTGAGATTGCCACCCCCAATCTGCACGGGCACCACAAAGTTGCTCAGCGCCGTGTAGAACTGCGGAGGCACGTAGTCCGGACAGGCGCTGTGCTCAAAGATCAGCATGAACTTGTAGTGGGCGCAACTAAGGAGCGGCAGTTGATTAGGTTGAGTTAGTGAAACGTTTTAGACCTACTCTTCGTGTCCGTGACACTTGACGTATGCATCCAGTTCGATGTGCTTTCTCAGCTCCTGCAGATAGAGGCTTTCGGGCAGCGAATAATCGCTCACCTCATAGAACATATAGAAGACCAGGCGCGATTTCGACTGGAGCTGCCAGCGCAGAGTCGACAGCTCTTTCAGGAAGCTCTTGTCCAGTTCTGGGACCTCAGTGGCGGAGAAATAGTAATCAGTCCAGATCACATCCGAGTCCTGTCGATAAGTCATCGTGAAGTTGAAGACAGCCTCGCCATGCACCTGGAGAGGATTGGGAGCCAGGCTAAGGGGATTTCTCAGCGCATAGACCGCCAGGAAGTTGGGCGTGAGCTTAACCTCACTCAGGCCCTTAAAGGAGTAGCCTCGATCCCCATTGAAGACAATCGCATCAATCTTTGCACCGGCATAATCCCGTTTACTGGTCACCACACAGCCACACTGCAGATAGCTCCAGTCGCCAAAGTCCGCCTCCTCGTTCCACAGCAGGATAGCCTTGCCGTTAGACTGATGAGCCAATCTGCCACCCGGCTGCACATTGCATCCCAAGCAGTGCATCAGGAGCGCAACGATCGAGAGACAGACGACGCTCTTGATGATCGTCAAGTAGAGATAGATCTTCTGGCGGCGGTTATCCACCGCAGGAGCGGCGATGTCCTTGACCGTGTCCATTGCCTGGGGCCGCTTTTCTGTATCGAGTCGATTGCTAAGAATTTTGTCAGTTGCCATGCTAAGAAAAAATAGAGTTTTTTGTGTGTTTATATCTGGAAACTAAGCTGAGATAAATCAATGCCAGCTGCGATGAGCATGAACGAATATAACTAATCAAATAAACTATATGGTAACTCGATAGCTATATTAAATATTTTAGTTTACGAGCTTTGCGCTTGGTTAACGAGCCAATCAGCCAACGGCAGAACAGCAGCGAACTGTAAGCTCGGAGTTAAGTTTCTAATCTTGCTATTGTCCAACGCAAAACAGAATTTCATTAAAAACAAAAACAAATAGAGCAAATCTCGCAGAGAGTGAGAGCGGGAGAGAGAGGCAGAGAGAGTGTGTTCAGCTCAAGTCGCATTTTGGCGTGGGCGTCTTCTTCTTCAGTGAAAAGACACTCTTCAATAATTCAGGAAGCAAATTTTTCGGGTCGTCAATTAAATAGTTTAAGTGCTTTGATTTGCTAATTTAAAGTGTAAATGTGCCTACAACTAACACAACAAATTAAATAACAATGAAAGTGCGTGTTTAATTGCCCAGTTACTTGTGCGTATACAAACAACGAGCAGTGAATATAAGAAAACGGCTACACATGAAAATGTAAATCGTTGTTGGTACGCGCCGAAAATAGTGCAAAGGAGACAAATCTTCGGCTATTTTCTTATGCTTCGGTTTTCGTACTTACGCTGCTAGCGCATGCCTACGTGACAAACGGAATAGGCACAATGGAGCGCGAGAATGATCCTATTGGCTTATTTTGCACAAGCAGGCGCAAATACTAGATTAAATACCAATTATACTTGGGTGTGAAATGGTCACACAGTCTACAACTTTAACGCGCCGGCAGCTTGTATTTGTTTAACAGGTAAAATATTTAGCTTTTTCTTATTGTTATATTACTTTTTAATATACTGTAGCCAAACAGACATTTCTACAACACATTTCTAATATATCACATACTAGGGGCTTTAGCAATAGTAAAAGCTACAATTTCTTTATGGTTTTCTTGAAAAATCGAACAATTATTTGTGCGCTCCGCTTTTAAAGTCGTTAGGATCGGGGCACTGGTATACAGTCCACCAGTGCATGAAGTCCATGGCAGGACGTTGTTTTCGCACCTGTCGCAGCTGGCGACACAGGGCGCAGTAGGGCTGCTTGATGTGATTGATCTGGTACTGGGAATGCCACCAGAAGAGCTGCTCATACAGTTCTGGCCGTGTGCCCAGCAGTGTT
Organism: Drosophila flavopinicola; assembly: GCA_035042425.1. Classification (NCBI taxonomy): domain Eukaryota; kingdom Metazoa; phylum Arthropoda; class Insecta; order Diptera; family Drosophilidae; genus Drosophila; species Drosophila flavopinicola. Next base: position 9,393,513 of record JAWNLL010000452.1, on the reverse strand, counting down.
AAGTGCTTGGCCAGGTCCTGGGGCGTAAGGAAGTGCTCGGCACTGATGTAGGAGTTGGGTGGGGCAAGCCGGCTGAGATTGGTGCCACCGATGAGGACGGGCACCACAAAGTTGGCCAGCGCCATGTAGAACTGCGGATGCACGTAGTCCGGACAGCAGCTGGCCTCGAAGATTAGCATGAATTTGTAGGGTATGCATCTGGAAAAGTAATAGGAGATTAGTTGAGCTTAAGGTTGATTCACTACTGATTAGCTACTCATTGGTTTCGTGGCACGTTTGAATGACGTTCAGATCTATGTGCTTCCTCAGCTCCTGCAGATAGATGCTCTGGTGCTGGGTGGAGTTGTTCACCTCGTACATCAGGTACACAGCCAGCTGGTGCTTTAGCTTCAGCTTGAAGCGCAGATGGGCAGCAGCCGTCACCGACATTTTTTGCATGAAGTTCTTATCGGGCTTAGCGAACTTTTGTATACGCTTATCCACCTTGTATGGTAAGGAGAAATAGTAATCCGACCAGACCAAATCCGAGTCCAGGCGATAGGTCATGGTGAAGTTGAATACAGATTCACCATGCATTGTTAGCGGGTTTTTGGCTAGACTCAGCGGGTTTTTGGCTGCAAACACTGTGAGAAAGTTGGGCGTGCGATTGATCTTGTCCAGGCCCTCTATGGAGTACGGTCGATCCGCATTGAAGATGACGGCGTCAATGGTCTGGTCGGTGTAGTTGCGACTACTGGTCACCGCACAGTGGCACTGATGGTGTCGCCATCGCCCACTGGCATTCTCCTCGTTCCACAGCAGTATGGCCAATCCCCGCGTAGCTATCACCTCTTTGCTCACCTGGTGGCGCGGCAAGAAGAGCAGGAGCAGAAATATTGCCGTTAGGCAAAGTATCCACTTCATAATCGCATTGCGAGCGTTGGACATTTGACGAGGATTGAGGCGCGACACAGCCGAGCGACGCGGCGGAGGCAGTAAACCCAAATCGGAGTCAATGGAGTAATCCGAATCATCGGCACAGTTGTGCGCAGTGTTGGAAGGCGGCTGCTTCGCATGCTCATCATGATCCACTTGTTGTCGATGCGGCTTGTACAGCACTGAATTGGATCGATTGCTAAGAATTTTGTCAAGCGGAATGCCCCGAATTCGTTCAATGGGCATTTTGGATATGCTATATGTGGATATTATTAGTTTCAAATATTGTTTGTGCCTTTTGTGATTGCAAAAGTGCTCTACTTTGAATGTCTAGATCGTTGCCAACTAGGATTACTAACCAAACTGATTACTAAATCGAATACCTCAACTCTTCCTAATCTGAAAAGTATATAAAAGTAGTACACATTTACAGTTTAATTCGCATATATGTATCACAATGATTGAAACTATTGCAACTGCTGAGCTCTCTAATCAATACTCAATTGTGCACAATTTGCCCCAATTTACAATTGTAATATTGTTGAGAATTTGCCATTGGTTGTCTCGTTGTGAAAAGTGTTAAATCCTTGAAATCAGTCATGCGATTCGCATTCGCTTTCCCTTTTTACAGCTGGCCCCCCTTTTCGTTTGGCACATCAACAACTTTCGCATTTCCGATTTGACACCTTCCTCACTCCCTTTTGGGCATTCAAGCGAACAGGAACTAAGTAATCAATCATTTTGGCAAACCATCAGCAACATGACAATCTGGGCAGAAACTTTGCGTAACTGGCACCGGTGCCAGAAACAGAAACAGACACAGACGAAGTACAGTGAAGCACGTTCCAACTCTTTGCCTGTCTCTGCATCTCTGTTGGGCAATCCATTGATAATATATCACTGCAATTGCGAATTGCGAATATTCATTTGGCAACTTTTGTCGCTGCTCATTTCAAATGCGGCACGCAAACTCGCCAAGGATGTTGCGCGAGGAGAGGCAGGAGGCAGGAGGCAGGAAGCGGTCGGCGCTGCTCATTGGACAGTTATGAACGTGCCAATGGCTCTGACTGACTAACTGACTGACTGACTAGCTGACTGACTGGCTGATTGACTGACTGTAAGCGCCTTGAATGAATCGTTCAACTGAAAGAAAGAAAGCGAGGCTGCCCCGCAGGCCTGTAATTTTCCAATTGACAAGCGATTTAATGTAACGCATGCTGGCAAGGATTGAGGATTGTGGATTATTGTGGCTGGCACGTAGCAACAGTTGCCAGGCTTTAAAAACGAATTGCCAATCTACATTAGAAGTGGGGGTGAAGCAACTCTGGCGACTGGCAACTGGCTAAGCTAAGCTAAGCCCAAGCGAAACACATATAAATTTTAATTATTCCAGCGAATCAGCGAGAACAGTGAGTGGAGTTCAAAGGGGTCCAGGAGCAGAGCGCAGGAAACGTGTCGAAAACAAAAACGTAGCTAAACAAAAGACGCGATACGATTGCAGACTGCAGGCCAAGGATGAGGATGAGGATGAGGCTGAGGCTCTGAGACTGAGACGGAGACTCTCCTGGCTTGAAGTCGCAGAATGGAATTTCAATTCCATTGTGAATTTTTTGGGGGCGTTGCCGCGTCGAAAAAAATGCAATAAATATGCATATGAGAGAGTGCGGAGAATTATGGCTCGGCTCTGTGTTTGCTGCTGCTGCTCCTGGCTGGCTGGCTGGCTTGAAGATTTGAATAATTTGGTTCCCACACTCCAGCGAACCAGCACTCGAGCAGCCATGATGACCATGATGCTGATGCTGCTGCTCCCACCAAAGTCGCAATTTTAATTAAAGTTATTAATAGGCCTGCCAACTCACAAATATTATATATATGCTATAGTGTGTGATTTACCTTTGGCCACATGACTCAGACGACTATACTCTACTGCACTGTTTAGTCTATCCAGATCGACTCGAGGTGTCCTTTAGCCTCAATTACAATTAAATGCCGCACACATTGTTGGCAACTGCTTAATTATTGGGAACGCTGCGAAGGAACAGCTAAACAACAAAAAGGACGCCGGCGGCAAAGTCGCCACCTCAGAGAGACGCCGCTGCCAAATTGGTCTTGATTGCGCTGTCTTCGGATTAAAAACAGAAACAGACCTACACACACACACGAACACACACGCACACACGCACACACACACACACACTTGGTCAATCGATTGGGAATTAACATGTAATTATCTCAGCTTGCTGTGCACCTTCGAAATGCAACGCAACGAATCGGAGGCGACACCCAAACTAAAAACAAACTGTGTCTTGTTACCGCAGGATGCCCAATCGATAAACGCGGCCTAGAGACAGCTGCCAGTTCGTGACTCTCTGTCTGTCTGCCTGGGTGTGTCCCTTGCCTCGTCCTGATCCTCCTCTGATCCTCGCTGACCACCCGCGCTAGTGGCGCTAAACTTGTCAGTTTGCCGCGGCACCCTAATTAGGTGTTATCCAACTTGGCTAACTGCTATGTTATTGATGTGGCCGACTTGGCGAGAGGCTGTTCCAATTTCAGCTACTTAGGCGCCACACAAAATTTGTAATTCGTGTATTTGAACTCGTCTTCCACTTTCACTGGCTGTGAATTCGTCACGCTATTTCCTGCAGACCTCTTTCCCCTCTAAGTGTTGAGTCATGTCCACTAGTCAGTTTTTGGCGCCACTCAAAGCAGACATTGCTGACCCACAAAAGCCACAGCGACAATCAAATCTGAGCAGCTCTGTGATTATCACAGCCCGGCACCAGCAAACATTGTCCATTGTCGCATTGTCCACAAAACTATTGTCATTATCAATTCATAACTACTGCAATGTTGTTGCTGTTATTTTTTCGGATTGTCCATCATCGGCGTAAACAGTTTGATGATGGCAATCAAGCCAATGTTGGCCCCGTTCAAGCAATTGTCGCGATCAACGCAAACTCAAATTCATGCCCCCGAGTGGCCTCCCCCGAGTGGCCTCCCCGTGGGGCACACACATGGCATGATGACACACATGCGGATGCAGGCACTTGCTGGACTGCCCAGTGCCCAGTTCCCAACTGTCCGCTGCTGATTGATGCGCAGGCGGACGTCTCCGGCGGCAATCTCTCGCAATGAGTTGCATGCGGAAAAGTTATGTAAACCAGGAATTCCGGTCGAAATGAAACAGAATGCTGCTGCATCATCTTAGCTGTTCCTTTAATGCATCACATCTTAAATTAGCTTAGCTTTTTATACCCTGAACCCATTAAAAATGGGTAAAAAGGGTATAATGAAGTTGTGCAAAAGTATGTAACAGGCATAAGGAAGCATCTCCGACCATATAAAGTATATATATTATTGATCAGTATCAACAGCCGAGTCGATCTAGCCATGTCCGTCTGTCTGTCCGTCTGTCCGTCTGTCCGTCTGTCTGTCTGTATGAACACACAGATATCAGAGACTACAAGAGCTAGAGACTTCATATTTGGAACATAAGTTCTCCTAATCCCGGGACAGATCAAGTTTATTAAAATTTATCGATAGCTCGTCCCGTTCAAAAGTTATCGATAAATTTCGATTTCAGACCAGCGTTTTTTGGATATAACTTACAAGTTATAAGAGCTAGAGGCCCCTAAATTTGACATGTATAATCTCGAATAGCATACACATGAACAAATTTTTCACTTTTTGGATACCACCCCCCAAACCCCCCAAAAGTTAAAAAAACGCATTTTTGAAGGTACGACCTTGCAATTTGGTTTGGTCACACATATTATCGACAATTGTTTGCCCCAAAAATTTCAATAAGATCGGACGATAAACACAGAAGTTATTTAAGATTTAACTTTCCATTATGTGGGGCTCAGCGAAAAGCAAGCTAACTGCTTAGACCGCTTGCACTGCTTGTACTGCTTGTACTGCAGCATGTGTGTGTTTAGATTAATATGAATGATTGTAAGGACTGGGTTCAGGGTATCTCGTAGTCGGGCACTCCCGACTAGAGCACTCTTACTTGTTCTTTACTTGTCGATCTCTTTGTTGAATAACTATTTTTGTTTGCAACTCTTTTGCAGCTTCTTTGGCGTTAAACTTATCTCTTATTATACTATTTTCGAAGAAAATAGTATATTAAGTTTGTCCTGAAGTTTGTAACGCATAGAAGGAAGCGTCGGAGACCCCCAAAAGTTACTGCCAGTATGCTTAGAATGACAATACAAATTGATCTAGCCATGTCTGTCTGTCTGTCTATCTGTCTGTTTGTATGTATGCAAACTAGTCCCTCAGTTGTTGAGCTATCGCGATAAAACTTTGCACAGACACTTATTATTCCAGGGGACAGCACATTGGTCGGAGCCGGCCGGATCGGACCACTATATCTTATAGCTGCCATACAACTCGAAGTCGGTTTTGGCCATATATCCCATGTTTTTTAATCAATCGCGATGAAACTTTGCACAGATACTTATTATTCAAAGAGACATCACATTGGTTGGAGCCGGCCGGATCGGATCACTATATCTTATGGCTGCTATACAACTGGCAATGAATTAAATATTCTTAGAACAAAACAAAAAAAATGTCACGCGACAAAACGATTTTGTACAGCTTATGAAATTTCAGTGGTGCAGTTGGCAGAGTTAAAATTGCCTATAGGTTCGAAAAGAGTATAAAATCTTCGGCACGCCGAAGATAATCCTTCCCCACTTATTTTCGTTTGTTTCATTATACTTTTATTTTTCATTTCATTTTTTATAGCTCTCATCCACTTTGATTTTCTACGAATTTATTAAGTTTTTGTGTATATTTTTAACTTTGCTTATTCTTTTATTTTCTTTAATTGTAACTTATTTAATTATTTGTTACTTCCTCTGCCAAATGTAACTTAGCTTCTTTCTTTGCTTTTATTTGTATGTATTCCATTGTTTCTATCTCTGTGCTGTCTTTTGTTGATGTTTTCAGTCATATTTCACTGTTTCCTTTTTATAATTTTATTACTATTTTCCGCTCTCCGTAATTTGCTGTCCGACTGTTTTTGTAAGCTATTAGCTTGCAGTGTTTTGTGTCTCTGTTATTCATCTGCTAGTTCCGTTTTGCAGCCATGCATATTTCAATGTCCTTTGGCCCCAGCCAGCTTGAACTTCCACCCACAAGGCTGCAGTCCCTCGAGAAGGCTGCCGTGACGACGCGACATGGACAATTATGTAAATAAACGGAGGCGCCTGTTCCGCCTGTTCCGCCGGAGTGCCGGAGTAGACGGCGATGGAATAGAATGCGACAACCGCAATTATTGCCGACCATTTGGCAAATGAATGCGTGACAAAGCGCAGAGAATAGCTAGAGAGACGGACAGCGAAGGACAGTGTCGAGGTCAGGACAATGGGCGGCGCAGCGGGAGTGGCAGCGAGGTCAAAGGTCAGGCGCGCTAATGTTGTGCTAATTGCGATTGGGTAGGCGGCCCGAAGAACTGTGACTGCTGGCACAGGAGTCTAAACAGGACACGAGACAGCGGCGCTTAGCCTAATTGAAGTGTGTCCTTGGCCCGTAGATTTACGACTCCTGCCACTGAAGGAGGTAGCCTTTGCCTTTGCCATTGCCATTGCCAGCGAAAGCGGCGAGACCACCTCGGAGATCGAGAAAGCGACCTGATGCTGTCCTGTGTCGCCTGCTGCTGCCTCTCCTGCCGCATCCTGGCCGGCGGTCCAGCGGCGCACCCAGCTCCAATATCGTTCCAAATGTGGGGGGCCTTCTCGCATGCGCCTCGTAATTTGATCCTGCGCACGCGTGGCCCAACCGACGAGCATCGTCCTTGCCAGCTTGTCGGGCCAACGGCTGTGATCTTTGCACATCGTTTCGTTTCGTTGCGTTTCTTTCGCTCAATTGGCAGCAGTTATGTCTGAGCTGTTGAACGGGCCAGGAGCCAAGAGCCAGGAGCCAGGAGCCAGGTGTGATATGTGTCGATCAAAACTGTAACTCGATCCAGCCAGCCAGCCAGCCAGCTCATTGGGTCGAGTCCTTTTCAGTTGCCAGAGCGTATGCAAATTCGCCAGGACCATTAATTTGGTCTAAAACGGCTGCTGTTGCCTGCGGTTAAACATTGTCTGCTCTTTAAACATACACTTACTTATGGGGTATATGGAATTTGTGTAGTTGTTGCTGTTTTGTGGCTATAGAAGCTTAAAGTTCTGCCAGAGTTGGTTGGGATTTGCAGATAATATCATAATAATACATATAGTTGATTGCAGAAGGAATAGTTTTCATGGAACATAGTTAATGATATATGGATATAAAACAAGAGGATTACTGAAATATAGTATATTAAAGAGTGTTCTTCAACTAGATCTTTATCAAACTTTCAGATTGGTAAAAGCACTTTTTGTATAAAAATACTTTTAAACAAACTGAATAGCTGCTGGTAAAATTTGTACAGATTGTATAAGAGAAAGTAGCTTCTTAATATAGTAAACTTTAGTATAGAAAACTATAATAAATTGTATCAAGAAAAGTCAAATCCTTTATTTTCAAGATAGTGTATTTAAAAGTCGTCTTGCACAAAATGAGCACTTTATTTTTTTGCATGCCGCTTGCTGACCACCAAAGTTGATTGAATTTTTGGCAATGACCCCAGCCAGAAACTGTTGGGCAGCTGCTGTTGTTTGAGTGTTTGAGTTTTGGCTGAGTGTAGCAGCTGCTGTTGCTGCTGCTGCTTTTGGCCCACTGGCGAATGTTGGCCAGGTCGAGGAGCCGCCGGAGCGTTAAAACGCACACGTTGACAGCTTTTTTCTTTGTTTTTGTGGCTGTTGTTTGTTGGCCATTTCCATTTGCAGTCGCAGTCGCTTAATGTGCGATTTGTATCTGCAAGATATGAATTGTAATTATTGCATTGTGCTAGGGTCGCTTATCAGGGAAGCCATCACATTAGCAAAAAATTGCAAATGAGTGTCGAAATAAAAGTGCAACACCCTACCGCCTACATAGGGTGCTTCACCTGGTGCGACTGCGCATTGTTTGTTACTAGCTGGGAAAAACAGTGGAAAAGACAAAAGCGAAACAAATTGCTCAATGTTTTGTTGTTGCTGTTGTTGTTGCTTTTCGCGCTTTAACACTTTTTTTTCCACTCTGAAAATTGATGATGTTGGCGACGAGGACGTTGAGTTATGGCCTTACTGTAGCTGTGACAGCTGCCACCAGAGAGACAGAGAGAGAGACAGAGAGAGAGTGAGAGGGAGAGAATCGCATCAGCTGACTGACCACCCAACACATTTAGACACTATCAAAAGAAAATACATTTTAATTACCAAGCAAGTGATGAAAATCGCTGCTGGAGCTTGGATTGGGATTGGTACTCTGCGTCTGGGTGGCGTTAATCAATAGAAGGCCGCTTTCGGGGCGGCATCCAACGGTGCGTATGAAATTGAAAATCAACCACGCGACCGACCACACAAGCTATAGGGCGCCTCTTCCCCCCGTCCCCCAAACCCAAACCCAATCCCCCAAACCCTTCTCTCTCTCCCTCTCTGCTGATGCTCTCTGCGATGACGTTGATGGAGCTGTCGATGATGCGTTGCGCTGGTCCACTTTTTGGTAGTTGTTATTAACTGTTTTGTTGCCTTGGCTGCAGCGGCTTTGATTGATGCCCCCACACACACAGACACACACACACACACACACACACACAAGGCGCAGAGACGCCGTCATAACACAAGCTGGGATCTGGGCTCTGGGGTTAGGGCCATGGCCAACAGCAGCGCCTTCTGAATCGCCTTCGATGCGGTCATGGCCCGATAATTGAAATATGTTTTCATCTCTCTCACTCCTTCTATCTTTGCGATCAGCACTGAGCCGAGCTCAAAGATTTGTAGAAGGCTTCTCGACATGATGATTTGATTAATTCGAATTGGTTTCTTTCACTCGGGTGTTGATGGGCTGCTTTCCAGCTGCCAAGCGTCTAATTAAAACGTATAAATGCAGTCTCAACTTTTGAAAGCATTAAGTTGACCAATAAATGTTTGGCAGAGAAAAGTGCGCAAGTTTTGACAACTCTTTCGACTGAGGTGCTGTTGACTACCAAAATAGTACGTGGAAAAATAAAACATTAAACAATAATAAATAAAGTTTTCCCACAAGCGCCTGGCACGACTAGCAAATGCCCTGTATACAATTGCCTTAGGTTTATAAACTTATAAACAATATACACCTTTTCGCAGCCGCATTTGCTGCTGGGTATGGCAAAAACAAGCAGCGGTCGAGAAACTTTTGTCAGTACATGGAAATGTCATTCGCATAACACAACCGAAAAGACAACAACAATAACAATAACAAATGTTGTTGGTGGTGACAACAACGAAACAACGCACAAAAGTTTCAATCTTTCGACCCAAAAAACAACTCCCCTCCCCCTTTCCACCTGGCAAAGTTGTAGACCAAGTTGGTGGCACCTTAACTTTTGTTATTGCTGTTGTTGTTGTTATGATTGTTGTTGCTGTTTGGTTAGTTCAGAGATAAGAGCCAACAAAATGTTTGATGTACTTGAAACTTAATGTTTTGTACAGCCAATTTTCGACAGGCTTTAGTTTGGCAATGTTGCTGGTTTTTAATGGCGCATTTTCACTAATTTGCGTATTGTGCGGCTTTGACCTTTTTGGCCAACTAATCGCCACACTTGTCATTAGCTAAGAGCCGGATTTTCAGTTGCGCACTGAACTCTTAACCTTTAATGGGCCCCCTTTTAGTTTCACACGCTCGGATTGAGGCAGCTTTTTGGATTTTTATGGCCCGTTTCGGTTTTCAGTTCCAGTTCCAGTTCCAGTTCGCCTTTCCTCTGACAATTACAATTAGTTGGCTACACACTTTTGCTTTCAGGCACAGGTACACAAGCAACATTGTGATGACTGTATTTATTTCTGGGCGAAGAAGACAAGCCCACAGTTATCATAAGAACTTTTAGCCGCCTCATTGGACGACTTGGGCCACAAATATGAAATTGTTTTTCCCACGCAAATTAACACTTGACTTTGTTTTCATATTTGCACAAGATGACTTCATTTTCTTCGGTTCTTTTTTTGCTTTTTAATATTTTATTACTTGTTGACTTGGTCTACACTCGAGTCCAACACACAACACACACACACACACACACTTACAGTTGCTGCTGTCTGATTGTTGTGGGTGCCGCGTTTTCGTTATTGTTTCAAAATTATGTGTGTAATGTGTGGAGTGTGTGTGTGTGTGTGTGTGTGTGTGTGTGTGTGTGAAGTGTGTGATGTGTGGCAGCATTACCGCTACAAATTACAGTCACATGCATTGTCGATGACTCGATGCGTCAACTTTAAAGTTTCGGTTACATAACTTGCCAGGAATTCCATTTCACACACATACATATGTAAATAATAGTGGAAGATATGCCGAAATAAATGTAGCTCATCAGCATATGATGTATTTATGTTGTATGTACGCAAAGACATGAACAAATTGGCCTACAACTTCAAAATCGCTTCAGTTTTGGCAAAGTTACGGCAGTTTGATATTTGAGAAGGGCATTTCTAGGGGAAAATAGCACTTTACAAGCTACATTTTTTGTTAATTTTGGTCTGTTTTTAGGCTAAAAGATGAAACATTCCAGAATCGGGTTTCAAATAGTTTTTTATACTAATTGTACCACCCACAATCGATAAAAAATAAAATTTGGCGATTCGATTTTTTTAAAAAGAAAATATTCCGAGAAACAGTAAAGGGGAGTAAAAGATTAAAAAAAAAAAAATAAATAAATAAATAAATTGGAAAAAACTTAAATGTATAATAAAAGAATAGGAAAAGCCATGAACAAATTGGTCTGGTTTCAGTTTTGGCAAAGTTATGTGAGTTTAAAGTCTTGAAGACGTCAACATTTGTGTATTTTAGCATTCAAAAGAAATCTCTTAACAATATTTGTTGCTTTCTTCGTAACAGTGCTCAGTGGCTTTTTCGCACATTGGTTTCACTTTCAGGACGTTCAATAAGTGTGATGTCTAAGTCGATTTGTGGATCCAAATCGCGTCAGAGTCACCTATGCATTTATTGCTTGGCTCATGACAAGTGAAAGGACACATGAGAGAAACTCATTGCGCCAATAGAAATGAGAAACTTTTTGTCGTGGCTGTACCCAATCAAGAGAAATGAGAAGAAAAGCAAGGAAAAGCGCAAACACAACTTGCACTTGCAGTTGAGTCACTCGAACCAAATAAATTCAAAGTTCTTGAGCAAGGACTCCTTGACTACTTGACTAGCATGTGTGCCAGCTGGGAGGATGTAGAGGAGGGGCGGGGTTGGGGGTTGGGGGTTGGGGGTGCTGGCTTTGTTGGATTTTATGCGGCAGAAACAATAAAATTGCTTTCTCGGCAACTTCAACTTATTTACCCGGACAAAGACAGCAAAAAGGACTTGCCCGAGATTGAGATATGATAGCACTGGATGACACTTGTGTCATTCGCCAAGCCATAAGCGCAAGGATCAACTTTTCTCCTGTCTGCTTTGCTGGCTTTGTTTGCTTTCCTACGACTACTACTTTTTTCTATATACATACATATATATAGTTATAGCAGCTGCAATTGGATTTGAAGACAACTCTCGAGGAACCTGCTGAGACTCCACGGCAAATTAGCTTCATTAATGGATAGCGCAGATTTTTGCTTAAGGGCTGCTTGACTTTTGCTCAGGGGTCCCATTGTGCTACGACATTTTCCTCCTTTTCTGCATTTTTTGTGCATTATGCAGAATATATATATATACACAGTTTTTTGTGTTTCTCGTTTTTTTGCCCAGCTGGTTGCGCTGCTCGCATTTCGCTCAATCAGCGCTGAAATTTATTATGCTCCATAATCATTTGTCATCTTTCCATTCTCCATTTCCATTTTCCATTTCCATTTGGCGCCCGCAGCGAGAGAGAGAGCGCATTAAAATTATTCGCAACATTTTTCACGCATTCAGCAAAATGGCGACTGGAACCGGAACACGCTCCATTGCCCCCGGCTGCTGCATAACCCAGCATCAGCTAGGAGTCCGACCATGAGCATAGGTCATAAATTTCCGGAATATTGTTAAGAATATAACAATTACTCCTCGCTTCCACTATAAATATCACCCCAGCCCGTTTCGCTTGCTCTTCTTCTTCCACACACACACACACACACACACACACATTTTTTATTATGCTGCGTTTTTATGGATGTGCTGAAAAGCTGCCAAAGCAGTTATAAATAAGCGGCACGCCCTCTAGCGGCGGTCATCTGCACTGTCAGTGGTTATTAGCAGTGGCAGCTATAAATGGAATAAGTGCTAAGCGTAGTACATATGTTCTCTTTCCTAGCATATCTTTTACATTCAGTTGTTTAGGTGTTACATTTATGTTTAGCATAATCATTTGCAATTAAATTATAAAGTTAATCCTCAGCTGCAAGAATATAATAATCTTTTTTAGTTTCCTCTCCCAGTCTACATTTTCTGTATTCCCTTGCATGTCACAAATGCAAATCTGTTTCTATTACGCATTCCCATTCTGTCTACCCAAAAATATAGCGCAAACAATATAAACCATACATAACGTACTTATGTTTTCGTTACATTCAGCTGGGGGAATGTTCAATAATAAATTTCAACAATGATAACAAATTTCCTCGCAGCATTTTCTTTTGCTGCGGTTCGGTTTGGTTATTCGGTTTTTTTTTGTATGCATGCCAGGCGCATTCCATAAGGAAATATCCATAATTCATGCATTCGCAAATAAAAAAAGAACCACTGAAAACATTAACAACAACATATAAAATATGAGTGGGAGAATGTAAATCGCTTTCAATAATTCATCGAGCTGCGTGCTAGCTCTCGCTCTCTCCATCTCTCTCTCCCTCTCTGTCTGCCCCTGCACTCTGCCTCTTGCAGCAGTCTCTGCTGTCTCTGTTGCTGCCTTCCCGGGAAGGGTCGTAAAACTGCTGTCCAAGTCTATGTCCGTGCCGTTAAGGTGCGTGCCCATCCTCTCGATATTGCTTTATGGTCGCGTATCGTAAAACTAATGAAATTTCAATTCGACTGACGCGCCACAGACACCAAACACACAAACACACAAAACACACAGTACCCGACTCCGGGGCAACAACAACAACAACAACTAATTCCACGAAAAATTTGCGCACTTGCCACACAGACGACGATTTTCATAAATTTCCAAACGCTTTTCCCACCACCATCAGGACACAAGAGGCCAATGTTGTTGTTGTTGTTGTTGTTGGGCAACGGAAGCAGGTCCGGTCCAGGATGAACTCGCAACGACAGGTGAATTTATGATGAAGTGAAGACGTCAGCGTCCTTTGTCCTTTGTCCTCGTCTACGCAGCTCGCGTGTAAATTATATTAAATAAAAAACGAAAACAACAGGCGATAAAAACGAAAGTAATTCAAAATCTGCGCGTGTGTGGGTTCCTTCTAAATTGTTACAACTCACGCCCCCACACAACACACACAACACACACACACATAGAGAGAGAGAGAGAGACACAGATTTATATCGTTAAATTTATGATCCTGTTAGCGCCACTGCACTTGGTTATCCTTATCTGGAGTGTAGCATCAACAAAATGCTGCAGCAACTTGTTTATGAGCCAGCAGATAGAATATAAGTAAATGCAATCTCTTCATTGTCTTACCTGATTTTCACCTTTGTTGTTGATTTCTTTTGATTTACTGACTTGAGGGAATCCCTGGAAGTTGTCTGTGTGTGTGTGTGTGTGTGTGGACTGTTAGGCAGACTTAAACTCCCTTCTTATACGTTCTCACTCATTTTGTGCATGTAGAAAATAAATAAAATAGTGACTTGCTAACCTCAGGAAAACTTTGTATAAACTTATACCAATTTGCTTGTGGAATGCCTTTTAAATCATGGCTTAAAACATTTGCAAGAATTATTTCTACTTTTGATAGCTTACATTTTCATTTAGCAATCTTATAATAAAGTTTAATTAACATTCTATAGTCAAACTAAAGTGCTAGCTTTATTTAAACTTTGCCAGCCACTCATATCGGCAAATTAATGTTACCCCATTATTTTTTGTAGATTCTCAAACGTCATCAGATATTAGCTTAGCTAGCATGTAACCCAACCGATAGTTACGTAAGTGCATGCCATTAATTTAAATAGTGTTTGTCAACTGTCATTCGAATCAATTTCCGTCGCGAATATCAAATGAAAGTTCTGTGGAACTTTAAACACATGTCCCCAACAATGTCACGTCACGTCACGCACTCACACTCGCACTCGCACTCACACCCACACGTGTCAACGGTAATTGACGCCATTTTGTTGTTGGGGGGGCTCACACGCGATTTGCATTGCAGCTTAGGAACATACTATATCCTGAATAAGAAATGTCGAGCTTAATTCGCTTATGCATTTCGCTCAATTAAATTGCACTTAGCTCCCATTCATTAGCAGGTGGACGGATTCAGGCAAGATTTGGCAAGTGGGTGAATTGAAAAATTAGCCGAAACGGAAATGGCTTCGACACGCGATTCGGTGATCAACTGGACTAGGAGCAAGGAGCAAGGAGCAATGAGCAAGGATATGCAAACACTTTGTATTTGCCACTATTTAGTTACTGCCGCGTGTGTACTCTGTAACCCAGCTGTAATTAGCATCTGTAGTCTGTACACCCACACCCTGTACACCCACACCCTGTACACCCACACCCTGTACACCCACACCCTGTACACCCACACCCTGTACAATCGCTCTTTAAAGAGTGTTTGCACATTTTGTGGGCGTGGCAGGGCACACGGTTGCAATTAGGCCTTGTTGGCATGCGGCTCATGCCACGGAATGCGATGGCTCGTGCCCCCGAGATGCAAGCGGTTACCTGGCCACGATGCAGCGTTTGCTCTGCTGTGGTTTTCGCTGGGTTTGTTTTCCCAGTCGCCAGTCGGACACGGACACAGCACTGAGACAACGAGGCTAAGCTGAAATGCGAAACGTGCCTTTTGCAAAACCATATCACTGAACACAATGAAACAGGCATGGAAACACAAGCTGGAAATGCAAAGCAACTCTGGTTTTCTTAAATTTGTTAGCTCCAATTTGCAACTTGCTTTAGCAGACTAAAAATTCTTTATAATTATTAAGAAGAAATGAAATATTAATTGATATTGCAATCCACTATGCAAATGCAACTTACCAATCCTTCGCTCTCTCATTCTCACTTTGCTTCGCATATCCTTTTTTACTGTAAATCAACTCTCGTTTTCTTGAATTTGTGATCTATTAGAGTAGACTTGAAAGATATAGTAACCTTTCTTTATGATTATTAATAAGAAATGAAAAATGAACTAAAATGACACCACTATTCAAATTCCCCTTATAATTCCACCGCTCTCTCATTTTCACTTTGTTTCGTGAATCCTTTTCTCCTGTAAAGCCACTCTTATTTTTTTAAGTTTATGATCTATTATACTAGACTTATAAGCTATACTCACACTTCTTTATAATTATTAATAAGAAATGAAAAATGAACTAAAATGACACCACTATTCAAATTCCCCTTATATTTCCACCGCTCTCTCATTTTCACTTTGTTTCGTGAATCCTTTTCTCCTGTAACGCCACTCCTATTTTCTTAAATTTATGATCTATTACACTAGACTTATAAGCTATACTCACACTTCTTTATAATTATTAATAAGAAATTAAAAATGAGCTAAAATGAAACCACAATTCAAATTCACCTTATAATTCCACCGCTCTCTCATTTTCACTTTGTTTCGTGAATCCTTTTCTCCTGTAAAGCCACTCTTATTTTTTTAAATTTATGAACTTACTGTTGCAACTTGCTCATATTATACAAACAATTCTTTATAATTACTAATAAGAAATGAAAAACTTATTGCAATCCACTATGCAAATTCACCTTACCAATCCACCACTCTCTCGTTCTCACTTTGTTTCGTGAATCCGTTTCTACTGTTAAGCAACTCTTGTTTTCTTAAATCTATGATATATAAGAGTAGACATGCAAGTTATACTAACCATTATTTATAATTATCAATAAGAAATTAAAAGCTAACTAAAATGACATCACTATGCAAATTCACCTTCCAAATCCACCGCTCTCTCGTTCTCACTTTGTTTCGTGAATCCTTTCCGGTTCACTCACGCGCTCAAAATGTGCGGTTTGGTAGCGTTTTGTTCGCACTCACTGTATCGGCGCTTCGGATCTTGAACAAAACTGCAAAACCGCAGCAGGTGGGAAATGCGGAAAGAGGGCAAAGAGTAGGAAAAAGTAATGCGATACTTGGCCGAGTGAAACCGCAAAGTCAAAATGCGTCCGGCAAAAGACTTGAAATGGAATTTTCGATTGTTTCAATATTTGTGCAAGTCGCTCGTTTGGATTTCTCGGGGATTTGCATTTTTGCATTTGGCACGCTCTCATTTGGCGAATTATTTTCACACAATTTTCCGCACAATTAGACATGGAAATGCAAATCCCTGAGAGCTTTTCTCTGACAAGCAGCCCGCTTGGGATTTGCTCGCACACATGCAGCAAACTTCTTTCTTTTAGCAAGTGGATAAGTGGAAATGCAGTTGCAGTTGAAGTTGGGAGAGTGAGAGTGAGAGAGAGTAGCGCTTAAGAGGCTGAGATACATTTGTATCTGCTGCTTAAGTAGCTAGACAGTGCCTTACAGCCACTCGCAGATAAAAATCTATTTCACTTGCAGCCGACGTGTGAGAAACTTTTGCGCCGAATTTTATATTTATTTGCCCCCCCCCTCCGAATTTTTGCCTATGTGTGGCAGGTGGGCGTGGCACATTGCAGGCCCAAATTTGGCATAGGGCGCACTCGTTATCATCATAAAGAAGCAAGAAGACTGGCGAAAGTTTTTCAATTTCTGTTACAACTTTGCACACTACTGAGCCTGCTGCTCCTGCTGCTCCTGCCGCTCCTGCTGCTCCTGCTCCTTGTGCTTGGGTATCCTGGACGGGTAGGTGTAGCTGCGGGCCAAGTTGTGTAAACATTTGTAGTTTACTTTCAGTTGGCAGGCTCGTAAAATCTGTCCGTTTCGTTTCGGTTTTGTGCTTGAACTGTGACCGTTCTGTATCTGGCTCGTAATTCAGCCCCACTTGGGTTAACTTCACCCCCACTTTCTGGCAGTGAGCCCCCCAATTGAATTAGAAAATCATCCCAAAAGTTATGTGGGCTTAAATGATAGCGCCGAAATGATAGCTTCCCTTCTCTGCAGTAATAGGGTAGAAAATTACATTTTTATTTGCAAGACAAAAATAATATTGCTGCGACTTACGGATTTGTTTTGCGCCAACTTTGGGCAGGGCGGAAAAATAGGAAAAAAGGTTTCCCATACCGGGAATTGAACCCGGGCCTTCCGGGTGAGAGCCGGATATCCTAACCACTAGACAATATGGGATATTGCAGCCACAGTGGGCAAATGCTGTTATTTGGCACTAAAAGTTTGCCAGCTATTTTAAGACTATAATTCATTTTATTTGCTGCAAAAATTGAACAAATTGAAAGCTATTAGATTTACTGAGTTTACAGCGGGACAACTGTTCCAAAAATTAATTAAAAATCCTTCAGCAGTTAGTTGCAGTGGGTAAAACACATAATCATCAATTATTCGCACAATTACCACAAACAAATAAATATTGTTAATTTATTGTGTGTGTGTGTTTTCGAATCGGTTTCGGCCGCCCACAATGAAGTCCATGAGAATGGAAAATGGAAAATATTAAAAATAAATTTCAGCCAAAATAACAAACACTCAAACACACACACACATTTTGGATACTCTGTCTGCTGAGGATTGAGATTGATGTACGTAAAATTAATTCTCTGTGTCGCTTGTGCTGTTTATACCCTGAACCCATTAAAATGGGTAAAAAGGGTATAATGAAGTTGTGCAAAAGTATGTAACAGGCATAAGGAAGCATCTCCGACCATATAAAGTATATATATTCTTGATCAGTATCAACAGCCGAGTCGATCTAGCCATGTCCGTCTTACCGTCTGTCCGTCCGTCTGTCTGTATGAACACACGGATATCAGAGACTACAAGAGCTAGAGACTTCATATTTGGAACATAAGTTCTCCTAATCCCGGGACAGATCAAGTTTATTTCATTTTATCGATAACTCGTACCGTTTAAAAGTTATCAGACTAGAGCTTTTGGGACATAACTTCAAAGTTTTAAGAGCTAGAGGCCCCAAGTTTGGCATGTATAATCTCGAATAGAATACACATGTAACAAATACTTCACTTTTTGGATACCACCCCCCAAACCCCCCAAAAGTTGAAAAAACGCATTACGACCTTGCAATATGGTTTGGTCACACATATTATTGACAATTGTATGTCCTAAAAATTTCAGTAAGATCGGAAAATAAACACAGAAGTTATTTGAGATTTAACTTTCCATTGAATGGGGCTCAGCGAAAAGCAAGCTAACTGCTTAAACCGCATGCACTGCTTGCAGTATGTGGGTAATTGTATGTATGCACACTTTTAGGCAAGTATTAATGGAAGTCAGAACTGGGTTCAGGGTATCTCCTAGTCGGGCACTCCCGACTAGAGCACTCTTACTTGTTTTCTGATGATGATGATGATCGTTGGTGTTGTTGCTGTTGTTGTTGTTGTTGTCTCCGCCTGCGATAGATGCATTTGGTAATTTCAATTTGTTTGAATGTCCCAGCGTGCAAAGTAGACAGACACATATTATCCGAGGTTTATTGGCTGTGCCCTGCTGCTATTTTTGGATGCCAACAACAACAATTGTCGCTGCCCATCAGCCAGAAAGTGGAAATTGAGAAGGTGCGGCACAGCTTTTTGATGTAACAGGGGGCGGAAATGTATTTGAATGGATGAAATAAATATAAAGTTACATAGTCTATGGCAATGAGACTTGTGACTCGCATTCATAAATTGTTGTGTGCTTTAACACTAGGCCTAAATCATATCATAAATCAAACTCACTTCGTTGACACATCTTTAGTTCGATTGTGAGAAACTGGGATGCTGTCAAGCGGAAGTAGCGACTTTGTGGAGATTATTTGTGTGGTTAGCCACATTGGCGCCATCATCAATTCTCAGGGATTAGGCATAGAAACACAGCATTTGCCAACACAGCTCCATCATAATTAATAAAGCCACTGTAAAGCTATCTAACTCTCTCTCTGTCTCTCTGTCGCATGTTTTATTTCAACATACATTTTACGGTACATTCTTGCTAGGAAGTGGGGATTGGGGCTTGGGGAGGCTGGCGGGGGGGATTGGGGGCATGTCTGTGTCACATGTACGAGCCATAAAACAATGTTATTTGTTTCGCCTAGCGATGTCATCACGTCTGTCTAGATCTTCTTCTTCATCAACTACTTCTTCTTCTTCTTCTTCTTCTTCTTCTTGTTGTTGCTCTGTGTCTTGAGCTTCATAATCGGCGTTTAGAGCCATTTTCGCTGCTTGGGTGTCCGAATTTGTGCCGGGGTCCCCAACCCGGGTCACCACCTGGCAATGGTGAGAAAATTGCGCTTACCGTTGTGACTGCAGTCTCAGTCTCCAGTCGGAGTTCCAGTCTGAGTTCCAGTCTCAGTTTGAGGTGTAAAGTGGGGCTCGGGCTTAATTTAGTTGTCACCGACAAAGTCGCTTGGAAAGGGTTATCGCAGTTGTTGTTGCTGTTGTTTGTCTGTCTGTCTGTCTGTCTGTCTGTCTGTCTGTCTGTCTGTCTGTCTGTCTGTCTGTATGTATGCAAACTAGTCCCTCAGTTTTTGAGCTATCGCGATAAAACTTTGCACAGACACTTATTATTCCAGGACACAGCACATTGGTCGGAGCCGGCCGGATCGAACCACTATATCTTATAGCTGCCATACAACTCGAAGTCGGTTTTGGCCATATATCCCATGTTTCTTAATCCATCGCGATAAAACTTTGCACTGATACTTATTATTCAAAGAGACATCACATTGGTTGGAGCCGGCCGGATCGGATCACTATATCTTATAGCTGCCATACAACTGGCAACGAATTAAATATTCTTAGAACCAAAAAAAAAAATGTTACGCGACAAAACGATTTTGTACAGCTTATGAAATTTCAGTGGTGCAGTTGGCAGAGTGAAAACTGCCTTTAGGTTCGAAAAGAGTATAAAATCTTCGGCACGCCGAAGATAATCCTTCCCCACTTGTTTTAGTTGTGTGCGGCGCATTTCCTGAAAATTTCAGCCGTAAAAAATCTGAAATGCTGCTTAACGTTTTCATTTCTTTGGCATTTCAAATTTGACGTCAGATTTATGTTGCGTACCCCCAACAGCCCCCCTTTCGACCCCCCTCAGCATAAATGGGGCCAACTGCCATTTCAACTTGTTTCATTTACTTTCGGGCTTCATTTCTTTTCATTAGCCGCTTCGCCATCTACGGACTGGGTTCGACTAAAGTCATAAAATGTAACTGGTTACTACCGCCAACTACGACGCATTAATGTTCTCATATCTCTACTACAACTTACTGGGGGATATACCCCCCACTATGCCCCCCTTTTGGCCCTATGCAATATGTGTTACATTGCTACAAGAAAAAGACCACCGCGTTTTATTAATGAAAAATGCAAAAGTTTTTTCGGATTTTCAGTTGAGAGTTCTTTTTCTTCGGTTTTTGTGCGTGTGGCCCCATTTTATTTATGGAAAGTGGGCCAAAGGGTAAGTCTTGCAAATTGGCACATTTAAAGTGAATGGTTGTGGAGCAAGTTTTGTAATTACATTTATTTTTAGAAACTATTTAAGTTGTAAGACTGCTGTGCTAGATGAGATTTATCTGTGGGTTTTGGTTTCTTAAGTGAAATTCTCTTAAGTCTTCAAAAAGAAAACTTTTGATTTTTTGTTTGTAAGTAATATTACTATTAATATATTATAAATTATATTTGTTGATTGTACCTGAAACAACAATTGATTAGTTTTTCCTTTCTAAATAACAGATAAATATACTGCCAACATATCTTGAGATTAGAGTTTAAATTGTAATAACATATATTTTTGCTTGCCATAAATTGTAATAAAAATGTATTATCTATTGTTTGATATTCCTAGTTTTTTTAAAAGTATTTTAAAACTGTGTAACACTTCCCAAAGACAATTAAATAAGTAGCAACTTTATAGACGTCATAACCTCTGCAAATCTAACGGTTGCTCTGTCTGAAACAAACTATGTACTTATTTGTACACAGATACATATCTATCTATGTATGCTTGTATGTACATGTGTATAGCCCTACTTAGTTGCTGAGCATAATAAAAACTGCACAAATCATAAAAATCTCACACATTCTCTGTGGGCAGCCGCCTCTGGTGGGGGTCCAACCCCCTCTATGGAAAAACTCCCCTGCTTGCTGAGAGTGCAATGGAACTTAACAACTGCTGAACCAAAAACAAAAACAAAAAACAGAAAAGAAACCCAACTATAAACCGGCATTAAAACTCAAAATGAAATTAAATCTCGACACCCACGAGAGTTATGTCTTTTATTTTTCAGTGTTGCTGCTCTTTTGTTTTGCTTTTGATTATTTTGCGTTTACTCGTTCTTATTGTTGTTGGCGCTGTTGTCAAGTCATTTGGCAGTCGCTGTCGCATGTTAATTATGCGACTGCGACTGCGACTACCTATGTGTATATGTATGTATGTGTGTATGTATGTATATGTGGGGCGGCCCCCCCGTTGGGCAACTGTCAGATGTGGGCCGCGTCCAAGGCGAAAAGACCTTGACTCTGTGGAGATCTTGATACGATTTATACAATTTTTGATTCATGACATCTGCGCTGCTCACTGCTACATACATATATATGTATATAGATTCCGATTCATTATGTAGGCAAGCCATGTCGCCATATTTGTCGCCCGGGAGAGTCGCGAATCGAGCACCCAGGCACAAGAATTTCTATTTGCATACACTTTTACAACAGGTCGTCGCAAACAGCTGCTTATAAGGTGGGGATTTGGCAGCCAGCAGTGGCCTGAACTATAGGCCAAGAGCAGAGCCCGTAGGCCATGTTGGCCATGTTGGGGATGTTGTGGCAAGTGTTGGGGCTAATGGGACAAGCGATTGACAAACTAACTTAGTGACTAACTGATTGAGTTGAGTTCAGTTGAGTTGAGGCCGGAACGTGGGCGTGGCATTGATTGACGGCCATCGATAGACCAAATAGGGATCCGGCCATAGACTTGGATTTCGCCGGAGGAGGAGGAGGAGGCGGAGAAGGAGGGCGGCTTGCAGCAAAACAAACATTTGTAAATCGCCTCGTTTGATTTCAGTTCGCTTCTGTCGCGCGGGCCAACTAAAAATACATGACAGATCACACTGTCTGAAACATCGTACGATTTTGTGTATATAAAACAAGATAGCAAAGTCAAGAGCGCAGCATTGCAGAACTGATACCCTAGGTAGTAACTACTACATATACTAATCAAAGCTGTTAAGTGATCTATCACTAAACTACAAAAATTATAAGTCTAACTATGTAATTCTAATAAATTTAGTTACAGCTGCAAGTTGACTCATCAAGCGTGCCTAGTCCATAGTTTCTTGGCTAGGGTATTTCTATTCTAAGTATCGCCAACTGGTGCTACCCATCTATTTTGAGTTCTCTCTCGCCTCAGTGGGCTGATCGCCGTCTTGTCGCATATTTCGCTAAATTTAAATGCCCAAACAAATTCATAACGACATTCACAGTTTGTTTTCACTGACCAGTCGCGTTTGCTCTTTTATATATATTAATTTCTCTTGCATTAGTTTTTAATGCGTCGTCGCTATAATTAAAGACGCCATCAAGCTGACAATATATTAAAGGCAATTCGCAAAGTGCGACAAATTAATGAATTTATGTGACACGACTACAAAAGACCGGTGGGGCACCCAAACCCCAACCACCAGCCCCACTCTCCGGGCAGCCACCTGTCTGGCCGCTGCACAGTTTATCGCTTAAATTGTTTCAAATGTCGCCAGGCGCCCCCACCTTCTGGCCCCCACCCCACTCCTCCTCCTCCTCCTCCGCCTCCGCCTCCTTGCGTGGGCGACCCAAACGACAACATTTTCAATTTGCTTTTTTCGGCCAGCATTCAAACATACATATATGTGTATTTTTAAGAAACACACACACACACCACTTACACTCGCCCTGTTTGTGGATATTTATGAGTGTTTATATACTCTGTGTGTGTGTGTGATTGTGTGTGTTGGGGTGTATCGTGTAGAACAAAGATTGTTGCACGTTTCTTGGAAATTTCGTTAATACATTTTTTTATTTTTATACATTGCCGAATAGATTCGCAGATTGTGCGACTCGAGGCGAGGTGTTTGCTGTCCACACATTGACTGCATGATCCGCAAAGACAATCCTCAGCCGAGGCAGCTATGCGCTATGCGTGGCGGCGACTCCAGACTCCCGACTCCCGACTCCACACAGATCCCTGCCCACGTGGCCACGAATTCCATTCGCCGACATCCTGGGAAACTGTGTGGGCGTTTAAAGCGACTACGACTGAGCTCAGTTCAGTTGCTAACTAAATCAAATCGAGAACCGGCTGTTGAACTAAGCTCGACTGAGCCCGCCGAACTCGTTCTGAGGCGCCACCAGAGCTGCCTCCAACATTCAGATCGAAGCTGCCAGCTCGACTGAAGATGTATTTGTGCAGAGAGCAAATTAATTGAGTTCAATTTTAGGCATCGTTTTGCTGCTGTTGTTCTTGTGGTTATTATTGTTATTTCTATTGTTGTTGTTGTTGTTGGCCGCACGCGTTTCTATAAACAAACAAACAAACACACACACACACACACAACAACAACTCGGCAACAAACAAAACGCAACGCGTGGCAACCAAATCCATATCCACATCCACATCGACGACCTGGTCTGCAGCATCTTAAAGTTTTTTGCTATTTGTTTTCCAAACAAGACTCTTTGCAGTTGGGGCCCCCAGACTGAGAGGCGAGCAGCTGCCCCCCTTTGCCCCACAGCCCCCACAGCCCCTCAGCCCCCCACCTGCCATTTGCAGCGTTCAAGTGCGTTCAATTTTCAATAAATCCATAAAATTTGTGTACCACAACGGGCACTAGGCAAGATTCCTGCAGTGTGGCCAAACCGCAGCAGTCAGCTCCTGCCCCCCTCCCAGCCCCATCCTCCCGCTCCAGCTCCATCTCCATTCACTCAACTCATTCGTCTGCTCCTGCTGCTCGGTGGTCGTTGTTCGGCAGACGCTTCGCTGGCGATGTCTGCTCCGCTCCGGACTCCCAACTGACTGAATTTTTGTTTTGGTCTGCGCTAAGTAAACAATGCAACAGTAACAACAACAGCAACAACAGCAACACCAACAATAATAGCAACAAATACGGTCGACAGAGGCAGATGCTAAGCTCGCATGATAATGATTCACTTTGCACAGTGGTATGACTGTGTATATCAAATATATAGTGGGATTAATTAGATAGAATATTTCATGTGGAAAGCCTGGAAATTAATAGATTAGTTCACATAAAAAGAAGTATGTAGATTAGATCTGGAATTAAAAGTGATTTTATTTCAACAATTGCATTTATTCTGAAGAATTTCTTTTAATCTGTAAAAGGAACATTCTATATATGAAATTAAAGCAAAGAGCTATCTGTGGCATCTAAGAATTGCAATTAAATAGAAAGATATATTTAACATGATAATATAATGACAATATCTTTGGCAGTAACTTTAATGTTGATATTCTCATGTTCATTGCAAAGTTCATGGCAAAGTTCATGGCAGCTGAAGAGAAAGCTAACAATGGCATAAAGATTGAAAGCGTGTGTGTTTTTTAAAGTCCCATGAATGGAAAACTTCTCAGCCATGTTTAAAAAGGCTTTCACTTCCATCTGAATTCATGGAATTCTCAATATAATGCATTCAACCACTGTGCAATAAAGTGAATATGCGAGTGAGTGTTACAGGAATATATGGGGGAGCTGTTGTTTCTGGAGTTGTGAAATTGTTGCTGATGCCGCAAACGAAGCTGCATGCATATTTTGCATCTGTTGCTGCTGCTGCTGCTGCTGCTGCTGCTGCTGCGGTGCCCCAGACGCAACTGCAACTGCATCTGTAACTCATCATTTCTGAAATATGGCTCTTGTGCATACCTGCATGCAGTAGAACAGAACAGAACTGAACAGAACTTAATTCCGTTTTATCAGAGAAGCGATTTCAATCAACTTGGCGGGCAGTCGACGCCATCGACGCCATCGACGCCACCGCAGACATAATTTATAGCCACTTTTCGCATCGATTTTCATTCTTCTGCTAGTGTGTGAGGGTTTTTCTTTTCTTGGTTTTTTTGGCATCGATGTTTTTGTTATCTCTTGCTGGATTTTCCCGACTTGTTTTGATGTTGAGTTTCAGTTTGAGTGCCTGGCGAAATGCGAAGTGGCAAATGGGAAATGTGAAATGGCAAATGTGAAATGGCAAATGCCAAATGGTAAATGGAAAATGGGCAATGGGCCAAGCATTCTCTTCTGCAGACTCAAGCGTTACAAATTGATGGCTGAATGGGCCCACAGTTAATTGGCCCAGTCCAATAGACACATCCACAGACAGCAACCAAGTCGCACCCAAGTCAGAGGTACAGGTACTTTTGCCCAAAATGTTTAATTAATGCAAGGCAGCAAAACTGGCCAAAGATCTTTAACCACTTTGTGCATTAGATGCGCTGCTCTCTGCTTCTAGGAGCAGGCTGCAAACCACTTAATCTGCAGCGTGCCTAAAAAGACAGAAACAACAACAACCATCCAGCCAGGATTCGGCATTTGGTGGTGCTAGTGGTGCTGATGGTGCTGGTGGTGTTGGTGGGTGCGGGAATGCGATTTGGACGCTGTCAAATGTTGTGCAATTCTCGCCTTTTCTTTAGCCTCGCTGGGTGTGGACACGATTGCACTTTGTTGTTGTCTTCTTGGCTATATGTTTAATTTGCAGAGGCTGCCTTAGCTATAGGAAGTTGTTTGTATTACATAATAGCAGGCTGTATAAATTTATAATATATATTAAAAATAGTTAAATCGATTAAACTGCATTTAAATTTGAAAAAAATATTATTGTTCAATATTAATATTGATTTTCATGGTTTAAAATTTTGTAATATTTTGTATTACTATATTTTGGTTTATAATACAGTGCTGTGAAATTTAAAATATTTATCATATTTTAGTCATTAAGCTTGCATTTAAAGTTGGTAGCACCATTTTTGCTTAAATGTAATTCTGGCCTAGAAAATTTAAAAAGTTTATGCTGCATTTAATGTAAAAAAATGTTATCGATAAATATTTATATCGATTTCCAAGGCTTACAATTTTTATATATTTTTTTTATTGTTGCAAATGGGAATACCTTTTCGAATTCTACGTCATAGATTTGAAATAATGAAAAGTGTATCTAAATTTCGTTGTACCCCATTTGAGCTGGCCTTGTTGGCTCTGTTGGCGTGGGCTGTTGTTGGTGTTGGTGTTGCTGTTGACGTTGTCTGACTTTCTGGTGGGTGCAGCAGCAAAAGCAGCAGCAGCAGCCAAAATAGCCAGAAACGAGAGTCAGAGAGTTTTTGTGGATTATCCTTTGTTACGCATCGACAAGCAGCCCAGCCAGGAACATGAACTGCTTCTTGTTGCTGACTTCGTGCTGCAGCTTGTTGTTGTTGCAACAGCAGCAGCTTGTTGTTACTGCAACTGCTGCTGCTGTTGCTGTTGCTGCTGCATCTCTGTCTGTTAAGAGCCACGCACTTTGCCGAAAATCGACGCTTAATTGCAAACATTTCGCTGTTCAAGTGAAGTCTGATTGCTGTTGATGCTGATGCTGCTTGCTGCTGCTGCTGCTGCTGTTGATGCTGATGCTGCTTGCTGCTGCACTCGCTCAACTGCTGCTGCTGCTGCTTCTCGGCGTTAATTGGGCTGGCGAACATTTGCACCCTGGCACTTTGATGCCTTGCCGATGATACTCCATATTCACATGCCCCAATCCACACACACAACACACACACACACACTCATCTGAACACAACATGCAACGTGCAAACCACCGAATTTGCATTTCAAGCAGCCCGCGATTTATGACCAGGACCCCAAAAAGAGCGCCTGTGACGAATCCAATTATGAGGCGCGCCAGCTGCCAACTGTCCAATGAGCCATGGCAGTTGCCAGTGGCCAGTTTGCCGGCTGCCAGTTGCCAGTTGCCATGTGCCTGATCCGATAATGTGGCCATCAAATGGCCATAAATAAAACGCACAAAGCGGATTAAGCGTTTTGTTAACAGATTTATATTGAGCTGAGTTATGAGGCCACCACCAAGCGGTGAACCAACAACAACAGCAAAAAGAGACGGGACGCAACGAGACGAGACTCGTTGGCAGCTTTAATGAGATGCATGGATTGGTAACGATCAATGAAATTAGTCGCCCATTTAACTGGGATGAGCACGAATCTGGCAAGCGGCTTTAATAGCCTATGACACGATAAGGTTTTGAGTGAGAAAGATGCACAAGGAGTTAGCCAGCGACCAGAACGAGAGTATATATCAATATATTGGATCTATCAGGATAACATTATGTGTACTGAATTTTTTCCAATTTTTTAGAATTCATATTTCAAATTAAAATTCATGTGCTTAGATGCTGAGTAGATCAAATCAGATACCTTACGACTGTTATTCTAGAATAAGTGCACTACATACATATATGGTTTTTAAGTTAGGTATGTATTCATTTATCTCATTTCATAATTAAACACTCATAATTTAAATTTTATCCAAAATTGTTTCCAAATTTCTTATAAATTCCAATGACTGCTTTCAAGATGGGGTCAATTAATGCTTTTGATTTTTTCTGGTATATAGCAAAATTACCGATAAGCCATATGTAAAAGCTTTTAAAGGCGTTCCAAAAAAAAACGCATTTACTTTTACAGCTGCTCTGCAAAGACGAGCAATTAAATTCACTGAATATTTACCAATCACTGAAACTTGTCCCTGGACTATTGTCAATTCTGAGACTGACCAGAGTTATTAGCTTCCACTGAATATGTGGGTTTGAGTTGGGTTTGGTTTCTGTTTTGGGCTTGGGTTTTTTTAAGGGGTGTGCTCGCTTAATGTCTGAGCGAAATTACAGCCACCGAAAAATTGCGGCAAGTGCAAGATGTGATAAAAACTTAACTTGCAATTGGCCGCGGGGCACACGAAAACCCAAATTGAGGCAGCGCTGCTGAAGAAGCCGCTGCCGGAAGGAGACGGCAGGATGAGCCGAACGTGTCGATCGTCAGAGCCACAAAGAAGAGGAGCTACCAGCAAAATTGACGAGTGGCAGCCGCGTGCTGAGCGCCCATTACTTGGATCCCGGCCCCAAAAACTTGCGATGGGGGCAGACGACTTTTGGCTGAGCGTCGAATTAAGCAAATTACGGTGCTCGTTGCTCGGTGATCGCTGATCGGTGATCGGTGATCAGTGATCAGTGATCGTTGCTGCAGTCTCCAAAGTTCATTGCTTGGCTCGCGTTTGGGCCGAAGAAATGAGTTTTTTCTTGTTGGTTGGTTGCTCGCTTGCAATTTGCCTTAATGCCAAGGATTAAGATGGGGCCGGATGCCAAACTGCCAACTGCCAACTGCCAACTGCAAACTGTTGACTCTTTTTTTGTCCAACCAGCAAACGCTTTAAATTTGCGCATGTAAATTTGTGTGGCGAGCATAAAAGTGCCATCAGTTGGGGTATTTGAATTTACTGGAGTAACTTGTGTGCTTAAATTTAGAAAATAGAAATCATAGCTGCTAAGATAGTGTTAGATGCTACAGTTAAGTTCAATATGCCTTTCAACATACACTAATCTACACTGACTATGCGAAGGCAAAGCAAATAATACAACAAATTTAAATAAATACTAAAAAAAAGTCAAAATATACTATTCAAAGCTTAAATACTGAAGAAATAAACTGCAGTATTTAACGCATTTAAGGGGAATCGCGACAGCTTAAACATATTGATTGAATTTAAGGATAAAGTCTTTCAAGGCATAAATCTGTCTTATCTTTCCTCGCTGAATTTTAAGATGTAATCAGCCGAGCAGCTTTAAAAAGGGGGGTTTGCTTTGTAATTGATTAATGATGATTTCTGATAACTTTAGATTGTAATCTTTATCGCTATGCCCCCCTCGCTCTCTCTCTCTCTCTGTAAATGTTCCCTCGTAGGGCATCTGCTGTTCAGTCTGCTCTAAAAAAAAGCCCTCCGCTGCTTGCTTACTACTTGTTTTTTTGCTGGCTGACTGAAATATTTTTGAATGCAGATTTTTCACTTAAAATTATTTCAATTACGCCAAGTGCAGTGAGTCCAACTTCAAGATGCAAGTCCAAGACCGAGGCCAAGACGAAGACCAATGCTGATTCCAAGCGTTCTTTGTTGTTGTTGTTGGTTGTAGTTGTTGTTGTTGTTGTTGACGTCGTTTGGCAGCTGCCGCCGCCGCTTCAGTTGTCGTTGTCATCGTCATCCGCGGTCTGCGTCTCCGCTTTATCGACTCGAACGGCTGCAAGTAGATTAAATGCCACAACGCTTTCCGTCTGGTCGCTCCAAGAACCGCAAACAGACAAACTTGGTCAATTATTTTCAACGGCGAACACAAATTATTGATGCAGTCAGTCGCAGTGAAAGCGACAAGGAGGAGCCGAACGGGGGTGGGGCGCAGGAACGGGGGCTGGCAAGGAGGAGGCATATGTGGTCTGGGCCCGGGGCGAGTGCTCGAAGCTCATCAATCTGACGACGATGTCGAGACAATGGCCAGGACGCGCCACACCGCAAAGGTCTTCATTAAATTAGTGAAATGAGCACGTAGCTGCTGTGGATGCTGTGCCTGTGGACGGCATTTAATGTCACAAATATTTGTTGTCAAATGTCGCCCCGGTTCTCGGTTCCCAGTTCTCAGTGCTCAGTGCTCAGTGCTCAGCTCTCGGTTCTCGATTCGGTGGCTGTCAGCATCGTGGCAGATGAAAACCAGCTCACCATGGTGATGACTTAACGAGGATTTAAGCGGCACATGCGGCCAGAGAAGAAGAGATGCCTGTGCTGGGCCGTTTTGGCCGTGTTGCAAGATCAGCTGCACATCAGTTGCATATAAAAATCGCATTCAGTTTGCTAAATTGGCTCCGCGCGCTGGTGGGTCGATTGGGCGATTGAACCATCAATGTCTCGTCAAAGTTGCGCTCCATCTTCTTGCTGTTCTTGTTGTTGTTACAGTTGTTGTTGTTGTTGCTGTTGCAGATATCGAATGCGCCACCAAATTGCAGCGACGAGTTATTAAATTTCAGCGCAAATACGGTCAGAAGCGTTTACAATTTCGACTTTTGTAAGCGAATACCCTATATGCTAGTAATGTGATTGGGTGGTTGAAGATATAAGTATATTTCAATATTATAATATAACTCTTAGATACAATTTATAAATATTATATATATATATATATATATATATATATATTAATATATAAACTGCAGTTTTAGCTTTCATTTCTTAACTTTGTCTACAGGGTAACTGCTGTTCTAGCATTCCACCGTTTTCTTATTGCGTTTGCTAACTGCGACACGAAACCAAAAACCAAAACAAAAGCCAACTGCCCCCACTCCCCACTTTATAGGGGTACTCTGCTGCCTAATTAGGCCAATTCTCGATGAGGCAATGGCCAACAAACAAAATCGAGCGGCTACTTTTTTGTTTGTTTGTTATTTACTTTGCGTTTGCCAATTGTGAATTTGCTGCTGCTGTTGTTGTTCTGGCGGTGGGGGCTCTACCCCACCTGCTGTACCCCAACTCCAACTCCAGCTCCACCTAAGCACTCGCATATTCTTATTGGGCCCATAAATTTTGGGGGTGGCAACAAAAAGCCGAATATATCCGGTCAGGAGTCATGCAATTTGTGATTTAAGTTGCTGCCATGTTATTATGCCATTAAATGAATATAGAACCTGCCATAAAGCTATTGCTTCTTTATAATCGAATCAATAGCTTATGCACTATGGAGGTGATTCTAATTTATAGTTAAGTTTTTGCTATAAATTGGATTTTACTAAAAGTCTTGTTATAAATGTACTAGTTATACCCTGAACCCATTAAAAATGGGTAAAAAGGGTATTATGGCTTTGTGCAAAAGTATGTAACAGGTATAAGGAAGCATCTCCGACCATATAAAATATATATATTCTTGATCAGTATCAACAGTCGAGTCGATTTAGCCATGTCCGTCTGTCTGTCTGTCTGTCCGTCCGTCCGTCCGTCCGTCCGTCCGTCCGTCCGTCCGTCCGTCCGTCCGTCCGTCCGTCCGTCCGTCTGTCTGTATGAACACGCGGATATCAGAGACTACAAGAGCTAGAGACTTCATATTTGGAATATAAGTTCTCGTAATCCCGGGACAGATCAAGTTTATTTAATTTTATCGATAACTCGTCCCGTTTAAATGTTATCGATAAATTTCGATTTCAGACTAGCGTTTTTGGGCCTTAACTTAAAAGTTATAAGAGCTAGAGGACCCAAATTTGGGATGTATAATCTCGAATAGCATACACATGTAACAAATATTTCACTTTTTGGATACCACCCCCAATCCCCCCAAAAGTTCAAAAAACTAATTTTTGAAGGTACGACCTTACAATTTGGTTTGGTCACACATTTTATAGCCAATGTTATGTCCTACAAATTTTAGAAAGATCGGACAATAAACACAGAAGTTATTTAAGATTTTACTTTCCATTGTGTGGGGCTCAGTGAAAAAGCAAGCTAACTGCTTAAACCGCTTGCACAGCTTGCAGTATGTGTGTGTCTGTATGTATGCACACTATTAGGCAAGTATGAATGGATGTCAGAACTGGGTTCAGGGTATCTCCTAGTCGGGCACTCCCGACTAGAGCACTCTTACTTGTTTTTAAAGTAGTTTTATGAATATTCAAAAGTTTTTAAGAGCATTCTTTTAAATAATTATGAGTATTACATACTTACAATAAGATTTTCCCTTCCAAACTGATCCAAAAATTCATATATAATATTTTTGTTGTAGATATTTTATTATTAATGATTTGTAAACCAAATTCACAAGTGAATAAGGCAATTTTTCAATTAGTTGTAGCCTAGCTAAAACTGATTTTACAGCGCATAGTTTATTTATATTGTTATATCATAAATCTATGGGATGAATGCATAGCACTTAATAGGATCTTGTCTGGGAGTATCTTAAGCGGCGTTCTTTGAAGTGGTTATCAAAGTCTCTGAAGTGAGCCTCGCTCAGTTAGCAACTCAGTTGAGTTTTGCTTTGACTCCTTTTGTTTTTGGCATTTACATAAGATAGTTGGTAGCACTTGAGTTTCTTCTTCTGCTGCATCTTTGAGCGCACCTGGGCGGGAAGCTGTCCCCCCGTTCAGGTCAGGTTCTTAGAGTTATATATGTGTATATACTTTTGAGCACATTGTCCTGGAATGCATTACAAGCTAGTGACTAGTCTATTATTCAGATATGAGTATAGTTTCGGGCTCTGACTGGATGATACATAGTTCAGTCTTTGTCTTTGTCTTTGTCAACGTTGCATGCCCAGATCGTGCAACAGATGCTGCTTGATCACCTCGCCCTCCTCCTCCGCCAGCAGCTGGGCTGTCACAGTATTGACCAGATTGAAGGCGAAGGCGAATCCACTGAAGGTCGCCCAAACACCCAGAGCCAGCCAGCGCAGGAGTCGAGGACGCAGACTGCCATCCAGCTGCCGGAGCAGGCAGAGACCAACGCTGAGTCCGGCCAGGGCACCAGTCATGTGGGCAATGTAGGAGACAGCGATTGTGCTGGGCGGGTACTCCATCAAGGCAAGCTGCCTGCTGTACAGCGTGTAGCCCAGATCGCAGGAGACTAAGGAGTGGTCCTTTAGAGGCGTCAGTTGGGAGGAGAGAGTACTCACCGAAGATGACAACAGCCAGCAGCTGGGCGAATCCTTGCCGCATGTGTCCAAAGTTGAGCAGCACATTGGCCAACTGGGCAGCCAGGAGAGCATAGACACCGCCACTGGCGCCCACCAGATACACCGTGGAGTCCACAACGCTGGTGCCCAGCGAGCCAGCCAGGACACCAGCTACATAGACGACCGCTGTGCGCCCGGAGCCATGGAGCAGCTCCAAGGGCAGGCCGTAGAGCAGCTGGGTGACCACATTGAAGCCCAGATGCAGCCAACTGGTGTGCAGCAGCGCATAGGAGACGAAGCGCCACAGCTGGAGACGACGATCCGGTCGATAGATGAGCAACGAGTCCTCCGGCGGTGCTGAGCCAACGTACACAAACACAAAGATCTGCAAAGGAATGCGGAGATTCGATAGGATATTAGAATATAATAATACGGAAAGGTATGCAGAGATTCGATAGGAATGGGCAGGAGTTGGCTCAGGAGGAGCTATAGTACACATAAGTCCTTGATATCGAAAGGAAGATAGGGATTTATTGTACTGCCAGACATCTAATAGGATTTAACCGTCAACCTCCCCATTATTCAGAGATTCAATACGAAATTATATTATTCAAAAGCTACAATTTGTTACAATTGATATATTTTCATTCGTTTAATATAAAATATTTATTTTGTACCAAATATTTTTACCATCTTTAGTTTTTCAACACTTTCTCATATGAAAAAGTAAAAGCCCCCAATTATTTGTTTTCTTAAAAACTAATTAATTTAAAATATTTCCCATTACAATGCTACAATTGAATTTTAGAGACTATAAATTTTAAATTGGGGACCATAAACAATCAAAGAATTCTAATACACGACTTGATGAATGTTCTTATCGGTTGCATATCGTCTGCTTTCGATTCAAGATTCGATTTGAAAAGCATTACGCGATTCAGAAGGTTTAGCCGTGTATAAACCCTCGCCATTACAGCAGGCAAAGTCATTTGGGGGGGCGGGAGCATTGAATGGGGGTCCTGGGACGGCAATAAAGCCATCACAATGTAAGCCATTTTTTGTTCAGGCCCTCGACGGCGCCGCCGTTCTGACAGGAAGGCAAAACGAAGCAAAAGGAAAAGCCAAAGGCAAAGGAAAAGGAAAAGCCAGCAAAAGCAGAGCCAAAGCAAAGGCAATGGCAAAGGCAAAAGCCACCCTCTGGCTGGGATGCAAACCAAAAACCGAAACCGAACCAAACCGAACTGAAGCGAGGCAAACTGAAACGAGACTGGCAGCAGACAGCGGCGAGACGTCGCCATCGCCATCATGTGCCTCTGCCACTTGCCACTTGCTACTTGCCACACACATTCCAAGCCCAAGGCCCCCGCCCCACCCGTCCTGCGGCTCTGGCGGCGGCGTCCAGTCTGCCACTGAGGCAGACGCAAGCCCAGACACTAATACAGACGCACAAGTGTTGGATTTTCGCACGCACTCGCTACCCTCTCCCTCCTCCTCCTCCTCCTTCCCCATCCTCCCCCTCCGCCCCTCACTCAACCCGTCTCCTGTTTCGCACTGTGTGTTTGTTGATATATCCTTTACCCGGAAGCCAAATGCCATTTGCAAATGCTTCACTTGCCTCGCACTGTGGCCAGCCGTCAATTTATGTGCCTCGACTTCTGCTCAAGTCCAATCCAGCTCACGTGTGTGAATGGAACCGGAGGGCAGCTGAAATATGATCACGATGTGTTATTGCTTGCCAAGCGGATTCGTGGGGTGCGACTGGGGACACCCACATAGCGAATCGACCCCAAGCCCGAACCACCCTTGGCCATAACTTGAGATGATGGCCAACAGCGCAAAAGAAGCTGTCCCACAAAATAAAAGGGGAGCATCCATAAGCAGTAACAGCTGCTAGAAGGGGGGAGACACAAATGGAGTACGCCATAAGCGATACTTATAAAAGCCACAAAATGAAAGTTGAACGTTTTTCTCGAAATGAATTTAAAGCTTAATCGATTACAAATTTATATGTGCAGTTTGTAGAATTTATAGGAAATTCTATAGAGCAAGTGAAATATGGGGATTATACAACACTATTCTTATATTTCCCAATTCATTAAGTGAAATGTGACTCATTACATAACAACTTGAAATTTAAGTTATTTACTATCAAATCAAATTCCAATATAGCTTGCATTGCTTATTTAAGTTCCTCTGTAATGTTATGACCACTATTCATTCAGGAGCTTATCAAATTCGTACATATTTGTAGTCTTTTGTAATCCTCTTAAGTTCGCCCTGAAGTTGTTCACATTATATAAGTAGCCGATTGCAGTTTGTGGCAGCAATTAAAATGCCACCCAATGTTGTGCAACATGAAGGCAGTCATGGCAACATGGCTGGACTTCAACCCCTGACCCTGGGTCACAGGTTAATCGCATTAAATGGGGGCGGGGCGGGGTGGGGCGGGGCGGGGCGGGTGGAAGCAACCTACCTCCAGCAGTGAGACGAGTAGTATGAAACAGGGCGGTGGCCAGCAGCGTGTTTGTCTGCCTGTCAACTGCTGCAGCTGCTCCTTCTCCTCCTTCTGCTCCTGCTGCTTCTTGTGGCTCTTGGCTCCTTGCAACTTCTTGGCTGGCGCCTGATGCTGCTGCTGCTGCTGCTGCATCAGCTGGTCGAGGCAGACGCCCAGCACCAGGCCGCTGTTGTGGTTGTTGTTGCTGTTGCGGGATTGCGGCATCTGCACCACGGTGGCGGGCAGCATTTCCGTTTGTTGTTGTTGTCGTTGTTGCCTGCTGCCGGCGCGCGTCTATTTTTGGGGCGTCTGCCTTGTGACGGTGCCCCACTTAGCGGCTGTCATGATGTTGCCGCCGGCTCGGGCTCTGGCTATGGCGCTGTGCGAGGAATTTCGTCTGGCCCACAGTTGGCCCCTGCAAAGAGAGAGACAGACGACAACAAAGCGAGTGAGTCATGTGAGAGAGCAAGAGGTGCACTGGAAACTGAAACTGAGATGGCATTTTGCTAGCCAAATTAGCTCAAGGTTGTCTGTCCAACGATTTTCACATTGCGACAACTGCAGCGCAATTATTCTTCACTTGATTTGGCAAGGCGTATACGGATTCGGATTCGTATTCGTATTCGTATTCCTAAAGGCGCCAGCCAAGTCAATAAGTACCCCCACCCTTCCCCATCCCCAATCCCCAATCCCCCCCTTGTTGTAATGTCACTAGACGGCAATAAAACAGTCGCAATTTATTTTCTTGGCCAGACAGCGAATTTTTCGACAAACAAATTTATTTCCGCTGCACATTCAACTGAGTTGATGGCCCCCAGCAACAACAGCCAGGACTCTCGCCACAGGACCTATTCCGCATGCTTTTTTGCACAGTCATCGAATATAAAAGAATAAATGTCCTTTCAGTCACATCAATTAAGTTACATGAGTTTCAGTTATAAGCTCTTAAAGAAAAATAAATATTTGCTTACAAAACTTTCGTTGGTTCTGTTACTGACACAATATATCAAGTTCTTTTAGATTTATAAAGTCTTGTGTTAGTAATATTTTATCGTATATCGATAATTTATCAAATTCATAATATTTCCAATTCCTTCAGATTTATTAAGTTTTGTGGTAGTCATATATTATCGTATATCGAATACTTATCAAATTCATATATTACACTTTGAAATTCATATTTCAAGTTCTTTTAATAAATCATGTTTTGTGGTAGTAATAAGTTATCGTATATCGATAATTTATCAAATGGTTAGCATCTGCTCAAAAATTGTATTAAAGCTGAGAAATTAATAAGGAAATCTATAGACTCAGCTTGTTCTGTTCTAAAATATACCATTTAAATATATATGTATGTATATATAAATATAAGAATTTAAAATGCATTTTACACATTTAAAGAACTGTAAACAGGATATTTAAAAGCACATCAACGCCAAGTTACAAATTCAGCTAAAACATTGTCAATTTCAATAGTAGTTTAATATCATCGAATATTAAAGTTTTTATACCCCAAACAGAAACTTAGTATTATGTTGATTATACCCTGAACCCATTAAAAATGGGTAAAAAGGGTATTATGGTTTTGTGCAAATGTATGTAACAGGCATAAGGAAGCATCTCCGACCATATAAAGTATATATATTATTGATCAGTATCAACAGCCGAGTCGATCTAGCCATGTCCGTCTGTCTGTCCGTCTGTCTGTCTGTATGAACACACAGATATCAGAGACTACAAGAGCTAGAGACTTCATATTTGGAACATAAGTTCTCCTAATCCCGGGACAGATCAAGTTTATTAAAATGTATCGATAGCTCGTCCCGTTCAAAAGTTATCGATAAATTTCGATTTCAGACCAGCGTTTTTTGGATATAACTTACAAGTTATAAGAGCTAGAGGCCCCTAATTTGACATGTATAATCTCGAATAGCATACACATGTAACAAATATTTCACTTTTTGGATACCAGCCCCCAAACCCCCAAAAGTAAAAAAAACCCATTTTTGAAGGTACGACCTTGCAATTTGGTTTGGTAACACATATTATCGACAATTGCTTGCCCCAAAAATTTCAATATGATCGGACAATAAACACAGAAGTTATTTAAGATTTAACTTTCCATTGTGTGGGGCTCAGCGAAAGAGCAAGCTAACTGCTTAAACCGCTTGCACTGCTTGTACTGCTTGTACTGCAGCATGTGTGAGTTTAGAGTCGTACGAATGATTGTAAGGACTGGGTTCAGGGTATCTCCTAGTCGGGCACTCCCGACTAGAGCACTCTTACTTGTTATACCCTGAACCCATTAAAAATGGGTAAAAAGGGTATAATGAAGTTGTGCAAAAGTATGTAACAGGCATAAGGAAGCATCTCCGACCATATAAAGTATATATATTATTGATCAGTATCAACAGTCGAGTCGATCTAGCCATGTCCGTCTGTCTGTCCGTCTGTCCGTCTGTCCGTCTGACCGTCTGTCCGTCTGTCCGTCTGTCCGTCTGTCCGTCTGTCTGTCTGTATGAACACACAGATATCAGAGACTACAAGAGCTAGAGACTTCATATTTGGAACATAAGTTCTCCTAATCCCGGGACAGATCAAGTTTATTAAAATTTATCGATAGCTCGTCCCGTTCAAAAGTTATCGATAAATTTCGATTTCAGACCATCGTTTTTTGGATATAACTTACAAGTTATAAGAGCTAGAGGCCCCTAATTTGACATGTATAGTCTCGAATAGCATACACATGAACAAATTTTTCACTTTTTGGATACCACCCCCAAACCCCCAAAAGTTAAAAAAACGCATTTTTGAAGGTACGACCTTGCAATTTGGTTTGGTCACACATATTATTGACAATTGTTTGCCCCAAAAATTTCAATAAGATCGGACGATAAACACAGAAGTTATTTAAGATTTAACTTTCCATTATGTGGGGCTCAGCGAAAAGCAAGCTAACTGCTTAGACCGCTTGCACTGCTTGTACTGCTTGTACTGCAGCATGTGTGTGTTTAGATTAATATGAATGATTGTAAGGACTGGGTTCAGGGTATCTCGTAGTCGGGCACTCCCGACTAGAGCACTCTTACTTGTTTAATTTGTTATTGTTGTTGTTGCACTTTGGTTTCTCATTGTACACATTGTGTGGCATTGTTGGCTTAATCGTAGTTCGGGCCAACTTGTTTTATATGTGGCCAGTGCCCAGTGCCCAGTTTTAGTGTCCTGGCCATGGCGTGTTTCTGCCTTTTGGCCTGGCGCTGTGTTTCCGAGCTGCCTGTTTTGCCAGTTTGCCCTTGGTAATGAGTTTTAATGGTGATTACCTTTTTTGGAGCTGCTGCCGAAACAAAAGCCCGACGAAGAGGCGCAGCGAGGGGGGCAAGAGCCAGGACACATGTCGAACGGTAAGTTTTTGGGGCGCCTCTGCCAACTGGCAGGCTGCAGGACACTTTCTTGCAAACGAGTTTTGCCGAACGGAAACGCAACGCAGCGTTGCCATCTTCGATCCTGTGTCGGGATGCAGTGCAGGCAACCGGTTTGCCAAAGCCAACAAGGACAGCACAGAAGGAGGGGGGGTGAAGGACATGGCTTGTGCAGGCACCGGGTAGGAGTTGTGCTCGTTTTAATGAACACAAGCGAGCGCACGACAAAACTGTACAAATATCGACAGGTGTGTGTGTGTCGATGTCCTTAATGTCCTTAAAACATCATTTCTTGTTTCGTAAGCGCTCAGCTTTTGTTGTTGATGTTTCCTTGTTGCGTTTCGTTATTGTACCTTTTTGTTCGGGTTGCTGCTTGGCCTTCGCACGCAACTTATACGCTGTTGTGCCCATTCAGGACACGCACATATCCTTGAAGCAACGTGAAACGTGAGACGTGAGCCCCAGAATCGAACTTTCAAGCTTGAGCATATACTATGTATGTATGTATGTCTGAGTGGATTATGCAAGCCAACTGGACTGGACTCTAAGGGCGACCTCCTCAAGACAGGCGACTACCTTTGCTTTGCTTTCCTTTCGCCCCCAACTCCTTGCCGCTCCTCCTGCGCCACTTGATTCGGCTTTGAGTTTTGTATTTGTGTTTGCACTTGTATTTGCATTGGCAAATATTTAATTTACATAATGTTGGCTATTTGTGTGTGTGCTTGCATTATTTGCATTTGTGTTTATCAAATATGTGTGGCGCCCCAGTTCCTATAACTATTTTTTTTCTGCTCTTTATTGATTCATGCGTTTGAATGATTAAATAAATAAAATGTGTGTGTGAGAGAAGAGATTATTAAAGTGCTTATTATTTATTTATTTGTTAAGCACTGAGTACAAAAAAAGGCGTATGCATTTAATTTAATTAATATGTTAATTAATTTTTAAATAGGTTAAAAGTTAAAAGCAAAACAGAATGCCAATGGACATTGGAAATTTCTTAATACTTGTAATGAGTTTTACAATATTCTAGTGGAAATCATAGTTATATTTATTGTATACCTAACTTTTACTACTGCATGGCGCTCTGTTAAAAACTTATGTAAGACATATGAGCAGAAAGTGGAAGGAGTTGGCAGTTCCAACAAGGATAAGTTGCTGCCAAGAAGCCACATGTGAATGCCTCCAACAAGAAATAAACTTGCATTTGGCAACAATAAACTAACGAAAATAAAAAGTAACTTAGTGCAGTTGGAATGCGAATGCGAATGCGAATAGCAGCAAAGTCAAGTGAAATGTGCAAAGTAAAATTTTAATTACCAACGCCACAGGGGGAGGCTGAAGCGAAAAAGGGGGCGTTTGGGGGTGGGGGGCCTGGCCAAGAAATGTTGTGAGAGTGAGAAAGCGAAATGTGCATAACTAATTATGACTGGGCTTAAACGCAAGTTATGTGAAACTTGTGAAAAGTGAAAAACATTACAAAAACAACAGCAACAAAAATATATATGTGTGTATGGTAAAAATGAATAAAACCAAGTTGGCAGCGCTCAACTTCAGCACGGCCTTGGCTGAGTTGTGTGGGTGGAGTGAAAGAATAAAGGCGACTACAAATTATGCACATAGAAAGTTGCATTAACAACAACAATGACGAGAAAATTGTATAAAAACTATAATTGAAAAAACATGTGAGGCGCCCTCAATGAGAATGCAGCTAGTCGCAGCCTGCCCTATGGGAGTTTTCACTTTTTATAGCCAGGCACACAACATTAACATTAACATTAGCATTAACATTAACATTAACTATAACATTAACATTAAATTTGCAAT
This sequence comes from Drosophila flavopinicola, assembly GCA_035042425.1. Classification (NCBI taxonomy): domain Eukaryota; kingdom Metazoa; phylum Arthropoda; class Insecta; order Diptera; family Drosophilidae; genus Drosophila; species Drosophila flavopinicola. Next base: position 9,352,885 of record JAWNLL010000452.1, on the reverse strand, counting down.
GTACTTCATTTTTGTTGTCGCTGTGAGCTGAAATAGTTGGGCAACGATAAGGTAGCGTTATGAAAGATGTTGCTTGGAAGGGGGAAGTATGTGGGGGGGGGGGGAGGGGGCACTGACTGACTGCGCACTTCACTGAATAAAGAAAGTCGCCACAGCCAGAGAGGATGGAGGGGGGTCTCAAAGCCGCCCAAAGTCGCTGTTGCTCATTTCACAATCAAATTCCGGCAATTGAAACGAATGCGATTAAAAGCCGCACGTCATGCGAGCCAAACAAGTGCTGTAGCTGAAGCTGAAGCTGGACAGTGGACGGAGAGGGGGCAGGAAGTGGGACAGGAGATGGGGGCAAATGGAGCATCGCGATAGGACCATCAACTACTACTGCCAGAGGGGGGGGAGCAACTGCAGCGGCCCACGCGACTCTCTTGGCAGCTTGGCAGAGTTCATTTCCATTTAGGTTGCATGCCACGCCAACGTCTTGCTACAGAGGGGGCAAATGGGGGGCAAAGGGGGGCAGAGAGAGCAAACTCAATCTCTTCTTGCCTGCTTTCAATTTAATTGTAATTTCTTTTGTGTTTATTGCGTTTGCCTGCGCTGCTTACGTTTTAATTTCATTAACTTGTGTTTACTGTGTGAAACACTTGCCCAGCCACAAGACCCCCACTGCCCCCTATTCCCCCCCCCACTCGTTCCAGTGCCCCCCTCAGTCTAGTGCCGCTTTGCCGTTAAATTTTTGACATAAAACTTAACCTACAAGCAAGCTACAGCTTGTTACTTGTATCTGTGTATCTTTGTATCTTTGTATCTGTGCCAGCGATTTCAACAGAAGCTGCTCTTGCTCTTGATGAACTTCAGATACGTTTCATTCATTGCGGCAAAACGGAACCATTCAGCCAGATGCTCTCGCTAACACTTTCAAGATTGAGCAATCAAATTGGTAGTAATTAAAAAATGGGCACAAATGTTCTAGACTGGAAATCAAGTCTCGATAACTTTGTCAAAACTGAACCGATTTTACATTCCGGATCAGTTTTGATCATAGTTTGGCATTTATAATAATTCTGCATTTAAGCATAAGCCAAGATAAGGCTACCAAGTCCATAAAATGTCTTGAAAACATCTCAAACTCCCATAACTTTGTCAAAACTGATCCGATATTTGATCACGAGACAATTTTGTACCATAGTTTGGGTTCTATATTATATATGCATCAATAACTGAAGTAATTTGGAAATGATCGATTTTTTATGAAACACAACAAGTTCATAGAAATGCCGTGGAAACATCTAAAGCTTCCATAACTTTGTCAAAACTGATCCGATATTTGATCACGAGACAGTTTTGTATCATGGTCTGGGTTCTATACTAAATTTGCATCTATAACTGAAGCAATTTGGAAATGATTGATTTTTTATGAAACACAATCTAAGATAGGGCTCTCAAGATCATAGAAATGCCGTGCAAACATCTAAAACTTCCAAAACTCTCCTAACTTTGTCAAAACTGATGCGTTTTTCGATCCCGAGACAGTTTTCCTATTCGATCTGCATTTAAATCTGAAACAATTTCGATTGCCTATGAAACACAAGCCAAAATAAGAATGGAGAGGGAGAGAGAGCTAAAGCACATAAGAATGCCAGCAGCAGCTGCGGCAACTCATGTTTGTGGCTTTATAAAAATAAATGTGAAAAAAACAGAGAAAAGACATTTGCACAGACAAGAAGTCAGTTAGGTCAATGATACACGTATTTATGCTGAATATTTCTACGACTTCGCGTCAATGCACAAATCAGTTAGCGTCCGCAGCAGAAGGCAGAAGGCAGTTGTCAGACGGTAATAACCAACACTGGCAGAGGGTAAAGGGAGAAGAGGAAGCAGAGACACAGACAGCGACATCGACACCTGACCACGCGACGCTTGCTTGTTGTTGTTGTTGTTGGGTTGGCTTGTTGGTAAGGTTGCTTGGTTGGTTGGTAGGTTGGCTAGTTGGTGTTACCTAAACAAGTGCAGCGCGTATCCATGTTTATTTTACGGTTCAACGATTATTGCCAGTTATTGTCTAATGGCACCGTAAAGGGGGACACAACACAGACACACAGACAGATAGCGATAGCGACTGTCCGCCCAAACCAGCTAGTGGCCAAAGTGGCCAGCAAACCAAAGCAAAAGCGCCAAAAGCGAGACAGCGAAAGAGCGGAAGGAGACGGCGGAGGAGGAGATGGAGGAGGAGGCACATGGTCAGAGGAACAGCACTAGGTGTTACTAGATGGTTGTTGTTATTGTTGTTGTTGTTGTTGCAACCACCGCTGCGTTGCCGAGTGCATTGTTGTTGTTGGCTGGTTGGTTGGTTGGTTGTTGTGGTCTCTCTGCACTCGCTATCAATATTTGAAACACGTACCAAACTTTTGCCTTTTTCAGGCAGCCAGCCAGCCATTCAGGCAGGCAAACGAAAAACGGAAGTTCACACGGAAATATATAGGAAAATACAAAACGAAATGAGAAAACGACACCCAGCAACAGCAACAACAACAACAAACAATATGTTTATAGCTAAAAATAACAACAAATATGAAAATGAATCACGCAACAGCAAAGACAGAGACAGGGAGGGAAACAGGTGCAAAAACAGGCGAAATGCAAAATGGAAGTTTGTTCGTATTTCGATTGTACAAATGACGAAAGAATTTTTTGGGGGAATTTATTAAGCAAAGGGGCACAGAGGAGATGTAGCCAACATTTGGCATAAGGCCACAGCATGGGCTAACTGCAGGGGTGGTGGCAAAAGGGGGGCAAAGGGGGGCACAAAGCTGACATATCAATAAATTTAGCACGCATGCGATAAATGTGCGTGGATATATATATATATATAGATATATATAGTTATAGCTAACGACTGGGCAACGTCTAGACACTAGATGGTGTGAACTTGTGGCAAGTTTGTCTATGGAGGGCTGCTTTTTATACCCTGAACCCATTAAAAATTGGTAAAAAGGGTATTATGGTTTTGTGCAAAAGTATGTAACAGGCATAAGGAAGCATCTCCGACTATATAAAGTATATATATTCTTGATCAGTATCAACAGCCGAGTCGATCTAGCCATGTCCGTCTGTCTGTCCGTCCGTCTGTCCGTCTGTCTGTCCGTCTGTATGAACACACAGATATCAGAGACTATAAGAGCTAGAGACTTCATATTTGGAACATAAGTTCTCCTAATCCCGGGACAGATCAAGGTTATTTCATTTTATCGATAACTCGTCGCATTCAAAAGTTATCGATAAATTTCGATTTCAGACTAGAGTTTTTGGGACATAACTTCAAAGTTATAAGAGCTAGGGGCCCCAAATTTGGTATGTATAATCTCGAATAGCATACACATGTAACAAATATTTCACTTTTGTATACCCCCAAACCCCCCAAAAGTTAAAAAACGCATTTTTGAAGGTACGACCTTGCAATTTGGTTTGGTCACACATATTATCGACAATTGCTTGCCCCAAAATTTCAATAGGAGCGGACAATAAACACAGAAGTTATTTAAGATTTAACTTTCCATTGTGTGGGGCTCAGCGAAAAGCAAGCTAACTGCTTAAACCGCTTGCACTGCTTGTACTGCAGCATGTGTGTGTTTAGATTAATATGAATGATTGTAAGGACTGGGTTCAGGGTATCTCGTAGTCGGGCACTCCCGACTAGAGCACTCTTACTTGTTATATTTGCCTTGTATGGCTCACAGATGGTGGCACTGAATACTCAATGTGTGCTGTGCTGCTTGGGCCACTTGATTAATGTGGCAAGGTCTAGAGAGTGAGCTCGAGAGCTCAATCTGGCTTATGAGCGAATTTCTCTCCGATCTAATAAAGCTTAAGAAATTGCAGCACGAACATGAACTCGATAATTAACTTTAAAACGCGACTGCATGCAAAAGCTGGCTGGCTGCACACAGCTACAGCTACAGCTGCAGATACAAACTGCAGATTGACAGATACGTTTGTATCTATCTAACTCTCTGCACATAGGCGGCAAATTGCCGCTGATTGTCGAGCGTGGCAATTTAATGCAAAAGCCATCAATTAACCCGCTTTCCAGCTACAACAGCTACAACAGCAACAACGGGCAGATGCAGCTACAGATGCAAAAGTATCTGAGATGAACTGGCGCATTGGAACGGTTAAGCAGCCATCAACGAGATGCAACGATTTGCACGTAGTTCCGTTAGCTAATTGCTCCGTTAAATGGTAGCCAGCATATTCAGTTTTAGGAAGCACTCCAATGAGCAGGAAACGGGCAAATGTGGAAATGAGCAAACTGACCAACTGCCTCTTTCCTTTTCCTTTTGCATTGCATAATTAATTTATGAGCATTTTTCTCATTGTAAATCATAACAATTAATGTTACTTTAAATGCGCACTGGCCACAAAACAAGAGCAGCAACCTTTCAACAATAACAAAAGGGGGGGACACCATCGTGTGAGGTGGACACCATCAACAACAACATCAAAAGGCAATTATGTGGGGGTCTTAGTAGTAAAGAACAAAAACAACAACAACAACAACAACAAATAATGTTAATAAGAAAGAACAACAAGAAAATTGCGTGAAGCTGAAAGAGGGAAAATGCAAAGGCAGCTAGAACAATTCGCACGATAATGGAAATGAAAATGGCATGAAAAGGCTTTTGTGCTCAGTGCTCAGTGCTCTACAAGCAGCAAGCAGTAAGAAGAGGAGACAAGACAAGAAAAGCAACACAACAAGCACAGCACTCTTGGACAGAGATTGGTCAGCCAAAGTGGCAGAGTGGCAGAAAGGGAGCAGGAGGAGCAGGAGGAGCAGGAGGAGCAGGAGCAGCAGAAGGAGCAGCCAAGGGAGCGGTTGGTTGACAAAGAAGCTAGTGAAACAAGTGAAGTGTCTGGAATTCGAGAGTTATTTGTGGACTGAAAGTGTTTCTGAAGGTGCGCTGGAAAAACAATTGAATGCTATTCAATTTGTACGCTATCAAAATTTAAGAAAAATCTAGAAAGTCGCAAAAAACTTGATTGGTAAAGTAAGAACTGTAAATGGTCTAAGAAAAGTGTTTAATTAACAATTACAATTTAAGCAAAGAGAAAGTTTTTGCATGTGTAAAAAAATATATAAAATTAGAATTTGAACAAAGCTACAAAATGTTACAAGTTTAGATAATATATATATTTAAAAAAAAACCTTATGAACGCAATGAGAATTTGTAGAAAATAAAAATGTGTGCATATATGTAAATATTTTTAAAAAAACTCTGAGAACGAAATTAGAATGTGAGCAATGAGAAAAAATGTATACATTTTAATAAAATATACATTTAAAAAAATAAAGCAATGTCTTAAGTATCCCAACAAATTATCTCCTATATAAGTTAATCCATTAAAGAAATGCTGTAATCCTACCAGCTACTTTTCTCAAATCTGCAACAAAGCTAAGAAAGTTAAGACCTAAAAGCCATTTCATATTTGTTAATGAAGATACACTTTTTCTTTGCCAAAACAATAGTAGTTAGTCGTAGAAAGTAATTTACACAACACAGCTCCGATTCGCATCGACTTTAGCAAGCGGGCAATTGGGCGATCGTTTTGCTGCTGGACTGAGCGACTTTCATTTGCTATGGGAAACAAATGGGCCCATTAATGGGTTCAATACCTGCAAAATGTGCAAATGCCTCTGTCTGTCTGTCTTTCGGTCTGTCTGTCTGTCTGTTTGTCCGCCCCTCTGCGTCCACTCGCTTGGGCGCACATTGAACCGATATTGGAGTTGGTAGCCGGGCAGCCAGAGATCTGCTGCTGCCGCCGAAGCCGGCGGCGTCGCCTCGTCCGATTATCACATTTCGCAGCATTGGCAGCAAGCGGCGTTCATAAGCACATTAGCACCGCTGGCGCTCGCACCACCAAGCGAACGAACCACCGAGCGAACCACCGAGCGAGCTGAGCTCAACTCTTGGCCATGGCCAGCGTGCGATCCACATTCGTATATTCGCATATTCCAAGCTAACCATTCACCCAACTATATTTAGCTGCTTTGAAAACGCCTCTTGCATGGCGCCCTCTTCTACCCCAACCTCCCCCCACCACACCCCACCCCACCACTCCTCTAGCCCCACTTTCTTGTGGCGTGGTAATTATTCGCGCTCAGCTGACTGCGCGAGTCTGCAAAGCGTAACTTGTAACTTGTAGATACATGCACGTATCTGTAAATGTATCTGTATCTGTATCTGTATCTCGGGGCACGCATCTACATACATATGTGCAAGAGCCGGGCCCACTGTGGCTGTTGCCCCACTGTGGCCCAGAGCTAATCACCGTTGCCATTTATGTAGCTGTTGTTGTTATTGCTGCTGCTCGCATAGTTTACATTTTATAAGTTAATTGAGTTAACTGTGAAAAGCTGCCGTCGCCGTTTTTCTTTGCTCTTTGCTGCGCTCATTTGCTAATGCAAATTTGATGAATATCGGCGCCTGCGATCGCAATTGTATCCACAAGATGCAATATCTGCAAACTGAGCGTAAACAAACTGCAAACTGCTCACCAAATACTTCCCCTGCCTTTCCAAATTTTGTCTTTGGCTGCATATTTTAATTATAAATATTTTACAGTTATTCGAATTGTGTTTTTTTTCGTTTTTGTTGCCAAACTAAATTGCCTGTAAATTCGTTTTGTGGCCAAACACATTTAAGCTGGCCAAACACAAAAAACAAGTACAAATTTCTGTGTGTCCTTTTAATTGCCAGAATATTTCATTTCATTTCGCATATTTGCACAGACATCCAATTTTGATGCACATTTCTTTTCCACAATACATTTTGCGCATTTGTTGTGTTGTGTTTTGTTTTGTGTGCTCTGCCATTTTAATAGCGCTTAAAGTGGCAAATAATAAGCCCCCGCCCGATATATAATTCACACAACTACCGAAAGTGCCACAAATCAAATATAAAGCCGCCTAACAAATAACTACTTAATTGCACATTTATTCCAGCAGGTGTTTCGCATCTCCTATTCGCTCTCTTAATAGCTTCTATCTGGTTTCTAGTTGCTTTGGTCAGTCGAAAATTGAGCAAATAATCAAAAGTGCTATTATGTATTAAATGGGAAATAATTCGCAAAGCTAATATTATTATCGTCTAATATATGCTACAAGTACATATCATACTCTCTTTCTTCAGAAAGGCTAACTGTTTTCTGGAGTTGATTTGAGGAATAAAATAAATAAATTTGTATAAATTCTAAAAAATGTACAAAAACATGCATAAATTCTAAGAATTTACATTTTAATAATAAACTTAAAATAAATAATAAATAAACAACTGCGTTATTCGAATCGGTTCAGCTTTGATATATTTGTGAGAACTTATAAGAGTTGAGGCATAAGATACACAATAAACTTGAAAATTCTTATTAAATTATAAAAATTTACTTTGACTGATTAAAGATTTGTAAGTGTATTTCAGCTTTGGCACGTTTAAATGATAGCAGCACTCGCTTGTTATCAACTTGAAATGGAATTTAATAAAGTTATTTAGAGGATTAATTGTGCTGGATAAAGTGCTAATTTGATCAAACGTCATATCTTGGATTGAGTAGCCAGCAGTGCTTCAACAGTTCGATCACCGATTCCGACTGCAAATAGTTGTCACATGATGTTTTAGTATTCGAACGAAATTAGATAACAATAAAACAAATAGAAACCACTCACGAGACGCGACGAGTTGCTTTACTATGAGTATGCGTATGCGTATGCGTATGCGTATGAGTATATGAATATGAATATGAATATGAATATGAGTTATATGAGTTACGACCTGCTGACACTCATAAACAAATTTGCAATGCCATATCATAAATACACCCCGACATGGCTAGAAAGGTGCCGACTAGCCGACTGTCAAGACTCTGACGTCAAATGTCTAGAGTTGGACTTGGACTTGGACTCACTGTACTGTTGCGTTCGTTCCAATTGAATCCAATCCAATACAATCCAATCCGGGGGGTTTTGCCCACGCGTCGCCAAACAGCCGCCGTGGGAAATAACTCGTTTTTTTTCAGTTGGTTTTGGTTTTGGTTTTGTGGGTACGATAAGTCGGATGCGGATTTCAGTGGCCGGCTGCGACGGCGCATTGCGCATTGCGTGGGCCACTGACTCACCCAACTTCCAGTTCTACACTATGCATAAATATATACATATGTATATACAGTAGATAGATAGACGGCCTCGACTCGGGTTCCGTTTCACTTTTCAAAAGTTTGCGACAGCTTTGGCAATTGGCCCGTTTGTTGTTTGCTGTTCGAAAGAATCTCAACTATGCAGTTTAGTGTCGTTTCACACGTAGATAGGCAGCAGCAGCAGCAGCACAGATACAATTGTATCTGCATCTTTGTTTGTTTGCTCTTCGTGCGTTTGCTGCGCTTGTTAGCCACTTGGTTTGTTTATCCACAGACGCGAGTTTGCGACTCATTTGCAGCGCTTTTGTTTTAGTCGCGCCACGAAATCAATGAATGAACAGCAGAAGGGGGTTACTTGGTGGGGCAGGTGGGGGCAGGTGGGGCGGGGGGCTGTTTACCGATAAGCGATGAGTGTGCGGAGTTCCCTTGGTGCGGTATTAATGTTGTTGTTGATTCTTGTGATTCATAGCAGCATGCAGTTCCCATTTTGCATTCGCATTCGCATTTGCAAATTGCGCTGGTTAGGCATTCTCGCTGTCGCAATTTGCCGCTCGCTTTTGTGTGTTTTGTGTGAAATATTCACGTGCAGACAACAGCCAAACACCTTTATACTTATCTCTCCTGGCTACATTTGTCCGACTGACGAAAAAAAAAAACACTTTTCCTGCCTGGCATTTTTACCCACATTTATTTTCACTGCACTTCCGCTCGCCTCAGTGCACGCTTCTCACTTCTCGTGTTCGCTTCTCGCTCACCTGCGATAAGCAGCTAGAAATTCTACCGCCTGGCAGTTAGCATTTGGCATTCTATTCTGCTGCTGCTGCTGCTGCTGCTGCTGCTGCTTTCGTTCTGCTGGCTTCAGCGCTTCACTTTTGGCATAAACATTTCCTAAACTTTTATCTAATTCAACAAACTGCAGCTACAACAACATTTCGAAAGATTCCCAAGACATTTCCACATTTTCCAAAGCCATTGTTGTTGCCCTCTGCTGCTGCTGCTGCTTCTTCTTCTTCGCGCTTTTGTTTCTTTCATTCGCATTTTCAACGTGTTTCAACTTGTTAGGCATTCAACTTTTCACATCGTTTCTCTTCTTTATTTTGTTGCCTTCGCCGTTTCTTTTTTACTTCTTTTTTTTTTGGCTTTGATTTGGTTTAGTGCAACGCGTCTTTGTTTTTGTTTCTTTCCTTTGGCGGCTTGAGGGCGACGGCGGCTGCTATCTTATGTAAGAAGCAGAGCAGAGCAGAGTCTGGAGAATTTATTAAATTTCTTCAGCATAAAGTGCACTAATTTATTAGCTCTTGATGAGTCTGAAACTATGTGCCACTCTTTCCAAGCCGGGGAACACCTGGAATGTCTCTTTGCTGATAAGAGATGTGCTCAAGTTGACTGATGTATCTACTACTACTACTACAACTACTACTGCGACTACTTTTCCACTATGCAAATTAGCGGCTTCGACTAGTATTTGTTAGTCACACGTTTGCTTTTCACATTTAATTACTTAATCAACTCAAAATAAGCACATAAATGGCCTAACTAACCTATTTAGAGAAATTCAGGTCTGTTTTTTTATTTTGTTTAGTTCTTTTCACACCTCAATGTAAGAAAAAAGAGCCCATTAAAAAAAAAGCAAACTTGACATAATTACAAAAAAATATTTACAAAAAGATACAAAAATAAAATGCAGTGCGTACAATTTTTTAAAAAGTAGCAAACGCTATAATTTTTAATGGGTTTTTGTTTTTCGCATTCGACAAGAACAACAACAATAGGCAGCTGAGGCCCCCAGAGATTAAGACCCCTCTCTCCCTCTCTCTCTCTCTCTCTTTGTATCTGTCTCTCTTTGGCAGGCCGTGGAAATTCAAGGCAGCCCGTCGATCACCGTCGTGTGGCGTCTCTGTCTCTGTCTCCCTCTCTCCCTCTCTCTCTCTCTGCTCCTCAGTCTCAGTGTGTCTGCTCTGATGTCATGGGTGCTTATAAGCATGATATATGGATTTGTAGTTGTAGTTGTTTCTGTTTCTGATTCTGTTTCTGTTTCAGCTGCCGTCGCACGCAAAATTTGCATGCAGTTTTAGCAGACAATTCAAGACAGCAACAACAAGAGTAACAAAAACAACAAAAGGCGCTGGCCACGCCCACGTGCACAAAGGTAGTAAAAAACCTTGCGTATGAATGAATCGAGCGTTTAATAAATAAAAATACTAACAACAATAAGAGTAACAAAAACAACATTGAAACTCACATTTAATAATAAAAAAAAAAAAACACGTAAAACACAGACGGCAGCGAGTAAATAAAATACTTTAGTGAATGAATAAATAAATCAATAAACACAGCAAATGTAAACAAATTAAACAGTAAAACAAAAGCACAAAATAAACCCCAAATATAAAGAATAAATTGTTGAGTTATTGTTGGGCAAACATTGTTATAGAAATCAGCTACAGCTTTGAGCAGAGAATTGACTATAAAGAATTGAATGAATATACATATAAGAAAATAAATTAAAAGAAGCTAAAAAGTGTAATTGAAGAATATATTTAAATATTTTAATTATACTATAGATGAATATATGTGTATACTAAGCTAAAAAAACACAAACTGTAGTCATATTCTGTCAGTTATGGAATTGTAGAGTTCATTACAGAGAAATCAGATATAATATGCATAGAATATATAACACAACAGATCTTTAAACTGAGAAAATATTATATTTAAATGGTAGTATGCTTATTTGAGCTCAAATATGTAATAAAAAAGTTATTTAGACAAACTTCCAGCTTAGTTTATCCGGATTTATATTTAATATTTCAATTCAAGTTCCCTTTTTATTTGCTGTGAATGATAATTAGTTGGCAGCTTGGCCAGTGATCGGTTGTTTCTAGCTGCGATTCGTATCTGGGAGCTCTTGCAACGCCTTTTTGGTTACCGCTGCGTGCGACGGCCCACACAAACCATTCAAGAAACTCAAGAAATTGGTATTCAAAGCGCCCCATTCAAAAAGGCAGCCTCCATCGTCCTACACAGAAATCATAACAGCTTTTTTTCATCCACATACAAATTTAGGCTGCCAACACGAGTTGAATGAATCAAAACAAAAGAAATCAAAGCAAATCAAATGAAATCAAATGAAATGGCAATCGAAGTTGGCACAAGTTGGCAAGTAGCACTCGGGCTAGCCCAGATACACAGCTACAAGATACAAGATACAAGATACAAGATACAAAACTATTTGTGTGCAACCAAATTAGATCATATCAAATACAAATCGAATAAGCTGCGAGCTGAGCTAGTTGCGCACAAGCAGCAATTCAGTCATTCATAAAAAACAAAAAGCAAAGCAAAAAGACAAACACGCGTTGCGTATACGCAATGTGTCACACAGGATGTGGATGCAGATGCAGGCTAAAGATACAAACACAGTAATTTGGCTGTGCAACGCAGACAGATAGATTTGTGTGTGTGTTTGGTCCACTCACCAATGCTGATGATGATGACAAGTTACTCTGCTCTGCTCTGCTGCTCACTATTTACAGCTGTCGGCAGTTTGCACAGTTGCCAGTTGGCAGTTTATGGCCACGCTCAATGTATCTTGTATCTTGTATCTTGCAGATACGCCGCATTCATTGCCTGCAGCCAGCAGCCAACATTAAGCACTGCTCTGCTCTGTTCTGCTCAACCCTTAGCCGTTAACCGTTAAGCGTCGCGTTTACCGTTAGTCGCTGTCCGTTGTTCGTTGTTCGTTATTCGCCGTTAGCCCGTTAGCCGTTAGCCGTTTTGTGTCCGTTTCTGCGCGTTGCAAAGTGCCGTTCACTACTGAGCTCGTTTTTTATGCGCTCCGATACTTTTATAGATTCGCAATGTGCCTCGAGCCGGGCCTTGGGTTGGACAGCAGGGTAGCTGAGGGGGGGCGGGGGCGGGGGGGTGCTAAAGGGGTAGTCGAGGTAGCCAAGGGTAGCGCTCTGTTGCTAGTTTTGTTGCTCTGTTTGTTTGTTTGTTTGCTGGCTGGCTGGCTGGCTGTTGCCTTGCACCCCTTTTTAGCCGGCCGGCCAGCACAACAACAAACAGCAACCACCCAAAAAGTATACCTCCCCCCCCACAGGTTACCTGTGCCGCTGCCCATGAGCTGTCCACCTGCTGACGAACTTGTTCGAAGAGGTTCGAAGCAAGCTTTCGGTTTTGTTTTTGGCTAACAAAAGCAACAAAAAAACGGTAAATGCAGCAGACAGGAGAGTCGGCAAAAGAGAGTGAGCGAGCGAGCGAGACAGAGAGGGAGAGGGAGAGAGCGTGCGTTATGCAGGAGCCGGTTTCGGTGGCAGGTGCAACTTGTGGACAGCTGATGAGCAGCAGCCGCCTGACAATTAACGAGTCTCATTACTCAGCAACGTGCAGCTGACGCCTGCCTCTTCTTCTTACAGCCCCCCCCCAATCCCCCACGGCCCACCACTGACTAAAGCCCCCCACTCCGACTGCTGCTGCTGCTGCATTTGGGGTCAGGCCGCTTGCCACTCAGTTAAAGATTAATAACAATAATCAGCATCATCATCATCATCAGCATTATCGTGAGATTTGAAATGAAAATTGCAGAAAACTGCGCTTGACGTGTGCTTTCCCGGCTTTCCCAGGCTTGTTAGCAGCTGGCAACGGCAACAGTGGAAATTAGCCAAGCGCCACCATCGAAAATCTTGTATTCAATTGATTTGATCAAGTAATTATGCGGTTTGACGCACATTGCGCACATATGAATTGTGATATGAATCTCAAACCCCCCCTAAAACCAGCATAACGCGCAGCTAATAAGGGGCTACCCTTACTCTGCACCCCCACCCAATTTTCAGAGTTCAACTGGCATTTAATTTCAGCACTCGAAAACATTTTAAATCAAATCTATTGAATGCGTTTCTTTTCGCAACAACAAAAGCAACAACTGCGGTCGCTGTTTTCTACCCCCTTGCACCCCCCTTGCACCACGCCCCTGCCCCTGCAGCCTTGCAACCTCCGCTTTGTGCCCTCATCAACTGTCATCTTTGATAATGTTCAGCATCATGTTGAGTTGGTTGTCGATGTTGCTGCTGCTTGTTATTTGCCTGATGCATTTGCTGTTGTTGTTTTCGGCTTGCTTGCGGCATTCAGCGTCAGGCAACATATCAAATTATGTTCGATTTATGTTAACAAGTCGCATCGATTTTCAGCTGATAACCCACATAGCTGTATATATAGTTGTACATATGTATATTTGTACATGAGCAAGTTTGCTACCTAACGGATACGCATCCGAAATCAGTCAGTCAGCTAGATACTTTTTGGCACCCAGTAGCAGCAGGCAAGGTCAGAGGACAAAGCAATCGAGATGCGGCCTTAAGGATAAAGAGATGTGCATAGATATAAGGATAAACCTATCAACATATGCAGCTGAAGTGGATAATTAGATGCAAATGTAACTTATATTTTCAAGTTTTTAATTTACAAGAATTAAAATATGAAATGAAATATTAAAAAAAATATATAAGTAAATATTCAGGTTTTTATAAAATGTTTCAATAGAATATACAATAGAATATTGGATAAAATATTTTGATTTTTATTAGTTGCATATATCAATATAAATAAAAATGTGTTTATTTGAAGGCTAGTAAAAGAAATGTATCTAAAAGCAGCTGTTTTTTGAAACATTCCGTTGAAATGTCATTAGCTTTTCATTTGCTGGGAGTTTTCTTTATTCATGCTGCAGCACAAACAGTTGCTCATAAAAGTAAATGCACCAAATCACACTATTCTCTTTTGCTTCTTGTGTATTCGACATCTTTTAATTGGCATCGCAGCAACAAAAATCGAAAATTAAAAAACCAAAAGAAAAGCATTAAGGTGAAAAAAACAAACAACAGCACAAAGAGGGGGTGGGGCAGGGGCAGGGGCAGGGGAAGAAGGGGTTGGGGCAGAAGGGGGTGGGGTTAGTTGATTTGACGCACAAGATCGCAAATAAAAGAAGCAATAAAAAGTGATTACGTGCTGGCAGCAGACAGGGATTAGAGGAGTGGAGAGGATAGGAGGAGGATAGGATAAGGGGGCAGCACAGGGGACTGATGCAAATCAAAACAGATGTGCGACAAGGCAAACTGGCAACTTGCAACTGGCAACAGCAGCTAAAGCAACGGCAAACTTTGCCACAGATACAAGATACGAAATACAAAATACAAGATACAGCAGACGAGAAATGAGATACGAGCTGCAAGATACATTTCTGGTTTGTTGTTCCTGTTGCTGTTGTTGTTCCTGTTGCTGTTGCTCGTGCCACACGGCCAAGAGACAAGAGGCTTGCAAAGTAACTGTGCCACACGGCCGCATATCCTGCAGGAAAGCCAGCGCCGCATTGAACGGGAATTGCGCAAGGATTTCAGCCAAAACTGGTTGGCCAAGAAGTGCGTCGCTCACCTGCCGCAAACTCGGCTTAGCTGCTGCTGCTGCTGCCCCTGCCACATGCCGCATGACTCAAATTACGCTTCCTCTTTTTCGAGCGCATGAACTTTTTACCTACAGTGCCCACTCGCTAATAGCAACTGCTGAGATAGTCTTTTTAAATGATGAACTTTTTGCTTACAGTGGCCACTCGCTAATAGCAACTGCTGAGATAGTCTTTTTAAATGCAACATCTGCCGTTTTGAGACTTTGCTCAAGATTATATTTGTGATTTAAGTATAATATAATAATATTCTGCATATTTCACAAAACATTTCTTGTGCTATCTTTGAAAACTCTATCTATAATATTACAATTTTATAAGTCAATGCAGCCCATAAGATTTGAATATATTTGAATTTCTATAAATTGAAGTTATGCAGTAATTGAAATTGTTGAAATGTGTAATTCATTCATTGTTACATAGTGTTTACTTCTGTTTCTAAATATCAAATATATAAAAACAAATTCTAGTTTAAATTTAAAATACAGCATTATTTCATTATTTTTCATATTTTTGCATAAAAATAACTATTTGCAGCCTAAATTGCAAATATACTAAAAATATAAAATTTATATACATATATATATATATATATATTTATATACTAAATTGCAATATACTATATTTACATTATTTTTTATAATTTTTTAAAAACGCCGCGTTGTAATTAGCGAGTGAGCACTGTATAATAACTCTGGTGCCCTTTGCCACAACGTTGTCTGCTTCCGCTCAAAGAGCGCAAGAGAAGGAGAGAGGTAGAGAAGGAGAGGGAGAGGGAGAGGGAAAGAGGTTGTGGCGACCTGGCGAGAATAGTGCAACTATTTGCTGCCACAGGACGAGGACATAGCTGCAAAATATTGCCAATGTGCGGCGGATTGCGATTGTCGAATGTGCGCGCTGCTTGAAGTCGCCACAGTTTTAACTGCGTGCCGCACGTTGGGCATACAAAAAAACCAAAACGGATAAAACGGAAAGTGCTTGTAGTAGTAAATTGTATTGAGAAATGCACAGACAAAAACAAAAACAACAACAAAGCAGAAACAAGACGTTGGCGTTTGCTGCTTGTTGCAGCCAGCGACGACGCCTGGCGCATAACAATGCGTTCTGCTTGCCCCAATGTATCTGTCAGATACGCCCAGGCATCTGATGGCAACTGCAACAACAAATTGGCCGACTCTGTTTGCTGTTTGCTGCTGGCTGTGTTTGGTCAACAAAGTTGTTTGCAACAGCTAACACCTAGCCAAAACAACAACAACAACAACAACAGAGAAACATAACAAGAGCATACAACTGTGCGAACATGTTCGCTTGCGCTCTTATACAGCAGCAGCAGCAGCAAACAGCTGTTTGCACTTCGAACGTGTTGCGTATAAGAGCAGGCTTGTGCTAAGTAGAAGAGCGTGCGCGCGTACAAGTTGCGTAGAAGAGCGAAAGTGTTGCGGCTTGATGGAATTTCATGATCGCACTTAATTTTGTGTGCTATAAGAACTTAAGTCTTTTAAACATGTATGTATATATATGTATGCTTAAGGAAGAATGCCAATTTTGAGCACTTATGTATTTATTTCAACTTAACTCACTTAAAGCTCATCTCGAATCGAATTTCCTTTTTAGCCTAATTCAATCTAAGCCATTCAAATGGCAGCCACTCGAGTTTATATTTCACCAAAGCCCTAGGCTCAATTTAAAACAAACACACAATAGTATATCTATCTCTATCTATCTCTATCTCTCTCTCACTGTTGGTCAATGCCATTTTGGCAAAGCTTATCGAAAAATATTTGCATAAGATTCAAGCTGCATGCAAGAAGCAGTTTCCCTTTGCCCCTTTCGCTTTTCCCTGCCACAGCTAACCGAATAGCAGACAAACTTTTCGGGCAAGTTTTGCGCTGCAAGTGGAGTTCATATTTGAGTTGAATTTAGCCCCACCTCCCACCTCCCCCTCCTCCACCCCCCAGCCTAACCCTTTTGCCTAATTGTATGAAAATACTTGGGTCCTTTGCTTCTGTCTCGCTGTTAAATGTGAATTTAAGCCGAGCTAGTTGCAACTTGCCACAGAAGTGCGCCTTCTCTCTCCCTCTCTCTCTCTCTCTCTCTCTCTCTCTGTCTCTGTCTCTGTCTTCTCATGAGAGACCTCCACCTGACCGCAGTCACTCTGAGTTATTGGCTGGGCAAACAGTCGGCGGTCCAAGGTGTCGACCTGGGGGCATGCAGCGCGCTCCGCTTGCGTGGGGCAAGTGCAGCGAAGCGTTTGACATGGACCTTGGCCCCCCAATGCGAGCAATGAATGAACGGCTAATACGGTGCGCCCTAGACAAATAGTACACTTTAAGAGAATCACAAATAATACCAAGTTTTGCAAGTCTTTTTTAGGATGTACTCAACAAAATATTCGAAATTGCATAGATTTCTTTAGCTACATTGTATACATTTTTAAAAAATTTGTTGTGGTTCAAAAGTTTTTAAAAATACTAGCTAATATAACTACATATTGTTTTAAAGAAGAATATTAGCTTCAAAGCTTGGGAAATGCAGCCTTATTTATCAATTTTTTTTCTAATTTATAAAAAATCGTTAACAAAAACCATCATTATTTTTTATAATTTTTTAAATTTAATAAATTCTTTACACAAACTTTTTAAAGTGTATAAAAAACCATAAAAATTAAACTAACATATTCTCAAAAATAGTAATCAATTTTAAATGCTTTCTGCTTAGTTCTAATCTATAAAAGTTCATTTCTGCCTAGTGCTCACTGTACTTGTGCCTTGGATTTAAATATTGTGACAGCAGCGCATCTTCAAATTCTATACCCAAGCAAAATAAAGCTGTCTCACAGCTGCATGCATGACCCCCTTGGCACCACCCCCAGCCCCACCCCCACCCTGCTCCCCTCTTGGCCCTTCGCAGCTCACAGCCAAGTTGCTTTTGGCTAAAATTCTCAATTTTATGTTGGCATATTTTTGGCTTTGCTTTTAATTAAATCAAAATAGCGCAAATGCACATGGCCGTAAGGCGTTTGTGTGTGTGTGTGTGTGTGTGTGTTTGCCTCTGCCTTTGTGTTTGTGGGCGTGGCTGGCCAAGATCGCAACGCAATGGCGGCGGTGGCAGCTGCTGTGGCAACAACAACAACAGCAGCAGCATCTCAACTGACCAAACGTTCTGTGGGTCAAGTTAGGAAACCCGTTTCGAGTGGCTTCCTCTCGACTGGTTGCAAGTGCCGCGCTGAGCTGTGATTGGAGAAGAGCCCAAGAGAGCGAACCTTCTACCTGAGCTGAGGCAGCAGACAGGAGGCCGGAGACAGTAGGCAGGAATCGTTTGGGAAAGTTGCGCCGCTCAGAGCGGTCATTAAGTCACAACCGCAACACCATTAATAAAGGGACATTCTGCGAGGGTTCGGGCTCTCATTCGGCTGCTCCTTCGGCTCTTTAGCTATTGCCACTGCCATTGCCATTGCTGTCCTAATGGTTAACACGACCGACCTAATGAGCCGCAACTGAGCAACTCGCAACTCGGCCGCTGGCTGATTAATTTGTGGGAAAGTCACTCTGCCACCGAGGAAAGACCCTTTCCGAGAGGTCAGCGTCACACATGCGAACGCATACTTGATTCGAATACCCTGTAGGCATTCAAAAGGGCGACAGAATGATGTGTGAGGCCTGCTCAAAGTCGATGCCATATTCATAATCACTTTAAGCAAACATATCAAATATGATTTGGCTTTAAGTCAATGAAAAGCAAATCTGCATTAGATGTCTTTCAGATTCTTTCAGAAGTCTAATTGACTTTGGATTGACAGTACAAGTACATAAAAGGAATGTTCCTTTGTCCCAGTTTTGCTTTTCAAGCTATTCCACTATAAATTATATAAGTAAATAAAGAAAATTCATAAAATCTGAAATATATTCGTACTAAGCACTTGTTAAAGATTGGTCAACAAACATTTGATAAATTATTACTTTAGGTAAGCATTTGCTATAGTGTGTAAGAGAGAGAGAGAGAGAGAGAAGAAGCAAAGCCACTGCTGTTCAAAGTGAACAGTTTCTTCTCAGAGCTAGACTATAGTACAGGGTATCTCTTAGTCGAGCACTCTCCCATAGGAGCACCTCCCACTTGTTTGTTTGCTTGCTGCTAGCCAGCAAGCAGAACAAACCAGACAGCTGGCTATTCATTAGGCTTATCTGCTTGCAACACTACCCCCACCCTCACTTGCAACACTACCCCCACCCCCACTCTCCCCCCACCCAACCCCACCTTCGACTGTGGCATGCCAATCGCAGCTAAGCGGCTTATGAAAGTTGCTCTGTCGTTCATTTGGCACCTTCTGTTTAAGTTCCATCAGCCGGAGAGGGCGGCGCATAAACTTGCCGATTTTATTCGACACATTTTCCAATTACACTCACTGCTCAATTTCCAATTTGCCCATTTCCCGATTTCCAATTGCACCTGCCACAAATCGCAGCCAGCCAATCGAAGAGAGCAACTTCAAAGTGCCGACAAGTGCCGGCTGAGTTTACTTTCCAAAACATACTTAGTCCGTAATCTGCAGCGACTTTGATAATATTATTGAACTCTCAACCGGAGACACTTGTCGAGAGAACACAAAAGTAAAAAAACAACAAAAAGTAGAAAGAACAACAAACAAACAACGAGAACAACAACAACTTATGCTAATGGCGCGTACCAAAATACAAAATACGAAATACAAAATACGAAATACAAAACTCGAGACAACGGCGGAGGCAATTCATAAAAATTTACATACATTAAGCCGAGTGTCAGGGATCAAGAGAGCTCGGGGCATAAGAACCCAGGCACCTCGGAGGACCCCAATAAAAATTAGAGTGCGCCGGAACATTTACTATAAAGTGGAAGCGGAACTACCCCGGTTGCAACCTTCTAGTTTCAGCTTGGCCATAGATCATTGCAACAGTTGCCAGGAGGTTTGACATTAGCATTGTAAGTGGGCGTGGCACGTGTTGAGATCATAAATCATAAGTTCATAATTGATGCGGTATGCAGCAGAAGGAAGTTCAAAAGCCGCTATTTAAATGATCTATAGTATTATGGAAATGAAAGTGCCATAATTGCGGTCGCGATCATGGGAATGTTGCCAGGCAGCTAAAGTAGACGGCTAAATTTGACATGTGGCGTCTTTAATCACAGGAGTCTAAGTGCCATAGGAACCGAATTTGAAGTGAACTATTTAGTGATATTCTAAAAATAGGAAATGTGAATAAGACACTTAAATCTCTATCTATGGAGCATCTCTAGTGATAAACATATTTAGCATAAACTCTTTAATTATATTAAAATTAAAACGAGTTTCATATTTCTAGTTGGAATTCATTTAAAGCTATTTGTTTTGCCAAAACACACAAAACATAACTTAAAATCCATTTTTAATCAGCTTAAGCACCCAATTTGCACGCACACAAAACTAAACCCAACTATAGCTATAAGCTTACCTAAACATATCAAAGGAAGATGATCTAATCTATGCTCTAATTGAATCAACGCCTGAGGCAAAGTGCACAAAATGCTGATGAATGCATAAACAAATGTGTTTTAAGAGATGCTCAAAAGACATTTTCCGCTTTTCACTTTTCATTCATGACCTGCATAATGCATGCAAATGTGTGTGCGTGTGTGTGTGTGTGTGTGTGTGCGTGTGTGTGTGTCAGAGTAGCTGAGCAATTTATTACCTGCCATTTACCGCTGCTCATTATTAATTGCATGTAATTAATCAGCTTTTGCTTGCGTTCAACGGGCCGTATACGCATTGTGCTGCTATCCCTTTCCCGCATGCGAAAAATCTTGAATGAATTCAATTCAATTCAATTCAGTTCAGTTCAATTGCCAAATGGTAAATAAACATTGGAAAATTTGGCTCTTTTGCTTTAAGGCAGCCAATTTGAGTGTGAAATCGGAAATGTTTTGCCCGTCTCTTCCTGTTCGGAGTGGCATGGAGTGGGGCAAATGGACAAGACACTTCCTGCTGCACTTGATGCTGTCCTGCTGTCACCAGTCCTGGCAGTCCTGTTCGTCCTGGCAGTCCTGTTCGTTCCGCAGGACGTGGCAATAAAACGCATCGCCAGTTGCCGTTGCACTTGCTCGTGTCTCATGTTATTTTCTTATTACAACAACAAATATTTTTCCTATTTCCAGTTTGACATGCGCCCCGCCTCTCCCCACCACTTCCTTTCGATTCCCTCGTCCTGGCTCGTTTGTCTTTTACTCAATAAAACTTTTTGATTTCCGCTCGAATAGTAGACGAAACTTTTTAATGCGGATGTTCCGCCAAAGCGAAAACGATAAAAACGAAATCAAATCAAATTAAATTGAATCGAGCCAAGGCAGCAGCCAAAGCGAAACAGAACAAAGAAAGTGGGTGGGGTGGGGTGACGCGCAACCGAAAATTTAAATATCGAATTGTGCACAACACAACACCTGCAACAAATATACCCCCACTTTCATTCCCCCACTGCGACTTTCCAGCAGCACCACTTTAATTCAATTGGATTAGTTTCACATTGCAACACACACTGAAAATCCCAGCCAGGGACAGCTGCAATGTCCAGTTTCAGGGCGGTGGGGCTGGAGCAGTTTGAGCATGTGAATCGTGGGGCTTCCGCGACGGCATTTAACTAAATACGCTATTAATGCACCCCAGCATTAGGCGCCACGCCCCCACCAGCCACGCCCCCCCCACACACAAGCACACATTGCTCGGTTTCTTTGTGCAAATTATTTAGATAGCAGCAACAAGAATTCGAAACAACAACAACAACAAAAACAGCGCCGCGAATGTCGATGAATGAGCCACTGAATAAGTCAAATGAGTGGCTGACTGAGTGAATGAGTGTATGAGTGTGTGAGTGAGTGGCTGAGTGAATGGGCATGACTAATGCAAGACATGCAAATGTGCAAATGTGCAAAAATGATGCATTAGCGTAATTAAACAGCCAAAGGACGTCCGGCAGGAAGCGGAGAGAGTGTGAGCTGAGATGATTGCAACTGTCTAGGTGGAGCGCGTTTTTCTTTACAATTTACAACTCATTCCAAGGCAACACGCTTTCTGTGCCCTTCATTGGATAAACTGCATGCCATGCGACTGCTATCGGATCGGCATTGAAAATCGGTTTAGTTCCTGACAAAGTAATGTGAATTTTAAGTCTTCAAAGGGCATTTCACGGGACTCATTAAGAACTTTACCAGCTAGAAAGCTCACAACAAGCTTACATTTTCCAAATTCGAGCAAATTGGTCTGGAACATCAAAATCGGTTCAGTTTTGGCAAAGTTATGGCAGTTTGAAGTATGAAAAGGGCATTCCTAGGGAAAAAAGCACTTTACAAGCGAACATTTTTGTTAATTCTGGCCTGTTTTTAGGCTAAAAAATTAAACATCCCAGAATCGGTTATCAAAAAGATTTTTATTTTATTTGGGACACCCACAATCGATTAAAAATAAAATTCCGCGATTCTATTTTTTGAAATAAATTTTTTTTCGAAAAATAGTAAGGGGGGAGTAAAGGTTTATTTTCGGAAAAAGTCCAAAAACGAAATCTTCAAAAATTGGAGAAAACTTAAATGCAGAACAAATTTATAGCCAAAATCATGAACGAAATTGTGTCTAGCTTAAAAATCTGTTAATTTTTGGCAAAGTTATGGCAGTCTGAAGTCTGGGAAGGGCATTAACTACTACTATACTTAGTTCCCGCTCGCGTTTCAAGCATTTGTGTACGAAATGAATGTAAGCACGCTTCGAGCAGCTTTTAAGCCCTTAATAAAGGACGACAACTAAATGGGCATGTCAGTGGCAGGGCCAAGTGAATAATGGCTGAATGGCATTGAAGAGGTGCCCAGTGGAATGAGAAGTGGAATGAGAAGTGGAAGCAGTTTGAGCAGCGCTCGTGCCAAAGCGTTGCGAAAGCAAACTCCATATTTAGAATGTATACAGTGGAGAGAGTGGGGAGAGAGGGTAGAGAGGGGAGAGGGGAGAGGGGTAAGGAGCAGATGAAACTGAAACCAATAGCTAAGGACAAAGACAAAGCAGTGCATGGACCGGAAGAAATACGCAGCGCATTAAAGCAGAGGACATTGTGCAGCTGGTGGAATCTGATAGGAAGCGCAAGCAGCGCTAAGGAGCTCATCATCTTCAGCCATATCCGGGGCAGCGAAAGTGTCGACTAGCGGGGGGCAGGAGGAGGGGAATGAGGGGCAAGCGGGTAATAAGCGATATACGATGCGATAACGAGTTGAAGTTTAAGTGTCGAGACGAGTCGAGTCGAGTTGCGATGAGTTGAGTTGAGTTGAGATGAGTTGAGTCGGGGCGTGCGCATGTTTGGATTAAGCTGATTCCACTTGCAGCAACCCGAAATACTATATATATATAAATGTGTGTGTGTATGTGTGGCATGCAGCATGTAGTTGGTTGCATGTACTTCTGTCAAGTCTGCCCAAGCCGCTTGTTTGCCCTGTCGTCTTGTCTCTTGTCTCTTGTGTCTTGTGTCGTGTCTCATCTCCAACTCAGCTTTAAGTTGTTTTGTTTCTTACGCTCTAATGGCTGCAGCTTCTACTTGCCAGACGGCCACAGTGATGCCAATGTAGCCTTTTTTTCTAAAGACAAATGAGGTTTGTGAATGCAAAGACAAATCTGAGGAAAGTGAGGCAACTCAAACAAATTAAACAAATTAAAGTAAAATAATTATAAATGCTTTTGAAATTGAGAAAAACAACAGCATTTGAAATCTAAAGAGAATAAGACACATCAAATTTAAGGATCTGGCTAAGAAAGAGTTCTTATTTAGCAGGCTTAATATTTAAAATTTAAAAAGATGTTTTACCTAATAAAAATACAGAAACATTCTTAACCTTTTCTATTTCAGTATTTATAATAACACTTAAAATAATAAAGTATTGAACTCTTCTTTTCCAATTGCATCCAAAAAGGCTGAAATAAAATACCAAATACTAAAATACCGAAACATTTTTAACCTTTTATACTTTAGTATTTGTAATTTCATTCAAAATAAAGTATTTAATGCTAGCTTTTCAAAAAAATATATGAATATTTTACTACACTTCCTTTAGCTATATTTATAGTTTCGCCTTTTAAAGCTAGCTTTCTTGTTGTGGCAGCACTGTGTGGCATGTTGCAAGGCTGGCACGTACTTGCAACTGAAGCTGTTTGCCAGCACTTTGTCAGCGGGCGTGTTAACAAACTGATTGAGAGCAGCTCCGACTGTAAGCAGCTTAAATGAGCTGACATCGCTGACAACGCTCTGGCCACCCAGTCAGCTCCCGATCCGATCCTAGACAGCTGTGCCCCTGTGGTATCGGGATCCTAGTTGAGACAGACAGACGGACAAAGAACTCTTTTATCCCTTTAGTAGTCATCACGTTTGACAATTGGACTCGGACACGAATCAAATGCACGTGCAAATTTGATGTATATTTTATAATGTGGTTTCTGCATGTCCTGGCGGGAGGACAGGAGGACAGGACTGCAGGACTATGCATGCATATGCAGCATCTGCTGCCGCAGCACGCGCATCCTTTGTGCAAACACACTAACAAAAGGGAGTGTGCGTGTGTGTGTGTGTGTGTGTGCACACATGTTGTGCCGGCAGGAAGCGCACTGATTGAGGAGCAATCGCTGCTGGCCGGGACAGATGTTATTCGTCCTTTTTCCACATTTCCACATTAAACAGCTTGCTGGCTACCCCAACTCCTCTTCTCTCCTCTCCTCTTCCCTCCTCTCCTCTCCTCTCCGCTCTTCTGTTCTCTCTTCTAAGGGCGCGTGCGCAGCAGCCCCGAAACTCTGAATGCAAAGATGCCAAATCGGAAGTGCTCGGAGCGACCTTTTCCCTCCTGGCCCTGCTCCTTGTTGGAGGTTAAATGCTCCGAATTGCTTTTGGGCTCTCGGGTTCATAAAAGATTTATTGTTAAGGCAGGCAAACTGCCTTTCGAATACGATCGTTGCTTTATATCAATTATTTGCCACAGGGGCACAGAGTCTGACAAGTGGCAGGACTCGGGAATGTGTGGGGAATGTGCCCCGAGTACTTAAGGACTTTAGCCTTAATTAATAGAAATAATGAAAAGTGATTCAAATATAACTAGGGTGAACTGTTGTTGAATACAAAACAGTCAATATTTGTGGATTTTGTTTAAAAATGTATTAAATTATATTTAAATATAATATAATAGTAAAAATATTCGCTGAAAAGTTTTAGTTTTTTTTTTAGAAGCTAATTTATACAAATATGTAAACGAAAAACAAAAAAAAATGTATATAAATAAATATAATTTAAACAGAGAAATCTTAGCTATTATTAAATCTTAGAAAATTTAAAATTTAAAAATTGCTATTGATTTTATTAGAGATTGTTGTTGTTAATTCAAAGCTAAATTTTGAAAACAAAAATACAAAAAACTATACAAATATTTATTTAAAATTATTAGAGTCAAAAGATGAAAACAGAAATCTTAGCTCTTTCGTGTAATTGGCGATGTCTGAAGAAAATGCAAGTTTAGCGCACAATTTGCAATCTTAGCTGGGGCTGCCCAGTGGGCTGTTAACACACAAGATAAGTCCACACTCGCTCTTAATTAGATTTTACCAGCCAGCTCTGCAGTTTTTGTGGCAGCAGTCTGCAAAGTTGGCCAGGTAAAGAGTTTTCTTTTTGGCCGCACGATTTCTAATTAGTGCAGCGCAAAATATGAGCCTGGTCGCTATCAGCCGCATAACAAGCTGCCAGCCACATAGCTGACCTCATAAATCCCATGAAGGATAACACGGCGCACAGGACATGGAGGGGGAAGCAGGAGTTTCAATTTAATTTCAACTTACAAATCAATAAACCAACATTTTCAACACAATTTATATACACACACACATGGGCAGCTGCTGGGCGGAAAGGAAACCAGCGAAGGTGCCTGGATAGACGGCAGAGGGGCAGAGGGGGAGAGGGGCAGGGGGGAATTGAGGCCAGCGTGTGCAACTCGACACCGGAACAAGTGGCAGACGTGGCAGCAGCAGACGAAGGTGGGGGCAGGGGCAGGGGCAAGAGGTGGGGCAACACGTGCACTCTTGATATTGTTGTTGCTGGCTTGTCCTGGCCAAATGAAGCGCTGCGTGGATAAATGTGTTTAAAAAACATTTGGCGGCATTAACGGGTCAGGCACGCGCAGGCGGAACAAACAGAGCAGCAGGAGCAGGAGCAGAAGCAGAAGCAGAAGCAGCCACAGGCACCGGCACATAACAACAAGCAGCCAGGACAATGGACAATGGACAATGGACACTGAGCTACAGCGACATCCTGCCTTGGCAGGCGGAATTGGTGCGCGGCATTAATTGGTTCACTGATTTCCAGGCGAGGCAGAAGAAGAACAACAACAACTGCGCTGTTCCTGTTTAACCTGTCGACCGCAGCGGCAAGACAGCTAAAGACAAAGACAGACAGAGCGAGAGAGAGAGAGAGAGAGAGAGTGAAAGCAAGTAAGTCACATTTGTAGCTAGAGTGAAGCTGATAGGAAAATGCAGCTGCTGCTGCTGCCGAGAAAAACTAACAGGCGGAAAATGATATTACGAGCGCATAACTCGTGCCAGATCCTGCCCAACTCCTGTCTAGCTGCTGCCTGCCTCCTGCCTCCTGCCATCCTGCCATCCTGCCTGACTGTGGCAGATGAAACGCCGGCAAATCTCATCAAAAAAGTGAATCGAAATGGTAATTTGAGTTGTTCACAAACAGATCCCCGATGCGATTGAGTTGATAGCGGCTCAGACTACACTACTGTGTGTGTCTGGGTGTGTGTGGTGTGTGCGTGTGTGTATCTAAGCACTTTGTTTGCCAAGTTGTCTACAAATGGCAGCAGCCGCCGCTCGAGGGCAAAGACGCTTGCCACAAGCGGCAGGGGCAGCGACAGGACGCAAGGTGTGATTTTGTAGTTTGTTTTTGTTTGTGCCACTCGGTCTCGAATGCGGGCAGGTGGTTTCTCTCAGTGTGCCTGCAGCATGTGTGTGTGTGTGTGTGTGTGTCGTTAGGCTAAACGATAGCAGCAGCAGCAGCAGCAGCAGGGCATGATTTTGATCTTAAGCGGCAATCAACTGCAGACTCTGAAGCAGCAGAGTTAATATCAATATGGCATTAGTTAGATTCATAAATAGTTTCTTATATATTATGAAAAATTGCATTTAAATCAACTTCATATATTTAGAAATTGAAACGAATGTGCTTATTAAATTGACAGTGATGCGCTGCTTGATTGATTGATTGATGATGTGCAGCCAGAATTTAATTAAACGCTGCACTGCACAAAATGTGGGAAATTGCTGTTAATTAGGCAAACGGAAATGCTAAAATATTCAGCAGAGTTTGACTGACTGCTACAATACAAATTTAAACTGCAGCTGAAACAAAACTAATGCATCAAATGCCTTTTTCCAAGGACCACAAATCAAATTCGGTTCTGTTTGTTACATTTCGTTTGGCCTGTCGCAAAAGCTACAATAATTCGGACAGATTTTAATTAGTTTTAATTCAAATGTTCGCACTGGCGTCAATTTCAATTTCAATTTCAATTTGCAACTGTCAACAAAAACGATGTGATCGCTGGCAGCAGTTTGTTGCAAAGTAAACGGACATGCTTGCAACAGTTTGTGGCAGCTGCATAATATGTTTGTCCAAGCTAATGCAACTTGTATGAATATATATTTGCAGTCTAAAGTTTCAGCTGAAGATTATAGTAAATACTATTTGAAAATATATCAAACAAGGGCAAAGTTAACCAATTTCTAAAGTCTTATATTTAGTTTTATCTAACCCTACTCACATACTTTAATTGATTGTTGTACATTCTTGAGTTTGAGTTGCCTTGTCTCTGAGCTAAAAATGCCAATCAATATTTGCAATCAAGCATTATGCAAATTACTTTCGAGTTGTGGAAAGTTGGAGTTCTTCTTGGCCTAATCTTGTTGCTTACTGCTTGCTGTTCCTAATTGTTTTCCATTAGGCAGCTAATTTCACTGGCAGTAATTAGCATTCTTCAGTCAGGTGTAAGTGTGCTTATCGTAAACAAGTTTTTGCTGCTCTTTTCTGCTAGCTGGCAGCTCACTGAAATTGATTTTGACACCAACAACTTTTCGAGAACAGCGCGCCAAAGTTTCGCTGCCAGCAAGCGGAGGAAAAGAGCTGCAAAACTTGCTGCGAAATGGACGCCATTACACGGCAAATGGAAATGCACATAAAACAAGAAGGAAGAAGCAGCAACAGCATTAAACATGAAGAGCTTTGCAAATGTAACTAAAACTGCAGGGCGATGGAAGGGGAGGGGGGGATAGATAGACACGCCCCCCGGAAAAAAAAGAAACACGAAAGGGAAAACTTTTGTAAAGATTACATGCGCATTAACAGTCGCAAGTGGCAGGCGAAGCCCTTTTGGAGGAATTATGCGACAGGGGGCAAAAGGTCGTCCATCAAAGAAAGAGCCACAAGCACCTAAACCACCCACCCACTGCAGCAGCCACTATAAGTGTGCCAAGTGGTCGCGACCTGTGCAACATGGCGAATGCACTTGGAAATTGATGTTGATGTGAATGTGGATGTGGATGTTGATGTGGATATTCATGTGGATGGGCATTGCAGTCGACAGCATGTGCTTGCCCAGTCAGCCAGTTAGTCATCCAGTCAGCCAGCCGCAAATTGATGGCCAAGACGAGCGCCGTAGCTCTCTTGCCTTGCCTCTCTTGCACTATGCGGCGTATGCGCAACGTGTGTGCAGTTTATTAAAAAACTTGACGGAATTTATGAAGCCAGGCAACTGCGCCGTGCTCCATTCTGAGCCGGGGGGCAATCAATTGATGCAAGCAAATGCGCCACACAACAAAAAATGTCAATAAACAAATCGCTGAAATTGAGCTGCGACGCAGGCGAAAAGAAAACGGCAACGGCAACAAGAAGAAGAAAACGAAATCCTTACTGGATGAATGCGAAGGACACTTAAAACGCAATTCAGTTAAACGCGCGGGGCAATCATTTAAGTAGGCGGGGCATGCAACATTACGGTAATTGAACTATACGCTTTATTCGCATTAATTCATTTGCTTGTATGCGTGTGCGTGTGTGTGTGTGTTAGTGTGTGTTAGTGTGTGTGTGTGATATGTGTGTGTGTGAGAGCCAGCAATTTGCCATTTTGAATGGATTGAATTGGATTGCGTCTAATGCGGCTTATCCACTGCACAGTGGGTAATATTTACGAGCCGAGGCGACATCATGCAGAGCCAAATAGCGCAGAATAGCAGAAATTAAACACTGAGCAAAATTAATGTGGTTTAATTGATTTATCAGAATTAATTTTCGACGTTCTTAAAGTACGTAAAGTATGAAATTCTTGCTGTCAACATTTTTAAGTAGATTGGAAACAGAGAGGATTAAAATAAGTAAAAAATTCGTATACAGAAAGTAAAATAAAAGCTGAAAAGCAGACAATAAATTAGTTAATAAAATAATAAATATTACAAAATATTCTTCGTATTCAGAAAAAAAAGGTACTTAAAGTTAGGTATAGACTCCCGAGTCCAAAGAAATGCTTTTTAAGCATCTAAAACTGCCCTAGCTTTGTCAAAACTTATCAAGTTTCCATTCCCAACACATTGTTTAGGTTCATTGTTTAGGTTCTATATTAGATCTGCCTTTAAATCGGAAGCAATTTCAAATTTTCGCTTTCCTAACAAACACAAGACTTAAGAAACTTCCAGTTTATTTGACTGTTAAATAACGTTAATAAATCTGATAACTTATTAGCTTCTGTCAGTGTAGCTAAGCAACCACAACTGGAACAACTAGAACAAGCAGCCAGAACACAACAAAACACACAAAGCGAAATCAAACAGATGTACAAGGAGCTGCCACAACCTTTGGCAGAGCGCTTAATGGCGCTGTAATCAAAAGTCATTATGTCGAGCATTGGCATCAAGGACAAACGCACATCGGATTTGGGCAAGGGTGCTCCTGCTTCTGCTCCTGTTCTGCCCTGATCCTGCTGGTCGTGCTGCCCGCCACTGGCCGGGAATCAGCTTGCCAACCATTTGCTTACAAAAGAAAATTACGCGTATTATGGCCAGGCAGCAACAGGAGAAGAGCAGGCGGAGAGCAGGGAGGAGGAGGCAGGGTCACGTCCCAGCCCAGCCCTCGTTTTCTTATTAATTTGTTTGTCAAAGCAGCTAGCAAGCAGGAAACACAAATCCGCCACATCATGGTCATCATGCCAAAAAGGGGCGCGTACCCCAAACAGGGCGCAACAGTTTCCGCCTGGGCATGTCTGTGTCTGTGTCTGCTTCTGTGTCTGTGTCTGTGTCTGGCCAGGATAATGCGCAGGCTATTAAGCGACGGACGCTGGAGGACTAAAACGCGGATTAGGCGCAACTGCACGCACATCATGAGCTTGCAAGTTGTGCCCCCAAGCTTTGCATGCCCCGCATTCATCTCACAAGTGGCAAACGGAGGTGAGCTGAGGGGAGCTGAGTTGAGTTGGAATGGGCTCGAGTACGGGCCACATATGCGTAGATCCTGTACTAGCATGCAAGGACACGTGCCGCTCCTGCCGGAGCACAAAAAATGGTGTGTGTGAGGGAAATAAAGGCAAAGGCATTTATGAAAAAGTGACTCATTTTTTCCATTTAAATGTATTCATGGGTAAATTGTTGAATAGTTCAGTTGTATTTTCTAAGGAAAAATATAGTTTTGCATTCTATATCAATCTGTATATCTTTTTATATGAATTATCAATCTTAACTTTAACAAGAACTTTTAATTAACTCATGTCTTTCATTGCAGTTTATTTCAATAATTCCCATGTAAAATTGAAAGATCATGCAAATTTCATTAAAAATCATGAAATTGCGTGGAAATTGAGAGACTTAAGTTCTAAGAATTTGCCAAAATTTCAAATACTCACATCTTTCGGCAGAAAAGTTGGACTCAGCAGCGGAACTAATTGCACATCATTTAACAATATTGATTAATATGGACACAATCGATGGAGAGATGGGAAGACCCAGCTAAATCGCAGGAAACCAGCACACTATATACATATACACACATAGGTTTATGTATACTTTATGGACCATTTGTAGGATCCTCGTCATAGAGTCAACAATAGCATATTATTAAGTGTACGCTTCGATTGTTGATTTGAGCAAGTGAGTGGAACATATTCTATTTGTTTACCTACGGCCAAAAAGAAAACTCGTGCAATCGCCCCGAAATAGAAACATTGCGAAAATGTTTCGAGATGCAAATAAGTGGGAAAAACCACAAGAGGGGTGGGGGGCATTTTCTGCCTAGAGGGGCGCACTGTTGATGCTGTGGGCGTGACGTCACAAGGGGCAGTCGTAGGCGTGTGGCACACACAGTGGGGCCAACGTCATGAATATGAGAAGAGCAACTTTCTAGCGTTTACGACTTAAATATGGCTGTGGCAAAGATCATGACGTAGATCCTTGTTTCTACCTGCTGCCCGTGTGTGGATACTCTGTACTCTCTGCACTCTCTGCTCTGTATCTGCGGGTGGTCGACAGTTTTGTTCTTGGGCGATTTCAAGTGCAGAGTGCTGAAAGACTTGGGTGGGGTGGAGGTATCTAAGGGGTTTGATTGACTTGCGGGGCGGCTGCTTAACCTGGAGAGGGGGCGGGCAAGTGCTAAACTTTATTGTTTTTTGTCTAGCTGCTTATTTATTCGCATGTTCGCATGTAGTGTTTAGCTTGAATTGCGCCTTGCTTTTAACAAAAGGCACCCACGCCACAAACAAACTAGCGCTACAAAAACTGACAAACCTCAGCGCCGAGCAGAAGATAGAAGATAGCAAAAGTAATTCCCCCAAAATGTTAAATCAATGTCGATTTGATGGCAAACTGTGTAGTTTATGCTGAATTGAATTGTATTAAATGAAAATGCTCGAACGAGTTATCGGCAAATAAAATGCCAGCTCAATAGCTCTGGAAGTTTCTATGCGTGCCAAGTGTTGATATGAGAACTCAATGCTCACCTCTGACCTCTGACCTCTGACCTATCGCCTCGTTGTTGTTCAATTGTTTTGAATTTCATCGATGGCGGTCAAAAAGAACATTCTGCTGAAACATGTATGTTGTGGATTATGATTGATGCATGTAAATATCGCACGAAACGATCAAGTTCAATCGTGTAATCCCACATAATCGTACTAAACAATGCAAAAGTGGCCAGCTTTATGCTTTTACGCTTTCCATATCTCGCTCTAGAATTGAATTTTCCATCTCGCTAATGGCCAGTTGAAGTTTTCAACAAATTCATAAAATTTTACGCCTATCATGTGTCGGCTTCTCTGCGTCCATCTGTCCGTCCGTCCGTCCTTTTGTGCGTCCATTGTTTGTTTTTATAAACCTATTTCTCAATATGTACTTTTGAATTATTAAGTTTTGGCATTGCTGTGACGCAAAGTAGTAAATTCGCTGCTTCAAGTGCGAATAAATGATTCCATATGCAGCAGCCAAAAACAGCAGCGGGCAAACAAAAGTTAGGCTAGGCATCTTCTAGGTGGGCCCCATCAGCTGACTGGCAGCGAAGGGTAACGGTATCTGGTTCTGTGCAGGGGCGGGGGCACTATCAATACATTTCCCATGGCGAAGACACAAATCAATGCAAAAATTGGCTATTACATTTTCAACACCTTTATTTATGATTATTTAAATACAATGAAGAGCGCTATTTTCGGAAGACGAGCATTTCCATAACCACAGGATACATTGAGGCCACAAATAAATCAGTCAGTCAATCATGAGGAATAACAAGTCGTAAGACGAAACTAAAAACAAATATACTTTGTGTGTTTAATAAACGTCCAACAAACGCTATAGTATGAAATTTTTAAAATCGACAGCGAATGACTGGAGGTGTAAGGGTCTCTTGGAAAAGTTGCATCTTTTAGGTGCCTATACAGATTAGCCGCTATTTCACATTTCCCAAACCCTATTTGAAACAATCTCAGTCGAGCGCCATCTAGCGCTCATTACCGAAAAGTATTACATGAAGCCTCAGTTGAGCGACATCTTGTGTTCATAAGCAAGACACAAAACCATTGCATACTTCTGGCGGCTTTCATTCGCGCTAGCGCCATCTAGCGTTCGCATAAATTTAGTTCCACTTAACTTTAGCTACCCTGACCTCGTATGCTGCTCAAACATATGTAAATAGACAGAAGTACATTTGCAATACCGCTCAGACCTTCGAAATTAGAGTCTTTTAACTGTAAGATACTCTGACGCCATTGCAATGTTTTTGAAATGGGTGAAAGCGCACTTCCAAATAGAGTTCAAGTGAACTCATACTGATTATCTTATCAAATGTTTGTTTATATGCCAAAACGCACGACGTGCAGAAAAACAAAAGCAAATAACAATACCCAAAAATAGGTAGCACACTTGACAAAGGCGCTTAATCCAAAATATTTCTATATACACCCCTACTAAAATGTAATCAACGCTGATATAAGACAAGGGACTTAATCATGCGAACAATCTGAATCAAAACAACTGTTCGAACTGGAGGGATATATAGTATATACAATGTGCATTCAATATATTTATACATATATAGAAATGCTTATCAATGTATTTGTATATTTCCTGCTAAAGTTGTAATGCGCCATTCGACAGGGTATTAAATATTCAACAGACTTTTGATCAAAGTTGAAACAGAATATTTGCACTGAAGTTGCGCACCCACAACTAAAAGACAGAGAGCGAGGGCGAGAGAGAGCGAGAGCGATACTGAGAGAGCGCGTGCCGAGTGCAGGAACTTTAACGGCTCTCCAGAACTTTAGCGTCTCTCCACTCTCCAAGCGCTGCTTCGTCGCAGCAGCAGCGCGGAGAGCCGGCACATGGTGCAATTACTAAAGGTGGAGTAAACTATTTTACGAGCTGCCACGCCAATTTCACGAAGCTGTCGTTGCTTCGTTTTTTTTACGAGCGAGCTGCCAGCAGTTGCCTGCCGTTTGGTATGCTTGTGTATGTGTGTATATGTGCTTATGAATGCGTGCATTAACGCTTGTAGAACACATACACAAGCACAAATACATTCACGCATACAATCAAACATTTCTGAAAACAAAAAAAATTCATCCGCATGTCGACCTGCTTCAACGACGTTC
The DNA here is from genome assembly GCA_035042425.1 of Drosophila flavopinicola. NCBI lineage: Eukaryota > Metazoa > Arthropoda > Insecta > Diptera > Drosophilidae > Drosophila > Drosophila flavopinicola. The sequence continues at coordinate 9,319,059 of JAWNLL010000452.1, read as the reverse complement.
AGGAAACGACTGGCAAGCTAGGCAGCTGAATAGATTCACCACACAGTAGTTTACTCCACCTTTAGTAATTGCACCATGAGCCGGCAAGTGTTGGTTTTTTTAAGTAGCGAGGCAGCAACGAATTGGAGCTCAGTTCGTCGCCGCTAGCCAAACGCAACGCAGCTTTAAGTTTCGCACGTCTTTCAGTTCCGGCGGCTGTTTATCAATAACAAATTATTCGGCTTTACAAACAACAAAACGCAGACGTCTATTTTGTTATGTTTTGTTTTGTTTAGTGCGTGCAACAGTTGCTTTTCATAATTATTGTCATTACACGGCCAGCTGAGGGTCAGCTTGTGTTGAATAATAGACAATCAAATAATTACGCTCAAAATATGCAAGAGCAGCAACAATAACAATAACAATAGCTACGCAAGCGTAGAAAGTTTTTATTGTTATTATTTTTAAAGCCAAAAATTCGTGGCCAAAAACCGAAAAAACCGAAAGCATCATCATCATTTTTGCCGTGTGAAAAGAGACGCAAAAGAAATTCAAGTTGTTTAGTGTTTGTGTGTGTGTGTGTGTGTGTGTGTGCGTGTGTGTGTGTGCGCATAACAGACTAAATTGGCAGCGTTTTAACGATTTTGGCTAAGCAAATAAAAATATATATAATGTCTGGTCCACTGCCCGAAATCAGCGCTGAGCAGCGCAAAACATTGGAACAGGTGAGAGCGATGCGTATAAAAATGTGAGAAGAGATTCTCTCCGCTCTTGCTCTCTCTCTCCCTCTCTCTTTGCACATTCGAGAGAGAGCACAGAGTATTGCACATTGGTGCAAAGCTAGTGTGTGGGCGTAGTTCTGATAAAAATGCATAATAAACGCATATTTATAGGAAGTGTCAGCGATTACAACTTCAAATAACTGGTATTTCCGTTTCGAAATGACTAACATCAGTTTCCACACTTGATCATATGTAAGTTAATTTCATGTCTTCCACGGGTTTCTTTGGCCTTGCAGGCTTTGCGATAAAAAAAACCAAGCCAAAGCAAATATATGATTAATTGCGCATTTAAATATGCTCGAAAAGTGTTGAGTAAACAGCGGCAAATCAATGGAGCGTATCAGCATAGAAATGAGATTGTTTTTTTGATTTTTGTTTTGTTTTTTTTCGCATGCAACTGTCACACTGTGCCAAAAACAGCAGCTTGTTCTGGCCATTGCACTTTGGGCAGCTGTTGCGCGTTTGTTGTTGTTCTTGGTTCACTGCAAATCTGCATAGCGTTTAGATGCCACGCCCACGTCACGCCCAAAAACACACAGCGCAGTGGCAACGACCCACAAACTTGGCCAAAATCAACAAACGGCAACTGAAATGGAAACTGAAACCGTCTACAGAACCGAACCGGTTAAAGTCCAAAACATGGCCCACTTTGACTCTGCCAGCATTCTTGGCAGATGCTTTCGGGGCAATAACTGCCCCAACCTTAAAAGCCATCTGTTGTATTTATAATGCTTTTAGCGTTACATTTACAAATATCATTTCATGGCACAGCAATCGCAATTAGCTTATCTGAAACACAGCGAAATGCGATCTGGCCAAGCGAACCTTTGACCAAGACTCGAGTGAGTGATCAAAACAATTGCACGATATACTATATACTATATATATACATATTGCACCTACAAATGCTAATGAGTTCAGTTGTTTTGCTTTTAGCAAACTGGTTTCCTCACATGAAATTACTTTAAGTACTTGTTTTAGAACAAGAAATTAACAAGTGGCTAAAAGAGCTTAGCAAATATGCAGATTTTGCATTCAATCAAACATCAATTAAGTCCAGTACTGAATTATGCATACCCTATATAGAGTGATTCTTGGAATTTCAATCTGTATTCCATACCCGTCAAACTAGAATTTAAATAGGCGCTTCTCTCTGAGCGTAGACATACAAAATTTTGATTTCTATACGGCGCCCACAGCTTATTTAAAAACTGTACTCGGGTTTTAGCTAAACAACAAATTACGAGTTCTGTTTTCGGTGCTCATAAATAAATGCCCATTTAATTTTATTTTAAACACTTGGACTTCACAAGTTGTGCAATACACAAATTTAGCAATCAACACTCAACCAAATAAGTGCCAAAGCATTTTAACGATTTGCTAGCCTCGTATATTAACAACTCTCTAGTATTTGTTGCTGTTGTTGTAGTTTTTTCGGCTACTGACAATTTAAAAACTTGGTCAAGTTGCATTGAAAACAAAGAACAAAGCAAACTCGGCAACAGGCAGCTGCGAGCCAAGCCAAGCTGACTGAGTTATGAGGAAGTTAACCAAAAACTGCTCAGCGCTAATGAAATACAGCTAACAAAACCGAATTGACCACGTCTCAAAAAAGAGAAGCGGCCTGGCCTGCAGTTCAAGCATAAACAACTCAAAAACTGACGGCCTCGTTATTGAATTTCAAGTGCCTAACTAAACTGGGCTTAGCCAAATGAAGTTAGGCTGACTGATTGCCAAGTATTTGTGGCTAATAAACCGTAAATGAGCCGCAAGCTTGGACTTGGGTCCAAACACGAATCAACATATTTGCTGTGTTGACATTAATATTGTGCACTTGTCGACTGTTGACTGTATTTACATTTATAAATATGGCTAACTAGACAGTATAAAACACCTTAGTATATAGCCAATAACCAGCATTGAATAATAAGCAAAAAGTAAATACGTTTTAACAGCTCGATTTCAATATCAATTAAATGCAGCTGAATTCAATCTTCCGATTGAACTTGAATTTAATAACAATTTGTCGAGTCATAGTTTCGGAAAACAAGAAAAAAAACCTTCAAGCGTATCTGAAAACTGGATACCATTCGCCAAATTGAGAATGTTAAAGTGGAGCCTGCTCGACTTTAAATTACACTGTCAAACGATACATATATATACATATATCTTTGAGATAGCAGCACTCAAATGTCAAAAACCTCAACTCAATCAAAATTATGGAATTCACGCTTTAGATTTAAAAATGAGTAGAGTATTTTAAAATTTAAAAATTCTCCCCTTAGATTTTAATCTATTTACTCTAATTAAACATATGCCCTACACTTGTCAGAAATAGAGTATTTATATTGGGCCTTGATGCAAGTCTAAATTAACAGTTATAAAGGCAAACCGCTTTTAGGCCACAAGCGAAATAAAGTTAAGACTGCGATACGAGCCTCTAATCACATGGCTGCATGGCAATCGGTATTAGCCAGTTTTATGGGCCAATTAGTAAACGATTTGAACTTGCATATAGTCAAGGCTGCTCAACGATTATAATTTAACAATTAACAATTTGTTTGCTCAATTTGCAATTGCAGTTCCGCAAGTTGATGGACAGTGAGCTGAACGAGACGCATGATGACTACTTTCTGCTGCGCTGGCTAAGAGGTGGGTTAACTGAAGATCCATAGAGACACCCACTCACTAATCTCTAATCTCTGACTTACAGCGCGCAAATGGAACTTGGATGCGGCGGAGAAAATGCTCCGAGCGGTAAGTCGAGAGCATATGTATATCAATTGATCTTAATCTTAATTCTGTGACTCCTCAAACAGTGCCTCAAAACGCGCGCCATGTGGAACGTGGAGAACATTGAGAAGTGGGAGGCGCCACAGGCACTACGCGAATATCTGCCCTATGGCGTCATGGGCTACGACAAAGAGGGCTCACCAGGTGGGTGACTGATCTCTCTATATATTATCCGACTCTAATCAATACCTATACATACAGTGATTGTCTGCCCGTTCAACAACTTCGACATGTGGGGCATGATGCACTGCGTCACACGCTTCGAGTTCCAAAAGTATCTGGTGCTGCTGCTGGAGCGCTTCATGAAGATCGCCTACCAGCAGAGTCTGGAGCACGGCTGGAAGGCACGCCAGCTGGTCGTCTTCTTCGACTGCGAGTCGATGAACCTGAAACAGTTCGCCTGGCGGCCAGCGGCCGAGTGCGTCATCTCCTCGGTGAAGCAATACGAGGCGAACTTTCCGGAGCTGCTCAAAATGTGCTACATCATCAATGCGCCCAAGCTCTTCTCGGTGGCCTTCAACATAGTGAAGAAGTTCCTCGACGAGAACACCACCAGCAAGATTCACATCTACAAGTCCGGCTCCGACAAGTGGCAGCCGCAGCTCTTCTCGCACGTGGATGCAAAGAACTTTCCCAAGTGCTGGGGCGGCCAGCTGGTGGACAAGCTCGGTGATGCCCAGTGCAAGTCCATGATGGTGTGGGGCGGCAAGCTGCCCGAGCAGCTCTACATCGACCAGAGCAGCCAGCAGAGCGACAAGAGCTTCATCGACGCTCAGGTGCCCAAGGGCGATAAACTGAAGCTGGACTTCAAAGTCAATGGGCAGCTGGAGCAGCAGCTGCTCTCGTGGAACTTCCGCACCCTCGACTACGACATCCGGTTCGGAATCTACAGCGTGGATGAGCAGACGGGCGAGAAGCGCAGCGAAGTGCCCCTGGGCACTGTCTACTCCAACGAAATGGACGAGGCCGGCTTCATCTCCACACGGCCCAACACCACATGTGCGTAATCTCGAATCACAATGGAATTCCTCCCTCTTATCTAATCTCTTATCTCTCTTGCGCACAGACACTGTCGTCTTTGACAACTCGACGAGCTATTTGCGCAGCAAGCGACTGCGCTACTGGGTCGATCTCATCTCCGAGGAGGAGGAGGGCATCAGTGAGCTGACCACTCAAATGGACAACACCCAAATCATGAAGCAGTAACATATTGCTTGAGAGTTAACTGGTGCAGCAACAACTAAGCCAAAAAATCAGCAAGCAGTTTTGAAGAGTATTCAAATTCGGCAATGCCGAATCGATTTATGCCCTTGCACAGATCTTGAGATAAGAGCTATCATGATTGCACTAAGCACAAGATAACTGCTTACACAATACTTTTTTACTAGTCTTAACTATCAGTTTACCCCATTTCATGGGTTTCAATTTTCCGAAATCGTTCTCAAGTCTAATTGGTATCAGAAAGAAACCTTGCAACTAGTTTCTTCAATACAATTTTCACTATTGTTGTTTATAAATGGAAGTTGTTGCTTACCCCACAATCAACAAATCAGCAGTCAATCAACAGTTAGCACTCTCCACATCTCAGCAAGGGTATGTGCTATAACAAACAACCTTTTGTACTAACCTCGGGACAAGTAGTCACAGATTCGCCTCGACAGTTGGCTGCCAACTGGCGATGCTGGAAACACATGTGATATGAAATGAAGGAAGGAATTAGAAAAAAGAGCTCGTTACGTTTAGAGTAGTTAGTTAGCTTTACAGTTAGTTAGTGCTTTATTACGTGTATGTACTTACTTAGTGCACTTGTGTATTATTGTAATTTGTTATTTGTAATTGTGTAGTCGGGCTACTAGATTTTGTATATGTCTTCATATTGATCTGGATCGCATGTTGAATGTATTTAACTTGTCTGGCATTAAACAATAAATAAAAGTAGTGTGTCTGATGATTGGGTGTGTATCTTGTGTGTCGGTCGCGGTCGCAATTGCGCCTGGATGCCGCCTCACGGCTGCTGCGAGGAGGCGCGGCGCTTGCGCCTTCATCACTGCGGACCACCAGGATTTGGGCCCAGCTGCGGACCATGTCCTCCGCCCACCTGCGGCTGCAGCTGCTGCATGGGCATCATGGCATTCGGACTGGAGCCGACAACGCCCACACCCACACCTACGCCCACGCCTCCGGGCGGGCCGATGGCCTGATTGGGCGGCGGTGGCGGCAAGTCCGTGGTCACCTGCAGATTGGTCAGCAGTTCGGTGATGGCCGGAAAGAGCGAGCACTGATTCTGCTGCAGCCCAAAGTCGGCAAAGCGTCGGAGCAGCGTGCTCGCCGCGGTCATCATGGGCGATTGCACCTGCTCGCGTCGCTCGGCCACCTGCGTCAGATTGGTGGCAATGTCATGGACAATGGGCAGCACCAGCGACGGACTGTCCTTCCAGTCCTTGCCGCTGTACGCAATGCGGTATGTGATGTGCAAAAAGAACAGGATCTTCATGCGGCCGAGCACCACACAGGCGTTGCCAATGGGCACAATGGGCATCGCCGATGGCGGCATTCGCATGCACATCTGCACCGTCCACTTGAGCTGATCGCCGCCGAGTTCGGGCTTCAGCTCCAGTCGCATGATCTGCACGAAATCCTTGAGCACATGTCCGGGCAGATTCAGCAGCCGGCAGATGCTGTGCAGCGCATTGGGGCGATAAGGCGGAGCAGCGACGCGTATGTCGAAGTACTGCTCGATGACGAGCAGATCGTCGGGACTGAGCGGAAAGGTGTTCTTGTCGGGCATGGGCGGCAGCTGGGTGACCTTCAGATGCAGCGACTGCATGTGCAGCGGATTGAGCATCACCTGGCACTGCAGTCCGTCCACCTTGAAGAGCACCACGCCCGGCTCCGTCGAGTTGAGCGCCGTCAGTGTCTCCTCGCTCTGGATGTTGCGATGCAGCTGACGGCGCATGTAGACGCAGCCCAGGAAGCGCTCCATTGGACTCATGTCAGCCACATTGATGTCCTTGTTGGGATGCGGACTGGGCCGGCAGAGCGTCTCCAGCGCCTCATGCGTCAGCAGTGTGGGCACAGCGCCTGCCCAGGGCCGGTTCAGAGTGCCGCGGGCAACGCTGCGATCGGCAGCACCACCCACGCCCGGATTGCCGCCACCGGTGCTCTTGTGCTCGGGACTCTGGCCGGGCCGCGGTGAGGGACGCGGCATGCTGGGCGATCCGGGCCAATTGTTGTTCGCTGGCGACATGGCTGTGAAGGGCGAATCCTGGTGGCTCTGCATGTACAGCGTGCTGGGTCCCGGACTGTGCACCATGTGCGGACTGGGCTGTGGATTAAGCGGCGATGACGGCATCAGTCCGCCGGGCGACGGATGCGGCATGTGCGGCGCTGGGGGCGATGTCAAATTGAAGTTGGCATGACTCTGTGCCCCACCAGCACCGGCGCCACCAGCACTGGGATGCGGACTGGCCGGTGTGTGCGGATTCGAGCTGGATGGCGGCGTATGCGGTGCCGGAAACCGCAGGCCGCTGTCCCTCGGCGACTGTGGACCACGCATGCCCGCACTCAGAAAGGGGGATGAACCGCCGGCGCTTACGCCCGTCACGCTGCTCGGACCGCCAAAGTTATCCTCCATGCCCATGGGTGACAGCGGATTGTCGTCCTCATGCGGCGCACGTCCTCTGTACACAGCCGACTCGTCCACGTACTTGGACAAGAATGCCTTCAGGCCTTGTATGGGCGTGAACTCCTCGATGACGTTGCGCTCGAAGCGACTGCTGGCGCCATCGCGTATAGAGACAAGGCGATTGGCGCGAAAGCGAAGCTCCAGACAGTAAACCGCCTGGTAGGTCAGTCGCATCAAGCAGGGCGACTGCGGCAGCATACAGAACGACAGCACAGGCACCTGTGGACGCTAATAATAAAATCGAAGATACATATTATAAATCGGAAAAGTGTTTTAATTTGAGGGTATTGCTTACCGGTATGCCTAGTAGTGGAAGCACCGGCAATTTGGCAATGGAGCTCATGGGATTGTAGGTCTCGTGTAGAATGTGAGCGACGGTCGTCAGACTGTGCTGCTGATTGAGATGCTGGGCGAGCTGATCGCGCATCATTGAGTGCGCATTCACAGCCGAGATGCCGCCAACAAAGGTGAGCCGAAAGCCGTGCGACTGCACCGACCAGTAAATGTTGCAGGTGACCTCCTTCTTGGGTCCATAGCCCAGCAGCAAGTTCACATAAGTGAAGGACTTGACCACCAGCATATCGCAAAGGCTGAGACGTTCTGTAAATGAGTAAAAACAAAATATTAAACGCTATTGGGGTTAGATAAGGCAAGCTACTAACTGTTTCGCAGCTGCTCGGCAAAGTCGTGAACGAGCGTGTAGAGATAGACAATCTTGGACCAGTCGTTGAGCAGATCATCGACTGTCTTGGAGAAGTCATGATTGGCCTGCTCGTAGGTAAGGTAGACGGTGCGCCGGTTGCCCTGCTCCTTCTGATGCGTACTCTGCAGCGGCGTGCTGTAGAACACAAACTCCACCACCCAGATGCGCACCTGGCTGTTCTTGTTGGTCTGCGAACGCACCGATATGGACAGAACACGTTTCATCAGATCGTCCCAAACATGTGACTCGATCTTGGGCAGCGCTGTCGATGTGCTTGGTGCCGCAGGCGCTGGCTTAGCGGGCTCAGCACCAGTTGCATTCGCTGGCTGACTGACGCCCGGCTGGGGCAGTGCCAGTATCTTCAAGACCAGCGAGGTTGCGTTGGCCTCCACTTGCAGGCCACTGTGCGGTATGCGATATTTGGAGAGCGTCTGCGCGAGATTGAGGAACGGTATCTTCTCATCGCACATGGCCACCACGTGTGCCAGTTCTGGTATAAAGTATGCGGGAAAAATTGTCTTTTGTTGCTTGGCGGGCGGTGCTAGAATATCGCCATTTGATTTGCGCTTATGTGGTGACACTTCTGCTGGAAGCGAAAATCAAAAGATTTACGACTGCCCACTGGCAAATGGTAAAGGCAAACTGTACTCACCATCGACCTCAGTACCGGGTCCGTGGGTGGCCACGAATGTGTCAAACTCGATGAGGCGCATCAGCTTTGTGTACAGTTTGGGTATCTCGGATGGCGTTTGCGCCACAATGGATACCAGCTGTTTGGCCGAGTCATCGACAACATCGTTCTCATCCTTCTGAAAGACCACAAAGCCCAAATGGAACGTGTACTCCATTTCGTTGGGCATGGCGGACTTCTCTTTCAGCTGAACCACCTGACAAATTAGAATATACACAATAATTAGCAGAGCTTCAGTTGCGTTATTTACTTCTGAGCTTACCAGAATAATGTTGGGATGACGATGCAACTTAACGTAGATCTTGTGCCGACCTGGCTGCAACAGTTCCTGTTCGGGCTGGGTGAGGAAAGGCAGCGTCTCGGTGGCCGTTGCGGGCAGATGCTGCAGCGTCTTCTCACATCGACGATGCGTGATCCAGTAACGTAGCTCCGAAAGCAACACGGGTAGCTTGCTGCGATCGCTATTTAAACAGTCCTGCATCTCGTCCGTAATGGGGCAATCCAGATGCTTGGGCACATGGCAGCGGAACATTCCCGTGTGTGTGTCAATCGTTATGTGGATCTGTTCCGCTCGCAGGCAGGGTGACAGAACGGGCACCGTGAGAATAGCTGGTGTGCCTTGCAGATTAACTGAAAGAGGGAATGGCATTAGCGACATTAACAACTCATAAGTAATTTGAATAGATCCCAACTGATGAATTGAGCACTTAATGCCTGTGCCAGTCGCGGACAACATTTACACTCACAGTCAACGTCCTTGAGGAAGGCCTGGAACTCGAGCTTGAGATCGCTTAAACGCGACACGGATCGTATGTAAACAGTGTGCACAATCAAACGCTCCATGGAGAGATGCTCGGAGCGCACGGCACGATCAGCAACCTCGGCGGACTCCTTGGCGCCCAGTGAGGGCACATGAACAACGGCCAGTGGACGGCCGATTTCGCTGGGATCCGATTGAACGGTAAGGCGATAGCCCAGCTCTGACTTGAGATCACGCCAATAGGAGACGGTTAGCTTAACGCCCGGCACATACTCCTCCACATTGACATTGTTGTCGTCCAGACGCTCGTAATTGAGGCGCAGCGTCTGCGTGTAGAGCACTTCCAGCTGCAGCGACTGGCAGAAATAGTGCAGACAATTGTACACCTCGCTCAAAGCATTGGGATTCTCGACGAGACGCGCCTGGATCAGTTGGTGTATGTAATTGACCTGCAGTGGATGCACCAACGATTTGCCATCTGTCCATAGAGTAATTCAATATTTAAGATAAGTTAGTAGGAGTATTGAGATGTGGACTTACCGCCCGTCTCCTTGTCCTCAACCAGGACATCAATGTCCAGCAAACGCCATGGCACATTCGGACTGTCGCCCATGACGGTGAGGGCCACGCTGAACTCGTGCTTCACCTCGAACGTGACGCGTCCGTTCCGAATGCGAAACTCACGCATCTGCGGCAGCAATTTGCCGGTGACCAGACGATGCTGTATGACCTGGTTGAGGCGCAACAGCGTCTGCTTCTTCTCCGCCGGTGTAATGGCATCCGGGGGCACAATACGCTCGCGTATGCATGTGGGCAGCCGGTTGTAGGTGCCCGTGGTCAGCACCTCGACGGCAGCAGGTATGTGAAAGTTGGGCAGACGTGCACGCACTAGAGTCTCACGCGACATGCGCGCCAACATATCGGCCGTCTCAACAAAGAGCATGTTCTGTTTGTCCAGGAAGCTCATAATCTGCGAGCTCTTGTCCACCTTGGACACGGAGTTGCCCCACTTGACAAGCGCGTTAAGGCGCGTGAACAGATGACGCGTGCGCGCCGCATATGCGTAAATCTCCACTTTGCGCTCCATATCCGTCTTGCGTGGCAATCTGTGAAACAACGATCTTCAGTTGAGCACTCAGCTGGATTTGGTTTACTTACAGTTCCGCCAACACCATCAGTTCGTGATAGGTGCGCTGAATAATGAAATCGATCAGCACCGACATAGACATGGTGTTAATGCGCGGTCCTCCCTCCTGCCCGGCCGGCAGATAGCCAGCATTTGCGCCAGGCATTTGCTCCAGTGGCAGCGGAGTGGGCGCCATTTTATTTGCTATCAAATGAAATTGGTCAGCTGCAAATGTTGAGAAATAACTTTGCAAACGGATTGCGTTGCGTTTTCCAAGTTGCTTTTAACACCAACAAGTCCAATGCATAGTTCTTCGCAGTTGTGTGTGCGAAAATTTTAACAATTTCTTTGATGCTTTACACGGTACATGACGATCGCAGTGTGACCGAACTTTGGAAGTAAAATTATCCCACAGCTTCAGCGTACTGTTACACTCAAATTGGTGCTGTTAATTTACTATCGGCAGAATGTAATCGATTTGGTTGGGATATCGTAGATTGTCATGTTTCTGTTATGCCTCTGCTATCAGTCAAATAGGCGCCATCTGTTACATTCAAATTTTGATATTTAAAAAAAGTCTAACTAAGGCAGGCTTTGTAAACAAATTATTAAAAATGGTTATCAAAATTAAAAAGTTGATTCAAGTTTGAAACTAAACGTTGGCGAGGCTAGTGCATTTATAATTAGCATAATGTATTACGATTCCACCGATGACAAACCGTATATGTATTTTGTTAAATTGCCACAAATTGAGCAGAGATTTGCCATTGGAACGAAAAGCTTACGGTCAGCAACTGTCGGTTATGTAATCGATTTTGGTAAGAATAAATTGAAAATACCAATATAGTAACTATAATTACTCATATACATAGCTAAGGACGTGGCCTCAAGGAATGGCTATAATTATACAGAAGAGCCCACAGTATACTGTACCGATATTGGCAAAATTATCGTAGATAACACTGCGCTGTCATTCTGTATATCGAGGGGATATAGCTTTGAGGTTTTTAACGGCTTAAAAGATGTGATCAAGACCCCCAGACATGAGAGCAAAGTATTATTGAGTTGTGTTATGGCCAAAGATAAGTAAATATATAGTGCCAAATATGCTTGTCAGGTACCCCTCAGCTAAGAAAAGACTTGAGTGACGACTATGAAACTTACAATGCATTAATATTAAAGGAGCATGTCTTATTACTCCAATATTTGCTGAATGATTGGTTCATGAGTAGTTAAAATGTTAACACGCTGTTGTGTCCAATCCAGACTGTAAACTCGTGCTCAGGGCTGTTATTTACATGTGGTTGGCAACGCGATTTCAAATTGGAGTCCAGTTTTAAAAAGGCTAAAAATAAAATCTGATTTTATTACATTTGCGCTAAACGCTAATAGCTATGCAATCAGTCTCTATGAAAGACAAAAGTTCAATGACCAAAACATTTCAATTGCCATATAAATACAGCCAGTAGCAACGCTGCTGCTGATGATGATGATGAGGATGATGTTTTGTTTTAGTTTTTCCCTTGTTGCTGTTAAAAATAAAAGAAAATAACAACATTTCCGCTTTTGTTTCTTTTGAATTTTAACACGGTTGTTGTGGATATCCAGACATATACTCAAGCACATGGCATTCATCCGTATCTTTATGCTGCCGCTGCTGCTGCTGCTGCTGCAGGTTGCTCATCTGATGCAGATACAGATGCAGATGCATTGCACTCTTTCCTGACGCGTGCTGCGCCTTCCACAGCCAGCGAACTTCAAGTGGCGGCACATGCCACAAGACGAACCACCCCCGGATTACCCCGCCTAGCGCAAAGTGGCTGCCACCTATGGAATCGTTGGCCGCTTCACTTGCACTTCAAATTCAAATTTAGCCTCCGCGCATTTCGAGTTAAGGCCCTGCGCCTCCTTTACGCCTCTCCGCACCTCTCTCTCTGTCTACCAAACTCCCCTCAATTGCAATCCGGTGGCGTATCAAAACTTGGAAGAGGTGCTGCCGCCTGTCGTGTGTCTTTTCAACGGCATTCAAAATAGAACTTTATGATGTTTTCGCCTGCTCTTTGAAAAACAAAAAAAACGACCCCAACTTCGGCTGCATCTCCGATTTGGCGCTGGAATTACTACAGGCATATCCGGCCCCGGGGCTGCATTGTCGAGAGCGACCACTTTTTACGTTGCAGTCGATCCAAACAATGCTTTGAGTGATTGTTTATAATTTAAACAATGCACACACCATCCTGTAAACAGGACGCTGTTTTCCAATTGGGTGACGAAATCGAGAGAGCTACAAATTCGACTTCTAGTTGAAATCAATTTGGCCATCACGTGGTTGAGACAGCGATTCCATTCCCTGACGAGGGCTGGTTCCGGGAAGAGGGGGCAATTATAGCGCCGTTCATGGTGCAAACGAACTCTGAGCAATTCGAAAGAGATTAACAGATAATTTATGGAACCGCAAGCTAAAGACTTTCATTTGAAATCGATTATAAAATTATTTACACAAAAGCGAAATGCGAAATATTTTGCTGCTTGTGTTTCAGTTGTTTTAATTTATTTTACTTTCTGCCTGTTGAATTTCACATTAAGGCGATTTCGCTTATTTATCTGGGTAAATACATGGAAAAGCCGAGCTGTTGTTCTGCTGGTTGTCTGGAATTTATGGCCGCATCTCAAACTGCATGTTACCTACGCAAAGAACCGTTGTTCGCGCAGTTAAAAATATATATACTATATAAAAAGCAGAAAAAAGAAGAGTCTCGACAACAACGGCTTCGCATATGCAAGAGGAGCAGCAATTGCGCAGCAAGTGAGCAGCAAATGAGCAGCCGCAGCCGAGTGGGAGATTGGCTGGAGAGCCAGGACCAGAAATAGATTTATGGCCGCCCAGTCGCATCAGTTTCCAGAATCGCAGCGCTCTGGGTGAGCAGTGTGGCTGCCACTGCCACTTCTGCCACATCCACTGCCACTGCCACTTCCTTTGTGCCTTTAGGCGAGACCATGGCCAGTGGCAGACCCCAGAGCTGTGCCACTCACTCTCTGACTCTCTCACTCTCGCTCTTATTAATTGCCGTGCTTAAAGTCGATGTCTTTAGCACATGTCACGCTGCTAACCCCCACATAAAGAAGAGTCCTCCTCCCACAACCACTGTCGCCCTGTCGCCAAAACTCAGCTGTTGCCGTGATGCATGGCACTGGCCCAACTTGACCCTAGCATTCAAATTGCATTTCCATGTTGGCGCCAGACAGCGCCATCAGCCATTGTTGTACTGCACACAGCTCCATCTTCATCCCAGTCCGATTTCCTTTGTTTGCCGCATTGCGTGGGTCGAGGCCAACAAAGTGTGAAAATGGCCATCAGCCGAGCAGCCGAGCAGCCGTTCAGCAGTGATGAGTCTTCATCACACTTTGTATTATACTACATAATCTAGTACATAATCAAATATATATAGTAATCCTAGATCAGCGAGAGAAATTCTCATTTCAAGCAAGTTCTTGCAATCAATTTGCTACATTTATTTGAAATACAAAACTACTTGTAAGTATTTTATACTAGAACCAATTAGTTTTCTTCTTTTCTATTAAACCCAATGCTTTCACATGTCGCCAAATAAACTCTTGGCTTTTCTTCAAGTTTTTTATTACTTTGAATGTTGCTGCTAAGTTTATGGCTCTTGTGACATATTGGATGCGTGCAACTGTAACTGCAACAACAAAATCCACTTAGAACCAGAACAAAATCAAGGCGACAACACAGACATAAATCACATATCATATACAATATATGATTATAGAATACGGCAAATAGTACGTAAGAGCCCATGCTCAGTTCAGTTGCCTACTACCCCGAAAGAACAAACCGCCATTCCCCATTCCCCACTCCCCAATCCCCAATCCCTACCCACAAGCTCCTAGCTGAGGCAACACCTGACAGAGCGACATTAAGTTCATTACGCTTGAAAAAGTCAAATGTTGAGAGCTGGCGACAACATCTGTGATGAATCCGTTCGGCTGCAGAGGGACTGGGACTTGTGTTTTTGGGGGGGAACGGGGGCAGATGGGGGGCTGGGCGGCAGGCGGCAGGTGAGAGATTCTATTTTCGATGGATACGCCAAAGTACAAACAGCAATTTCAAAATGCCAAATTGCCCGACTGCGTCACAGTCCCCCAGAATTTGTGTACGAATGCGCCGGGCAAAGTTTCCAACCACGGTGATGCGTTCTCTCTCCCTCTCTCTCACTCTCTCTCTCGCTCGAGCAGCTCTCTCTTGGTTTTGGCTTGGATACACTGAGATTTAAGTACATTTCTTGTAACATCGAAAATGTTTTGATATATGTTCTACAAAATGTACACAGATTACAATATTTATAAGTATATTTATAATATATATTATACAAAGTTAATGCAAGAATTTAAGTATTGTTGGATGGTAAAAGCAGCATTATTTGAGAGTAAATTATTTAAATGGCAACTCAATTTTGCACGAATCGAATGTATAGTTGGTTTTTTGTCAAGTGTAGAGTGCGCAGTGCAGCGTCATGGGGGCTTCATCTGGCGATCTGTGAGGTTTTTGACACTGGCTGGCGGTCTGGCTGCCAACTTGGCGCTGCGTTAGAAAATTCTTCGCCTTGTCCCACAGCAGCAGCAGCAGCAGCAGTGTTTTCCCTTTTTCGAAAGCAGCAGCGGGAGAGAGAATAATAAAAACATTCGTTTTTTTTCCCGATTTATTTTTAAACCGCACACACTTGTTCCAACGAAATGAACAAGGGAGCGAGCGTGCCGCCGAGCTCCGCGCTCCGAGAGACGCGTTCGGGCGATCCTCGGAAAACAGCTGCTGGCTGTCGGTCGAGCGTCGACGATCGTCGTCACCTCCTCGACGATGTAAAAACTGTAAGTGGCACTGCGAAGAGATTTCAGTTCTTCCTGAGATCTCGCTGCGTTCGTTTACTGAGAGAGCGAGCGCGCTTCCCGTGCAAACCGAAGAACTATCGACAACAACTCGACAGAAACCAAACCCAAATTGCCAGCCTGATCCGCACAGAGCAGCAAGTTGAGTGAGGATCGGAACGGATCAGCAGTCGGGCAAAGCAAAAATTTAAAAAACACTTGTGCATTACTACTAGTCGGTATCTCGAAACGGAATCTGTAGCTATATCTGGTACACATTTCTTGTTATTGTTCTTCGCTTCGTGTGATGAAATACGTGAAAATCATTTGGCCACGCAACGAGACGAAAAGAACATTCTAGGGTGGCTCCGAGGAGGAGACGAGCCGGGGGGCGGGTGCTGTGCGTGGTGATATATTATTGATTTCGCATCGACACCCCACACACACACACACACTTGGGCTGAATCATCGTCTATATTCAGAGCCAAGCAGCAACAGCTTCGATTCCAATTCCATTGGACACGCTTCTAACGGATTCGCTTCCTGAGCCACAGCAATCGTAAGTATCTTATGCATTATATACCCAAATTTGTACTGACAGACTATGAGTTACACAATTGCTCCAATACGCAACCCTTCTCCCAACCCAACCCAGCCCAACCCTCTGCCCCAATCCCCCAATAGACGAATATTGCGGCATAAAGAATCGCGTAAATGCATAAACCGAACGTTGAGCAAAAATTGTTGTTGTATTTTGGTTTTTAAAATTAACGCCTCGACTCGAGTCGACTCGATTCGACTATCCACAAAGAGAGAAGCGAAGCGACCACACTTGTTAAATTAATATTATGATTTCTTTGATATTTTGACATTTACGTGAGAAATGTGTTTGCATTGGCAATGATCGGCCAAGCAGATGGATGCCGCTTTCCAACTACCCTACAATATATATACATATACATACATATATACTACTATAATAGCAAATGCAAAAAGGCACATTGACATCTCTCTCTCTCTCTCTCTGTCTCTCTCTCTCTCTGTCTCTCTCTCTCTCTGTCTAGTTTGTTGCGTAAAGTGTTAGAATATGATAAATAAGTATGTAATATAGCTAATAAATTCAACCAGTCATGCAGCGTGCAAAATGCGTCGTTAAAACTGAAAATAACACTGCGCAGAAACCAAAGAAAAGAGCTGAAAAACCAAATGCATAAACGCACAAAATATGTAAATATCATAGTACATAGTATAGTACATTCTCTAGCTGTGATCAATGTCAGCCTGCCTAATTAGCTATACAGGTGAAAGAGAGAGAGAGAGAGAGACAGGTGAGCAAGAAGAAGCAGCGCTGGCTCCTTTATAAATAGCACAGATCCTTTGTGTCCCGCTTGTTTACAAATGCTGCTGGCGTAAACAGTTTTGCCAATGAGTCCAGCGCTGATTGAGCGGGGCAACCTTTGGAGTAAACACACAAACAAGATCCAAACAAAGCAGCGGGTTGCCATCGAAAAGGGGGCAGGGTATTGAGGAAGCTGGTTGCACGGTTGCACGGTTGCACGGTTGCATGCATGTCCTGCCTTGTGGCATTGACACTTGGCCGGCACAGCAGGCGCCCCCAGTCGATGGCTCGCTTTTGTTTATTGTGCATGTGCATTTTCAAGTTTGAACTAAAATGTAAACTATGCGCATTTCTCCTGCCCTGGCTGCGGTTTATAAATAGTCCAACAGTCAGCCAGTCAGCCATCCACAGTCCACAATCCCCGTGGCACGCAGCCACCGACAGCAGCCTACAGCCTACGCCTCCTCCTCTTACTCCTCATGCTCCTCCTTCTGTTCCTCCCTCCTCCTGCCTTTCGCCTGCCTTCGCATCAGCCATTAACATTTCTTTGCTTTGTGTACATTAACAGGACTTTGAACTTTCTTCGGGCCGCGAGCATTTTGCGCAGATTTCTTACCGTAAATATATACAAACAGCATTTTTCATGTCCATTGTGCGTTGCGTTTACAGAATGCACTCGGAATACTTTTGGATAGGTTCATATTATCGCACACACACTGGGATTTTGTGTAGCGAATCGAAGAGAGAGAGAGAGAGAGAGAGAGTAGAGAGAGAGAGAGAGAGAGAGAGGGATAGAGAGAGATATAGAGAGATATAGAGATAAAGATAAAGATAGAGAGAGAGAGTTAGCATATATAAAAAGAGCAAGTTTTATTTTATATAAAGTCTACAACATTTTTCGAATCAAGGTAAACTTAGCATCTATTTTATAACCCACAACTTATAATGAACTAAATCAGCATGTCGAATCGATTTTGTCAATAATATGACTCACATGCAGTAAATAGTCATCATATTTTTCATTCTCTCTCACAAAAGTGCATTTGGTTTGCCATTTCTCTTTGAGTCTTGTACGTAAACGTTTGACTAGCAGCGCTGCTTAGACATGTAATTAGTTTTGAAATTAACTTTGTCATACATTATGTGCAACAAAATATATAAAAAGTTGCTTAACAAATGACACTTGAATGATTTGCTTTTCTTTATATAAACATACATATGTTTATATGACTTATACACTTGATTTGACACTTGATTTGTTGCTGTTCTTGTTTGTTTTTTGCTTGTTTAATGAGTTATTTATGCAATATCAGAGAGCATATGACACTTTAATTCGTTTATAATCATCTGCAAATTGGTGGAACCAAATTAATGCAGTTCGATTTGAATGTAGCAACATGTGCCACATGTTATGTGCCCCCCAGTCCCCCAGTCCCCCTCTTCCCCTCTTCCCCTCTCCCCTATTCATTGGAGGGCTGCACCAATTAACATTTGCAATGCTTTGCTGAATGCTGAACGCTGTTTTTCCTGGCTTTTTGAAATGTCATATGCGATTAGCAATCTGCGATC
The DNA here is from genome assembly GCA_035042425.1 of Drosophila flavopinicola. Lineage (NCBI taxonomy): Eukaryota > Metazoa > Arthropoda > Insecta > Diptera > Drosophilidae > Drosophila > Drosophila flavopinicola. Next base: position 9,300,748 of record JAWNLL010000452.1, on the reverse strand, counting down.
TGCGATCGCCGCACGGGCCAACGAATAATTAATTAACGGCCTGTCACAGAAACATGCGACTTTCGGACTCGGACTCTTCGGACTCTTCTGCTTCGCAAATATTGCACAGACGTGTCCCTCGCTTATATCTCTGATGCTGTTGTTGTTGTTGTACCATTGAGGAGGTCTCAGCAGACGCTGCCACAATTTTCCCACTTGTCAGCTGCTGCTTCTTGAGAATACACATAAGAACATTTTCAGCCGAAATATCTTTGGTTAAATATTATAAATAATTTTTCTGTGGAACAGGTAGAATGCTTAAATGGGGAACATGAACACATGGACATGGACCATGCCAGAGAAAGTCAGCCAGGTGGTTGCGGGGGGGCGTTCCACTTGTTAAATATAAATAAATGTTAAGACACAAATTAAGTATATATGTATATATACAGATGTACATATGTCTGTGGGGGTAGCTGCGGCACCCACTCGCATCCATCATTGTTAATATTTATGGGCCAATTTGGAAATAGTTGGAAATATTTGCTCATGGGGGCGCCCCAAAACAACAGCAACAACAACAGCAACATTCTGTTAGCCACCTGCCCAGCAGTTGCCTTTTATGATAGCAAACAGTTTGATGTACTCGACCAAATGAATTCGTTTTGATCGTTTGCGGCACAAGCGGAAAAACAATTGTAACAAAAACAACAAATACGAGAAAGCAGACGCAACAGGTTGCAAAATGCTGGCTGTGTTTAGGCGAAAATTCGTTGTCTAGTGTGGGGCAAGACGGTTGGGGCTGGGGCTGGGGCTGGGGGTGGGGCAGGCATACAGCCCACGCCCGCATCACGCGGCTGGCCTCAGGCCGAACCAAAAACAAACGGATAAACGGAAAACGGCAGCCGCTCAACAAGAAAAGCAAAAGAAAATAAGAAGAACAAGAGAAAACACAAACAAAGCAATCGCGCACATGACCTCCGCAACGCGTGAATACCCCTACCCTGCCCCATGACTGCCCCTACCCCACACAGACACTCGCTGCTTGCCACAGTGCGGCAATAAGAACTAATCGATTATTTAGACGATTACGAAAAATAAAGTGAAAACTTGCAGCAATAAACAACAGCAAGCGAGATCGGAAATATAAAATTTGATTGCCTGGAAAACTTTAATGGCTCATCTGCACTTATTGCAGGGTATTTACAATGAATGGCTACCCTATGGCAAGCAAATTCGCTGAATTGCCAATTGTTATACTTTTATAAAGAAAATATTTGGTAAATAAACAAATGCAGTCCAAATCGTATGCATTCGTTAAATAAAATGATCAAGCATATTTATATACAAATTGAGAAACAAAAGTCGAGAAAGTCTTCAACTACTTAGCAAAATCAGACCAAATTTTTAAAAATAATAATACAAAATAAATATGATTTTTTTAAAACAAATAATACACATTTTTAGGAGTTTGTAAAAGTTTGATAATTTGCTTTAAATATTATATATTTTATATTTATTGTTTTAAAAACTGAAAAAAAGGTTTTAAAAGTAATATAGCAAGCAGATGAAGAACAAAAAAAGTCTGGATAAATAATTGTTTACAAATTGTGATAGGCATATATAGATTATAGATTCGATCGCAAAGTTTTCCGCTAGAAAATTGGTTCAGCAACTTAACTGCCAAGATAGATACAAAACAAATAAATTCGTATAAAATATATGCCCTATATATGAGCGTTAGATGACGACCCATCTGCCAGCCTGGCTGTCTGCTCATCTAGGGTAGGGTGGGCCGTGTTGCTAGGGGCGGCAATTACGTGCGAGATAAATCAATGCCAAGACAACATGCACAAATTATGCGCACTTTCGACGTGAATTTATTTCTAAGTTGCTGGGGAAGAACGAGCAGCCAACAAGTGCGATTGGCGATGGGCGATTTGCGATTGCTATTGCTATTGCAAATGCCGGTGCGATGGCTGCTGACGTTAATCATACGCCCCGTGCGGCAGGCAACCTCAAGCAAGTCGGCAAGGTGACGACGATGATGCAGACGACTTTGGCGCTGCTTCGCTGGCCTCTTGGCTCGTCCTTAATTATAAATTGATGCATACTCGCATAAATAAATATGAACTATGCCAGCCAGCAGCTAAGCGACTATTGTATGCACTAGCAAATTTGAATAGTACAAGCAGAGTGCTGCCAGCTAGATACCCTGTGAATTGTAGAGTAGCGCTGCTGCAGCCGCAGCGCCTATCGCTCATTAAATAATGTATTAGTTTTGTCTGCGACAAAATATTTATAATCCCTCTAGAATTTTGTTTATTTCGGTTTTTCGGCTGTTTCGGCTGCTTCGCTTTTCGTTTCTGTCATCGTCGTGACGCATCTGGTGCGCATTTAGCATTTGGCATTTGGCATTTAGCAGGTTGCCTCAGCTTTCTTTCCCATACGTCATACAGTGAGCTCAATGTGCTTGTTTTCTGTTTCTGTTTCTGTTTCGGTTTCTGGCAGACGGACATGACGAAGGACCAGCAGGCGACGCCCATACCCGAGGAGCTCTACAATCTCACCCAGCTGGCGGATGTGACGCTGGCGGCAGGACCGCTCAGCACTCCACTCAAGTGCGGCGAGTCAATGCCCGCCAACAACAACAACAACAACAGCAGCATCTTCTATGCCTCATCGGATGATGACTCCACTTACAACTCGTACAGCCACAAGGTGTTCGATCGCACGAAACTGCGCCGCTTCACCATCTCCGACTGCAACTCCTGCGCCAGCAGCACCACCAGCAGCAGCCACTCCAGCAGTGACCAGCAGTCGCCCCATAGCAGTCAGGCCAATAGCAACAGCAACAGCAACAGCAATAGTAGCCTGACCCTGCTGGACGATGAGCACATTTGCCCCGAGTGTGGCAAGAAGTATTCCACATCCTCGAATCTCGCTCGCCATAGACAAACCCACAGGTGAGACTAGCAACTACAAAAAGTATGCGCTTAAGTTTAATTGCTTGTATTCATTTTGAATAATTTTTTAAATTAGAATTAATTAATTTAAATTTTTAAATTAAATATTTCAAAATGTTGATTTATTTCATTTATTAATAAAACACAAAATTGTAAAAGGTCCATTTGTATTAATTTGTGGTATTTTCTTTTTTCTTAAAAGTCAGTATTGATATGAAAATAACTTCACAGACAAATTGTATTATGCCTTAAAAAAATTACTGAAATTAAAATCGCTTAGTAATATTTCAAAATATTACAGAGATTTAAATTAAATTCCTTAAACAATGTTTTAAAGTTCATAATGAGCATTATTTAAGTATTTAAATACACACTCTCTCAAAATTTGTATTGTATCTATACAATTTTTAAACTATTTGCTATCTGTAAATTAATATAAATTATGACTCAGCCTCTTTATAACCAAATTTAAGTTCCCAACACATAAACCTAAAAAAAACGTAATGAATATATAATTTCTTAAACTATGTTGAAAGATGCTTACATTGTTACTTTTATATTTTAGATTTTTGGCATAAATTTAGTCATAATGATGCTAAAAAAAACATTACCATTTCAAATACCTTACACAAAAAACTCAAAACAAACCCTAATGAATTTATAATTTCCTAAGCTATTTTAAAAGATGCTTCCATTATTACTTTTATAATTCAAATTTGTGACATAATTTTAGTCATATTTATGCGAAAAAGAAGCTATAGCTTTTCATTTGAATAAGCTGACTTACCAACTTCCTCCATTTGCAGGTCAATTATGGACAAGAAGGCGCGCCACTGTCCCTACTGCGAGAAGGTGTACGTCTCCATGCCGGCCTTCTCGATGCACGTGCGCACCCACAACCAGGGCTGCGAGTGCCAGTACTGCGGCAAGTGCTTCTCGCGGCCCTGGCTGCTGCAGGGCCACATACGCACCCACACCGGCGAGAAGCCCTTCAAGTGCAGCGTGTGCAACAAGGCCTTCGCGGACAAGTCCAATCTGCGCGCCCACATCCAGACGCACTCGAACACCAAGCCGCACACGTGTGCCCGCTGCGGCAAGGCCTTCGCCCTCAAGTCGTATCTGTACAAGCACGAGGAGTCCTCCTGCATGAAGAACCGCAGCGGAGAGGCAGTGCCGGCAACAACAGCCAAGCAGCCAGCGCAGTCCGAGCTGGAGGTGACCAGCACAACAGTGGGTCAAGCGTGTCTGCCCGACTCGGCCAAGTCCACGCTGGCGCACAAGCTGCTGCAGAAGGAGAAGGATCGCAGGCAGGCGCAGGCGCAGGCGCAGGCAGCAGCAGCGGCACAGGCGTCACTGGCCTATGGCTATCCGGGTGCAGCCCATCCGGATGCCGCCTTCGCCGCCTACGAGAGCTACAAGCGCAACGGCATCATTCAGCCCACTGTGCTGCAGCATCCGAGTGCGCTGTACCAGGAGCATCTGCTGCCGCTGCCGCTGTCGCTGCCGCTGCCTCTGCCATATCAGCACTATACACATGCCACAGCTGTGCCGGGGGGCGAGGCGCAGGATCAGGAGCAGCCGGTTGACTTCTCGCCCAAGAACAACTTTACGCACTCGGCCAAGACGAGTCCCTTCGAGCTGACTGGCAACTATGCCACAATGGTCGCCTAGCCACGCCCACCAGCAGCTGGAGCAGCAGCCGCCCCTGACTGTAAAAGACAACTGAGAGAGAGATTTAGAATTTCAGAGATGCCAAATAAGAAAAACACCAGCAGAACAACAACAACAGAAACAACCAAAAGCAATACGACCAAAAAAAAGCAACCCATTTTGCATTCGATTTTAGGAGCTTACTGTAGTAAACAAATATGTGATAAATATGAAAAAGAGCTAAAGTACCGTTTAGAGAGTAGTCGATTCCAAAACAAAAAACAAAAAACAAAAAACCAAAAAGATCAAAAAGCGTTAACAGAACTTAATTACAAACAAAAAACGATCGATCGATCTTCATTTTAGTTGTAACGAGGATTTAGAGACTTGCAAAACATGTAACCAGTATTTTTTTAGCACTACTTAAACCACATATATACACATACTATATATACTATATAGATACGATTTATATACACCAGATGATTTACATGTATGTTAAATATGTGAGTTGTCAACGACCTTCACTGATTTTAGATTTTATATACACATACATATATACATATATAATTTTTCGCCATATACTATATACATATGTATAATTACTTACCAAATACGTTTGTAATTCTTTTGTTTTAAGGCATTGCGACTTCCTGCTTTCGGCACGGAAGTCCAACGAGCGAATCTCTAGTCTTGTATCTTTAAAATGCAGCCATGTCGGGAATCGTTTCACCTCTCTCTTTCCCATCCCCCATCCCCGATCCCAATCCCCAATCCCCTTTCGGGAGAGCAGGGGGTTCACATTCCCGTACATGTGTCGCCTTATTTTAAGCACTTAACGGCCGCATGTGGTGCAATAATAATTGACATAACTATAACACTAATTAGCCTCTACACACACACACACACACACACACACACACACACACACACACACACACACACACACATGTATATCTAAATATTTTGTATATTTGTCAAGTTGTTCTATTATTTTTGTACATTTTTGTGTGTTTATTTCTCTTATAGCTCTTTAAATTATTACTTGTATTGTTTTCGATTTTCTTTCTTTCTTTCATTTTGTATTATTTCTTTCTGTTTCATTTTGCATTGTTGTAGCAACTCACTGCATTTTGTCTACTCAACAGAAACCTACAGCTAAACAGACCAAAGATATTGCATATGTATATGCATACATATACATACGTATATATATATATATATATATAGAGAGAGAGTACATTATGTATTATAGAATCGCACATTTATTCAAATTAAACGAGTGATCCACCGATCCCTGAAAATAAGAAATAATCCATTTGTTTTATTTTTCTTTTTACTTTTTTTCCAATTTTGCGAATGGTTTGAGATGTTAATTTAACTCAATAGATCTGTTGTCTTTCTCAATTTCTCACAAGATCAAATTCCTCTATGGAACAGCTGCCTAGCGCCATCTATAACTGAAAGCGCCACCTATGGCCTAATTGGATTTTGATTTTTTTTATTAAATGAACACTTAGCTGATATTAACATGTTGTTTTTTATTGCATTTAAAGCGGACCACAAGGATATCCGACTTGAAATTTTGATACTCCTGTGACTCGCCTCTTCCCCAGCAGTAGTATGTAGAAAAATGGTGATAGATGCCATCCTCACAGAATATGGTATGCCATGAATATTAAAACGATAAAAAGTAAACAAATGCTGCAGGTTCCAGTTGTGGAATATGCGCTCAGGCAGTGTCCTGGTTGCGACAGCTGGAATCGGGTTTAGACAGTTGATACTGATGACAATGAGCGCGGCTAATTAGACTGTTAACTGCAGGTGAGCGCTAGGACATACATACCTTGAGATCTCGGCCAACGACAGCATCGCCCACACCGGACTCCAAGGCCGATCTCTTCGAGCCGCCGACGCGCATGACCAGATCCTCGTAGGACTTGTTGTGCAGCAGGCAGACGAGTATGACGGTCATATTATCGCCTCCGAGGCCACAGTTGTAGGCATTGGGTGCCAGGCAGTAGCTCATCAGCTGCTCACAGATCAGGTCCGGCTGCATGCCGGCAGTGATGCGTTCGCGAACAAACTCCGCCACCTGGTTGCTGGACATCACATCCCAGATGCCATCGCAGGCGAGCACCACAAACTCCCAATCCTCGCCGATGTCACAGACCACAACGTCGGGATCGGCGGTCACGATCTGATCCTCCGGCTTCTTGCTGGTGTTGCGCTTGTACATAAAGTCGCCGAGGGCACGCGATAGCGCCAGATTGCCATTGACGCGATTGTTCTCCACACGACCGCCGCCGGCGACAATGCGCTTCACCTCCGACTCGTTGCTGGGCTTGTGGTCCTCGGAGAGGGGTCTCAGATGGCCGCCGACGCTGGCAATGGCACGGGAGTCGCCCGCATTGGCGCAGTAGAGGCGCTTGTCCTTGATCAGGACGACGATGGCCGTGGAGCCGGCCATCTGTTCGCCCCAGCTGCCGTTGTGCAGCATCTCGTGATCGAAGTCGAGGAAGGCACGCTTCATGGCCAGCTCCACGGAGCTGTTGAAGTACTCCGGCCGCTTTGTGATGAACTTGTGCAGATGCTTGCCGGCAAATCTGGACACCGCCGCCCCGCCATGCCCATCGTAGACGCCAAAGAAGGCGGCGCCGGGATCATCGGGCAGCGACAGGATGTGCGTGTGGGCATCCTCCATTTCGATGCGCCAGCCCTGCATGCAGCTGCTGCCCACCAGGAACGAGGCGTTCGCACAGCGTGCCGAATCCTTGGTGGTCACCGGTTCCGATAGCGTCTGCCCCATGATCAGCCAGTGGAACAACAACAACAACAGCCGGAAGACTCAGAGCTCGTTGGTTTTGCGGTCGTGGACTATCGCACTTTATAGAAAACAATTGCCTCTCACTATTTTCACCATATATATTATATGTTGTATGTTTTCTATTTGCTAGGATAATGAACGTTTGTGGCTTCTAAAAGCAAACTAAAGTTGATTTGGAATTTTGCAGACTGAACTTACAGCGTCTACTATATATTAGTAAATTCTATCATATTTTTGAGAAAGTTTCGATTTTCTTTCCACTTACCTTGTATACAAAATAAAAATTGAAAAGAGACACATAAGCAGAAACCATTTGAAAAAAATCCAAACATTTGGAGCAATATTCTAATTAAATTAAATCAACAACTGTAAATTTTAAGAATTTGTTTAAACTTAAATGCAGAATTTAATAACAACAAAAATCATGAACAAAATGGCCTAGAACTTCAAAATCTGCTCAGTTTTGGAAAAGTTATGGCAGTTTGAAGTATGAGAAGGTCATTTCCAGGGAAAAAAGCACTTTACAAGCTAAATTTTTTGTTATTTTGGCCTGCTTTTAGGCTACAAAATGAAACATCCCAGATTTGGTTATCAAATAGATTTTTATACTATTTGGGACACCCACAAACAATTAAAAATAAAATTTCGCAATTCTATTTTTTGAAAAAAAAATTTTTTCGAAGTACAGTAAGGGGGGATTAAAGGTTTTTTCGGAAAATAGTAAAAAAAAAATCTTAAAAAAATTGAAAACACTTAAATGTAGAATAAAAGTAGAGCCAGGAACAAATTGGCCTGGAACTTTAAAATCGGTTCAGTTTTGGCAAAGTTATGAGGGTTTAAATTCCTAATAGGGTATAGAATTTCGCAAATAATATTTTTTTGGAAAGATTTTGGCTTTGGCAAAGGTTTGTGAGTTCTAGATTTTAATAAATTCACCCAAGTAAAAATTAAGAAGAAAACATTCAGCCCTTTTAGTTTGTAATAAAACAATTTGGTTATCTTTTGATATTTTGGTTTTTTTTGTATTTGGTTTTTGTTTTAGGTTTTTTTTTGTTTTTTGTTTTTGAATTTTTGTATTTCGTATTTTCCATATACACAATATATAGACATTTATTTGTAACGCTTTCTTGTCGTAGATTACTACACGTTTATCCTTTTAGGCATATGTACGAGTATGTATCATAATTTGTATGTAAACGTATTTTGTATCCCTATCCTTATCCGTGTATCTGTGAATGTATATGTATTTGTTGCTGTACGTGTGTGTGTGTGAGTGATGCTTATACGAATATTGGCGCCATAGCCATCTACATTCAATTATACTTAGTTAAGTTTTGTTCTTTTGTATATACTCTTTAAAGTGTAAAGACACTAAATTTCACAATTTTCGTTTGTTTTTCTCTATACGCTACAAAAGAATACTCCGATGGGAGCCGAGTGGTTTCTTTGTCGAAAACCAGACAGAGACATAGACACACACATATAGAGATAGATAGATAGATAGATAGATAGAGAGAGAGAAAACAGTTTAAGTTAAATCGAGATAAAGGATTGCCCCGCAGAGATCTCGTCTTAAAGAGAAACGGGGCACAAAATATGGACTTTCTATGGGCAATATGTGTTGTGTGTGTGTGTATGTGTGTGTGTGTGTGTGAGTGTGTGTGTGTTGAGTACATTCATATGTATGCATTTATGTAAATAGTTTATGAAAAGTGTATGGTTTATATCGTATGTATGTATGTATGAATGTATATATAAGTAGTATATGTATTATAAAATCTCTAAACAGCCATAAAAGTCAAAAGTTCTTAATCTTAATATTATCAATTATCTAAACGCGTTTGGGTTTATCTTTTATTTAATGCTTACCATTTACACTTCTAGAAGTTTGCATTTGAAATCGGAACTCGATTGTTATAGGTTTTGTTTTGTTTTGTTTTGTTTGGGGTTTCGGGCATTATACATAAATACAAATTTGCGGCTCATTGTGTTACAATTTATTTGGTCTTGAGACGGTGTACTTCCCCCCAAGCCCCGGTTTCTAGTGTTGTATAGCGGGGGAGGGAGGATCCTTGCATATATGCTCGTTTATATAATATTATATTTCGTTTCGTTTCGTTTCGTTTTGCTATCAAAGAATTCACAATTTGTATGCTGACATTGCATTAACATTGAATTAGTTGCTTAAAAAGGTACGCATATCTGGATAAGTTAATAGAACTCGTTAGTTTTAGTTTATGTACTCGTATATATGTTGATTTTCTTGCTTGATTCGCTTATCATGTATATTTATTCATATTCCATATATTCATTATCCATTATCCATTATCCATATTCATATATATGCTATCGGTGTGCTTGGTTTTTGATATATAAGTATTTCATTTGAACGCTTACATTAAGACTCTCATTTAAAAAGGACACCAAGTAAAAACACATTCAGTACACATCGATATAGATACAAAAGAGTTGAAGTTGATTTGTGTGTGACAAAAACCGTTTTGCAATTATCTCATATGTATATATGTATGTAGGTTAGCAGGATCCAACAAGGATTCAGGATCCGCTGCGCATCGTTGGTGATCGAAATTATGATTAATTTGCATTTGCTCATGCGGGAGGGAAAAAGCCCAGGGAATGTACAATTTTCTTTGGTTTTCTTACATTTCGTTTGCAATTTGATTTGTTTGGTAATTTGTAATCCCGATTTGCCCGGCAATTCTTCGTTGTCTAACCCATGCACTTAAGAATCTAAAATCTGTTCAATCTCTACGTTTAGGTTTCTTTTAGGACATACAACTACAATATAATATAGGTAATCTTAGGTACATGCTAAAAAGGAGAAATTGTCTTGTATATATTTCGAGTATATGCATATGTTTATTTAGATTTATGATTAAGACTTGGTGCCCAGCAAAAAAATCATCATCATCATCAACATTCTGTTAACCCTTTTGTTTTCAACTATTATCCTAAATATTACTGTGCGCGCTTTGATTATCGGTCTTTGGTTTAAACTTGTTATTGTTTTGGTATTTCTTCTTCTTCTGCTGTTTTTTTGTAAGTATTTATATGCCTGCTTAACTACTGTCTATTGGCTATTGTTAATCGATTTTAGTTCGCATATAAAAATAATTAAATTCTTCATTTTGAAACGGCGCAAGACGACACTAATGCTAAAAATACACTCACACACACATTCATATGCAATTACATATAGTATATATATGTAGTACATATAAGTACCGAATATGTATACATACATACATATATAAAAAGCAAATCCCATTAAAGTGCCATCATCTATTTGCATTTCTTTACTGGCTATTAAATATATATATGTATTTTCATTTAAAACATATTGTTGCGATTACGTTTGCATCACTCATCACACTAGAGATACAAGAGATTTGAATGCATATATACTATATGTATGTATTAATTTAAGTGGCTTACTATTTTCCATATACATATATATATATATATATAAATCAGCAAAAAGGTACGATCAATTTGTTAGACGCTTGTTGTTAAATTCAATATCTGTATCTTAGTGAGAATGCTTACGATTTCAGCTCTAGCTGTCTAGTTAATTATATATAATTATCATACTATTTATCTGTATATATATATATATATATCTCATTATAACGTATATTGTTTGTTTGTTTTTCTTTTTGGTTTTAGGTAGGAAATATGCTAGTCTTATAAATTTCACATCAACATTTTTTTCTTTTGGTTAAGTTTTATCCATCGAAATATTTTGTATTTAATAAAATATAGTGTATATATTTTGTTGGTTTAGTTTTAATATGTATTTGTATTTTGCTTTCTTCCTTTACGTTCTCTTGTTGTTGTTGTTGTTTTGCATTTTGTGTGTGTATGTATATATGTAAATATATCGTACTTAGTTGTAATTTATTCGTTATTAAAACATCTAATATCAATCCGAACCACAATTTCAAATGTTGTTTTCCCGCTAGTTGAATGAAATTCAAAAGTTTTTCTATTCCATACAAATATTATGTTCAAGTCAAAGAAACACGAAGAGAGTGTATAACTATTTTGTTAATCTAATAGAGTTTATGCATGCCGCCAATTACTGTTGTTTTTTTTATTATATATATATATACTATGCGTAACTATATAGCCCGAGAGATTCGAATAATCGTTTTAATTTTAATTCGATTCCTTGTTATTACTATTGGCTGCACTTTTGGTTTTGTTTTAGTTAATTATTTATTTATTTTGTTGCTTAAAAGAACGAAATCTAATTATGGACGGGTTCTTATCAATCTTGTTTGTCAGCGTTGTCAAATGTTATTTATAATCGCTTTCGATCCATTCAATTTCAAAATACGACCAATGTTTTCATAGACCATCTAAATATCCATAAATTGTTGTTCGTATGGTTCGGTTGGTTGTTTTTTGAACTGTATTTTGTTGTGTGTGTATGTGTGTGTGTGTATCTACATATGTGTGTTCTTTTTAAACACCTAACTACACTCGTATCAATTACGTGGCGTATACTTAATAAATTATTATTGGTATTTGTTGTTGTTGCTGCTGTGGTTATCATTTGCTTTTGGTTGTTGTTTGTCTTGATAAATGCACATAACTTGCGTATGAAACACATTCCAAAGCGACAAATTATTTATAAAAGCTCATTAATTGTTCGTCTTTGAATTGGTCAAACAACTTAGATCCAAAATACATACTTAGATGTGTGGGTTTTTTCTTGTGTCTTGTTTTGTTTCGTTTCGTATTGCAAATAATTAACAATCTCTATTGGCAACTACAGAAACCTGATTCACCATCAACTAAAATTATGTATTAGGTATATTAGGCTGCAGCCAGAGCCTCGATAGGTCAAAAGGAATCATCTCTAACTATCAGTAACTGATGAGCTAAACACATATCATAAACTAAATCAAATGCTAATTGTCATATATCATATATATTGCACAATATTTGTTAAATATTAAATTGTTTTTTTCCCCATTTTTTTGTTCTTGTATAGCTATTTAAATGTTAAAATTAATTTGGTGGGATATATGTTGTATTTGTTGTTGTTGTTGTTCTTGTTGATTTTTGTTTAAACGTTTTTGATTAGCTTGTTCATTTATTTGTTGTTCAACTAGTTGCTAAGAAACAGATAAAAGATAATAAAGAAAAATCATAGATAAAAGAAACAAAGAAATATGCTTTCGATAATAATATATATGTGTATTTATGATTTGCATTTAGGACATAAGTAAATATTATAATCATTTATGATAATAGTAAGTTATGTAGTATATGCATGTTGTGGCTATGTTTATATGGTATACAATATAAAAAGTGTGTCAGTGAGTAAAATACAATTTAAAAGTCACACATCTATGTGTAGTTAAACAAAGTAAAAGTTAAGTGTTAAACAAATTGATAAAATGGTACAAAATAAGGTCAAATCAATTATCAATTATTAAACACCGATCGATCTGCTCATACATATCCATATTTTAAGTGTATATATATATATCATTATATATATATATAGTTGAAGTTCATTTGTAAATTGATTTTAAGGCTACACAGTTAAAACTTTTGTTATTTTTAAAATGTACTTCTCTTAAATACAAACGATATATATGCACACATATACATGTCTGTCTGTGTGTGTGTGTCTGTTTAGTTAGTTAGTGTTATTAATATATTCCTTTTAAGTCTATTAACGTTTCGTTTTTGTTACATTTAAAGCGTTCTTGATTTTTTTCTTGTTGCTTCTCTAAAAACATTGAGTAGAAATTGAAAAGTTTATTATCCTTAACTTGTTCAGTTATTCATTATATATATATGTTTTAGTTAATTCATAATATATGTATGCTTTATGTGTATGTACGTATTTGTATATATTTAGAAAAAAAAGGAAAAACAATTAATTAAACGACAAGTTGCGAGCACTTTTCGCTTTTACATCGAACGCTTAAATTTAAAGACTTTTGTTTTCTTTGTTTATCGCTCTGATATAGCAAATGTTATACTTCTTCTGCCTCTTCTTCTTGTTGTTGTTCTTGTTGAAGTTTTCTTTATTAATGGTCCATAAAATTTCTATAAAAACACACCTATAGCTTAATTACTCGCTTTGATCTCTTTCTATGTAAGAAAACCCACAACAACAAAAACTATCAAAATCAAGCGAAATTTTGTTGCTGTCAATGTGCACCAAACGCCCCCCCTTTTGTTGTTAGGGGCGTGGCAGCAGTTGCTTTTGACTTGAATTCAGTTGCCACACACACACTAGAGTGTTGGGTTTTGTTATTGTTTTAATACACAAAATATATATAAATATACCAACCATCCTACCATCAACTATAGCTAGTTCTCTAGTCCTTATGTTTGTCTGTATGTATGTATGATTAATCGTAGGATTAATCGTAGTTGTCACAACACTAACGTTTCTTATTTACCGCCTAGAGCTGCTAATTAAACGTTCAATTAGTTTCTACAAAAATGTTGATATTTCAAAAGTGTGTTGAGAATGAAATCAAAAAAAACGTACCGAGAATAAAACTAAAGTGATTTTCTTGTTTTTGCCTTTTTGCTTAGTCATTTGTTATGTTTTTTTGTTTTCCATTCGTTTTGCGTACTAAATAGTTAACATATACTATTATTTATATGCATACGGCCGCATTTGCTAACGGCATTGGATTATACATAGAATTAATTAGTAATTTGTAATTTGTTTGCTTTTGTTAATTTCGTTACTGGCTAATTACGACAAGGACAAAAATTCCGACGACAATTTCAATTTGTATTTGCATCGATTTGTTAAAAACTACATCACAATAATTATATGCTAGACTTTCAAATAGATCTTGTTGCATTTTGTTGTTGCAATATATAAATATATATATATATATGTATGTATGTATAATTTGTTTGTTGTTTCGTTACAATTATTTCGTGCACAGCTGATTAATTATCATATATTCATGCGTTATGTTCGAATCATAATTTTTAATAATTACAATAATTATAATATAATAAAACGGATACTCTGTTCACCATTGAAACGTGAGTTTGTGTGTTTGTTGGGATTGTTGGGGTTACATATGTATTTTAGTATCATAATAGGAAGTGCCCACAGTTCTAAACACTAAAACAAAATATTACAGAAAAAAAAAATAGAGAAGAATAAAATACAAATAGCGACAAAGTTACGACTAACTACAAAATACGTTTAAGAAACCTAATTAACAAGAACATTATATATAATATGTATAGGTAGATAGTAGTATGTATCATATTTGTTGTATATAAGTGTAGCATAATGGTATATAGCATATAGTAAGAATCGGCTTAATACATTCCCAATAAACCGCTCAATTTGTATATACACTAAGTAAGAAAAGTTGCGGAGTGATTATTAAAAAGAAAATCTCTGCGTTTAACTAAAATAAAAGGTTTAAAATACGCACACACAGCATAAAAATACGAATATAAACTAAATTAGAAATTAGAAACGTGTTAAAAGCCTATAACTCTTCAATTATTGCTAGATTGCTTGCCTTTTTGTACTTTAGTGAATATATTTCCTCAAGTGTTTTTCTTTTTTTTGTTTTCTCGGTTTTTCTTCGATATTTGAAAATTGTTTACGAAACCCTCAGTAAACTAAAGTGCTAATGAAGAGACTTAAACGCAGAGCACTAAACACAAATACAAAGAACATTGATTTTGTTTCTGAAGGGGGTTTACACAAATTAACAAGCTGCACGGACTAAAAATATAAGCGATAAGTAAATGACGCAATATGTATATATATATATATATAAATATATATATATAATTCGCTTGGTGTCTTATACCACACTGACCTGATACCTGATCTGATTTTAAAATCCATTATATTTGTTTTATTAATAGTTAGTTATTGCTAAATACAATGCATCTAATTTGTTATATATTTTCATTTCTTTTCTTTTGTACAAGGCCCCAGTAGTATTATTTGTTACTCTGTTGTGTGGGTCAACTTATTTTAGGTTCTATGAGAGTGGGTTTTGTGTGTGTGTGTGTGTGTGAGTGTGTGTTGGTTAAAAACCAAAATAATAAAAAAAAAAACCGTATATGTCCTATGTTTATTAGCTATAATATATCGCATGTTCAGTTATCAGATATATCGCTAGGGTCACCTACAATATTGTTTATATATGTATGCTTTGATTGCTAGTAAGGTTTTTGCGGTATCATATCATTTTCGTAGTTTATGATTATCTCACTAATGTTTTTATACAATATTCTATTTAATATTTGTTGTTTGTTGTTGTTGTTGTAAAAGGCAATTTTCCATAACATTATTTGTTTGTTTGTTGCTGCTGTGGCTGCTTCGTTTTTTCTTGTTTGCTTATTTTTGCATATTTTGTTTGTTTTTGTTTTTTTCTTTTCTGTTTTCTCTTGAGGTACTTGCTAAAAAGAGTCTAAAAAAAGTTGCTATGCCTTTTGCACTAAGTATTTGTTGTTGTTTTTGCTGTTTTGTTGTGTTACAGAAACATGTTGCACTAATTGTGTAATTTGTTGCATTATTTGTTTTTCGTATGTATAATAGTAGTATTTATAATATTAGAGTTAGTTAGGTTTAGCTTTACATATATATGTATGCATGTGGTAGTACTTAGGCATTTAATTTATAATAGAATACATATTTATCATAGTTATGTATGTGTATATATATATATATATTTATGTATATATATAGTTATGTATGTATGTACTTAGAAGTTCTAATAAAAAATATACAACACACATAATGAAACGCTTTAGTTTTTGAGAAAACTTCAAAAATTTGTATATAGAAAGTGTTGTTGCGCCGTTGTTTTGTTTTTAGTGTTTCTTTTGTTGTTTAGCTTTAAGTTTGCAAAGTCTGTTATTGTTAATGTGTGTGTGTGTGTGTTAATTACAATTGTATATGTAAACTTATGCACTTTACACTTCAAGCTGCGTGTACAAAATGCTTTACATTTATTTTTAAAAAAATTAATAATAATTCGCAATTGAATTATCAAAGAATCGACAATCTTTAAGGATTGCCGAAATTAAAAATTGAAGTGGGTGCAGGGGGAAACAGGGGCGGACGAGTTCTCAACGTTGGCTGCGACGACTGCGTGCAATAGTTGTTGTTGTAGTTGTTGCTGTTGTTGTAGCTGTTGTTGTTGTTATTGCTGTTGCGGTTGTTTCTGTTGTTGTTGTTGAATCGTGCAACATGCTGCTGTTGTGCTGTATGATGCTCTGTTGCATGAGCATCATAAACCACCAGCATTGCGTTAGCTGCAACTGCTGCAACTCCGGATCCTCAGTGTTGCTATTGTTGCTGCTGTTGTTGCTGCTGCTGACGCTGAAGTTGTTGTTGTTGTTGTTGTGGTTGTTCGCAGTGTCGCCGCCATCAGCCGAGGCCATTAAAGATCTAAACGAGCGCAAAGTAAAGAACAGTTGGATTAGTAAATGTGCTCTATAGCTGTATATAAACCAGTTGAAATTGGCGCCTTTTGTTTTTGGCCATCAATCGCTGGTCATTTTCGACTCACTCGAGCATCAATCAATCAATCAATCAAGCAAGTGGCTGTGTTGGACAGTGGTGATTGGTGATTATATATTAATATGGTGGGGGGCTGTGTTGTTGTTGTTGTTGTTGCTGTGTTGTTGTTGTTATCAGTGGTGGCCTCTGGCATCCTCGTCAACCCTCGTTCACCCTGCAAGCTACTCAGCACCATACCATATGTTGGCGGGCGCAAAGTGCGCCGCATGCTTGCTGGCAGCTACCTGGGCGGGACTCAGTGGCCCAAATTGGCTATACTGCGTCGGGATTTGTATGTGTGCCGGCAGCGGATGCGATGGTATCACCTGCAAATTGCATGATTAGCATGATAGTATGAGTAAAGTGGCAGTTGTGCCTAGCCTAACCCACCTGTCGACTGGAGCTGTTGTGTGCCGGCGGAGGCGCAACCACCGCTCGATTCGCATAGGCGTAAGTGGGCGCTGCCTGGGACACATAGACCGTGGGCCGTCGATACATGTCGCCCTGGGCATAGATGTCCGTTTGCAGCATGGCCGCCGCCGCTGTCGATGAGGGTGAGCCGCCCAGCGGCGTGCCCGCCTGATGATGATGATGGTGACTGTGGCTGCTGTGATGGTGGTGCGGCGGTGCAGCCTGCGGCTGTGCCACAGCAGCAATGCTCGCCGGCGGCGGCTGCGATGGCTGGCGATAGACCTGCGGTGCACCCCACGACGGCGGACCAACACTGGCGGCGACAGCAGCAGCCGCAGCCGCTGCTGCCGCACTGATCGAGGATGCCGAAGAGCCCGAGTTGCTCTTCGAGTGGGCGAGCGGTGGCGCCACTACGGCGGCCACATAGCTGATGGGCGCGACGGAAGGCGCCTCGCGCTTGGGATGCGCCAGCGGCATGGCAGACACACTGGCCGAACTGGCCGCCCACGAGCTGCGCTTCGTTTCCAGCTGCAGCTGTTGCGGCTGTGGCGGCTGCTGTGCGTATTCCGGATAGAACTCCGGCGGCTCCTGTTTAGTGGGTATATGTGGCAGACTGATGACGGGCGGCGGCGGCTGCTGCTGCTGCTGCTGTTGTTGTTGCACTTGTATCTGCACCTGCTGCGGCTGCGGCTGATAGTTGCACTCGCTCTGGGCCATGGCCAGAATGCGCTTCTTCTGCGACTGACCCGGCTCGTATTTAATATTCGGCTGTGGCGGCGGCTGCTGTTGTTGTTGCTGCTGTTGTTGTTGCAACTGCTGTGGTTGTGGTTGCTGCTGCTGCTGCTGCGGCTGATAGTGCGGCGTCTGCTGGGCGGGCTGCACCTGCTGATGCGGATGATGGTGCGGATGCTGATGGTGATGCTTGGGACTGCTGCCACTGGAGACGGCCGAGAGGGCGGCGGCGGCGGCTGCATGATGGCGACGTCTCGCATCCTCCGGATCGTGATCACCTACGGTAACGCATGGAATTACTAGATGGACGTGTTGTTGCGTTGGCTTATGACGACTGAGATGCGACTGAGATGTGGACGGGACGAGGGGGGCGGTGATTGGGACAGGGGCGGGCAGTGGGACAGGCAATGGGACGGGGACAATGGTAGCTGGATGCTGCTGGGTAAGGCAGTTGGTAATGGGTGTGCTAAATTGTGTGCTTGTTGTGCTGGATATGGAATGGGGGGCGCTGTTAAGCTGAAGACTATGATGGTTATGGTGATGTGGTGGTTGTGGTGGTGGTGGTGGTTGTTGTTGTTGTTGTTGGTTGGAAGTGGAAGCAGAATTGGAATTGGTGTTGTGATGACTGTTGTTGTTACTGTTGTTGTTATGGGCGCTTGGCTGAAAGCAATGCTGCTGTTGTTGTTGTAGCTGTTGCTGCTGCTGTTGTTGTTGTTGTTGCTGCTGTTGTTGCTGTTGTTGTTGCTGCTGCTGCTGTTGTTGCGGCTGTAGCGTGCAGTTGTCCAGGACAGCAGCACCAAATCCATTTCCATTTCCACTTCCGCCCATCGACGACGACGACGCCGACGATATAGACGCTGTATGATGATGATGATGATTATTGCTACTGTTACTGCTACTGCTACTGTGGTTTGGCGCTGGCTGCTGCGGCGGCGGCGGCTGCTGCGGCGGCGGCAACTGCTGACTGCTACTGCTACTGCTACTATTATTACTGTTAATGTTACTGTTACTATTATTGTTATTATTACTGCTACTGTTGCCGTTGCCGTTGCCATTGCTGCTGCTGCTGCTGCTGTTGCCGTGATGGTGCTGATTTTGTTGGTTGTGGTTGTGGTGGTGGTGACTATGGTGACTATGATGGCTATGATGACTAGCTCCGCTGCCGCCCAGCTGGCTGCTACATTTGCTGGCCAAACGATTACTGCTGCCGCTGCTGGCATTGGCGGAGGAGCTGATGGTGGACATGGAACTGTGGGCATTACCATAATTAACCGCCTGCTGCTGCTGCTGTTGTTGCTGCTGCTGTTGTTGTTGCTGGTGCTGCTGGGTGTGGGACACATGCAATGGTTGTGCACTGCTGCGACAATGCAGCGAACTGGATGAATTGCTGCTCGAATGTTGCTGCTGCGGCTGCTGCTGTTGATGATGCTGATGCTGTTGTTGCTGCTGCTGCTGCTGCTGATGTGGCTGCTGATGTGGCTGCTGATGTTGCTGCTGCTGCTGCTGCTGTTGATGTGGCATCAGGCTGCTGCTGGTCTGCGACTGTGCGTGTGCACGCTGCTTGGCAGGCGCCACAGCATTGATTGCTGCTGCTGTTGTTGTCGGCCCATCGGCGCCCTCATCCTCGCTGTCCGATATGGTGATGACATCGCCGACAACGGCTGTCGGCGAGGGCGTATCATGTATGGTAATTGTCGGCTGCTTCACGTGCGGCTGATGTGCATGCAACGGCGGCTGGCTGCTGGCATGATAAGCGACAGCGGAGCCACCGCTGCAATTGTTCACCACAATGTGATGGCCAGCGGTGTTGTAGGCGCCACCACCGCTGCTGCTGCCGCCGTGCGGGGCATGCGCCACGGGCACGTGATTATGATGCGAACTCGACGAGGTGCTGCCGCTTGCATTGATAATATCTAAAAGCAGAACCAGTGGAGTTCATATCGTTGTATAGCTTAAGCTTTAGTCTATACTCACTGCTGGCTGATGAGGCTGAGCTGGCAACGACGGCACCAGCGGCGCCAGCGCCATAGCCGCCACCATAGTTGCAATTGTGATGGGCATGGTACTGTGGCGAAACGTGGGCGGCGCGCTGATAGCGCTGCTGATGCGGCGGCGAGCTCTCCTTGACACGCTTCTTCACCGGCGACAGCTGCTGGTGCTCCTTCTTCTCGTGACGCGGCACGCGATAAGAGTTGCCCTTGCTGTGGGTAAGACAAAATAGAAGGATTACAGCTGTACGGATTTGAATAATCAGTTTGTATACGCACGCTAAATGATGAGCCGGCGACTCCTTCTTGAGATCGTTGCGCGGCAAGTTGAGATGATGCTTGGGATAGATCTCCTCCACATTAAACAGCGGCGTCGAGTCCACAATTAGCGAATGTGCCGGCGCCTGTTGTGGCCACGACGGCACCAGCGCCATCTGCCTGCCAGTCTGGGGCCAGGCAACGCCGCTCGCCTGCACACGATTGGTCAAGAGCATGCGCTGACCGGAGCTGGGCTCCACCATCGATACGGGTACGGGCACATTAACATACTGCTGCGGCGGCACCTGCAACGGCGGCTGCATTGTGGCACTGCCCACAACAACGTGCTTGGTGGGACTGGGCATGGCCTGATAGGAGGGCGGACAGAGTATGTTCGACACCAGCTGATGCTGGAACGTATCGGTGCGTGCCTGCGGATACTGGCGGGCCACATTGCGACCGCCGTAGATCTGGTAGAGGCCCTCGTAGGCCAGCGGACGACCGTCGCGTACCAAACGCTGCACCTGACTGGTCAGCTGATTGTTGATGGTGAACGTCATGTTCTCGGTGCTGCTCGGCACAAAGTTGGTCACCAGCGTTGGTGCGGGTTGTACACTGCAAGAATAAGGCGCATTTTAATAAATTCCGAATTAGAACTACCTATTTTTAAGCATTAATGGTCAATTTCAGTCGTAAACTCACGTGTGGAAGTCGCCGCGACGACAAACCTCCATCATTTGGACAGACGCCTTCACATTGTTGCAGTACACATAGTCGACCAGATGGGTGAGTCTCGTGAAGCTGTGATTCAGCGCCTCCGTTGGTGTTAGCCGTCGCTCCTGATCAATGGTGAGCATACGCTTCAGCAGATCAATGAATTCGCGTCGATCCGTCTTCTCGGCCAGCAGCTGACCGCCTTCTAGATCCGTGGGCACATTCACCTGCCCAATGTCATCCAGACAATTGAAGATATACTTGCGCGCCTCTTTGCTCTTCGTGTTCGTCTCGGCCTCGTGCTCCTCGGTGGTCTTCAGGCGCCAAAACGGATACGTGGAGTCCACATCGCGATAAAAGAACTTCGAAGTCTTCGAGGCGCTGTTCAGCATGTGCTCCGTGGGCAGACCCTGCGTTTGCGATATATAGCGTATCTGATCGAACTCCGAGCTGCCCGGATACAGAGGCCAGCCGAGGAAGAGCTCGGCGACCACACAGCCAAGCGACCACATATCGATGGCTTCACAAAAAGGCAGACCCAGTATGATTTCGGGTGCGCGATAATAGCGCGACTGCAGATACGTATTGCAGACGGTTTTGCTGACATGGGAGGCGCTGCCGAAATCGATGACCTTAACGCGATACGGTTGACGCACCGGATCGACCAGCATGATATTCTCCGGCTTCAAATCGGCGTGAATCAGGCCCAGTTGCTTCAACTTCAACAGGGCAGTCAGTACCTGAAAAAATAAAGATGAGTTAGTTTAGGTTCTAGGGTTTGAGTATTCATTTTACTCTCACCTGCTCCAGAATGGGTCGTATGTACTTGAGCGGCAGCGGCGAGAATTTGTTCTGCTTGAGAAAATCGTAGAGATTCTGCTCGAGCATCTCAAAGACCAGGCAGGTGTGATTCTTGTGCTGAAAACACTCGAACGCTCGCACAAAATTGAACTCGTCCGCATTCTCCTGACTGAGCCGCGAGAGTATGGACACCTCGATTTGGCCCTGTCGCGCATACGATGGATGGTTCTTCAGGATCTTAATGGCAACGATTTCGGAGGTGCCGCGCTTCCAACACTTGACCACCTGGCCAAAGGTGCCGCGACCCAGAAACTCCAGAACCTAAAGGGACAGAGTTTAAAGTGAGATTAGACGGTTATGATACAAGTAACTACAGTAGTCGCTTGCAAATTGGAACTTCTGGAGAGTTGGAGCTAGATATTGCACTGGTAGATAGCTGAACTAAATTCAAATCTAAACGGTTTAATTAAAGAAAATCATGTGAACACGCTAATGAAATCAATTAGCAATATTATCATTCATTTGCGTAGGTTTCACATGCTTATTTATTCACCGGCATTATAATAGTATGTAAGTAGTCAATTACATTGTTCTAAAGTGAACTTAAGCTTTCACTTCAAACACATTTACTCTGCACAAACTAACACAACTGCTCTCGATAACAAGCGATCTGCGCGTATCGATATCCTTATTGCTCAGTGTGACCAGCTCGCACAAAGGCTACAATCCCATTTCAGTACATTATTCCAACGTTTTGCACAAACAATAGTTATTCAAGCGACTACTGCGTAATATCAACATTATTTATACATACCTCATACTCCGCGGAGAGGGAATAGAGCACCTCGTGCTGCACCAGCTGATAGTCGCCATCGGCTCCGCTGCTGGAACGCTTGCTGGGGGGCTGCGTATTGGCATGCCCCCCAGATGTGGCGACTTTTGCGTGCGCCGTCTTGAGGCTGCTGCTCAGGCTGCTGCTGGTAACTACGTTTTGGATGCTGTTGCTGGCTGCCGCTCCTTCCTGCAACTGGCCGCTGCCGTTGTACGAGTCCACGCAGCCGCAATCGCAATCTGCAAAACAACATAAAGAAACCTCAATTAGTTACCAAATCAGTCAATATTAAGTGCAACTTTTTACCACGCCGCAGCAAACGCCTAATGACTAAGGATATCATTTTGATTGTGAATATATCTACAAGGCAGAAAATTCTCCTGTTCTGTGCAACAGCGCAGGCAATTTTACAATGCGACTGAACGCAATCGGACAATGTCTCAGCTAAAGCGACACATATGTATGTAAATATATAAATATACTTTACTTATATGTATCTCAATCTACTTGTCAACGCCCCTGACAAAGAAAGTGCCAACAAGGCGCAGTTTGGCCAATACACGACAACAATTATAATTATAATTATAATATTAAAGCGTATTTACACAAATAATACGCATAAGAATAATAGCAAACAGGCAACGAGGAAGCGACTGACTTACAGTAATATTTATCGACGTATATGAAATACCACCACCATTGTTGCAAGTAGACGAGAGTCATCATGTTTGCATTCGGGTATATGATCCGTTAATATGCTTATATAAATATATATGTATATAACAGATATATCAAACTATTGAGAATGCGCCAGCTTTGTTTTAGTGTGTAGCAATACTTTTTTGAGCATTCGACCATAGAAAGTTGTCATTTATTTGGAGATTGCTTCGAATATTTTTAGATTGAAAAAAAAAATACTGATAGGTATTTCTAAAGAGAATCTATGGAAATTGTTTTGGGCTATTTAAAGATTCTGAAAGGATTTAACAGCAGCTAAGATATAATAATATATACAAGGAAGCTTAGTCTTGAGAAACAATCGATTGGAAGTGTTTCCCTTTCGGAATATTTAAAGATCAATCATACAATTATTATAAAAAGTGAAGAAATTCGAGTCTTAAAGGAAAGTTCTCCTAAGACTGGCTACAAACTGTATTTTCAATACATTATTATAGATCTTTATTTATTTTATTTTTTAACTTCCCTTATAAAACACTTTTACTAATTAGAAGCTACGCAAACCCATTGAAAACAGTCTACATATATTGAATTAACGAATTTTCTTTTAGAAAATTACAAAATAACTTACAATAGAACTCTGCGCCAAGTAAAAGAATTGTTTTCATTTATGAATGGACACAATGTATTTCAAAGGTCAATGTCCTTTTGTTCCACCATTTATAGGCATAAGGTCAACTGCTAATTGGCCCGGCTTTGTAATACACTGGAACAGCAAAAGACTTCAACGTATAATCTTTTCATTACATTCGTAATTGTGCTACTAAATTTAGAACTGGTTATGTAGGCACTGCCACGCCCACAGCGCCCCCTGCTTAGTCTATTACATAATTTAATTAATTTGCGTCAGAGGACATTCGATACGAATGCGAAAAGACATAAAAATAGCGCAAAGGACGCGGATGCCATACACACAAAGGGAAAACGAGAACACGGCAGCAACAAAATACAAAACGAGAAAAAGTAAAATAAAATACAAAAAAAGAAAAGAAAGTAATAATAAAAGGAGGCAACCGAACGAACGCCCCACGCGCACTCGGAGATTCTATGGCAACGGGGCTGAAGGTCGCCTAAAGGGGGTTGGGTTGGAAGGGGGAGGGTGGGGCTAGGGGGAGTACTAACTTGGCCCGTGGAGCGTTAGCTGGACAAAATGCTGTTCGGCTGTAATCAAAACTAAATTTAAGGACACACGCGACGCCAATGTCCTGTTGAGCCGCGAAGCGTTGCGGAAGTGGAAATCCAGCGACAGGCGACATTTGCTTGATGGTGAGTGGAAACTTATGATGGCAGCAAACGAATGAAAACTAAATGCAATAAATTATGCAAAAACCCGATGAGGGACAGCACAAATCGAAAAGCCAAATTGAAATTGAAAGGTTCGTACAAATTGTCAAAGGAATAGCGGAACAAATAAATGCAAAACAACTGCACGACTAGCACATATCCTGTGACAAAACAAAAGCAAAGTTTTCATAATGCATTTCCAATTGAATTTTTAAAGAGCGAATCTGCTAAATACTAGTTATTAAAATCATTATAAATTTATAAGAAATGATATTTATGATTTATTTAGTATTATATGTATTTATATTTGGCTAGACAATAAACTAAATGCTAATAAGCGCAAATAAGCTCTACTGAAGCAAGGATAGTATAATATAATATAATAATCTTATACAAAATTGGAAATAAACTTGATTTTAAAGCTCGTTTTAAACTTGAAGTCTTCAGTTCAGTCTTTCTGCTCAAGAATATATCAGAGTATCTCTAGCTATCTATCTCTATTACAAGTTATAAGATAGTTATCTCTTATTCTGTCTGTTACAAGTTGCCTGTATCGATAATACTCTTTTTTTCAATCAATTTTCAAGTGGTACAAAGGAAAGCAAACAGAATATGCGAGCAAGGTCAAACGTCGGACAGACGTTTGGAATTGAGTCACACACACACACACACACACACACACACACACACACACAGATACACACCCACACCCAGCAGCTGTTTGGACTGCCCCAAGTGTACGTTAACTGGTGTCCAGGCTCAGGGCCAAGTTATGAGCAGCTGGCAGCTGGCAGCAAGGCAGCAAGGCAACAACACAGCAATGGCAAGGACTTTGCCATAACACGCCGCTCACGTGGCGCCTCCACGTGGCAAGGAGGTTGGGGGCAACTGGGGCAAGTTGCAGTTAAGCAGCTGCAACAAGTTACGTGTGTAAGCGCCAACGGGATTTGACATCAATTTGCATATTTATTGTTAGGTTGCACAATAAAACGAATTCACTTACGCAAATCTCAGCCGCAGTCGCAGTTGGATTCGCATTCGCATTCGCAGCATTCGACGTCAAAGTTGCAACGTGACGCAGTTTGGCAAACAAAAACAAGTGGGGAAGGATTATCTTCGGCGTGCCGAAGATTTTATACTCTTTTCGAACCTATAGGCAATTTTCACTCTGCCAACTGCACCACTGAAATTTCATAAGCTGTACAAAATCGTTTTGTCGCGTAACATTTTTTTTTCTAAGAATATTTAATTCATTGCCAGTTGTATAGCAGCTATGAGATATAGTGATCCGATCCAGCCGGCTCCAACCAATGTGATGTCTCCTTGAATAATAACTATCAGTGCAAAGTTTCATTGCGATAGATTAAAAAACATGGGATATATGGCCAAATCCGACTTCGAGTTGTATGGCAGCTATAAGATATAGTTGTCCGATCCGGCCGGCTCCGACCAATGTGCTGTCCCCTGGAATAATAAGTGTCTGTGCAAAGTTGCATTGCGATAGCTCAAAAACTGAGGGACTAGTTTGCATACATACAGACAGACAGACAGACAGAAAGACAGACAGACATGGCTAGATCAACTTGTATTGTCATTCTAAGCATACTGGCAGTAACTTTTGAGGGTCTCCGACGCTTTCTTCTATGCGTTACAAACTTCAGCACAAACTTAATATACTATTTTCTTCGAAAAGAGTATAATGAAGCGGTTTTTGTTGCTGTTGCGTTTCGTTAGCCGCTCGCTTGTTGCATAAATACGCGAGCCAACCAACTGTAAAAGCGCAACAACAAAAGAGGGCGGGGGCGGGGTCGGTGTTGGGGGCGTTGCAACCTCACATGTCAGCATGCGGGTGTTTTTTGCCAACGAACCTAACTGCAGCTGCTGACGAAAGCGACAAAACGGGAAAAGAAGACGAAGAAGAGGAAGAACAACAGCAGCAGCAGCACAACAACAACAACAACGTTGCCTTGGTTGCAAATAGAGTAGAGCTGGTTATAAGCAAAGCAAAGGTTTTACTTTAACAAATATGCGTTAAATGCAAGTGGAAGCTTGAAAGTATATTGGAACAATTGGCAACAGTTTAAATTCATATATCTGAGAGAAATGGAGCAAGAGAGAAGCAAAAACAGAGAGACTAAGTGTATGAAAGAAAGAGAAAGTGAGATGAAGAGTAGGACTTGCTATGAGAGGGAGAGAATGTAAAGAGATAGAGAGAGAGAGAGAGAGAGAGCGATCTTGTAATGAGAGAGAGAGAGAGAGAGAGAGATAGAGCGATCTTGTGATGAGAAAGATAGAGAGAGAGTGAAAAATCTTGGGAAGAGAGAGAGTGAGAGTGAGAGAGACAGAGAGAGAGAGAGTGAGCAATCTTGGGAAGAGAGAGAGAGAGAGGGTGAGAAATCTTGGGAAGAGAGAGAGAGACATCTTGTTGAAATAGAGAGAGAAACATATTGTATTAATAGAGATATTTGTACAGAGAGAGAGAGAGACATATTGCAAAGAGAGAGAGAGAGATACAGCTTGCAAAGAGAGAGAGAGCGAGAGAGAGAGATCTTGCAAAGAGAGAGACAGAGAGATATTTGTACAGAGAGAGAGACATATTGCAAAGAGAGAGAGAGAGAGAGAGAGAACATCTTGTACAGATCATGCTTTTCTCTACTGATAACTATCGAAAGAACTATCTGTAGCATTCGATTTTCATCATATATGTTATACAGTTTTAAAAAGTAAATCAAAAATAAACCTACAATCAATATATGTATGTCACTTGCTTTCAGTAGAAATCGAAGTCAGCACATTCCCGTGAGTACAGAAATCGGAGCCCGAATGAGGTTC
Organism: Drosophila flavopinicola; assembly: GCA_035042425.1. Taxonomy (NCBI): domain Eukaryota; kingdom Metazoa; phylum Arthropoda; class Insecta; order Diptera; family Drosophilidae; genus Drosophila; species Drosophila flavopinicola. Next base: position 9,273,186 of record JAWNLL010000452.1, on the reverse strand, counting down.
AAGTTATCGTGGCCTTTTGCCTTATCGGTTATCGCCATTTGTGTTGTTGGGTCATTCGATTTCTCAATAAAAAAACAGTATTGTCAGCAATATTGTAATAGATAACAGCTATTGCTATTATTATTATTATAACAGCTGCACATTTTTAGCAATATTCATTTCTAAACGATTACAAAAGCCGCACGTGTAGTCAGTTGAAAAAACATTGATTAGCTGGAATTGTAGTCTAACTTATAAAGTCATTTATAATATGAGATTTAGCTGCAAGTGAGGAAAAAGAAAAAGAATCGTTTAGTGTGCTTCAAGTTAAGGAGAAAGCTGTAAAAGTTGGGCCGCAACTTTTCGAAAAGCGCAAAGTAAAATGTAAATGCAATTTCCATGTTGCATGTTGCTTGTTGGATGTTGGTGAAAACAGCGGAAGTTGCCTTAAAGAAACGCGATAAATGTTAATTTGAAACGCTTTTTGAAATCACTAAACGGAAGCGGAAAGATATGAAACGCTTCAAGAGATACGAAACAAAATAAGCAAGAAACAACACAAAAATAATAATAATTTCCAGAAGCAACAGGTTATATACTATGACAGATAATGTTGACGGCGGCGACTAGCGCTGATTAATGGGCGCAAACAATAAACAAGGGAACGAAAGACAAAAAAAAAAAACAAAAACGGGGGCAAAACGTACAAGGAATGTTGACAAGACAAGATGAGAGAGAGAATGCCTGTTGGAGTTGTGCAAATATTTGTCGCTATACAATGAGAGCAATGCACGCACAAGCATTTCCACTTGTCTCGCAGCACCTGACAACAACAACAACAACAAGAGCAGCAGCAGCAGCCACTCTCACATCAAGCAGTTCCAGTGCGCGCAACAATGTTGCTACACAATTGCGCTTGTGTGTTGCCAGCAGTGCAAGCTCTCCCAAAATGGCAGAACATGCAAGAACAACACAACGGGAGAAAGTTGGCCGAATGCTGCAGCTGAAGTAGACAGCAATAATTGGGCGAATTCATGTTGGGGCGCATGTTGCCATGCCTTGGGCGAATTATGCACTGCTGTTGTGTGAGACAAATGAATATTTCACTGTATCTGCTGCATATTTAACACTGGACGCAAGCGCAGCATCATTTACATAACAACAGCAATAACTCATGCTTTGTCTGCCTGCACACTTCAGCGAGCAGAACAGTTAGCTGAAAAAAGAGAAAAAAGCCCAAATAAAAACTGGCACACACACAAAATGGCAGCCTGGCAACAAGCAGCAGCAGGCCAGCAACATGTTGACGTTGCAAAAATGTCGCCAATTGCCTTTCTAAAAAACAAGTAAACACACGCACATAAAATGCCTTTTATGTACTTTCACGACAGCAAAAAAAAAATATATATATATACAACCAAATAAATGAAAACCAGCTCAAACTTGAAAAATCAAAAAGGCGATTAAATGACAGCCAGCTACAACCGCAAATAAGTCAACAGAGTGGAAGCCACAGATAAGCAACCATAAAGAGGGCAGCTGATCAACGAGAGAGAGAGAGAGAGAGAGAGAGAGAGCGAGCGACTGCGAACGATATGATATCGATATCGAAAATCGAACAGCAACATGCAGAGAGAGAGAGCGCGCACTTTTGGCAACATGTTGCTGGACATTTGCATATCTTTTTTATGGCAATCGGAAGTTGACTTTACGCAAAATATCTACATATGCATGTATGTAAATCGCAAAATTCAACAGCAACTAACTTTGTTGTTTGTAATTGTAGTAGTATGAGTATTGTAGTATATAATGTGGCTATTGCTATTGTTGTTGTGTTCATTTGTGTAATTGCATTGCACACTTGATTGCACGCAGCGACTGCGAATGACGCCAATAAACTTACGCCCAGCAACAACAACAACAACAGCAGCGACGCACTCTCTCGCACTCAAGCCGCCATCTTACTCTCACTCTCTTTTTATTGTATTTGTGAAGCGAGTTTGAGTTGTTGTTGTTGTTGTTGCTGCTGCGATTAAATTTTATTTTGTTTTCACATTGTTGTGATTGCCTGAGTGAGTGCATTAACAGCAGCTGCGACAACAACAGCAAAACAACAGAATCAATTACAAATGAAATGCGAAACATCGAAACAAGCAGAAAGCAAGAGAAATGCATTTCAAGAGCTGCTGCTGCTCTTTTTTTTTCCAATGCTTCACAGCTTTTTTGTTTTCGGTGTTTTGTTGTTGTTGTTTAACGAAATTTTCACTTATACAGCCAGCAATAAGAAACACAAATGCAATTTAAATTTAAATTTGCGCGGATTTACGCCAGCATGATTTTTTAAGAGTTTCGACATGGCAACAACAAAGCCAGCGCAGCCATAAACGTAAATGAGGTAAAAGCACACACCAATACATGCATGCATATGCACAGCATGCACACGCACACACACACTCGCACACACACACACTTAAGCATGTGTAACGCATGCAAGAAATGTGGGAGGTTTTTTGAGCGACAGTCATGCGTGTGTGTGTGTGTGTGTGCGTGTGTGTGTGTGCAAAGTGCTTCTTCTTTTTCTGCTTGTGGACTATGTGAAAGCTTTGGCTTTTGATGCGCCGCCGCTGCTGTTGTTGTTGTTGTTGTTGCTGCTGCTGCTTTTTCTCTAGCGTCTCGTTGCGCTCATTTATTTTTGATCTTGTTTTCTTTTTCGGTTAAATGTTGCATGCAGTTGACAAGACGACAGCGACCGACAAACAGACAGACAACTACAACAACTACAACAACAACATCGTCAGACAAATGCAGAAAATTAACATTAAGGCAAATTTTTCACTTGCACTGCCAGACGACTTTTCGTTCGTTAATGCTTGGTGAAAGTTGTTATTTATAGTACAATCTTACCACATAGATTCCTTGCAAATGTGCTCTAAACACATAATTATTCAATGTTTTCCAATAGAATCAAACATTTGCAATACTCAAGCGAACAACAAATGTTGACGAACGACGCCAGCAGCGCTGCCGGCGCTGGAGGTCGACGCAACTCAACGCAACTGAACGCAAGGCAAAACTCAACGAAACGCGACTCGACGACGGACGTTCAGTTTCAGTCTGCCCACTAGCATAAATAGCAGCTAGCATTAGAATTGCCAGGGTTGCGAATTTCACTTTTTTCCCGCTGACAAATCTGGCTACTTTTTGAGTGTGCAGCGCTTGTTTATCGACATTTGTTGATATTATTTAATGGCTTTTGGCTTTCGATTTTAGTTCTTTGAATTTATTGTATATTTCAAGCTGTTCAATATACACAAATTCGACATGATTAAAGCATCTTGTTTAGTTTGCCACTAAAACTAGCTTTTTTGATAGTTTCTTCAAAAGTTGACAGCACTGTTGGAGACGCTGAGAGCAACAACAGCAGCAGCGGCGACGGTACTTTAGACGACGTCCTTCAAGCGAGCGTTAGAAGTGACGACGACGCCGTCAACTGCAATGACCTAAAGTAACCCAATGGGAAGGCGAACGCGGCGAGTATTGCACAATGCAACACTGGCAACAACGAGGCGAGAGGAGAGAGGAGAGGGAGGCGAGGCGAGGAGAGTCAGAGAACCGGCAAAGAGCAACGGAAATGGGCGAGTGGTTTCTATGTGCATTACATACATACGTACATATGTATAGCATAAACATACATACATATATGCATATGCACATTTTGAGTGTGGGCGTGGCATGTGTGTGGCGTGTCAGTTGACGGCGCGGCGGTTTGGCAGCTGCAAAATACAACAAATACAACAACAGCCAACAAAAAAAGGCTAAAAACTAAAACCGTCAAAGCAGCCCAGCAGAATGACGTCAAAGATGAGCGAAGAGGCGCTTACACATCTAACAATGGCAACAAGCACCGCTAACGAGTGGCTCCGACAGGCAATGCGCGACTAGCAGTTATCCTGTACAACGTGTTTTGAATAACTTGTGCATTTACTTTTGTTCTTTGCTGCAAAAATCACAATATATACATACATATATACTGCAGTATATTCCCATCATATATCTAGATATACCTTTAGAGTATTCATATACCCTGTTAAGCGCATTTTGCATGGCTGCATAGATATAACAAGCGAGCAGCATGTGCAACAAACTCTCGACTGCAGCACCACTTGAACACTGCTTACTTTCATGCCCATTCCCCTCTCTCCTGCTATCCCTCTTCCTTGGCAAATAGTCACTGCTTGCTTTCTTCTACATTACTATACCATATACCATATACTATATATACAGACATGATATTTTTATAACTGACATCTCTGTTTTGCTCTTTGTTGCTGTTGTTGTTGCAACTTCAATTGAGGTCAACACTTTACGTCTGTCTGAGACTGGCACTGATAGGTGCAGGGGGCGTGGCGGGGGGCGGGACAGGGGGCAACTGTCCAAGCCGCAAGCAGATAGCAGCTGGGAGACGTCACTCAGCGACTGCCAACTGCAAACTGCAACTGCAACTGTGGGGCAAGCGGCTCGACAAGTTTAACAAGTCATTCCAGAATGGGAACAACCAGAGCAACATCATCAACAACATCAGCAACAACAACAACAACATTCTGACGCATTAAGTGCGTGGAAAACCAAAATCAGAGAGTGAAGTTGTCTTGGAAATACCCTATATTATATATATAGAAGATATATTTGAGATATTATATTTTGTAGTATTCCAAGATTAATAAGTATTTTATTACAGAATTCACATTTTGGTATATTGCGATTACTAAAACGCTCTTTATATATTATATCTTTATATATCATATTAAATACTGTTCTCTTTTGTAGGAATTCCGACAATATTCCTTTATTTATTTATTTATTTTACTATCCCACACTACTTTAACATTTTTCACACATTATTTTCTTACCTTTCAAATCTTTCTTTCTTCATCTCTATCTCTCTTATTATGTTTGATCTCTTTCAGATAACTCGCAAGTTCTTAAACCTTTTGAAACCCATTTACAATCTTCTAATGCCCAGTTAAGCATCTGAAATGTTAATGCGATCTGTCAACCTTATCACGGGCAGCAACATTAAGTTATTTTAATTTTTAAGCACCCACACACACAAACGCATTCCCAACGGACCCACAAAAGCAAGCGAAGGCGCTAGAAAAATAAAAACAAAAAGGTGCCATGGAAAAGCCCTAGGAAAATGGCAGCAACAACAACAGCAACAAAAAGTGACCGATTCGAAGCGAGTTTCCAGCGCAATTTAAATGCAAATAAAACGTATCTAAGCCAAAATGGAAAGCGGGAGAAGTGGGCGTGGCAGCTAAGGGGGCGGGGGGCTGAGCGTGTCAATTTGATTGGCCAAAATGCCGGGCAAACAACAACTGAACTGAAATGAAAATGAAAAGCGCCAACAGTGGAGATTCGAGTCGAAAGACAGAAAGCAAGAGGAGTAGCTTGAAATGGAAACGCAAATTGCATTTCAAGCGTCAAACAAAAAGAGATGCCTAATAACAACAACAACAATAGCAAAAGTTATAATAATAAAAACAACAACAACAGCGTGACTTTGTTAAGATTATTATTGATTCGCATTCCAATGAGTTATTGTTGTTATTGTTGTCTATCTTGTTGCAATTGAAAAATGACCCAACAAGGCGAACTGGACTTTATAACTCATATACCCTATGCCCCCGCTACCCCTTTAGACAACATTGCAGCACGCAACTTGTTCATAACTTAATTGAATTTTGATGCAAATTGCTTTTAGCTGCATCAACATAAAACAGCTATTTATTTATCAATTCTTGGCTGTACGAGTATGTTTTCTTCTTTTAGCTCTTTAAGTTTTTATTGGAATTCATTATATGAAATACATTTTTGATAAATATTTTGTGTTGCTTAGAAAAAAAGCTAGTTTGGTTTGTATTTTTAGCTTTTATCGACTTAAGATTTGTGTTTTTATACCCTGAACCCATTAAAAATGGGTAAAAAGGGTATTATGGTTTTGTGCAAATGTATGTAACAGGCATAAGGAAGCATCTCCGACCATATAAAGTATATATATTATTTATCAGTATCAACAGCCGAGTCGATCTAGCCATGTCCGTCTGTCTGTCCGTCTGTATGAACACACAGATATCGGAGACTACAAGAGCTAGAGACTTCATATTTGGAACATAAGTTCTCCTAATCCCGGGACAGATCAAGTTTATTTCATTTGATCGATAACTCATCGCATTCAAAAGTTATCGATAAATTTTGATTTTAGACTAGCGTTTTTGGGACATAACTTCAAAGTTATAAGAGCTAGAGACCCCAAATTTGGCATGTATAGTCTCGAATAGCATACACATGTAACAAAATACACATATTATTGACAATAGCTTGCCCCAAAAATTTCAATAAGATCGGACAATAAACACAGAAGTTATTTAAGATTCAACTTTCCATTGTGTGGGGCTCAGCGAAAAGCAAGCTAACTGCTTAAACTGCTTGCACTGCTTGTACTGCAGCATGTGTGTGTTTAGAGCAGTACGAATGATTGTATGGACTGGGTTCAGGGTATCTCGTAGTCGGGCACTCCCGACTAGAGCACTCTTACTTGTTTTCGTTTTAAGTTTAGTTTTTAAAAAATCTGAAAAAAATTGTTTTAGTTTTTTAGCACATTTTTTTAGAAAAGATAAAATTATCTTAAGTATTTTTTTCAGTATTTTTTTCGAATTAAAATCATGTTTCTTGGCATATTTTTTTAGAATTCAAAGTTAGATTAAAAAGTATGAAAATAACTCTTATTTGCTTGTTTTTGCAGAAGTTTTTGTAGAGTTTGTAGTGAAAACCTTTGACAAACTGCTTCTTTAAGCCTTGTCGAGCACTTTCTAGTGACTTCTTTTGGCTTGAAAATGAAATCATTTGATGATCCTTATCAGCTGTGCATGTCCTGTTGTGTTTTTGTTGCTGCTGTTGTTGTTGTTTGTGCCGTGTTGGTTTGTTTGTTTGTTGTTCGCCAACGACTGTGTGCGAGTGCAACGACATTAGCCCCCACTCTTGTGCCCCCAACCCCAATCACACACACACACACACACACACACACACACAACCAAGTCCAAGCACACTCATCGCTGGGTTCCCACTGTGCAAATGAACGAAATTTGTGTCGTGTCGAGTGCTTTTTACAACAACAACAACATCAAGTGAGAAACAACAACAACAACAGCAGCCACTAAACTTAGACAACGTTGCATTTTGCATGACTGCGGTGAGGTTGGGAATGCCCTTTATACAAAGCGGACAGCGGGTATGCTCAGTTTTTGTGACTAGAAAATCAAAATTGCTTTCAAGCTTTAAATGTATAAGCCAAATTTTAGGCATTTCTTTCAGTAAGCAATCCACTTTAGTTCATTTCTCGTACAGGGTATTTCACTGTTGCACACTGCCAGTGTTGCAATACGGTTTACAGTTTCTTTTTGTTGCTGGCTTTTGGCATTTGTTGGCCGCAAATATTTGAAATGCATAAATGCAATTTTCGGCATAACATTTAAAGTGCTTAGAGAAGAAGAAGCAGCAGAAGGAGGAAGAGGAAGAGGAAGAAGGGGCTAAGGCTTTGCTGTCTGGCGATAAGAATAATATATATGCATGTATATGAAATTTAATTCATTTAAACGAACACAATTTGATTCATTAAAAGAAAAACACAAATCAAATGCATTTGTCTAGCCTTGATGTAGGGTATTTTAGCTATGATACGAAGCATGTTACATGTAAGAAAGAAGTTAGGCAAAGTATTTACGACAATTCCACCCAGAAGAGTGAAAAAAAAACGTGATTTGAAACGTAAAAACGAATTTACTGAGTACTTTATCGAACTCAAAGCATTAGATAAGTGTATTTAAGCTTCGTTAATCGAAATGTAATCAATTCTTGTCTACAATTAGTTGTTGTTGATTGTCTGAGCCACCGAGGCAATCTGGAAAAGCTGCACAGCTGTCAATAACAATTGCAATTCTCAGTCGAGTCGCGTCCGAGTGATAAGATTCGGTTTCCAGGGGGCTGAGTAAGCCAAGTGGGCGTGGCCGCACGAGTTTCCGCCTTTGCATTATCAGGCAATCATATCTCAAGCCATTAAAGAGGTTAATGAGGCTGCAATAATCTAGCGAGCAGTCTGTGCAATTTATATATATTATATATATTATATTTACATATATGTACATTTCAAATCTTCAATCTTGCCACACAGTGCGGCACAGTTGCCAGCATTTTGCTGCATTATTCAGTCTCTTGCCCCACAAATCAAATCGCTTTAAATATGAACGCAACTGGGGGCGTTGCTGGCTCATTTCCCCAGAGGGGGCGTGGCCGTTTCTAGTTAAAGCCATTTTGCAGCGAAACTATTTGGAATATTTATGCAATCGACCCGACCCGTTTGGCAATATTCCCAATTATACTCGAAATTCCCGCAACTGTCTCCAGCTGTTATTTTTCCTGATTTAATGATTAGTTTGCTTGCTGAAATTCGCACAATGAAACCCAACTGCCATAATAACAGCACAATAATCATAAAAACAGTGTGTTTCATTTCGGGCAACAGCTACAACAGGAATAAATTTCGCAATACATTAAAAGTTACGAGCCGCAAAAACGCCAACTTAAGTTCAAAGACCCCCAGAAAAGCTTCTAATAGGTCCCAGGTGTTAAAGTGGGGCACTAAAGGATACCCACCTGCTTCAGGTAACCTGCCCTGTGGCAAATGTAAATGAAAACTGCAAGTTTTGGGGCGCACAAAAAATATGGGTAAATTTCTAGAATGACAAAGTTGAAATACCCTAACAATAGTTCTTCTTTTTTTTAAGTTGGATTAAATTTTTTAAATTTTTTTTCCAGTTAATAGACGTATCTTTAAAAGTGTATCACCATTTTCTATAGTAACTAAATAAAGCTTATGATTACACTTCTAGCATCTTGCATCAAAAACTACGTAAAGAATTCATAACACCCCTCGTAAGGGTATAAAAGAGTTGAAATTCATTTGAATATATTAGCAACTGGCACGAAAGGATAAAAGTTGGGCAAAAGGCCGGGAGAAGATGGCTAACTGGCCCTATCGAGTGGCCACAACCATAAAAACAAGAGGTAAAATTGCTCATAAATTAACAACAAACTGTTAAAGTGATACACACAAACTTTATGAATGACCCTCGCTCATAAAGAGCTAAAGGAAAGGAGCAAGAACGAGGAGAAGAAGAAGAAGAAGCAGCAGCAGGAGGCAATGTGGTCATGAAAAACTACTAAAAGGAAAATCAAGTGACTCGCTCGAACACAAAAGCTAGTCAAAACAAAACATTGAAAAGCTGTCAAGGACATAAATAGTGTGAAAGAGACAGACAGAGAGAGAGAGAGCGAGAGAAAGCAGTCAAACAGTTTTTATACTCTAATGTAATTGATATGCATACAAATGCTATTGATTATTTCTAGTAATGATGCTTATTCATAAATATTTATGACATACTGTAAAACTTACAGCATGTAAAAAAGACCAGAGTCAGACAATGACGTCATCGTGTGCTAAGGGGCAGGGACATGTGAGGTTATGTTGCAACATGCGCCAATGACTAATAAGGCCAACACAAAACTAAAGCTGCAAAAACAAAAACGAAATAGCTGAAGTGGGCAGCGGCGACAGACAAACAAACAAGCAGACAAATAAAGCAAAAACAACATGAGTCAGAAGAAAAAGCAAGCGAAGAGCCAGAGGATGATGAAAAGAGCAGAGAGCTTAGTAAAGTGCTTTAAGTGTAAAGCAGAAGGAGGGAGAGGGAGAGGGAGAGGGGAGGGGGGTAGCAATGGCACAGCAGCCAGACGCAATTGCGAGCAGCAGGGAGACAGAGAGAGAGAAAGAGAGAGGGGAGCGAAGAGTGAAACCCACTTGGCGCTGAAAGCTGAGAAGAGCTTGGCGCCGTCGACGACTTCTCAGTCGCGGTCGCAGTCGACGCCGCTGTTCGCACTGCAGCCTTTGCCGAAAACCCTCAAAAGTGGGCGGGGCAGAGGGGCGCTGTGCAAATAACTCTGATTACCAGCAAAAAGCATTCATTAAATATTAGCAACTAATTATATCAAATTATACAAAATGCTTTAATTAATGTTAAGCTCTTTATGGAATTACACATAATTATTAATTTGCTGTCGTTGCTCTTGTTTATGCTGTTCGCATTGATTAAATTTCATGGAATGTCGCATAGCTCATTTAATAAATTTAATTAGTTTGTGCGCACAAATTTCGAAGAGAAATGCGAAGCGCAAAAATGGTTGCAAAAATGATTAATAAGCGAGCGATTTTTTGCCACAAGCTTGAATATCAACAAAGTTTTAAAAATGATGCACATATTTCAGCTAAAGAAATTTCTCAGGAATTTTTCACCTTTTTAAATGAAAAGAAGTCTTTCATTGGGCTTTACATACAGTTTGCTTAGTTCAACTATTCTGTTCTCTTCTTCTAGCCACACAATGAAATCCACTCACGTGTGAAAGCGACTGCAGCACGTTTGTGATCATTCCAGGAGAGAGCTTTTCTCAGTTCATCACTTCCAATGTGGCTGGAATAATGAGCCAGTTTTCCAAAATAGAATTCCACGCAAATATATTCTAATCAGCTATTTTTTACCGCCGCGTGCAGCAAAGCAATTTACATTTCCATATGCCACGACAACAACAACACCACATGCTCTGCCACAGCAACAGCAACAACAACAACAATAAGAAATGCCCTACTCAGCGGTCAACAACTGGCAACGCCGGCAGCGACGCTGGCGCCTCTGCCGCGCAACAAAAAATGCGTGCACACAAAAAAAAAAAAACGAAACCAAAGCAAACCAAACCAAACTGAGCTGAAAGAAGCCGTGAGAAGAGTGAGAAGAGCAGACAGAATGAATATTTTCAGCTTAATTACGAGTACGGCTAAAGCAAACAAAAACCAACAACAACAAAGAAGCTACACGGAAGTCAACAACAGCAACAAAAACCGAAAGCAAACAACAACAGCAAAGCACCTTAACTGTTGTTGTTGCAGTTGCTGTTCTTGTTGCTGGCAATAAAGCAGAGAGGTGAAGAGAGGTGAAGTGGAAGAGGTGGAGGTGGTGGTGAATATGCAGCAGTTGGGCGAGGTGGGCGGGCGTTTTTGAAATAAACGACACACTTAAATTAAATTCTGTAATAAGCCAAGAATATTTTTAAGAGGCAAGCAAACAAAAACAACAGCATGCAACATAGTTGCTTAATGCAATTTTGCTGGTCGCATTTTTATGGACGAGTTGCAACACGAGAATTTTACACAAATTGCAACGCATTTGCAGCCAGAAAGAAAGACAGAGATGGAGACAGAAAGAGAGAGAGAGAGAAGACTGTTGGTTGAGGTCCAATCTGTGGCGACATTTGTGTCGCATAACTTTGCCGTGTTTTTATTTTAATAATATGCAGGTCTTTAAATTAAAGCAGACAAGGAATCTGTTGCATACAGGAGGCAGCACGACTACAAGATACCCTGCAACTTATTTTTGATGCACAGAATAAGTTTAACAGTGCTAAGACGGACAAGATGACTATCATTAACAAAAATAGACCAAAATATACCCTGTAAAATATGTTTTCATGGAAGAAGCAGGCAAGCTTAGCAAGAGTGAGATCCTTTTGCCTTATTTCATTTGAAAAATATAAAAAAATACAGTTTTCTTTATTTCCCAGGGTATCTACTTATTGCACATGCACTCAAGAAACTGCACTCTTCATCTGGCCACAATAATTTAGCTATGCTCAATTAAATGTTGCAAAACTTGGGCGTACAAAACATAAATCAAGTAAAATTAAACTTAAAATAGCGAACAAAAACTAAACCAAAAGGAAATGCAAAAAGCTAACACAAATATGAAAATAGGCTGATAAATAATGTGGGTTTTTGTTTTGATAAAAATAAAAAGCGGAAATTCCACATAACTTGAATACGCGATATGACCTTCAGTTAAAAACTATGTAGTTTGTATTTACACAAAACTCGACGACACATAAATATCAGCATTTTGACACAAAAGACAACCTTTAAAAAACTAAGCAAAGAACTTGCACAAATAAAGCCACAAACAACAACAGAACTTTGATAAACTCATGGAAATGCCCAAATATTGATATTGATGCCAATTTGAGTAGCAGCAAAAACCACACACAGCTAAAACTTGTTTTTGCAAATACAGCAGCAGCAGCAGCAGCAGCAGCAGCAGCAAAAAAGTAATTATAGCAACAACAGTCAAACACAAATTTTACCATTAGTCATCGCTGCAGCAGCGACGTCGACGTCGGCAGCGGCAGCGCAGTCGCGCACACCTGTAGAAAGCGAAGCGCAAACAATAAAATGCACAAACAATTCAATAAGAAAATAATTGCAAGCCCAGCCAGAGCAAGAGCAAGAGAGCGGCCAGAGAAGAGAGAAGAGAGCGAGGCAATGAGAGACTGCGGATTAGAGTGACAGTGGTGAGCATTGAGCTGCTAAGCCAAAAGCGACTCAGTGCTAAGCTGGCGAAAAGGCAGACCCGATAACGGTATACAAAAAGCAGCAGCTCTCTTTGTGTAAATCTCTCGCTCTGCGTGTGTGTGTGTTAAGAGGCTCCTCAATGGCAAAAAGGATTAATTTGAAAGAGTAGGAGGGAGGGAATGGGTGGGTTGGGTTGGGTTGGGTTGACACGACTGCTTGCTTGCGGTTGTTTGTCGCCCACACGCTTTGAAGCGTAGTCAACTGACGGGCGTTTTTTTTTTCTTCTCCTGCCTTTCAACGCCCGCGCAATTTGCCCATTACTGTTGTTGCTGTTGCTGTTGTTGTCGCTCGCTGTTTCTCAATTGACTTTCTATAATTGCGTTTAATGTGTTGTGACGGAGCCGCACTCGCAATTACCCTACCTCTCGGCCCCTCGCCCTCATCAACACTCATGCCACGTTCGTTGTGCAACGTTGGTAATTCTATTTTTGTTCAATTTTGTGTGTGTGTCTCTGTGCTTTTTTTTTATCGCACATTTCGCTGCACAACGTTTTCATTTTCACAAAAGATTTTCCTCGCCTTTTCCCTGCCTGCTGCCCTTTTGCTTTTCTTTCGCCTAGCCTGAACGAACTTAAGCAGCTTTGATATTATTTAATTTGCTTCTATTTTGTTGTTGTTTGTTGTATCTTCTTGTGCTTCTGCTCGTGTTTTGCACCTGCCTTCTTCCTTTTGGGCTGATTTGCGTAATCTATGCAAAACAGGTCGCCAGGTGGCGCCACAACAGCAAGCCGGCCGATGATTTCATTAAGATTACTCAAATTGATGGAAAAGCGACAACAGGATGAGGCGGACAAAGTGTGAAAAAGGCAAATTGAACATGTACAGTGCTAAGATGTAGATAATTTGTGAATAAAAAAAGTCTAAGAAGATTGGAGCTGACTGTATATTTAAATTTATTACTTAACTTTTATGCATATTATGCATTCATTTTGAAATAAAAGAATATTTCTTTTCAACTGTCAAGCTAACGTTATTAACAGTAATAAGTTCAAAACTGACTTGAGTGCTTTCAAAGTGTTTTGTCCACGATTTTCTTCTTTTAAACAAAGTATCTGCTGCTGAATTGCTGCCCTTATGCGTAGAAAAAGGCATCTGCTCATAATAGCAATAACGGGACTATGTGTTTACTGTACTTTGCTGTTGTTCGCTCGCTTGTTCGTCACTCGCTGCGTTGTTGCATTTACTTGGGCTTGGGAATTGTCCATTAACACTTGTTAACCCAATTTAGATTCAATTTCCATAGACGGGCGGCTATGCATGTGAATGTGAGTGTACGTGAGTCTGTATGTGTGTGTGTATGTGTGTGTGTGTGTGTGTGTGACGAACGACGTTGAGCGACTCACAAAACAGCCAGCAATGCCCTGCATTGTCACTCAAAAGCAGTGTGCACACACACACACACACACGCATACACCGAGAGAGAGAGAGAGAGAGAGAGAGACAGTTACGTGCTGCAACAAGAACGATAATAAAACAAGTGACGCAAACGGCGACGTCGGCGTCGCTGCCATTAACAAAAACAACAGCCGCAAAAGCAGCTTCAAGGCTTAACGATAGAGAGAGAGCGAGATAGAGAGAGCGCTGCTGCTGATCAGCGGCAGATTGGCAAATTTTCTCTTCGCCGCTTCTTGGTGCGTTTCTTTTGTTTTGGTCTCTCTGACCTCCATTCGGCGCCGCCCCGAGGGTCGAACACTGAAGTTTGGAGTTGGAGTTGGATTTGGAGTTGCAGTTGGAGGCCGGTGTCGCAGCAGCAGCAGCAGCTCAATTAAAAACAAGCACCCATAGCAACAACAACAACAGTTGTTTGTACAGACAGGTAAATTGCGATTGTTGTGCAAGTGTGCACCCCGAAAAAAAACAACACAATATACAAAACGAGTTCTCAAACGAAAAACTGGTCCAGCGTACATTTTGAAATCAATGTGTACACACTAAAGAGCTAAGGGAGGGGGAGGGGGAGGGGGGGAAAACTGGCGACAGTTGTCGATTGATTTTTTTGAAAGTAATCAGCCATGAAACGAAACAGTTCTGCCATTAATAACTTGCCAAGATTCACACACAGCTTCATTTATCATCTATACAATATGAATATCAAGTTTAAACTCACATTACTTCTGATTTATTTGCAGCCAGAGATATGTATTTGCTTACCTGGAAAAAACGGGAAGAGAAAACGGGTTTCAATTAATATGAATTGCAATTGCAAAAGTTAATTGTAAGTAATGATTAACAACGTTGCAAAACCTGTGCCCAATTTATACAAAACATACGCTGCCCTAATCAATCATATTGCCACAAAATATGTGCATGCACATTTGTTATACATATGTATGTATCTAAAAGTCGAATTTTCGAATTCTCTAGGCCCACATAAAAGTGAAACTGACAGAAAGGTCATCGGGCCCATCATTCAATTCATTTTCGCCAAAAAGAAAAAAAAACAGGCAAATGTCAAAATTAAAATTGCAAAAAGGAATTGAGATAACAGGCCAAGAACGAGCGGCACGACTAAAAGATACTCTGTTTTTTACTATGCATATTGTGAGTGAGAGTAACTGAGTAACTGAATATACACTGCTAATAACATTTATGTTTTTCTTTGTGTGAAAATTTGTTTAAAAAGATTTTACAAATTAAATTTTAACACATGTAAATGTAATATGCTCTTTCTTTCTTTTAACATACCAGCGATTGCTTGCTTTTTATTTTTTTGTTTTGAACATGACAAAAAAAAAGTTCTCTCTCTGTCTCACCCCTGTTTTTTTGCTGGCTTATTCAAATTTTCAAACACACATGTACTCGGTGTGTTTGTTTGTGTGTAATATATAGCGACAGACAGACAGCTGCATGTATCGCACAACATGTTTAGCAACATTTGCATAGAGTTATGTGAGACACACACACAAACACACACACACACACATACACATACATAGCATATTTGTGTGTAGTTATCTTTCGCACTCGCCCACTTGAGTTGGCCTTCCCTTAACCTTAGCTAAGCGCAGCTCACTTTAACTGTCGAGGTCTCTCTTTTGGCCACAAGGTTCGCACACACACACACACACATATCTGCTATGACTAAGAAAATTGCGTTTATGGCAGTTGTAATAGAGTGAGCGATGGTTTCAGTTTATTTTATTGCGTTTATCGATTGCCAAACAAGCAAACACACAATGCGAATCGACACCTTCCATCCACTCCACACTTCCAGTCTCGACTGGAATGAATCGATCACGCATTTATGTATAAACATTTGCTGTAAATTTCACCTCGCTGCATTTCATTTTGTTGGCAATTAATTCGCCTAGGCCTAATTGTCATATATGGGGCTAACAATGGGGTCGGTCGTTAACTCTTTAACGCTCTTTTGTTTTTACAAAGAAAAATTAACATTTGTCTGCCATGGAATTTCGCAGTCGTGTGCGCTTTAAAACCTACGTGATGTCTTGCATGAATATTTCATTTACATTTCGCTGTATTTTACACAGGTTCTCATACACACACACGCACACACACGCACACAAATGATTTTGCAAGAGAGGAGAGAGAGAGAGGGGCGGTGAGAGACGCCAAAACTAAATCGAACTTAGCTGACAGCCAAAAAAAAAAGAGACAAACAACAACAAGCATAAAGCAGCAACTGTGATTGGCATATGAGCTTTTTTGCCGCGACGCGCCCTCTCTCACACTCTCTCTCACACTCCCACTCTCTCTCTCCTCCTGCTCTTCCTCCCTCTCTGTTTACCATAAGGTCTGTTGTCGTCAGCATAGAATGTCTTTGATGTAACTTGTGCTCACAGGCGCAAAAAAGAAGAAGAGTAGCAGCGCAAGCAGCAAACGACAGCATACAGCAAAAGCAACAAATGGAAGATTCACGTAGCAAAAGAGAGCAGCTAGCTGCAGGCACCAGTTATACCTGTCTGTGTGTGTGTGTATGTGTGTAACTTGAGTGAAATTGCAACACACACACACACACACACACACACACACACACACATGCATAAAACTGCATGTCTGGATTGCCGTCTAACTCCTTTCACCCACTCACTGTGTTGTTGCTGTTTGCTGAATAATAGGGCAGATCACAAATTGTGATCTCTGGGCAATTTGTTGCACACAAGATTTATGGGAGAAAGTACTAAGCTTGGCGAAATGAGCAACAGGAAGCGTCGAGAATTGAAAAAAATATTAAAGACTGAGAACCGTAAGTGAAGTGAGCCGAAAAAAAAAACAAGGTAAGACCATTGTTGGAGTATCTAAGTATGTCATTCTTGAGCAGAGAGAAGTTTCTTAGAGAATAACTAGTTAAGAGAATGGTACAACGGAAATTTTAGTAAATAAAACATATGCTATGGCTTCTCTAGTGAATTTTAAGCATATATCATTTAAAATAAAATTTTTCACTCATATTTCACAAATCTAAGTGAATTTTTAAAACGTATAGGACAAAATTGTGAATTTTACAAAGTCCAATAACTATATAAAATAAATAAACCGTTTGCAAACTAAAAAAGTAGCCCAATATTAGTGTTGGTTAAAGTTTAGACTAGAAATATCTATTCCAACTCGTCTCAGACTTTCTATTTAGTACGAACTAATAATTAACAATCAGCTGTCAGATTAAACGAGTTATGAACGATTGTTGGAAAAATCCGTGAGTGACCATAAAAAAGAGTCCATATTACTTTTTTATTAGCACACGCAAGGCACTCTGAAAATGACTAACGGAAATTAAAGTGTTATTTAGGGTGGCAAAAAAAAAACCAAAAAAAGAAGAAGAAGATGAAACTAGCACAATTTGCGGTTTCGCTTATCGAGTGCTGAAAAACATTTGGAACTAACAAAAACAGTTTATTTTTATACAGCCTGCACCTCGAAAAAGAAAAGAAAAACCGCATAACACACAAACATTACTAGAAAATAACAAAAGAGCTCGAAAAGTATTTAAACGTATTATCACGATAAAAGCCAGCTAAAAGAACATACAATAACAACAACAACAAATACGAAAAACAACACAAAAAGCATAAGTAAATAAAAATATTCCAGCGACGCTGATGACGACAATAAAAACAGCAACGAGAAATACAAACAACAATTTATAAGTCGCAATAAGCGAAAAGCAAACACAAATTAAAAATAAAATTCAAATGAAAATGAACAAAAAAGACAACAAAAAAACAAAAACCCAATGTAAAAGCAAAAATAAAATGTTAGCTTAGACGAAAAAGACTGTCTGAGAGGGCCGCAGTAAAAAAGCTTAAAAGTTAATAAACACAAAACGTTATCTTCAGACTTCTTAAAGCCGAATTTTTTATCTAAGAAAACACTTTAAGAGTTTTAGACGCAACAAAGTAGTTTTGTATGAAAAAAAGTAGAGGAAAAACACGTTTTTGGATGATAAAGTTATGCGATCTGTAGTTTGATAAGAAATAAAGACTGAAATAATGAATTAAATAGAAAATTTACGATAATTTTCTAGATTGCTTTTTGGTTTTTCTCGAGTTCTTATCGCAAAGCAAGTTATTTAGATTTATCGATAACACATAACCCTTTCTACGGCTCAGTTATATGAGCTTTATCGCTAAGGTTCTAAAGAAAGTATGTTATCGATAGCTTTGTTGTAAAAAACAGATTGCCCCAGCAGATACAGATACACTTGTATCTGTAAGTATGTACGAATAGCTCATAAACAAAATAAAAGCGAAAACAGCAAAACAAATAATCAACTAAAGAGAATGAAAAAACGCCAAAAAAAAAGAAGAAAATGAAGTGGGCGCAATAAAAACATCAACAAACTAAGAAGGCAGACATGTTTGAGCTTGCAAAGTAATCAGAGACAAACATCAGGCATAGCAGCATAAAAAGAAGACATAGAAAAGGAATAGAGAAGGCAACAAAAAGTAATATACATATATGCGTCTGGGTTTTCACACGCACCCAAAAGTGGGGGGCAAAAATTTCCAACAACGCATTCAATTGAAGCCGAGAAGCCAACAACAACAACAATAACAACAACAATAACATATCAACACAATTTCGCCTGGTTTATTGTTTGATTATCAATAGAGCGAACGAATAACGCATGGAAAAGGGAATCGAATACAATGTGACGTTCCCCCTTGATAAGCCTCAATAAGAAGAAGAGCGAACGAACGAACGAACAAACAAACGACCACAAAACTAATCATAATCATGAAGTATGAAATATAATCATCATAAATTGTTTGTCTCCAAGCGCCATTTTGTCTGTTCGATAAAAACGATAACGATAACGATTGCACACAATCAAGTTGGCAGCGCCATACATTATTTATATTTGCCAAGTATTTTCTATTTTCAAATATACTATCTGGTAAATCAATAAGAAAGCTTCTTTGTTACAACTTTCTCTAGCTTTCCAGATGCTTAGGTGCAAAGTATCTCACATTAGATTAAATGCAATTCACACATGACTTTTGCCCATTGTTAAAGATAGATAATGCCATTAATTAGATGATGCAATAAGACATAAGACATGCATCAGACATTCCATGGCTTCCATCTGATTGCCAGTTGAAATGGAACTTGTTCCCATGTGCTTGGTTTTTCACATTTGATATGCAAATAGAGAACCAACAAGTATTTAAAATTCCCATAACTATGTCAAAACCGAACCGATTTGCTTTCCCGAGGCAGTTTTGATCGTGCTTTGATCTCTATATTAGATCTTCATTTAAATCGGAAGCACTTGGGATTTCTTAGATTTTCTATCATAGACAAGCTATCAGATCATAAGAAATGCACTTTCCAGACTTCAAACTCCCTTAATTTTGCCAAAACTGAACGGATTTTGAAGTTCCGTGGCAATTTGTTAATGGTTTTCCTATACTTTTATTGTACATTTAAGTTTTTTCCATTTTAAAAAAATTTAATTTCTTGACTTTTTTCCGAAATAAAAACCTTTCCTCCCCCCTTACTGTTTTTCAAAAAAATTTTTTCTCAAAAAATAGAATCGCGAAATTTTATTTTTAATCGGTTGTGGATGTCATAATTAGTATGAAAATCCATTTGAAAACCGATTCTTCATTTTTAAGCCTAAAAACAGGCCAAAATTAACTAAAATTTTAGCTTGTAATTTGCTTTATTCAGAGTGTAGAAATACCCTATGAATACTTCAAACTCACATAACTTTGCCAAAACTGAGCCGATTTTCGATCCCAAAGTACTTTTGGTCATGGTTACGGCTATACATAAGATCTGCATTAAAATTAGATCTGCAATTTCGAATTTTCTCTTTGCTATGAAACAAAAGCCAAAATAAGACATTCTAGTTTCTAGAAATGCCCTCCAAACATCTAAAACTCTCATTACTTTGACAAAACTAATCCGATTTTCATATCTAAGGCAGTTTTGATCTTGGTTAGGGCTCAATATCAGCTCTGCACTTAAATTTGAAGTAATTTTGATTTGTTATGAAGCACAAGCCAAGTCTCTAGGAATGTTCTTCATCTAAAACTGATATAACCTGGTCAAATCTGTAAATGTTTATTTGGAAACTCACCTGTTTCGCGCTTTCGCTTGCTATTGGCCGCTGCTCCAGACTTGGACAACGTTGGCTGCTGTTGTTGTTGTTGTTGCTGCTGATGACGAAGATGATGCTGCTGCTGGTGATGATCCTGCGAGTGCTGCTTGATGATGACACTGCGCTGTCGAGGCTGCTGCGTCTCCGGGTCGAGATAGACGATGGGCTTGAGATCGCAGCTGATGCCGATGCTGATCTGTTCGACGCTGGGCTTTACGTCCACATCGAAAGCGGCGCTCTGGCGCTGGCTCAGGCTGAGTCGGCCGGGATTGTAGAAGTGTCCTTGCAGGCCGTGCAGCTGTGGCAGCTGGGAGCCGGAACTGGCACCACCAGCTGAACCGGAACCGGAACCGGCAACGACGGCGTAGTCGACGACGAAATCGGACGCGTGCGAAAGATGCGACGTTTTCATTGGCGCATGCGAATTGATTCAACTGATCCTCTGGTGCTCTCTCTCTCACTCTCTCTTACGCTCTCTCTATATCTAACTCTCTCTCTCTCTCGCTCTTTCTCTCTGTTGTTCGCCTTTGACTCGTTTGGCAACCTCGTTTCAGTTGCTCCTCTTCGGCTTCTTCTTCTTCTTGTTTGTTAAACTTTTCAATTCGCTTCTAATTGGATTTGATTAGATTTGGTTGTTGGTCTTCTTCTTGTTGTTTTTGTTGCCATGGCTCAATATTCATCGCAATTTCGCCTTCTTACAAATTTACTGTACAAAAGAATTACGTTTTGCAAATTTCGAACGTGACCAAAATTATTTGACTTTGGTCTGGCGTTTTACATATATAGACAGTTATTTGAAGAATTATTATATACAAATATGTTTGACAAACGTATGTCTAAATTAAAAGAGAACCTGCAAGAAGACAAGAATGAAAATTGGATTAGCGGCGAGTTTAAAGAATTATATTTTAGTAGAGTATTAAGTTTTATATTTGTATTATAGATATTGCAAGTTGGATTCATTTTATTGTCCATGCTGAGCCAATTTTCAAAATATATTTCATCATGATTGTGTCAAAATGCATTTACAAACTTTACAATTTTGTCATTATTCTTTTTATCTAATTAGTTTTTTCATTTTAACTAATTAATTCCATTTGTTTGCATTCATTGAGCGGAACTCGACTAATTTCAAGTTGTAGTTCTGGCGTTTACGCACACTGAACGAAATTATAATACAGCAATGTATTTTGGTACATTTTCGAAAATTTCCATTCGAGAATCTTTTGTGCAAACAACAACAACAATCAAATTAACGCCGCCAGACGCCAATTTGTGTGCTTGTTGTTGTTGTTGTTTTTATATCGTTTTGGGTGACTGCCTGTGTGTGTGTCTGAGATAGTATGTGTGTGTGTGTGTTTGCGTCTGCTGAAATTTTAAACTACGCAAAAACTATAAAAACAAGCGCCCAAGCAAAACAAAGTAACATAATCGCAACAACAAATTTGTAGATTACGCACACGACAGAAAGAAAGAGAGCGAAAGAGAGAGAGAGAGAGAGAGAGAGATAAAGCGAAAGAGCAAGAGCGCGAAGGCAAGAACTTTTTGCTACGCACTTTTTATTTAGCACGCAAAAGCTTTTTTTTTTTTTTTTTTTTTTGGTACCTCAAAGGTCCAAAATTTGTTGTTGTCCCATTGGCAACTTTCGTTTGAAGTTGTGTGTGTGTGTGTGTGTGTGATAAAAACAAAAATTAACAACTTGTTGGGTTGGGCAGAGCAGAGCAGCAATGGAAAGGTGGGACGGACGGCGAGAAGGAGGTGGAAGGAACACACACACAAAAATAATGAATATGTGCGGCGAGAAAACAAAAAATTAAAGCAAACAAAAAGCCGGTTCTCACACATACATACATACACGCACACTAAAGTCGAGAAAAAGTTTGCAAAGCTGCTGCTGCTGCCGACGCTGACGTCGACGGCGCTGCTCGCGAGGAGCTGCAGCTGCTGAAACGTTGCGACGACGACAAACATAACAAACAAAATGCTTACACAAACGCACACACACACACGTATATTTATATATACACAGTTACAGGCAGCGCCACATCGACCGGCGCAGACGTCAACAACGAAGAAGAAGCAGCAGCAGCAGCAGCAGAGGAAGAGAGAGCGCGCGGCAGCGGGGCGAATTGAAAGCTGCGCGGCGGCAGCCAACACACAAAACGGCGAAAACGAGTTGATTATTTTTGTTGTATTCGTGTTGTTTTTGCTTAGTTTGTTTTTGTTATTATTGTTGGGCCGTTGGGCGAGTCGCTAAAAACCGCAGCAGCAGCAACAACAACAACCATAATAAATATATGCACGCTTGTATTAATAAATTGTGTTTGCCTGCAAATTGCCACATTTATTTATTTATTTTTGAAGTTTTCGCACACACACACACACACACACACACATACACGCCCAGACTGTGAGAGCGAATTTGGCAAATATGTTGCGAAACATTTGCGCGTCTATTATTAGATTTTGAATATATTGTTTTTTGTGTACCTCTCGCTGCAGCCGTTAGACAGGAACCTTGTCCTTAAATGTTTTTTATGTATGTATATTATTTTGTGTAATTGTGACTGCTGCCGCGTGCAACGTCTGCTTGCGACGCCGTTTGCTGAGACTCTGAGGGATCATGCTGCAGCTGCTGCTGCCGAAGGCTGCGACGCTGGCTTTCGCCGTTAGTTGGGCGCCTGCGCAGGCGTTGGCAGCGACGTTGCGCTCTCGCTCGCACACACACACTCATACGCTGCTCAGGGGACTCGCGAAATTGTCGCTTTGCTGACGTGGGCGCGCCACCTTGGGCGAGCAGGGGGCGGGGTGGGCTGGGCATGGGGAACTGGCTGATTATTTCAACAGACACGTAAGGACTTACGTAGTTCGCAGTGGATTACGGACGCGTCAGAAATAGTTTTCCTTTTAAGCACAATCAACAACAGGGCAAAAGGGGGACTAGTGGGTGCTGGGGGGGGGGGTGGGGGTTAATGTGTGAGGTTAGGGGCGAATTCATTGGCCGGCGGCAAAACGCAAAAAGTTGCGTTGCGGGCAAAACTTAATTTCACATGCATAAATACACATATGTACATTAACACATACATATGCAAATATACACACGCACATATATATATATATATATATATATTTTTAGCACAGTTACAGTTTTAAAAGACGTTTCGAGTGGCTGAGGCAGGCAAATAGTGGGCTTAAAACATATGGCGAACATACGTGTGTGTGTGTATATGTATGTGTGTGTGTGTGTGCATGTATGTGAGCATATGTATGTGTGTAGTTACAAAACTTGAGCAAAAGTTAGAGAGGGAATAAGTCAAAGGATTAAGAATCGTGCTGCAAACTTAAAACATGTACTAATAAGCAACTAGCTAAATTGTGGCAAGTACCCAACTGCTTCATACTCTGTTTGGTACTATTTTTTTTTTTGCTGTGTATATTAATAATGATTCATTATATTCATTATTATAGACAACAGATGCTAATTAAATTCGTTCGCTGAAATAATATTGAATTTGTTTAGAAGACACTTTGTCTGAAACAAATTTAAAAACAAGAGCTTAAATAAATAAACCTAAGAACATTAGCTTCCATGACAAATCTGTCGTCTGTTACCATGGGAAATAAGTATAAAAAGGGCAGCTTAAATTTCTGAGAAACTCAATTTTAATTAACTGAACTAAGTTTGACGTGAATCAAGTTAAATGACTTTGTATATTAATTGCATATTTATTTATACATATGCTATAAATTGTCTTGAAGTCGATTTTACTGTGGCAGAAAGTCTTTTGAG
The DNA here is from genome assembly GCA_035042425.1 of Drosophila flavopinicola. Lineage (NCBI taxonomy): Eukaryota > Metazoa > Arthropoda > Insecta > Diptera > Drosophilidae > Drosophila > Drosophila flavopinicola. The sequence goes on along the minus strand of JAWNLL010000452.1, from coordinate 9,249,282 downwards.
TATTTACAATGTGGCTTTTAACTTTTAACTGGCGTTTAAACGCTTTTAATCAGTTTCAGGCGATTTGAACATCAGCCAGTTGCTTAATTAGTGGCAGCCAACCACCCACCCACCCAGCGCCACCCACTCGGGCAGCCAGGCAGCTTGTTATCCCATTGGTTAGTTTGCCAACAGCTGTCGCCTTGTTTTGCTGACATCCTTGCGGTGCCTTGAATATCACTTAAGGTTCCCATTTCGGCGACTAATTGACTAGAGGGAGATATCAAATGGGCGAGAGAGCGAGCGAGCGCATCAGCAGCTGCTCTCTCAACAAATTAAAGTTTAGCAATAATTGCGTTTGCCTTTAAAACGCTTACAGCAAAATTTGTACAAAGTTAACGCGAACAGCGGCAGCGGCAGCGACTGCAACAGCGCAGTCGACGTCGACGTCGCGCGAGCAGCAAATGTTTTCAGTATCCTTCGCATGAATGACACACTCTCTCCGCTCTCTCTCTCGCGCTCTCTCTCACTCAAAAATATTCGCTCTCACGCGCACCGGCAACGCTGGCGGCGTTCCTTTTGATGTTAATGATGACGCAGCGCTGGACAAAAAGGAAGCGAAATATATAAACACACACACACACATAAATACCGTACGCTGGCCAACAACAAAAAATGTGAATGAATATTGCGTTTGAAATTTCATTAGCATGAACAGCCACAACAATAACAACAAAGCGGCGAAGCAGGCAAAGAGGAAGCAGCAGAAATATGGCGAAGCGTCGCCGCCCGCATTCACCAACATATGCCAAGATTGGCGATAGAAAAAAAACAATACAAATTGTGACTCAAAATAAATATGTATGTATATAAACACTTTAAGTTATAACGCACGCAAGTTATACATACATCAGTCTGTTTTAAAATTACTGTTTTTAAAAGACAACAATAAAACACATTTTAAATACATATGTATATCCAAAATCGTGGCAACAAAAAAAGCTAGCTAAAAATGCAATTGAAAACGTGTCTTGCTCTCTCACTCACTCGCACGCACGCATACACACACAGACACACATGCATACGTGCGCTACTTTGAGTTCATCGTTTTCAATTCATTTTGAGTTTCTCTCGGCACTGCTGCTGCTGCTGCTTCTTCTTATCGTTGCCACTTGAATAGAGCGCACAAAAACACACTCAAACTCAAACACACACACACACACAAACACACGCACAGCTAGTCAATTGTACACACGCCTGCAAGTGTATTTGTGCTTACTTTTCATTATTTTGATGATGGGGCGGCGTTGGAAACAAGGTAAAAAAGCATTCGCACTGCGCGCAAACACTTTGGCCGCATTACGTTTTGGAAACAAAATTGAATTATAGAAAATGTAATTGAATTTTCGTTACTGAAACACTCGCCATGATTCGCTCGCTCGTTCTATTTCACTCACGCACACGCACGCATGAATCACAATGAAATTTTTTTCTCACTTTTTCCACGAGCCCGAGCACGAGCGACTTAGCGTCCGCGTTGTACAGAGATGTTTAGTAGACTAGATGGGCGAGTGTGGCCGATGGCACAATATCACAAAATAACATGCACCAAAAAATACCAAAAATGCAAGCCTGCCGTAAATTAAGTGTAAATTTGCTGCGTGTGACATGGTCGCACTGTAATATTTCATCGACTTCTTTTCGGTATCGATATTTGGCGGGTTCTTTTAAAATGTTAAGGTATATTTGTTTATAATTCTAATTTTTGATTTACAAATATTGATTATAATAAAAATGACTAGCAATGTAACTAATGGAATGCATGCTCAGAGAAAAGCGCACGGTGAGCCACCCACATCCTGTTGAAATGCAGCAGAGAGTTCCACTCCTCCGACGCTGGCTTCCTCCTACATTGTGCTATCCAGCATGTCCACAAGGCGTTTTATCTCCCGGCTGCAATTGAAATGAACATATCGATAAGTCAGCCTATCGAATATAAAGTGCAGACTCACATGCGCTGACTGAGCTGCTCGGTGGGTCGCATCGACTTGGATATCTCCTCGGTTTTGGCCAGCAACTGATACTGGCACTTTATGTTGGCATCCAGGGCGTCCGTCAGTTTCTTTACCGCGTTCTTGTGCACCTCCACATTATCGGCTGTTATCGATGAGATCGAGTGCAGCAGATTGCCCAGATTCTCCACAAGATTATCCACCGAGGTAGCCAAATACTGTGCCTCCAGCTCAATATCGCTCAACACATTGCCATCCACCTCGGGCACATTGCGCGACTGGAGAAATCTTGAGATCGGCGCAGTCGACAGCGATGGCGTTGTGTGCTCCGAGGCAATGTTATAGTCCGTGGCGGCGCGCAGCTTCGATTCCAGATTGTGGGCGACAAAGTGATGCATGGCGCCCGTGCTGCTAGTGGCGCCTTCACCCTCCAGCTCATATGGAAATGCTAAAAGGAAACAATCAAAATCCTAGCAAGAAATATTAAATGGAATTGTGGTAACTCACTGGACTGCAGTGACTTTGGGCGACTTGTGGACCTGCCCAGGTCGACGGAGCTGTCCTTGGAGTTGCTGTTGCTTGGCTCCTCGTCCTCGTCTTCAACGTCGTCGTTATCGTCCTCGCCAGAATCCAGATTCACGTAGCTTTCGTTACCCAACGGCGGGACTTTGCTCGCCGTGGGCGTAATGTCCTGCAGCACGTGATCCGGCACAGGACCCGCATATTGAGCTAGAAAGGGTATCTCCGAGTAGGACGCAGGCGTTCCACAATTGTTCCTCGGCAATGGCTTGCTTTGACCAGCGACAGCCTCTTCGCCATCGGCATCGTCTGTGTAGCCATAGCGTGGTCGTATGGGAATGTCCTGGCTGCGACGCGACATTCTGTAGCCGGAAAATATCACTATTTATGCTTATTATTGCAAAAATCCCTGAACGACAAATGCTTTGTTATTGATATTTTATGATTTATCGTTTTGACGCAGCTGAAGTGGCGGAGGAACGATACATAAAATAATAAATCAGCGATGATATTCGTGCTACTCACGCCAAGTATCGCACACTTAGCGCTGCGATGTATCGATAACTATCTCAATGTTTCTTTTTATTGGCAAGCGTACCGCGTTAAAAAAGAAATTGTGTGTTTCTGTGTAATAAAACGCCGTAAAGTGCTCAAGTGTTTGGCCTTTGAGCCACGCCAGCCGCAAAAATGTCCCAATGCATCGAAATACCGCTGCAGGACACCGATGAAGTGAGTAATAAGTGGTGAAAATTTTGTAAACGCGTTTGCAAAAACACAAAAAAAAAACAGGGTATAAAAACAAATGCTTACAGGTCATCGAAGTGGATCCCGATCAATTGCCGGAATGCACCGAAGTTTTTAGCATACTACTGCAGGAGCGTGCACCGCTGCACGTGTGGGTCAATGTGGCGGTAAGTGATGCAGACCATTAAAATTCTATATAAATGGATATAAATATATATGTATGTGTGCATTCCACAGTTGGCCTATTACAAGAATAGGAAAACTGATGACTTCATCATGCTGCTGGAAGCAGCCCGCGAGAAGGGCACCCTCGACTATCGTGACTTTAAAACGGATCAAATGCGCGCCCTGGACATGCTGGCCGCCCACTATGTGCAGGAGGCGTATCGCGAAAAGTCCAAGGACAAGAAGCGAGAGCTCTTCATGAAGGCCACCAATCTGTATACGAATGCGGACAAGATCATTATGTACGATCAGAGCCATCTGCTGGGACGCGCCTACTTCTGTCTGCTAGAGGGCGATAAAATGGATCAAGCGGATGCTCAGTTTAATTTCGTGCTCAATCAATCGCCCTCGAATATACCCTCGCTGCTGGGCAAGGCGTGCATTGCCTTCAATCGCAAGGACTATCGCGGTGCGATGGCTTTCTACAAGAAGGCGCTGCGCACGAATCCCAATTGTCCGGCCAATGTGCGCATTGGCATGGCCCACTGCTTCCTTAAGATGGGCAATGCGGACAAGGCCAAACTGGCCTTTGAGCGTGCCCTGCAGCTTGATCAGCAATGTGTGGGCGCTTTGATTGGCCTCGCCGTGCTCAAGCTGAATCAACTGGAGCCCGAGTCCAATAAGCTGGGCGTGCAAATGCTCTCAAAGGCCTACACCATTGATAATGCCAATCCGATGGTACTCAATCATCTGGCCAATCATTTCTTCTTCAAGAAGGACTATCAGAAGGTCCATCATCTGGCACTGCACGCCTTCCACAACACCGAAAACGAGGCGATGCGCGCCGAGAGCTGCTATCAGCTGGCGCGCAGCTTTCATGCCCAGAGTGACTACGATCAGGCCTTCCAGTACTACTATCAGTCCACACAGATTGCGCCGGCACACTTTGTGCTGCCGCACTATGGACTCGGACAGATGTACATCTATCGCGGCGACACGGAAAACGTATTAAATTTTGTCTCCCCCACTCTAAAATCAGTTATTACATAAATATTTCCATCCTTTCAGGCAGCGCAGTGCTTTGAGAAAGTACTGAAGATTCAGCCGGGCAACTATGAGACGATGAAGATCCTGGGCTCATTGTATGCCCACTCCAATTCGCAAAGCAAACGCGACATGGCGAAAACGCATCTCAAGAAGGTCACCGAACAGTTTCCCGAGGACATTGAGGCCTGGATTGAGCTGGCGCAGATACTGGAGCAAAATGATTTGCAAGCCTCGTTAAATGCTTATGGCACCGCATCGAGCATTTTGCGGGACAAGGCCAAGTATGAGATTCCGGCGGAGATACAGAACAATGTGGCCTCCTTGCACTATCGCCTGGGTGATTTGCGCAAGGCCAAGGATACGCTGGAGTCGGCGCTGCAGCACGCCAACTCCGAGATGGATAAGGATGTCAAGTACTACGAGTCCATACAGGTCACAATGAAATATAATCTGGCGCGGCTCAACGAGGCGATGAGCATCTTCGATGTGGCCGACAAGCTGTACAAGGAGATCCTCAAGGAGCATCCCAACTACATTGATTGCTATCTGCGGCTGGGCTGCATGGCCCGCGACAAGGGTTTGATCTTTGTCGCCTCCGATTTCTTCAAGGATGCGCTCAACATTAACAACGACAATCCGGACGCCAGGTCGCTGCTGGGCAATCTGCATTTGGCCAAAATGCAGTTCGCTCTGGGCCAAAAGAACTTTGAGACCATACTCAAGAATCCGGCTACGTCCTTGGATGCCTATTCGTTGATAGCCTTGGGCAATTTCTCGCTGCAGACGCTGCATCAGCCGAGTCGCGACAAGGAGAAGGAGCGCAAGCATCAGGAGAAGGCATTGGCCATATTTAAGCAGGTGAGCTGGAATGTCATGTATCATATCGGAATTTATTAGCAAGATTACAATTTAGATTAGTTTTCCGTCTTAGATTCTATATCAATTTAGATTAGGTGGTAATCTTGCCGCTCTATATACGCATTAAATTTGATTGACAATCCAAAATCCCTCTAATTTCAGGTGTTGCGTACAGATCCACGTAACATTTGGGCCACCAACGGCATTGGCGCCGTCCTAGCCCACAAGGGTTGTGTGATCGAGGCACGCGACATCTTTGCCCAGGTGCGCGAGGCGACCGCCGACTTCTGCGATGTCTGGCTGAATATAGCACATGTGTACGTGGAGCAGAAGCAGTATATCAGTGCCATCCAGATGTACGAGAACTGCATGAAGAAGTTCTACAAGCACAACAATGTCGAGGTGATGCAGTACCTCGCACGCGCCTATCTGCGGGCCAACAAGCTCGTGGAGGCGAAGTCTGTGCTGCTGAAGGCGCGTCGTGTGGCACCGCAGGACACCGTGCTGCTGTTTAATATTGCCGTGGTGCTCTCCCGCCTGGCCATGGCCATACTCAAGGACGAGAAGTCAACGCTGGAGGTGGTGCTCCAAGCGGTGCACGAACTGGAGCTGGCTCAGAAGTGGGTAGTGGCTGGCGGGTGACAGAATGTGATAATTATTTCTTCAACTTCCAACACTCTTCCAGATATTTCCAATACCTGTCCGTGCATGGCGACAAGACCCGCTTCAACATTGAGGTGGCCGGCGTGGAGGCCAATACCTGCCAGGATCTGCTGTCGCAGGCGCAGTACCATGTGGGACGTGCCCGTCGCATCGATGAGGAGGAGCGCACACTGCGTCGCCGCCAGGAGGAGGAGCGCGAGGCCTTCAAGCTGAAGATCGCCGCGCAGCGCAAGCAGCGCGAGGAGGATGCGCAAACGTCGCGCGATCAGCTGCTCGCCAAGCGGCAGGAGTACGTGGAGAAGACGAAGAACTTGCTCATCATTGACGCACCGTCCGAAAGGGAGCGCAAAAGGGGCGGCGGGCGACCGCGCAAGGATGATTACATCTCCGGCACGGATAACTCTGACGGAGTGCAGCGCGAGGGTGCCGATCGGCCCAGCAAGAAGAAGAGCAAGGGTGAGCGCAAGAAGGGCAGTGGACGCAAACGCAAGACCGAGAAATATGAGAGCGACAGCGAAGAGGAATCCGCCGGCGGACTCGACAGCAATAAGAAAAAGAAGAAGCAGCAGCAAAAGAACGCCAAGGAGTCCAAGGAGAAGCTGTCGGCCAAGCAGCGTCTCAAAGTTGTCTCCAAGGAGACTATATCGACGAGCGAGTCCGAGAGTGATGGCAAGGGCACTCCCAGCCGAAGCATGAGCCGCAGACAAAGCAAATCCCGCAGTCGCAGTCGCTCCGGCAGCGCCAGCGGCAGCGATCGCAGCAGGAGCAGAAGCCGCTCCGGCAGCAGAAAGAGCGGCAGTCGCAGTCGCAGCAGGAGCAGGAGCAGGAGTGGTAGCCGCTCGGGCAGCGCCAGTGGCAGTGATCGCGGACGCAAGCGCAGCAGGAGTCGCAGTGGCAGCGGCAGCGGCAGCGATACAGTTACTCAGCGGAAGCGCGCCAAGAATCGCATCGAGTCCGGTGGCGAGTCGGATAAGTCACGGTCACGTTCTCGTTCCCGTTCACGCTCCAAGTCCAAATCCCGTTCACGCTCCAAGTCTGGTTCCCGATCACGATCTCGTTCACGCTCCAAGTCCGGTTCCCGTTCACGATCGCGATCACGCTCCGGCAGCCGCTCCAAATCAAAGTCCAAATCAAAATCACGTTCTCGCTCACGCTCACGCTCGCACTCCAAGTCCAAATCCAAGTCGCGCTCACGTTCACGTTCTGGTTCCGGTTCACGTTCACGTTCGCCGTCGCGCAGCCGTTCACGATCTCGTTCCGGTTCGGCAGCCAGCAATTGAGTGTCGCCTCAATATACAACGCCACATTGAGCAGGTCATCAACTTTAAATTTAATCTTAAGTGTAAATTGTGACTAAATGCGTGCAAAATGCAAAATATACATATAAATTGTTTTGCAATCATTCGCATTTCTTATTACCTTTGTCTCCTAGTAGATTAAAGCATTCTCCTCAAGAAAATCAACTCATTTATAGTCGTATAAACCCTTCTTTTATTGAGTCACCTAATGTTTAATTGTCTACAGCTTTCCTTGGCCTAACTATTACCAACTTTGTTCGTAGTTCCACTTTGTCCATATTATATTTAGAAATGGTCGCTTATAATTTAAAGATCAGGCAACAATTGGCTAACAGTCCTCCAGAAGTTGCCCTCAATGCAGATGCTCCTGGATCATGTTGCTGACAATGGTTGCCATCGGTTTCGATTGACGCAGCACAAATGCATGATCAATTTTTTGCTTGTCCAGCTGTGCATCCACCTGTGGATAGTCCAGCTTCAGCTGATTGTAGTAGGAAACGGGCACCCAGCCGTCTGTGGTGCCATAGTAGAGCTTCAGCAGTGGCAGATGCTCCTCGAAGAGCTCCCGCTGCAAGCCACGCACTCGCGACATCTCATCGTCCGCCAGGAAGATAACCTTCTCGGCCACCGATGGCTTGGTGTACTTCAGTGCCGTGCCAATGAAGTGATTGGGTATGGAGAAGAGCAAGAAGTAGATTTGTATCAGGAAGATGCGCAACCAAGCGGGCAGCGCATTGAAGACGTTGAAGAACACGTAGCCAAAGACGGAGTACATCGGCATGCCGATCTTGGTGAATGTCCAGCCGTTGGGCGTCTCAATCATGCGCTCCACAGTGGGGAATAACATGTAGCACTTTTTCACGCGACTCTTTATCTCCGGCTGCTTGAGTAGCTGCAGGATCATCCAGGCGCCTATCGAGTGGCCAATCAGATGGATTTTCACATGGCCGGGCACATACTTCTTGATAAAGTCCACCTTGTGCTCTATCTGACCGTTCAGATTGAAGAGCTCCTCGTTGCCGCTGAGCTGCGGCACCTCGCGTACGCTCGCCTCCGGCGGATCGTCATGTCCGGCGTGACCTACGAAGGGGAGCATTAATTACACTGGGTAAGTAAAAAAGAAACATGCCTGGAACAAGCTTTTTCCCTATTTCGGGCCTTAGAAATTTAACTGATTGATTAGTTTTTGTTATCATGAGCTAAAATAGCATTCCAACGATAAAATTAAAAAAAGGTAACATTTTTAACCCATAGAACAAACAGCTAAATTTTCACTTTTTTTTTGTTCAAAAAAGTTGATTTCTAGAATATTTAGAGCTTTACTGAAGTTAGTTTTTAGAAAAAATTCACTACATCATCAAAAAGCTTCAGAAAAAATGGTTAATTAATCGCGATAACACAAACAAATTAATGATGCAGTTCGAGTACCAAAACAGGAAATAGGGTATAGTATCATCTTCCGCGCATGTCTTTCTTTTAAACAAAACTTGCACCGTCTTATCAGCTTTAGCACTCACCTATTACCCAGACGGGCAGATTGTGTCCATCGGAGCCCAGCTCCTTCTGCAGTGCCCCACCGAACTCCGTGTAGAAGCCCGGCAAACCGGGATTGCCCGTTATGCAAATGACCAGCTCGCGGACATCGCTGAGCGACTCCTCGATCCACTTGCCCCACGTGAAGATGTGCGTGGGTATGCCGTTAAGGTTCACAAACGCCTCCTGCATTCTGTTAGCGTGGCAGCAGCAACTAGTCACAAATCAATGATTTTCCACTTTCTCGCCTCAACTAATGGTACGTTCTGAGCTGTTTTTGCAGCAACCGGTTTGCTTTGTTGCGTTTCGGCCGTTATCGGGTTTTGAATTTTTCAATTGCGCGGCTTATCCAGTATTATCAACGTCAAGTTACGTGTGTGTATTGCTTTATTCTGCTATTCCAAATCTAATTGCACAAAAGTTCAGAGTTCAGTCATGAGTCGCAGTTGCCGGCTATAATTCGCTAACGGCGCTGCTGGGCTGTCCACTCTCCGATTAGCGCCCATATGCAGTGTACGCACTTTTGGCATCCTAAGTTGCTAACAAGCAACAATAGTAGTTGTATTAACGAATGACCATTTTGTTGATTCGCTTGTATTCCTATTGAATATAAATAAGACATTTATTTCAGCTATTTTCGATTTTTATTTACTGCCTTGCCACTTGCACTTATCGATAGCATTTGCAAGGAGTGTAAATGGGGCTTAGAGCTTATCACAACTAGTTGGCAGCGCTGTCATTATTTGTTGGTTTCTTTTGTTGTTGTTGTTGCGGTTTTGATTTGTTATAATTTGTTAATTTTTATAGAAAAGAGTTTTCTGTCGAAATTCAAGCAATATTCCGGTTGGATGCGCTCCTGAAAAAAATCACAGCCAGACAAAGCCCTCCAGTTTGGCCAGCTATACCCGTTAAATCCGATGCATCTGTGTGCGTGTTTGTGGCAAGTATAAAACCCAAAAAGGGGGGTCCGCAAAGAATATATTTCTACCATGGACATTTCTCGAATATTCTCAGCAGGGCAAGCGAAACCCAAACGGCGACAACGACAATACAACGACTAATTTAAGCGCGATTAGGAGCAGCAACTGCAGCAGCATGGAATTATATTGCTGGGGCAACGCCTCCCACGGCCAGCTGGGCCTGGGCGGCATTGAGGATGAACAGGTGAGCGAACAGAAGGCGGCAGGCAGACTAACAACAAAAGGGCAATGTTCCTCAATGTTCGGATCGTTGCAGATATTGACGCCCAGCAAGGTACCTTGGCAGCCGGATTCGGCGGTGCATCAGATTGCCTGCGGTCATCGGCATACCCTGTTCCTCACCATCAGCGGCAAGGTGTATGCGTGCGGCAGCAACGATTACTCCCAGCTAGGACATGAGCTACCCACCAAAAGGCCACGTATGTCGCCATTTCGTATGTACTAAACTTCCATTCTCGTTTGTACACTCGCTCTCTCCTCTCTCTCTGTCCTCACTCCTCCCATCACATCTGCCACCACATGTCGCATTCAGTTCGTGCCCCCAATTGGAGCTCTTGCCATTCATTGCTTTGCCCGCTTTCGTTTCGTTTTGCAGTGCAGATACCCGAACTGCAGGATTATGTGATCACGCACATCGCCTGCGGCAGCAGGCATTCGATGGCCCTGACCGAATGGGGCCAGGTGCTCAGCTGGGGCGACAACGAGTGCGGCCAGCTGGGGCATGCCAGCGACCAGGAGGTTGTCCAGCTGCCCAAGATCGTGCGCGCTCTCGTCTCCAAGACGGTGGTGCAAATAGCCTGTGGCAACAATCACAGCCTAGCGCTGACCTGCTGTAAGTAATCCTGTCTAGAGTTGCGCGCTTTAAAACGGATCGCAAAGAGAAAACAGATAAAAAAAAGGACGGCGGTTTTTGGAATATATCTTATTTGGTTATATTTAATATTTTTTTCTTTTAGATAAAGTAACTAGTTGCGCACTTTCATTTATAATCCTGTTTGGCGTTCACTTAAAAATAATAACTAACCAATTTTTTTTTATTATGTAAAATATTGATTTTCCATTTTATATATTTTTATTTTTAAGAAGGTTACTTTCCGGAATCAACACTATGTAAATATGGTTTGGCGTTTACTTAAAAAATAGTGTATTACTTGTATTAATTTGTTTCTCTTTTATCAGAGCTAATGGAAAATTTTACACATAATTTTAAGTAATTTTTGGTTACCAACAATTGTTAAATATTTTTTCAAAATATCTTTCAAGCTTTGCAATGACTTTTAATTACAATATGCTAAGATTTTAATATTACTTCCATTTAAAATATATTTATTGGCTCTGCAAGAAGAACCTGTGCATATATTAAAGTCTGAACAATCAACTCTATTTCCTTTTTACCATAATATGCTCTAATATAAACACTTCCCATTGCAGGTGGCGAGCTGTATGCGTGGGGCTCCAATCTGTACGGCCAGCTGGGCCTCAAGTCGCCCAGCGAGCTGGGCCACTGCAACCAGCCGATGCAGCTGACCTCGCTGCTGGGCATACCGGTGTCGGCGATTGCCTGCGGCGGCAATCACTCTTTCCTCATCTCCAAGTCCAGCGCGGTGTTTGGCTGGGGTCGCAACAACTGCGGCCAGCTGGGCCTCAACGATGAGACGAATCGTGCCTATCCCACACAGCTGAGGACACTGCGTACGCTTGGCGTGCGCTTTGTGGCCTGCGGCGATGAGTTCTCCGTCTTTCTGACCAACGAGGGCGGCGTCTTTACTTGCGGTGCCGGCGCCTATGGCCAGTTGGGTCACGGCTTTAGCAGCAATGAGATGCTGCCGCGTATGGTGATGGAGCTGATGGGCAGCACCATTTCGCAGGTGGCCTGCGGCAATCGGCATACGTTGGCCATGGTGCCGTCACGGGGTCGCATCTATGGCTTTGGCCTGGGCAGCTCCGGCCAGCTGGGCACGCGCAACACCAATAGCCTGAATCTGCCACAGCTGGTCATCGGACCGTGGGTGTCGCCGAGTGGTTCAGCTCTGCTGCAGTCCAGCGATGCACAGATCTCCGTGGTCATCCATCAGATCTTCTCCGGCGGCGATCAATCGATTGTGACCACCTCGCTCTATGTGGACAAGGTGCCGCCGGCCGACTGTCGCTTTTATGAGTAATTACTTTTAACTTTAAATGTTACTTATATTCATATTATGAAATTATCCTATTTGCAGACCCAAATCACAGATTCTGACGCTCACGGCGGAGGCGACCAAGCAATGTGCACGCTTCAAGGAGGGCGACCAAAGTGATTTGGATCTATTGAATTCCATGGAGCTGATATTCAAGAGTCAGGCCTGTCTGAATGGCTCCTTTCTGCTCGGCCAGGACAAGCACTTTGGCTGCTCGACGCGCAACTATGGCCTGGATCTGAAAGCGGCACAGCTGGCATTTGATAATCTGCGCAAAGTGGAGAACCAGAGCATCAAGCAGGTGGTAAGTTATGGAATCAAAATGCTGAGGAAATATCAGTTTAACTGGTTTTTTATCTAAGATCTGGGACAACCTGACGAAGGAGCTGCTTGGCTCGCTGGTCGCCTCGCCGGCGGATGTGGAGAGCATGCGTCTCTATCTGCTGGTGCCACTCTATCACGAATTTGTCAACTCCAAGCACTACAAGACACTGCATGTACCCTTTGCCAATGCCGCCTACAAGCTGACTGAGAATCCCCGCAAGGTGCTGGATATATGGTGGGGTCGAACGCCCACCGATTACTTCGAGCAAATGGTGAACAACTTTCTGCATGTGTCGATGCACATCATCAGCTTTAAGCTGGGCATTGAGGCCATCAATGGCAATGAGCAGCGCCAGAAAAGGGTAAAGGAGCACACCCTTATCCTTATCCAGTTATTAATGCTTTGCATCTTTTAGCTGCTGCCCTACAACAAAGATCTGGAGGCGGTGCTGCGTCTGTTGGCGCATCTGTGTCGCGTCAACGATAAGCGTGACGAGCGTCTCAATTACCAGCTCTTCCACTGGCCGGATATAACCGATTATGTGGACGTACAGCAGGAGTATCTGCGCTGGATTATATCGGATTCCGCAACAGAGTTTAACATTTGCAACTATCCATTCCTCTTCGATGCATCCGCCAAAACGTCGCTGCTGCAAGCGGATCAGGCGCTCCAAATGCATTCAGCCATGTCGAACGCAGTCTCCAATGTAACTATCTGCTATATATATAGTTAACATTAAATCTAACCCTCTTACTCTTTAGGCATTTTACAATCTGCTCAACTATGGCCACGTCTCGCAGTACATCGTTCTGAATGTGACGCGAGAGAATCTTGTGCAGGATTCGCTGCGTGAGCTGCAGCGCTATAGTCAAAGTGATCTCAAGAAGCCGCTGAAAATCAAATTTCAGGACGAGGAGGCCGAGGATGCGGGCGGCGTGCGCAAGGAGTTCTTTATGCTGCTGCTGAAGGATCTCATCGATCCCAAGTACGGCATGTTCAAGGAGTTTGACGACTCGCACGTCATGTGGTTCGCTGACATCAGCTTCGAGACGGAGAACATGTATTTCCTAATCGGCGTACTCTGCGGCCTGGCCATATACAATTTCAACATTATTAATTTGCCCTTTCCACTGGCGCTCTATAAGAAACTGCTGAAGAAACCGGTCGATTTGAGCGATCTGCGCGAGATGTCGCCGACGGAGGCGAATTCGATGCAGGCGCTGCTCCACTACGATGGGGATGACTTCAAGGACACCTTCGACCTGACCTTTGAGATATCGCGCGATATTTATGGGGAGTCCGAGACGCAGGAACTTAAGCCCAATGGCGGCAGCATTTCCGTCACCCTGGAGAACAGGTGAGCTATTAAAATACAGTATTTCCTGTTTTGTCGCTAATCATTTGCTGCTTTCAGACAGGAGTTTGTAGACCTCTATGTTGATTTTGTATTCAACAAATCCGTTGAGGTGCATTATCGTGCCTTTCACGAGGGCTTCATGAAGGTCTGCTCCGGACGTGTGCTGCAGATATTCCAGCCCGAGGAACTGATGGCTGTTGTTGTGGGCAACGAGGAGTACGATTGGCAGGCACTGGAGGATAATTGCGAGTACAAGGAGGGCTACACGTCCGGCGATGAAACGGTAGGCCGATAAACGAACTTAAATATCATATAAGTTAAATACATTAATTGTATTCATAGGTCAAGTGGTTCTGGGAGGTGTTTCACGACCTGTCCGAGGCGGAAAAGAAAAGCTTCCTGCTCTATTTGACGGGCAGCGATCGCATACCCATTCAGGGCATGAAAGCCATCAAGGTAAACGCAACGGTATACAAACTGTGTTAAGCACTACAACTGTTTCTTTTGCCAGATCATAATACAACCCACACCTGATGAACGCTTCCTGCCCGTTGCACACACCTGTTTCAATATGCTGGACCTGCCACGCTATAAGACCAAGGAACGCCTCAAGTATAAGCTGCAGCAAGCGATACAGCAAACGCAGGGCTTTAGTCTGATCTAATCACGCATATTTTGGAGAATTTCTAAACACATTTCGCATTTTGCCTTGGATTGTAAGTAAATAAAAGATACAACAGAAGATTAAAGCACACAATTTTATTTCAGCGATCAAATCAACTGAAACAATATTGTGTTACTAGACTTAAGTACATGTTTTTAGCCTAGTTAACATATTGTTATGCATATATATATATATTGGTGAATTAACAATAAACCAGAAGTACGAAAAGTTATATTCATATAAATATGGTGCTTTGAGCTTATGTGTTTTGCTCACCATTCGTAAGCCGGAGTTGCCACCTGCAATAAAGCCAACGCATACAATCGATAAGCGATTAATTTGTGCCCAAAACAGCACATCGCTATTGTTATCGTTGCTGTTGTTGTTGCTGCGGTCTGCTATGCGAAATGTGGCGGCAAAAGCAATCGCCGCACTTCAGTTAGGTTTTAACTTTTGCAAGGTGCGCTTGCTGTCGCCGGTCTCTGTTTGATATTCAGCCTATTTCAGCTGGCAGCAGTTAATGTGTTGCCGCTTAAGAACATATTTTGGTCGTATGTCAATTTAAATGCTAAGCGCGTGCCAAAGCAACAACAAGCAACAAGTGTTCGCGGCCATATAGAAGCAACAAGTGTCGTTTCGAAACGTTGTGTTTAGTATATTTTTCGGCCGCTGCGGCGGGTCAAGCTAACGGTACCCAAAACGAAATAGAAATTCAAACAACAACTGCAGACAGTGAGTGAAATTACATGTATTTGCTTTCATTTGTCAAAACGCACGAAACCAAATCCATATTTATTAAGCTGCCAACCTCATAACGCTGACTGTCACAGCTAATTGGCGATTACGGATATGCGCAGGCAGAAATCGAATGATTGAGAGGCCATCAGAGACATTTTTGCATACGAAACGAGATCTTTGGCATCCTTAGCGGCTGACAGTAGCAAATGCATGCGTTGAAGAAGACACTAAACAAACACAAACAAACAAAAAAAAACGAACCGATGCGTTATAAAGATCGTGGCGAAAAGCGGTTCTGCCGGTTTGCCCAGGTCGCGATCCGTCCGTCAGCCAGAGACTTTCTTTCCTTTTTGCACAATTTGAACTTGGACACCAAACGCGACAACGAGGCAAACAAATCTGGTTTATGTTTATGTGGCGTCTCTAATAAAGCGGCATTTACGATATGAGGCTGAATCTACGGTGGTGGTGGTGGTGGTTTGTGGCAGCAACAAACAATAGCAACAACACCTTAACCTCCAGCAGCAAGCTATCATCCATTTGCTTTTAAGCGACTGCTTCGCTTCCTGGACACTTCCTTTTGCCCACACACACACAAACACACACACACACGCTCTCTTTTCGCTGCTGTTTGCCTCTTCCTGCGTTTTGTTAATTTTGTTTGCTCAGTTTTTACAGCAGGAACAAACAAAAGCGGGTCAGCTTTGTTATATATTATGTTAGGCAGAAAGTCATGTTTGCCAGCTTAAGCGATAATACAGAAAAACCGCAGGCTTTACATATGTATGTATTACGTATGTATTAGTAATGTAATTATATTTATTATACACTGTTCATACTACATATGTAAATGTTTTGATGCCCCCCGTCTCTCTCTCTCTGCTCATTTTTATTATCAATGCCCCATTGCAATTGTATCGAATTTCATTTCAATTTCAATTTCAATGGCGTCGCTCTATTGATTTGACCCATTTTCAATTCGGTAACTGTGGCAATAAGACGCTAAGCCGCTTAGCTTCAGTACGATCGTACTCCTCAGACACGTTTGCCAAATACTATATTTAAACACAGTTGTGCATACACCCAGTTCCCCTGTAGCCTGCAGAGCGTTACCTTCAATGTCATTGCCTCATGGAGTTGATTTAACAACAAAGCATAGAAGCTACAAATCTAATGGAAATGATGTAATTCTTGCATAGAAATCTTGAACAATGTGCCAGACGCATAGCAAATGGCCAAAGCTAAGTAACAAAGCTGTCTTCGCGAGTAGAGTAAGCCCTCAAAATTGCACGCATTTTAGTTTGCTTAATTGCTAAATTATTAACGAGCTTTGTCATGTGCACCACTCACAGCTATATATATATATATATATATATCATATATATATAGCTATATATGTGTGTGTTTGTTTGGCTGGTTTCTTCGGTTTATCAGACTTTGATTTGTGATAATTACCAGCTTGAACATTTTTGTTTTATGAGTTAAGCGTTTCAGTTATCGGCACATCGTTATCTATTATCGGCTTCAACTAAAATGCTAGTGATAGCGAGGAAGCTAGCTTTTTTGTCTTCTGTAGAACTGGAATGGTGCGATTTATACAGGGTGCTTTGTCTTGCACTTGAGGAACTGCATTTATGGCTCTGGGTGTTCTTTTATTTCACACACCGAGCAAACACATTTGATAAGATAATCATGTATGGGGCCTGTCTATATGGTGAGTCAAGCGTTAAGCTCTGCCAAGAGATACCGAACGTGATCGTGAACGAGGTCAGCGCGACAAATGTTATACCCTACAAAAAAATGCTGGCATAAAAAGTAGCAATAGAAACGTGACTTGTCTCCTTAAGTTTTTTAGCTGCCTCATGGAAACAGAAAGTGATAAAAACCAGAGATATATATATAAAGAATGAAAATAAGTTTTAGTTAGCTAAACTTAAGCAAAAACTAAGTAGTAAGCCTTTTAAATTTCGCACCCATTGTAAGTTCTGTGGAAGACAATAAAGTAAAAACCCCGGTTATCATAAATTATGATTAGTCCATTACGGGGCAATAACTCAATAGTCGTTCATATATACACAGGTGCTCAGCTCTACCACTGCCATGCAGTTTTATATATGTATATGTTTTTTGGCAGTCTTCAGTTATGGTTATGGAAGTGGCGATCCATTGTTGAAACGGCAGTCGGGCGAGCGAGAACGCGTGTTGGCTGTGGCTTAAGATTACCGAATCGTCGGCGTCGCCAAGTGCTTTAACAAAGTGTCAACTAAGGGCTTTTTCGTGGAAGCAAACAAAAAACGACCAAGAAGAAGACTAAACAAAATCGGATTACTCGCATATAGAGACAAAAAGTCTGGTTTTTTTGTGTGGCCATTAAAAAAGGTAAATGCGAAACTGTTTTACGTTCTGTTCTGCAAACAGCTTTTTGCAATTGTAAATTGAAATTGCGTTTAAGTTCAGTCACCAAAGCGGCCATTCAACGCAAATAGACTTGCAAAATATAATCAGTTGCTCACTGTGTTTTATTTTACTTGATTTTTTGCTGATCCAAAAAACTCGCTATGCGTCAGACGTGGCTTCAAGCGTTCGCATGCGTCCAGCATGTGAGTCAGCAGCAGCCCGAGATTGTTTCCCGATTTTGTTGTTTTGTGTTTTGTTGTGTTGTTTGCTGTTTTGCATACATCGCCCTCGCATACTTCGCCATCGTCTCAACAGCAAATGAGGGAGTGTGGTTTTCGATTCAAGAGCCCCGCGAAGCTAACGATCATTAAGAGCACAGCGATTCAACGATCGCCAACCGGCGGCCATTGACGCGATTTCTTGCGGGAATACCAAACCGGCATGACAATATCGATTTGCTTATTAAAGTATCTCAAGATTTCAAGACTTCACAATCTCTGAAGATCCACTGAGCTTAAGGAGAGCGAATATGACTTGCTTCATATCTTGTATGCTTATTATTTCTGTGCGGGCCTTGACGGAATATCATTACTATATTTCACAAGATTCAAACACTGTGAACATCAATGTGGGGCTCGAGTTTGAAGAGAGAGATCGAGAGCGTATAACCCGTATGACTTGTTTACTTTGCATACTTATTATTTCTTTGTTGTTCACTTTGGAATATTGATTTTTTATTATACTTCTCAAGATTTCAACTCTTTATGATCTTTACCATTTGAATTTCGGACTCAAGTTGTAGGTTTGATTCTGCTTAAAACAATATTGAAAAAAATCACCATATATTAGAAAGAGTATTGAAAAATGAATATATTCTCTGAATTCCAAATGAAATATTATTGGTGTTTCGAGTCTTTTTCCCCAAAAAGAAAAAATTTAATTTTTAAGTGCAGAAGCTTTAGATGCAGGATTAAACAAGAACCAAATCCATGAACAAAATGTTCAGGATCTTTAAAATCGGTTAATTTTTGGCAAAGTTATGAGATTTTAAAGTTTTCAAAGGGCATTTCTAAGGAATAAAAAGTTTTACAAGCTAAAATTTTTGTTAATTTTGGCCTGTTTTTAGACCCAAAAATGAACAGTTCCAGAATCGGGTTTCAAATGGATTTTTATACTAATTTTGATACCCACAATCGATTAAAAATAAAACTAGACATTTATATTTTTTTTAAAAAAAAAAATTTCCGAAAAGTAGTAAGGGGGGAGTAAAGGTATTTTTTCGGAAAAATGTCAAAAACATTGAATCTTCAAAAATGGAAAAACTTAAATGAAGTATAAAAGAAGAGGAAGAGCCGAGAACAAAATGGCCTGCATCTTCAAAATCGGTTCAGTTTTGGCAAAGTTATGGGAATTTCAAATTCTTCAAAGGGTATTTCCAAACTTTACTTATTCTGAGTCCATAACTATTCCCAGCGTCTTAACTGTTGCAGATAGAGAAAAACCACTTACAAATACTTTAAGATTGTTTTTATTTCCATAATATAGTGGTCAAATTAAAATTGTTAGCTGCAGCTTAGACCCTAGCCACATTGAGGAGCTGATATAGGGGCAAGACGTTGCCGTTGGACTTGCCAGGAACGAGGTTGCTGGTGGAGGCCAAGACGCGTGCCTGATAGCTGCCGGGAATGGAGCGTGGAGCCAGCTCTTGCTGAACCACGGCCTCGTCGCCTTCTTCGTTGTCCGAGGAGCGATAGAAGGGAAAGCCAGGATAACCAGGATAGCCGTGATAGTGGGGGTAGCCAGGATAGCCAGGATAGCGTGGATAGCCAGGATAACCAGGATAGCCGGGATAACCATGACCAGGATAACCATGGCCGGGATAGCCATGGCCGGGAAAACCAGGATAGCCGGGATAGCCAGGATTGCCAGGGAAGCCAGGATTGCCGGGATTGCCAGGGAAGCCAGGATTGCCGGGATTTCCGGGGTAGCCGGGATTGCCAGGATAGCCCCAATGACCCCAGCCATAGGGCCAGGGATTATAGGGCGGCGCCCAAGGACGCTGTGGTGGCGGCGACGGTATCTGAGGATACCCCGGCCACCCGAAACCCGAAGGCGAACTGTGCTGGCGAGGATGCTCGTTGCCCTCTGAAGTATAATAGTAATGGTGTTGATGTTGTACTGTCGGTTTGGCTGTAGTCTTCGAGCTGGAGCCCACAAAGTGTTTGAACCCAGCCTTACCGATCGATGACAATAGAGTATCGTCGATGCCACGTGTGGATCCCAGCGAATCCTCAACGCTGCCTCCACTAGCTCCTCCACCAGCTAGCTGTTGCACCTGCTGCTGCTGCTGCACCTGCTGCTGCTGCTGCTGCTGCTGCACATCGCTGCGTCCTTGGGCCAGGCTCGGCTGCAGCGGCGCCTTCTCCTGGAAGGTGAAGGCACTGCCCAGCAGCGAGAGCAGCACTGCGTAGAAGATGTGGGTTCGGGAAGATCAGCAAATGTGTGTTCAGCTCGCACCAGTACTACTCACCTATCCAAAGTATAGATGCTGTGTGTTGCATGACTGCTTGAGGAATATGCTGATGTTGCAACGACTCGACCTTTATATAGCCACTGCAATCCCAGCTGCAGCATGCATTTTCTTTATCGATTTTCTATGCTAACGTTTTTCTCATTAGAATATTTTAATGGCGAGAGACCCAAATTTGAGAAATGCTGCCCACCAGTTGTCGCCCATTTGCTTTCTCTCTCCCCCTGCAGCTCTATTTTTAGTAACGACTTTTGACTAGTTCTTTTACTAGATGTGGCTAATAAGATCATTGCCTTAATTTGCATATAAATGCTGAGAGATGTTCTTGGGCCCTGCTTTTGTCGTCCACGTTTGTTTGCCGCTCAGTCGATTTGGAACTGAATGCATTCGGTAATCTCGGCTCGGCGATCAATCGATTGCCCAGAGGCATTGGGGTAAGAGTGCTCCATGTGGAGTTCAATAGCCCACAATCGTGTCTTGAGAAATTACGTCATTTGTCTGGCTCTTGTTTGGGACGCGACCAGGTCTTAAGCAGGTTCTCCATTTCTTTTTTATGTAATTGACCCCCTGTACGGATTTAATTGCCGCTCCGTCGTTTTTCCCTGCAGAGGTCAATGCGAGATTAATGGGCCAGTTTATTAAGCTCACGCACTAAGCAAACCAGTTCAGCGTTCTAAAGGAGCCTACGAAGAATGGCGGTGTTGAAAGCATTTTGTCTACATAATGGTGTTCCCAAGTCAAGAGCAATATAAGCACAACAACAATCCAAACTTATACACGTGTGAGTGTCAATGACATCAAGAATCCGGTGGAAAAAGTGCGGCATAACTTCAGGCAGCAACTATTTTAGTGTTACTTAGAATCAACAGTTGAAATAAGAAGCTTTTTTAATAGTTGCAAACATTACAATGAAATAAATAAAAGCGATTCTATATTTCAGGGATGATATGTATGTATATACAAACTTTTTTAACGATTTGAGTCAAAAGCAACTTTAAAATCTATAAAAACAATTTTTGTAAATATTTTCTGTAATTTTAATAGATATTTTCTTGGTATATGCTTTGATTCTTTGATATTCTAATATTTAATATATTTTTTCTTGAAATTTGTAAATAATTGACATAAATCGTAGAAGGAATTTTTGTATTATAGAATTTTTGTATACAAAATCTATTTCTGTTTGCATTTGATTGACTTTCTGGTTGATAAGTCAATCAATTTTTTCATATCTTCTATAAATCCATATACTATTTATAGTGTGATAAAGTCCAGACTTAACACAACTACGACACAAGTCAAATTGAACTGCAGATAAATTTCTAAAAGTGCAAGAGAGTAAAGCTGCAAAAAACAAGTGAGAACGTTGCAGTCGGGCGGAGCCGACTGCGTAATACTCTGATACCATTTTAAGAACAGCTGAAAGCAAGTGAACAGAAAATTTTTGCTGGTGTTTGGGTGACCCGAAATCGGCATTCCAAGTTTTTGGGAACGGGAGGGGCATGGTCGATCTTAAGAGGGGGTGACCAGAAGTCTATCTACCAATTTTGGTGACTCTAGCTCTAAAACTGTGGAAGATATAAGCTTTCGCGATTTTTGGGGGCGGGAGGGGGCGTGGCCCCAAAAATTTGGCCGATCTTTAGAGGGAGTGACAAGAAGTCTATCTTACAAATTTCTTGACTCTAGCTCTAAAACTGTGGAAGATATACATTTTCGCGATTTTTGGGGGCGGGAGGGGGCGTGGCCCCAAATTTTTTTTACCGATATTTAGAGGGGCTGACCAGAATTCTATCTTCCAAGTTTAATGACTCTAGCTCTGAAACTGTGAAAGATATAAATTTTCGCGATTTTGGGGGCGGGAGGGGGCGGGGCCCCAAAATTTTTTGCCGATCTTTAGGGGGGCTGACAATAAGTCTATCCTCCAATTTTGGTGACTCTAGCTTTAAAACTGTGGAAGATATACATTTTCGCGATTTTTGGGGGCGGGCGGGGGCGTGGCCCCAAAATTTTTTGTCCGATCTTTAGAGGACTTGGCCAGAAGTCTACCCTCAAAGTTTGGTGGCCCTAGCTCTTAAACTGTGCGAGATATAGGCTTCCGTGTTTCGTGGGGGCGGGGTGGCTGGGGGGCGTTCTAGTGGGCGTGGCCGGAAAATCCAGGACGCAATCTTTTGGGCTGGTCAGCCCTAGTCTAAATTCCAAATTTGGGGACTCTAGCTTCAAAATTGCGGGAAATATACACGTGTTATCGAATTGTGCATTCATGTATATCGATTTTCGCGATTACGGGGGCGGGAGTGGGCGTGGTCAAAATTTTGTTTCTGTAATCTGTAGAGGACGTCACCAGTAATATATATTCCAAATATGGTGACTTTAGCTCTAAAACTGCGGGAGATATAAGCATTTCAAATTAATTTTGGAGGGGGGGCTGGTGGGCGTAATAATGGGCGTGGCCGATTAACCTAGGATCCAATTTTTTCGGGAGGTCACCAGCAATATACCTACCAAATTTGATTACTCTAGCTTCAAAATTGTGGGAGTTATTCACGTTTAATCGATTTGTGATTTGAGGTGTATCGACATGTTATCGATTTGCCAGCCTCCCAGTGGGCGTGGCATAAATTTGGAATAAACTTGATCTGAAGCAGATAGCTATAATCATAACGCAAAAGATTTCAAGAGTCTATCTAATATCGTTTCGGAAATACGCGCGTTCATCCAGACAGACAGACGGACAGACGGACAGACGGACGGCCTGACGGACATTCGACAAAACCAATATACTATGAGTACCTTCGGTATCAGAGTATAAAAACAGGAATACTACTCGTACTATTCGTAATTTCCTGTTTGACTTGATACATAAAAACCTAGGAATTCAAGCGATTTAAATGGATTTCAGCTACTGACTTTGATCCAATTACGTGCACTAAACACACATATGTGACAAATTGACTTCACTATCACTTTTTGCTGTTGTGCATGGGCATGGACGTGGATGCGACTTGGACATGGACATGGACATGGAATATGGCACATCGGGCACATCGGGCACATTGTGTCATTAGTTAAACATTCAGTTTGTTTGTTGTCCACAGCTGATAAACGAGTGCAAATACCCCTTCAGCTTTCCAAAACTAAGTATGTGCTGTAACAAAAGCAACATTGAACAAATCGAGCGTACCCAATGACTATTTATTTGGTTCACTGATAAGAGCTACTACAAATGGACCGAATGTGGAACTGCAGTTCCCTAATGGCGCCCAACAACAAAGCTAATGACTCAATGTGCACTTCAGAGTTCTTTAAATTCTATAGTCTGAGAATTTCTCAGTACGTTTTAGACAGTGGAATCGAATAGCGTGATTTAAACTAATATAGTTATATTAATAGTTGCATTAGCTTTGGCTTGTTTAAGAATAGCGAGTCATCACTATCATTCTGATAAGCTACGGATTGTTAAAGACACCCGATTGTCTTCTTCTGAGTCATCTGCCTGCGCGATCTTTACGACCTACGTCAGACACCGTTTTGCTCTCAACGGATCGGTTTTGATATACCATATATAGAGTATATATATGTATATATGATATGTACAGTCGGCATTTGCGTGAATTGCGAACGCACTATCTAATCTCTTCCGATTGGGCCATCGCGGCTCCTCGAGTAGTGCTCTCCGTGTAGCTAAAGCGTTGATAACAGCCGACAACTATGCCAATTGAATATTGATGGTTAAAACGCTATTGCCAACTCCGGATTGTGTTAGTTTGCCAACGCAGTCGTTGACGTGCGGAATGTCTGCGAAAACTGACACAATTCAATCAGAATAGTGCAACGGAACTCTTCAGGATAAACCCATAGACAAACACTCCAAGATGGCCAGGTATATAGTATATAGGCGCACAAACTTATCTTCAGCGATAATTGGCCGGGTTCTAATGTGCTTTGTTTTGTTGTCTGATTAAGAAACACTCGAGCGTCAGTTTGTCAACTTTAAGTGCTTACATCACGCTATCAATATCAGGAGTTGTTTAACAATTTCCGTTTGCATTTTTGCAGCCACGCCCAAATGTTGTCCTCTAGCAAAATGAGTTGATATTGATGAAGTGACTACATAATCCGGTAATGAAAATGAAAAAATAATAAACTCATTGCGTAATCGACGCCTTTGGATTTGCCAACCTCATATCGGAGCAGCGACAACAAAAGTTTAGCGTTGTAGCCCCCATAAACTATAGACCCAATAACGCTGGCATTTGAAGAGATATGAAATATGGCATTGATAAGCTTGAATGCGAATTGCACCTTGCCATCTCTCAGATCTATTTATAATTGCGGAATGTGTTCATTGGAATACATTGGAATATTTATATTATTTCACTACCATCTGAAATGCAGATATCCGGAGTTACTTTTCCATATATATATAGACGTATTCACTTTTGATTTCCTTTTGAGTTGAAGTCATAAATATTTTCATAAAAAATCTTATCAATTGGGCAACTTGCGTCTTTGATTGTATATGGGTGTTGGGTTTTTTATAATCGAACCCAGCAACACAGCCGATTAAGGATTTTAGCTAGAAACCACTTAAGTGCGAGGGCTGTTTGTACTTAAGTACTTGGAGTCTTTCTCAGAAATCTAAATATCAATTCAATCACTTTCCAAGTACTGTCAATATAAACTTTCCCATCTTTCTTTTAGCTATACACCTTTACCCAACATGGAGACGGGTTTGCATGAACGCGATCGGGCGGGAGTCCAGGACTTTGTGCTGCTCGAGAACTATGAGAGCGAGGATGCGTTTATCGACAATCTGAAGAAACGCTTCCAGGAGAACCTCATCTATGTGAGTGCTTAAAACTTTCACGCTCTCCACTCTCTGTTCTGTAACTGTCTCTATTTCTAACTTCTAATACGCATCCACTCCTCTAAAAACTTGTACATACACAATATTTAGACGGGTTGCTGGATCTGTGTAAGCTCTTCCATGTCATTAACTTGTGCCTAATATTATAGTTAGCTGTTTTGCTAAATCAATCACTTTTCCTTTGCAGACCTACATCGGCCAGGTGCTGATCTCGGTGAATCCGTACAAGCAGCTGCCCATCTACTCAGATGCACACATCAAGGAGTATCGGAACAAGCACTTTTACGAAATGCCGCCACATGTGTAAGCTGGAAAACTCCAAACAAATCCTGATTTGTGTGCTTAATGTATCTAATCCTTAGCTTTGCGGTGACGGATAATGCGTTCCGTTCGCTGATCGAGGAGAATCGCGGCCAGTGCGTGCTCATCTCGGGCGAGAGTGGCTCCGGCAAGACGGAGGCCTCCAAGAAGGTGCTGCAGTACATTGCCGCCTGCTCCGGCCACCAGACCACCGTCGAGGGCGTCAAGGACAAGCTGCTCAAGAGCAATCCCGTGCTGGAGGCCTTTGGCAATGCCAAGACCAATCGCAATGACAACTCCTCGCGCTTCGGCAAGTACATGGACATTCAGTTTGATTACAAGGGTGCGCCCATTGGTGGCAACATTCTCAACTATCTGCTGGAGAAGTCGCGCGTGGTGGCCCAAACGGCCGGTGAGCGCAATTTCCACATCTTCTATCAGCTGCTAGCAGGCGCAGATGCCAAACTGCTGCAGGAGCTGCACTTGGAGCGCACTCTCGATAGCTACAACTTCCTGACCGATGGGGTGAGTCTAGTGGAAAACACTGTCCAAAGTGCTGTGACCAGCTGCTTTCCTTTTGCAGGTCAAGGGCAGCGTTGGCAGCATCAATGATGCCGAGAACTTCAAGCAGGTGCAGCAGGCGTTGAGCGTGATTGATTTCAGTGCGGAGGAGCAGCGCGAGATCTTTGCCATTATTGGCAGCATTCTGCATCTGGGCAACGTGGGCTTCACCGAGCTGGAGGGCAATGCCCAGGTGAACAATCGTGATCTGGTCGTGACCATCTCACGTCTGCTGGGCGTCAATGCCAGCGAACTGAATGCCGCGTTGACACATCGCACCATCGATGCTCGTGGGGATGTGGTGACGTCACCGCTGAACCAGGAGCTGGCTATCTATGCGAGGGATGCGCTGGCCAAGGCCGTCTACGATCGTCTCTTCTCGTGGCTGGTGCAGCGTTTGAACATCTCGCTGCAGGCGAAGGAGACGCGCGGTGCTCGGAACAATGTGATGGGCATTCTGGATATCTATGGCTTTGAGATCTTCAAGCGCAATAACTTTGAGCAGTTCTGCATCAATTTCTGCAATGAGAAACTGCAGCAGTTGTTCATTGAGCTGACTTTGAAATCGGAGCAGGATGAGTATAGACGCGAGGGCATCGAGTGGATTCCCGTTGAGTATTTCGATAACAAGGTCATCTGCAATCTGATTGAGGAGAAGCATAAGGGCATCATATCCATACTGGATGAGGAATGTCTGCGGCCGGGCGAGCCCACCGATCGCACCTTCCTCGAGAAGCTCACCCAGAAGCTAGCCGAGCATCATCATTATGTGTGCCACGAGAAGGCGCCGATCCATGTGCAGAAGATAATGGGTCGTGATGAGTTCCGGCTGGTGCACTATGCCGGCGAGGTGACCTACAGCGTCAATGGCTTCCTCGACAAGAACAACGATCTGCTGTTCCGCGATCTCAAGGAGACGCTCAGCAAGGCGGGCAACAACATTGTGCGCTCCTGCTTCCCCGAAATGGAGCTGCGCAGCAAGAAGCGACCCGAAACGGCCATCTCACAATTCAAGTCGTCGCTGAACAACCTCATGGACATATTGATGTGCAAGGAGCCCAGCTACATTCGCTGCATCAAGCCCAACGATCTGCAGTCGCCGGGCAGCTTCAACGATCAGCTGGTGCTGCACCAGGTCAAGTATCTGGGTCTGATGGAGAATCTGCGCGTGCGTCGCGCTGGTTTCGCCTATCGTCGCAGCTATGAGTTGTTCCTGGAGCGCTACAAGAGCCTGAGCAAGTCCACCTGGCCCAACTACAAGGGCAACGGAGGCGCCAAGGCGGGCGTGCAGCTGTTGGTCAAGGATTTGGGCTACACCAGCGAACAGTTCAAGCTGGGCGAGACGAAACTCTTCATACGCTATCCTCGCACATTGTTCGACACGGAGGATGCGTACCAGGCGAAGAAGCACGACATCGCGGCCATCATTCAGGCGCACTGGAAGGGTCTGCGGCAGCGCCGCAAGTACCTGAAGCTGCGTGCCCAGGTCATTGTGCTGCAGAGCTACTGTCGCCGTCGCCTGGCCCAGCAGGCGGCTCAGCAGCGTCGCGAGGCAGCGGTCAAGATCCGTGCCTTCATCAAGGGATTCATAACGCGCAACGATGCACCGAATGGCTACAACGATGACTTCATTGCCAATGCCAAGCGTATGTGGCTGCTGCGTCTGGCCAAGGAGCTGCCCAGCAAGGTGCTGGACAAGAGCTGGCCCTCGGCGCCGGGCCACTGCCAGGAGGCGTCCACCTATCTGCATCGCCTGCACCGTCTGCACTTGGCGCGCATCTATCGCCAGAAACTGACGGCGCAGCGCAAGCGACAGTTTGAGCTGAAGGTGCTGGCCGAGAAGGTGTTCCAGAACAAGAAGAACAACTATGCGAGCAGTGTGCCCCAGTGGTTCCAGAACGATCGCATACCACAGGAGCATATGCAGCGGGTCAACGATTTTGTGGCCAGCAGCTTTGGCAGCGAGCAACTCAAATATCAATCCGCCTGCACTAAGTTCGATCGACACGGTTACAAATCGCGCGAACGCTTCATCCTGCTGAGCAACAAGGCTGTCTATGTGCTGGACGGGAAGAGCTACAAGCAGAAACATCGCCTGCCACTCGAGAAGATTGACTTTACGCTTACGAACCACAACGATGACTTGATGGTGATACGGATACCGCTTGAGCTGAAAAAGGACAAGGGCGACTTGATTTTAATCATACCCCACATCATCGAGTTCAGCACCTATATTATCGATACGGTGGGCACCGCCCACATTGTTTCCATTGTGGACAGAGCTTCGTAAGTCAAAGATCTACTCACTAATAATATGCTTTACTAAATTCCTCTCAACTATTCCATTTCAGTCTGGAACACAATGTGGTCAAGGGCAAGGGTGGAGTTATTGAGCTCCAAACAGGCTCCGAGCCCGGCGTTGTGCGTGATAAGAGCGGCCATCTTGTTGTTGTAAGTAAACCTGATCCACTCTCATCTTTACCGTTATTAACAGTCTTTCATTCTTGCAGATTGCTGGTCAATAAGGAATTTAATAAAAGAAAAACAGATACCAAATGGCTTTAAATCAAACGACAATTGTTTTGTTATACTATTCGTGTAATTTATACTGTATTTTTGTATTTTGTTACTAAAACGAGGCGTGTAATTTTGATTCTATATGTACTTATGTTCCCAATTAAACGTATGCCTATTGTTTATATATATATATATCGTAAATATATGAGAGCTTATAATTGACTTTGTCTAATTGCGCTTTTATGGTTATTGCATGATTACTGATTACGTAACCGCAGGCGTGGTTTTATGTTATCTGTGTTCCCATTCAGTTATTGATTATGATTAGATCTCTTAGGGCCGTTACTGCAAGTCGATTTTAAAATATGAAAATATAATAGTGCTGCTAACTTTCAGTTTATTGAACAGGTGGCAGCACCGAACAAAAACGCCAGTTAAATTCTACAGTTTTAACACGCTCTGCCAACTTGTCAGCCCGATAAAGATATAACATAGACACAATTGCAGGAAATTATAGAATTCGTTGACAAGCAAAACATGGGAGAAAAAACAATTATTTATTATAGCTGAAACTTCAAAGTTTACCAAATTGTTACCATTTTCACGATACAATATTCTATTGATTGTCAGGCATTTCTTTTAACCATTCAGCGCGAACCGGCTACATTTAAAGCATCGATTCTTATTGGTATCGATGCTTATTCAACATCTGTGCTGCCTTGCTCCTCCAGAACTTTTACATAATCTGAGCCCCCGTTTCGACAGAAATTCGGTGTAAATATTGTTTAAAACGTGTGCGCGTTGCACTGGAAAGACACGGAATTTACGATAACCCATTTGTGTTGCAGGTTAACCTCGAGATGTCGTTCACACAAGTCGCACGTAGCTGCGGCCGATTTGCGGCTGCCCTGAGCACAGTTCGCATCGCCAGTGCCGTTGGTCAGACACAGTCTAGGATGCTACACCGGATTGCCGTGCCGGCCATGGGCACCCAGCTCACCCAGGTAAGCGGACAACGATATACTTGATAGGTTTACAATACCGTCGGCAAATTAAAATATTTATTGATTGCGCCCTAACCTCATTGTGAAAAAACTACGGGGGAGAGATTGCATTAATATATATCAGCCGTAGAGTTATTCAGCTAGCCGTGTCTGTACAATGTTGGTGCATATAGATATGCCTGTTAACGGACCTAACGTCTGA
Organism: Drosophila flavopinicola; assembly: GCA_035042425.1. Taxonomy (NCBI): domain Eukaryota; kingdom Metazoa; phylum Arthropoda; class Insecta; order Diptera; family Drosophilidae; genus Drosophila; species Drosophila flavopinicola. Next base: position 9,219,845 of record JAWNLL010000452.1, on the reverse strand, counting down.
CGAAAAGATTGCATCACCTTTTGTTTTCTACAAAAACATGATTGTTATGAAAACAAATATACATACATACATAAATATGGAGATAGCCGCCGGTTGAAAGGTTGCAAGGTTCATCAATATAAATTCTCACATTCTTGCAGAAGTTCACAATGCGCAACTATTCGGTGAGGAACACCATGGAAGAAATTGAGCATCGTGTTTTAAATGTCGTTTCGGCTTACGACAAAGTGTCTGCCGACAAGGTAATCTCATCGATTCGAGAATCCACTAACTTGGCTTGTTTTGTTCTTTTCTTTTTGGGCGCAAATTCCAGGACAGCAGATGTCGCTGGCAAACGCAATCGGTGCGCAGTTACTCGGCGAAACCGCCACTGTCGCTGAAGTTGATCAACGAGCGCGTCTTGCTTGTTTTGAAGCTGTACGATAAGATCGATCCCAGCAAGGTAAAGACCAAGCTAGTTTGATTCCAGTGCCACAATTGCCTTTGCCAGTTGAATTGTGCTCTCTAAAGAAACGAACAAAAAACCGAATTAATTACAAATAGTTCGGTATTTTATTAATGATATTTCTGTTATGCAGCTCAATGTGAATTCGCACTTCATCAATGATCTGGGTTTGGACTCGCTGGATCACGTTGAGGTAATCATGGCCATGGAGGATGAGTTTGGCTTTGAGATTCCCGATTCGGACGCTGAAAAGCTTTTGAAACCTGCCGACATCATTAAATACGTCGCCGACAAGGAGGATGTGTATGAATAAATGTAATGCGAAACCATTAAAAGATTACACTAATTTTAAATGAAAAACGTCAAATTTAATTTGAACAATATATAAAAATTGAATAAAAACAACGTTAAACCAAATTTAAATCGATACAATTGCCGTAATTCGATGATAGCTTCTCATATCTAGCGATAACGATAACTCAGACAGCTGTGCTATATCAGACGCACAACAGATTCAAAATGTCGGAGACAATTGACGCATTTTTGACGGGGATCGGTAATTATAAAACAATTTGGCCATTAGCTCAGCTCATTGTTCAACTCAAAATGCAGCTACAACACGACAGACCATGCAACGCCAGGTGGACAAGATCGGGGAAATCTTGGAGAAGAGTAACAGCACGCTGTTGCATATTGAGTCGCAAAATAATATGCAGGCACACTCAACTGCACTGGAATTATCCACAGACGTCTACAATGTGAGCCCAAAATCGGAACAGTCATTGGTAAAAGTGCTGGAACAGTTTCAGCAGCTCATGCAGCGGCAAACAGTGGATGGCGATAACAATGCAGGCGGCCAAAGCGCATTAAATAACAGCATGGCTTGCCGCCAGCGTGTTGAATATCTGGGAAGCAGTGTGCGCAAGCTCGTTGCACTTTGCGATACAATTGCCCAGCTGAAGCTGAGCGTGAGTGCAGAGGATTTTTATAGCGATTAAATTTATTTAATAAATACAATTAAATATACATATTGAATATAACATCAGCAGTTAATCTGCATGAGCGAG